>OX375779.1:7953302-8665802 GCA_947359385.1 Chesias legatella | reverse complement strand
GTCACCGCAATATGTTCAAACTTGTTCTGTGGTTTTATCTGAAGTTTCTCTGTAAAATACAAGTTAGATGAGTTATCGCCAAATAATATATATATGAAATGATATTCAAATTGACTACTCTTCAGACTCAGCTGGCCTGATTTGTAAACACAAGGCTGGCAGTATTGTTTAACCATATTTCTAACAATAACTATAATCTCATATATGCCAAAGTATAAATAAATAAATAAATAAATATTGGTGGACATTTCACACTGCACTGCAAGCCCCAAAGTAAGCATAGCTTGTATCATGGGACTAGACAACTGATATAATACTAACATACTTTTTGTTAATACATAAATATATTAAATATTAACACGCCGACACAGAATAAACAAATATTTATTAGACAAATGTTTGTCCTGGGTGGGAATCGAACCTAGACCACGCAGCTGGCAGAGTTACTGCAGTTAGATATTCTTCTGGACCCTGAGGTATATCTTAGCATGCTCGTCCCTCTAGCTGTGGCACCTCAAAGTGAACCTTCAGTCACAACAGTTCGTCTTCAGACAGCAGCAGCACTTCCATTGACAGCTGAATAGCATCTAGTTTCTCACCCATAATATCCTTAATCTCCATCTGGACATTCAGGAACATCTCAGCACGCTTGTCCCTCTCTGCTTGCAGCACTTCTAGGTGGGCCTTCAGCCTGTCCAGTTCCTCTTCGGATGGCAGCGGAACTTCCTGCAACTCCTGGATGGTGACCCCCAGCTTCTCAGCAAGATCACGCTGCCACTCAAGGAGGCGTTCCATCTTTGTACGACGGTGCTCTACTTGTTCTCGGTACCTGTGTTCATATCATCATAATCATCAAACTATTTTACACACTACCTTTGAGTAGATTTCAATCAATGTTGAATTATTGCATCAGCCACTACACAAACACACTATGTTTTCCATCACTGCTATAAGTAATTGAAATTGCACACATAAGTCATGAAAAAATTAAGGATTGCTTGCTTCATTTCAACTAGTAATATTTGGAATGAAAGTCAAGAGTCCAAGGCCATACACTTTTGTGGAATAGTTAGAAATCAAATTTTGTTCATTCATATGTTTACTAGATACATACTAAGTAGCAATTGTTGTATACAGTGTGTGTGTGAATAAATGTCTTCTTTCTTTCTTTCTTTCTTTCTTTCAATTCATCAGCTACCCCATGTCATTAGAGAGTAGGCATATATCACTAGTATCTACCTCCATTGGTACAAGGTAAAATAAGATCTGCTCAATTACTTAGAGCTACACCATAAATGAAAGCAAGGGTTATTTGAGGAGTGAGATAAAATTATTAATTTCAAAGTTATTAAACATAATTATTTTTATAATAATGTAAATAAAAAATTTATTGAGATTAATTCCAACTTTAATATTAATTGGCAGCAATGAGATCCTTCATTTATGGTAAGAGAAGTAGAGAAATCGTAAAGCTGCCTACGTTTGAATTTGAATTCTCTTAAAATTATAACATCATTTTAAAGTGTAGGTATTAACCCTCTGAATCCCTACACATGTCCCCCGGGTGGTGCGGAAGGAGCAACCCAAAGTAGCAGTAGTACTTGTGCTAAGTTTGTCAAGGGAAGTACTGCCACCACCCCTGGTAATCTGCTGCCAAGCAGTGATGCAGTATGTCATATTTCTGTTGTCTATGGGCAGCCATTTCCACTTAACATCAGGTGGGCTGTCACGTCTTTCAATCCCTTTAAAACCTACATAATGGAAGTCTTCATGAGGAGAGTGAATATGTTCCTTCTAGGCGAGCATGCTTCATCGTAGACCACTTCGTCACTTAACATCAGGTGAGATTGTGGTATGCTTGTTGTCACTGTGGTGAATGCTTACCTATCGCTAATAAAAAAAAAAAAACCACATTAAAAAAAACATACCCAGCAATTTGTTCCTCTAACTGTCTCTTATATTCCACCAGCATCATCTCATCTTTAAAGTCAAGAATAGTGATATCCACAGACAGTAATCTGCTCAATTCATCTGTTTCTTCCTTCAGTTCTGTCAAATGAAGTTTTAAATTTATATCAATAGCACATTATATATTATTGTAACTTATTGACACTAAATTATTAAAAGTATTATATTACATGTGAATCCCATTTTTGTAATGTTAAAAATTCTCAGGCACCCTGCCACACAAAAACAAGGTTTAGTCAGTCTTAGAATCAGCACTTAAATTACAAATAAAAAAGATTATTTGAACATATATTTTAATTAACGATGGTTACTTCATCACAACCAAACTGGTAATTATTTATATCCAGTAATGTATATCTTGACCCTGAAAATGTGGCCAAACTCAAGAGTAAGCAAACATTAAAGACCAGTAGAACTAAGCTGTGTTCATCCAGGGAAGTTCTGCCGTGAAGTTATTTAGATATGTGGACATTTCACACAGCGCCATCTAGCCCCAAACTAAGCATAGCTTGTACTATGGGAACCACATGACTGATAACATAATATACTTTTTAGTAAATACATACATATAAATACATATTAAAACCAGAAAAAATGACAATTCTTTGTTCTGAGTGGGAAACAAACCCACAACCTATGACTCAAAAGGCAGAGTTACTAACCAACTGAGCTGCGAGGCAAGTCAATGCATTCACATTACTTTGTTCCGCTTTGAAATGGCCTGGTTTCCAGTGAAATTACAGGCACATGGGACATTCCACCTTCACATCTCCAGAGTTATGGGTGTATATGATACAATTTGGGTCTTGTCATACTTAAGTAGGCGAGGAACTAAGTCCTACTTGATTGTTATGGGCAGAAGTTACCACTTAACACCAGGTGCACCATCGGCTTGTACCATAACTCAAGTCACATAACAAATGTTTTCTATTCCCAATTTCCACATTTAATTAAAACTAAATAATCAGCACACCGTTATTAACATATGAATAAAGTAACTCACTGTCAACTTGAGCCTGCATGATCTTCAGTTTCTGCCTTGTCTCTGAGATGACATCCCTGTGCAATTCCTTCTCAATTTGCACCAGCTTTGTGATATTGTTTACTTTAGTGGTGTTGTCAACACCCAGGTGAGACCAGTTCAACCAAAGCTCCTCCATCATATTCCGTGCATTTTGGGATATCTCTTGGTTGACTTCATTGCTGTTATTATGAGTTAAAACACATGTGACTTTGTTTTTTGAATATTTTTCAAATTTTTTTTTATTGATTATTGATTAACTTATGTTGGCAAGGTTAACGTTTAAGGAATCATCATTTGGAGGGAAAGACAAATCTACATAAAATACAAGAAAAATTATACTTTCAGTTCTGGTGTTGGTCATATGCTAAATGATGCTATATTAATGCATAAGGCGTTGCCCTTTTTTCTTGTTGAATACAATATCATAGATTTCATAACGCTAGATACAATAGAGGTTAACGTTTTCCTTTTCTTTGAGTAATGTAATAATTAAAGTGATTTTCCCGGTCGTGAAACCGTGGGATGGATAATCTGGACTCAAGAGAAAGTCTGGTGGGAGATCACAAGGTACCGAGACGTGTGAAAAGATTAAAGGGAGCCCTTGGACCAGCAGTGAGACACAATAAGCTAGTAAAAAAGATAAGGAATGATGAAATTGCATAAGAATAATGTATAGAAAACAGAATATGTAAAGGAATTCAACTTACAAGAGTCTGTTCACGTCTTCAGATAATGTAATCATAATGCCAATGGGTTTACTCTTCCTCCAGAATAAATATATCAAGTTTCATCCACACTTGTCTATATTATACTTCCTTTCACAATACAATTATTTTCTAGTCACTGATGAAAACAGCAAATACGAAGAAGCCGTGAACGTTTGTTTTAAAATTTAAATTCGTTACAAAATGAATGAAAGACGAGGCTGTGATTGGTTGATCTACGATTCGTTCAAAAATATGGCTGTCAGTGTCATTCGAGTCAGCCAGCTCGTTGCTTAAAAAAATAATAATGAGAATAATAATTTAGCTTGGCCAGCAACGTAGGTAAAGCACACGAGTCCTGTTTTGCTGCTGGATGGCTTGCTAGGATTTACCGCTGGGTTCAAAGTTAGCCGTGGGGCTGGGTGCAATGATGGCTCCCTAACGGTTGGCTTCACACGGTGTTTGTCGCTAGGCGTGCATGCCATAAAACCGAAAAGCCGGACAGACTTGACACATGACATGACATATTTTGGTAAAAATGTCGGACACCTCTAATTATACACGACAGTTCTTTTTTAAATTACAACTTTATTTTTTCGTCATTATATTAAACCATAATCATTTTCACTTATTCATCTTCTAAATTCTAAAGAATCAGCAATACAATTGAATGACTAATTCTTCTTTATACCAACATATGAGAAATGTAAAGAAACTTTCAACATTTAAAAACCCTAACAAAAGCCAAAAACCAACTAATTTAACCGGACACGCGACCAAAAAGCTGTTAAGATAGTGTCCGGCTTTATCCGGACGCCTGGCAATGCCATCCGCAAGCAATCCAGCAGCAACATGGTATTCTACCACTGCATACAATTTTCGCTATTCGCTTCATTCGCTAGATAATTATTGTTACTATATACTAATGTAATTAGTGATCTGTGGTTTCAATGTCAAACTGTTCATTCAATCAATGTCAAGGCTCATTCGAATTCGATCAAAACTCAAAACGTATATTTGGATTTTATTTGGTGAGAATTTGGGATGTTAGTGTTCTTCTGTGCCAAGGCGTCTTTGTCCCGAGAGACGAAAAGGGAATCAAAACAATTACATAATCACATTTAAATCACTACACCTATAAATAAACACAAAAATAAGGTAAAAATTCCCATATAGATACTAAGCTACGTACCAACCGAGTAAAAGAACCGCCTGGATGCGTTTATCCCCACATATTTACCAAAAATCGAACCACGAGCATTCTATATAACTAGTACCTATTTGACCATGCTGGCTTTTAATCCAAGATGTTTAATATCTGTTGTTGCTCATGCATGCTGTTTTTGCACAATTCTTTATTTCTTAATGTAATGAAGGTATTAAACGAGCTGAATGATCTAGTGTTAAATGCCCTTAGCAAAGCACTATGACTTTTGCATTGTTTGCACCCGTAACTCTGTGATGTAATGGTGATATGTCTTGAGTGCCTGTAATTTCACCGGCAACTACATCTTTCAGAATGAATCACAATAACACATTGCTTTGCGGCCTTGGTATGGTGGCATTTCCCTGGACAAACTTTTCATAAGTTGTACTGTCACGAAATGTATGTTTAAAAAATAATAATAATATAGGATAATATAAATAATAATATTAGAATATCTCATTTTAAAGATCCATCAGTTCAGTAGTGAGACTGCAAGCCGCGAAATTTCCAGAATTCACGGGTTTTTAGGTAGAGTTTACGTTCAAGCAGTTACGCTACTCGACAAGAGATGGTGTTGCAGTCGTTAAATTGATTATTGAAAACACGAATAAAACAACATTTTCTGAAAATGAATCCTAGCTAGATCGATTTATCGCCCCCGAAATCCCCTGTATACAAAATTTTATGAAAATTGTTGGAGCCGTTTCCGAGATTCAGATTATACAGGGTTACAGGAAAAGTCGTTCTAGATCCGTTAAGGGCGTGGAGTACCCATCATTTCTGACTTATTTCACTATGAAACACCCTACCCTAAACTTAACCCTTTTCGAGATATTCGACTTTTAATTTTTTATTGAATAATGCCGATTTTTAGGCTACGAAATTTATTTTTGTTTATTTTGTGTATCTTATTATTATTATTATTGCATTTTTACATGTGTAATAAGATGCTTTAGGACATCAATCATTAAAATAGTGCATAAGTTAATTGAATAGACCGTAGTAGACAAGTGAAAGTAAAAAAATAAAAAATATATTAGCAAGCTTATTTTTCTCTAAGGGATATCTAAAAAAAATATTATGACACTTGTTCGGCAGATATTTTTTAAAATATCTACGTTTCATCAGCTATCTAACGAGGTCTAACAATCTAGGGTTTGTATTACATTTCGTGGAAAAAAGTAGTTGGGACGCTCCAGGTAGCAGTTCTAACGGTCCCGCGCCTATTTTCCTTCAAGTTAAGACGCACCGAGAGAGCGAGACAAGTGACGATTTATGTAGGTGCGAATGAAAGAAAAAGTGTAGAGACCGGTTAGAGCTGGGAATACAACAGGGGGTATTGTTTTGGTTGTCAGTCTGCTTTTGTGCTTCGTACATAGTAGATGTGATATCGTTTTGCTCTTTTTCTCGACTTGGCTGTGATTCTGGACTATTTCTTCTGATTTGTGACTACTGTGCTTGTTAACCGGACTCTGATTTGTACCTGTGATACTGTGATATATGTGTTGAAGATGACGTCCTACACACCTGAGGAATATGCTGATATGCTTATTTGTTACGGATACTGCGATTGTGTGTCTGCGCAAGCTCGTAACGAATACATAACTCGCTACCCCGGTCGTCGAGTGCCGGATGTGGCCTGTTTTGACAGAGTTTATCGAAGACTTAAAGAAACTGGCTCTGTTTTGAGACGAAATACAGACATGGGAAGACCACGAATTGACGACGAAGAACAGGACAATGAGATAGTGCAACGCTTTCGAGCGGATCCGACTACTTCCACTAATATTGTTGCCCGTGATCTGGGACTTTCGCAATGGAGAGTGTGGTTTACAGTGCATACTGCTGGCCTATACCCGTACCATTACACGCCGGTACACGTTATTGAAGAAGGAGACCCCGCGAGAAGATTGGACTTTTGCAGATTTATGCTAAATGCTGACGTAGAAGACCCAGATTTTCTAAGAAATATCTTGTGGACGGATGAGTCCAAATTTGATAAAGATGGCATAACCAACTATCACAACGTCCATTACTGGGCCCCAAAAGAACTAAGGAATCCCAATAAGAAAAGAGTGAAAGGGTCCCAACGAAGATTCAGCGTGAATGTGTGGATGGGCATTATCTCTAATCATTTGATTGGACCTTACTTTCTCCCGGATAATCTAAATGGGGAAAGCTACGAAAATTTCCTGAGAGCAGACTTGAGTGATTTGCTGGATGATCTGCCACTCAACCTGATCAGGGACATGTGGTTCCAACACGATGGCTGCCCTGCCCATTTCAGGAGAAGTGTCAGAGACTGGCTGGACACAAATTATCCAAACAAATGGATAGGACGAGGTGGGCCGTTGCCATGGCCAGCAAGAAGTCCGGACCTAACTCCCATGGATTTTCATGTATGGGGGTGCATGAAAAGTCTTGTGTACAGCGAGCCGAATCCAGTTTTGTCTGTGGAAGACTTAAGAGAAAGGATTGTGGATGCAGCAAATAAAATGAGGACCACGTTGACCACTGGAGTAGTGAAGACTGGTCTCCGTAGAAGGATGCGACAATGTTTCAGAAATAGAGGCGGCCATGTTGAACATGAACTGTAGAATAAGAAAAAGTTGTGTGAAAACCTTTAATAAATGACATTTCATGCATACCTAATGTTTTATTTTACTTTTTACTAATTTTTTTCCAATGCATTTGAATAAAACCCTAGATTATTATACCTCGTTAGATAGCTGATGAAACGTAGATATTTTAAAAAATATCTGCCGAACAAGTGTCATAATATTTTTTTTAGATATCCCTTAGAGAAAAATAAGCTTGCTAATATATTTTTTATTTTTTTACTTTCACTTGTCTACTACGGTCTATTCAATTAACTTATGCACTATTTTAATGATTGATGTCCTAAAGCATCTTATTACACATGTAAAAATGCAATAATAATAATAATAAGATACACAAAATAAACAAAAATAAATTTCGTAGCCTAAAAATCGGCATTATTCAATAAAAAATTAAAAGTCGAATATCTCGAAAAGGGTTAAGTTTAGGGTAGGGTGTTTCATAGTGAAATAAGTCAGAAATGATGGGTACTCCACGCCCTTAACGGATCTAGCACGACTTTTCCTGTAACCCTGTATATATACAAGAATTGCTCGTTTAAATAAGTAAGATATATATAAGATTTGCATGGAAAGAACAGGAAGAAATGCAATATGTATAAGTACTCTCTAATACAGTGTTATACACTAAATTAGTCGGTACTTACTGATGTCATAGTTTGTGTACAACTATGCGCGAAGGTTTAGAAGCTCCACGCCATAAAGACCACACGCTAATTCGTGTGCTAATTAAAATTAATGTGCGATGCGGTAGAGATGGCGAGATGACTGACGCGACCACAGTTTAAATAAGGGCATGTAACAGCGCATATATTGACAATTATTTATTATAATATTGACAATTCGTGATCTTTTTTTGGCAAAAATAAGGTACTGTAATGTTTTTTTTAATGATCCTGAATGTGTTAACCTATTCCTAAAATTAAACTTGAAACAAATTGTACGTACTTTTTATTATTTTAATTAAAACAAGATTTTACTGGGTGGGCCCTATTTTGTTTTGAGTAGTTTATATATAATCTGAATCTCGGAAACGGCTCCAACGATTTCATAAAATTTATTATACAGGGGATTTCGGGGGAGATAAATCGATCTAGCTAGGATTCACTTTCAGAAAATCAACTTAAACATAAACAAATTTTTTTTATTGAAAGAAAATAATAAAAAGGTGGCGTTTATTCTGTCGGTAAGATCGAAAAATATTATTCATATTTCATCATTTTATCAGTATGTACTTCGTACTTAAATATAATTTCTAAAAAACACAATTTATCAAAAAAAAAAATACCGAGCAAAGCTCGGCCATCCAGGTACTATATATAATACATATATATGAACATATATATATATATATATATATATATATATACATATATATATATATATATATATATATATATATATGAACATTGAATTGTGAATAACCACCATTTGGGATTCAGTGATTACTATATATTACATGCATATTCGGAGTGTTAAAATATCAGCATAATGTAATATATAAATGTAATACAGTTTTTTTTTTATTATACTCTATCTCCCATATCTTTCAATTTAAACATTATATTATATGCATATAATATTACCATTTTCAGAACTATGTTGAACATGAGTTAATGTTCAACTTATCTTCTACTCCCATCACATCTATCTGCAATTTATCTGAAAATGGAACTTGCAGAAATTAGTCAAGTACCTGTGACAGAAGAAATAACTGAGAGCAGTCAAATATGTGTGATAGAGAAAGTTGAGAGCATTCAAGTAGTTATTAAAGAAGAAGTATCACTAAGCAGTCATGAAATTGTTAAAAAGATAGTTACTAAAAGCAATGCCACAGAAAACATTGGAGATGATTTTTTTGAATTTGAAGAGAAACCTCATGTTCTAATAGATAATAGTATAAGAGATATAGAAAACTGCCAAGAAGCTGTTGAAAGGGAAGTTGAAGAAAGCAGTGATACTATGAAAAAAGAAAATATTATAGATGACTTGTTTGAAATTGAAGAGTATTCTATGGAAAATGCTGTTAAATATTATAGTTTAAGTAATAGAGAAAACTGTCCAGAAAAAAATATTAAAAGCAGTAACGATGCTTTTAAGAAGGCAGTTACAGAAAGCATTAATATCAGTGAGAAAATCAAAGAAATTGGAAAACATAACCTGTTTAAAACTGAAAAGCAACCAGTGGAAAATATTCCAATAGTTACTTGCTCAAGAGACATGTTACAAATAACAAAGAGTGTGTCAGAAAATAACAGTAATAGCCAGTACTTTTGTGACTGTTGTTACAAAAAATTTGGTAAAAAAACTGATTTGGTGAACCATATCAGAATACAATCGAGAGTAAATCCCTCGTCAAAAAGAGTAAAACCAAAAAGAAACTGCCATATATGTAATAAATTGTTCTCTAATAGTGATAACTTGAAAAGGCACATGATAACTCACACTGGAGAAAAGCCGCATTGGTGCGAATTATGTAAGAAAACATTTGCTCTTAGTAGTAACTTGAAAAGGCACATGAGTACTCACACTGCAGAAAAGCCGTATTGTTGCAAATTATGCAAGAAAACATTCAGTCGTAGTGGTACCTTGAAAAGGCATATGAGAACTCACACTGGAGAAAAGCCGTATTGTTGCAAATTATGCAAGAAAAAAGTGACTTATAGTAGTACCTTGAAAAGTCACATGAGAACTCACACTGGAGAAAAGCCGTATTGTTGCAAATTATGCAAGAAAACAGTGAGCTGTAGTAGTACCCTGAAAAGGCACATGAGAACTCACACTGGAGAAAAGCCGCATTGTTGCAAATTATGCAAGAAAACATTCAGTCGTAATGGTCACTTGAAAAGGCACATGAGAACTCACACTGCAGAAAAGCCGTATTGTTGCAAATTATGCAAGAAAACATTCAGTCGTAGTGGTACCTTGAAAAGGCATATGAGAACTCACACTGGAGAAAAGCCGTATTGTTGCAAATTATGCAAGAAAAAAGTGACTTATAGTAGTACCTTGAAAAGTCACATGAGAACTCACACTGGAGAAAAGCCGTATTGTTGAAAATTATGCAAGAAAACAGTGAGCTGTAGTAGTACCCTGAAAAGGCACATGAGAACTCACACTGGAGAAAAGCCGCATTGTTGCAAATTATGCAAGAAAACATTCAGTCGTAATGGTCACTTGAAAAGGCACATGAGAACTCACACTGGAGAAAAGCCATTGTGTTGCAAATTATGCATGAAAACATTCAGTTCTGGTTGTAGCTTGAAAAGGCACATGAGAACTCACACTCGAGAAAAGCCATTGTGTTGCAAATTATGCATGAAAACATTCGGTTCTGGTGGTAACTTGAAAATGCACATGAGAACTCACACTGAAAAAAAGCCGCATTGTTGCAAATTATGCAAGAAAACATTCAGTCATAGTGGTAACTTGAAAAGGCACATGATAACTCACACTGGAGAAAAGCCGTATTGGTGCGAATTATGTAAGAAAACATTTGCTCTTAGTAGTACCTTGAAAAGGCACATGAGAACTCACACTGGAGAAAAGCCGTATTGTTGCAAATTATGCAAGAAAACATTCAGTTCTGGTGGTAACTTGAAAATGCACATGAGAACTCACACAGTATAACTAAAATGTTTTATGCGTTAATTTCACCTTATGATTGTGTCATTTTGAGAAACTTGTAATATTTTTTACATTCATTTCACTTTAATATTGTATTGTTTTGAGAAACTCCTAATGTTTTAGGTGTTCATTATCACCTTAATATTGTGTAGTTTTGAGAAACTCCTAATGTTTTATATGTTTATTACACCCGAAGATTATGTCAGTTTGAGAAAAAATTGTGTGACTACCTGACTTAATGGAATGTGGCGTCTTTGAGAGTGTAGCATACTATTGTTAAATTTAACATAAAAAAGGGTATTGCCAAAATTACTTCCAACGAAAGATTTTTGTGTAGCTTAAATTTAGTTAAATAACAAATATAGTGTATTTGTTATTTAACAAAATTATAGATATATAAAAGATTATACAGCTTGCAGCTCATTTTTTTATTTATACTATCTAATGGTCTGGTCCAACTTGGAATCATTATCCTACCAGCAATTATTTTATATATAATATTGCAAAAGTATATCTTTCTCTGCCCCAATAATTGAAATTTTAGTGTACTCGCGAGAGAAGCAGGCAGCACGGCAGTCCCGTCTTATCCCCGCAAACCATATAACTCAGTCAACATTATCGGCGTGACGGGTGCGGGACGAGATGGGGGAGCGCGCGAGTAGTAGGCCGCTAAATTTGTTTTATGTGATTAAGTTACGAAAAGAGCATATGGCTTACCTGGTGTTAAGTGGTAACTTCTGCCTATAACAAGCAATACCACACGGTTCCTCCCCTACCTAGGTAGGACAAGACCCATGTCGCATCGTATGCGTCGTAACGCTGAGCCGTGAAGTTGCAATGTCTCATGTGCTCGTAATTTCACCGGCAACCACAACTTTCAAGCCGGAACACAGTAACGCGAATACATCACTGCTTGGCGACATAAAAGGGGAATGGTGGCAGTACTTTCCCGGAGAACTTGGTATAAGTTATACTGCTAAATGGATAATGCCGAGATACACGAGGCTAGTGTTTCAAGCTAATCGTAGGATAGCAAGGGCGAGTTACTCTGTCTTGTGACTAGCACTACTCGTGGTGTTAAGGAGGATGCTGGGACCGCCGTCAACTTATCTAATAAACTGTTATTGTGACGTAATAGTTTGGACAATAAATGCCACTCGAAATTGGATTGCGTACCTATTGGTTACGGGAAATGTCCGTTACTTCGATAAGGTGCCTTCAGATAGAGAGAGAGTAAGTAGTTTGGCCGATGCAATGTAGACGTGTTATTATCTTGCTTATTAGTCAACAAATCTCACTAGTGAATTCTGAAACAGTTCGCCCGGAGAAGTACTGCCACCACACCTGGTAATCTGCCGCCAAGCAGTGATGCACTCCTGTTGCTGTGTTCCGGTAGAAGGGAGTGGGTGCCGGGGTACAGGTAAATCCCGGTTCAAAGAAGACATCTAAGTATATTATATAAAAATCAATTGCTGTTCGTTAGTCTCGCTAAAACTCGAGAACGGCTGAACGGATTTATCTTACCTTGGTCTTGAAATGTTCGTGGAGGTCTAGGGAAGGTTTAAAAGGTGAGAAAAATTCGAATAATTATTATATTATATCTGTCTGTTTGTTTGTTCTGGCTAATCTCTGAAATGTCTGGACCTATTTTGACGGGACTTTCACTGGCAGATAGCTGATATAACAAGGAGTAACTTAGGCTTTTCCGAGGGTTAACATAGAGGTGCGTGATAAAACCGAATTCTACGCGGACGAAGTCGCAGGCAACAGCTAATCATAAATAAAGGCAGCCTAAGATACCATAACATCAGTTATCTACCCGTGTAAGTCCCGTCGGAATCGGTCCAGCCTTGCGGAGATTAGCTGAACAAACAGCAGATAGAAAAATAATATATATAATGTTTTTTTTTTGTTTTATATATATATATATAATGTATTGACTTTCGTATGCGTTCAGTATAAAGCTGTTTGTTTTGACAATTTCTATTGTACGATTAGCTTTACAGTCAATAAAATAATTTAATACTAAGTAATAAATGAACTCCCATACTTGTCTACATACGTTATAATCTAATTTGATAGTAGGTATCTGTTACTTAGGCACAAACTTAATCGAGTTAGGAGCGTCCCATACCGAACGCGGTGCGACCGACACAGCCAGCGCGGTGACCGCATCTGCTGAGTCTCGTATGTCAAAGTCAAAGTCAAAAACCTTTATTTCCATTGAATTTAAAGGAAATGACTTGAAACGTCAAGTCAATATATGCGCTGTTACCTACATGCCCTTATTTAAACTGTGGTCGCGTCAGTCATCTCGCCATCTCTACCGCATCGCACATTAATTTTAATTAGCACACGAATTAGCGTGTGGTCTTTATGGCGTGGAGCTTCTAAACCTTCGCGCATAGTTGTACACAAACTATGACATCAGTAAGTACCGACTAATTTAGTGTATAACACTGTATTAGAGAGTACTGATACATATTGCATTTCTTCCTGTTCTTTCCATGTAAATCTTATATATATATATATTATAGAGAGTGAGATACCAAAACTAGAATGAACATTGAATTGTGAATAACCACCATTCGGGATTCAGTGATTACTATTGCATATTACATGCATATTACAGTGTTAAAATATCAACATAATGTACTTAATATATAAATGTAATACAGTTTATTTTTATTTATACTCTATCTACCATATCTTTCAATTTAAACATTAATTAATTAATAATTAATTTATATGCAAATAATATTACCATTTTCAGAACTATGTTGAACATGAATTAAAGTGCAACTTATCTTCTACTCCTATTCCCATCACATCTATTGCAATTTAGAAGCTCTGAAAATGGAAGTTGCAGAAATTACTCAAGTACCTGTGAAAGGAGAAATAACTGAGAGCAGTCAAATATGTGTGATAGAGAAAGTTGAGAGCATTCAAGTAGTTATTAAAGAAGAAGTATCACTAAGCAGTCATGAAATTGTTAAAAAGATAGTTACTGAAAGCAATGCCACAGAAAACATTGGAGGGGATGATTTTTTTGAATTGGAAGAGAAACCTCATGTTCTAATAGATAATAGTATAAGAGATATAGAAAACTGCCAAGAAGCTGTTGAAAGGGAAGTTGAAGAAAGCAGTGATACTATGAAAACAGAAAACATTATAGATGACTTGTTTGAAATTGAAGAGCATTCTGTGGAAAATGCTGTTAAATATTATAGTTTAAGTAATAGAGAAAACTGTCCAGAAAAAAATATTGAAAGCAGTAACGATGTTTTTAAGAAGACAGTTACAGAAAGCATTAATATCAGTGAGAAAATCAAAGAAATTGGAAAACATAACCTGTTTAAAACTGAAAAGCAACCAGTGGAAAATATTCTAATAGATACTTGCTCAAGAGACATGTTACAAGTAACAAAGAGTGTGTCAGAAAATAACAGTAATAGCATATACCAGTACTTTTGTGACTGTTGTTACAAAAAATTTGGTAAAAAAACTGATTTGGTGAAACATATCAGAATACAATCGAGAGTAAGTCCCTCATCAAAAAGAGTAAAACCAAAACAAAGCTGCCATATATGTAATAAATTATTCACTAATAGTGATCACTTGAAAAGGCACATGAGAACTCACACTGGAGAAAAGCCGCATTGTTGCAAATTATGCAAGAAAACAGTCAGGTCTGGTGGTAACTTGAAAATGCATATGAGAACTCACACTGAAAAAAAGCCACATTGTTGCAAATTATGCAAGAAAACATTCAGTCGTAGTGGTACCTTGAAAAGGCACATGAGAACTCACACTGGAGAAAAGCCGTATTGTTGCAAATTATGCAAGAAAACATTCAGTCGTAGTGGTACCTTGAAAAGGCATATGAGAACTCACACTGGAGAAAAGCCGTATTGTTGCAAATTATGCAAGAAAAAAGTGACTTATAGTAGTACCTTGAAAAGTCACATGAGAACTCACACTGGAGAAAAGCCGTATTGTTGCAAATTATGCAATATAACAGTGAGTTGTAGTAGTAACTTGAAAAAGCACATGAGAACTCACACTGGAGAAAAGCCGCATTGTTGCAAATTATGCAAGAAAACATTTGCTTTTAGTGGTAACTTGAAAATGCACATGAGAACTCACACTGGAGAAAAGCCGTATTGTTGCAAATTATGCAAGAAAAAAGTGACTTATAGTAGTACCTTGAAAACGCACATGAGAACTCACACTGGAGAAAAGCCGTATTGTTGCAAATTATGCAAGAAAACATTCAGTCATAGTGGTCACTTGAAAAGGCACATGAGAACTCACACTGGAGAAAAGCCGTATTGTTGCAAATTATGCAAGAAAACATACAGTAGTAGTGGTCCCTTGAAAATGCACATGAGAACTCACACTGGAGAAAAGCCATTGTGTTGCAAATTATGCATGAAAACATTCAGTTCTGGTGGTAACTTGAAAATGCACATGAGAACTCACACTGGAGAAAAGCCATTGTGTTGCAAATTATGCATGAAAACATTCAGTTCTGGTGGTAACTTGAAAATGCACATGAGAACTCACACTGAAAAAAAGCTACATTGTTGCAAATTATGCAAGAAAACATTCAGTCGTAGTGGTAACTTGAAAAGGCACATGATAACTCACACTGGAGAAAAGCCGCATTGGTGCGAATTATGTAAGAAAACATTTGCTCTTAGTAGTACCTTGGAAAGGCACATGAGAACTCACACTGGAGAAAAGCCGCATTGTTGCAAATTATGCAAGAAAACATTCAGTCATAGTGGTCCCTTGAAAATGCACATGAGAACTCACACTAGAGAAAAGCCGTATTGTTGCAAATTATGCAAGAAAACATTCAGTTTTGGTTGTAACTTGAAAAGGCACATGAGAACTCACACAGTATAACTAAAATGTTTTATGCGTTAATTTCACCTTATGATTGTGTCATTTTGAGAAACTTGTAATATTTTATACGTTCATTTCACTTTAATATTGTATTGTTTTGAGAAACTCCTAATGTTTTATATGTTTATTTCACCCGAAGATTGTGTCAGTTTGAGAAAAAAAATTGTGACTACCTGACATAATGGAATGTGGCGTCTTTGAGAGTGTAGCATACTATTGTTAAATTTAACATAAAAAAGGGTATTGCCAAAATTACTTCCAACGAAAGATTTTTGTGTAGCTTAAATTTAGTTAAATAACAAATATAGTGTATTTGTTATTTAACAAAATTATAGATATATAATAGATTATACAGCTTGCAGCTCATTTTTTTATTTATCCTACTTATGGTCTGGTCCAACTTGGAATCATTATCCTACCAACAATTATTTTATACATAATATTGCGAAAGTATATCTTTCTCTGCCCCAATAATTGAAAGTACCTGGATGGCCGAGCTTTGCTCGGTATATTTTTTTTTTTGATAAATTGTGTTTTGTAGAAATTATATTTAAGTACGAAGTACATACTGATAAAATGATGAAATATGAATAATATTTTCGATCTTACCGACAGAATAAACGCCACCTTTTTGTTATTTTCTTTCAATAAAAAAAAAATAAGTTTATGTTTAAGTTGATTTTCTGAAAGTGAATCCTAGCTAGATCGATTTATCTCCCCCGAAATCCCCTGTATACTAAATTTTATGAAATCGTTGGAGCCGTTTCCGAGATTCAGATTATATATATATAAGATACAAGGTGTGAAACAATTATCGTAGGTACTCAAAATGTTATATTCCGAAGGTGAAACATATTATCCACCATCAGCAGTTGTATTGTATATCCTGTCCATCCAAAGGTTGCCTGGAAGAGATCGCTTTAAGCGATAAGGCCGCCCATTGTACCACTGTCGTCTACAGCAGTATATTTGTTTTTTATTTGTTTATTTTCACTTAAGGTGTACAATAAAGTTATATTCTATTCTATTCTATTCTATTCTATGTTAAAGGTATGATATTGAAATTATGCATGAAAAAATGTATCTAATGAATAGCCAAAGGTTTAGAATCTCATTTTAAAGAGCCATCTAGCGTTCAGTAGAGAGACTGTAAGCCGCGAAATTTCCAGAATTCACGGGTTTTTAGGTAGAGTTTACGTTCAAGCAGTTATGCTACTCGACAAGAGATGGCGTTGCAGTCGTTAAGTTGATTTTTGAAAAGACGAATAAAACAACATTTTCTGAAAATGAATCCTAGCTAGATCGATTTATCGCCCCCGAAATCCCCTGTAATAAATTTTATGAAAGTCGTTGGAGCCGTTTCCGATATTCAGATTATATATATATTTATATACAAGAATTGCTCGTTTAAATATATAAGATTTTAGTGTACTCGCGAGAGAAGCAGGCAGCACGGCAGTCCCGTCTTATCCCCGCAAACCATATGACTCAGTCAACATCATCGGCGTGACGGGTGCGGGACGAGATGGGGGAGCGCGCGAGTAGTAGGCCGCTAAATTTGTTTTATGTGATTAAGTTACGAAAAGAGCATATGGCTTACCACCACTTACTTAACACCAGTTAATGGTAATTTCTGCCCATAACAAGCAATACCACACGGTTCCTCCCCTACCTAGGTAGGACAAGACCCATGTCGCATCGTATGCGTCGTAACGCTGAGCCGTGAAGTTGCAATGTCTCATGTGCTCGTAATTTCACCGGCAACCACAACTTTCAAGCCGGAACACAGTAACGCGAATACATCACTGCTTGGCGACATAAAAGGGGAATGGTGGCAGTACTTTCCCGGAGAACTAGGTATAAGTTATACTGCTAAATGGATAATGCCGGGATACACGAGGCTAGTGTTTCAAGCTAATCGTAGGATAGCAAGCTGGTGCTAGTAAGCGAGGCGAGTTACTCTGTCTTGTGACTAGCACTACTCGTGGTGTTAAGGAGGATGCTGGGACCGCCGTCAACTTATCTAATAAACTGTTATTGTGACGTAATAGTTTGGGCAATAAATGCCACTCGATATTGGATTGCGTATTGGTTACGGGAAGTGTCCATTACTTCGATAAGGTGCCTTCAGATAGAGAGAGAGTAGGTAGTTTGACAGATGCTGTCTATCTATCTATCTATCTATTCGAGTCACTGGTTCTCTCGAACCAGTGTGGTGAAAGGATTTTAAGTGCGCCTCGAAGAGGCTCCGATGCAGTGTAGACGTGTTATTACTTGCTGATTAGTCAACAAATCTTCCTAGTGAATTCTGAAACAGTTCCATGTTACCTGATTGAGCTGAAGTTATTGTACAGGCGTTTGGTGTGACTGTCATCCAGCAAGACATTATGCATGCACCTATTTTTATTATGTTAATCCTTGATAAATATAATTTTCAACATAACCAGCTATTGCTAGGTTAGGCAAGTAATGTTGGTCATTGTACGAATAATGTATTTCCTGTTCCATCCATTATTTAGATGTCATCAAAGGAAACTTGTATGGCGGAGTTTAGCAATATCCAGTTCCAATTAAAAAATGCAGTTAGGTACGGTCAGAAGCTAAGATCAAAATAATACTCAGACTGACCTAACAGCTGAGTTGGTAGTAACTCTGCATCTGAAAGTCGTGGGTTCGATCGCCACCCAATACAAACATTTGTGTTACGAACATAGATGTGTATTAAAAAAGTATATGAGTATTATATCAGGAGCAGTAGAACTTATGCCAAGTTCGGAGGAAGTACTGCCACCATACCGATTTCTACCGCCAATCAGTAAACACATGCATCGTTACTGTGTTTTTTTTTTATGTAATTCATTTACGGAACGAGCCGACGGCCCACCCTGTGTTAAGTGGTAACCTCGGCCCATAACAGCCGATGCGACTTGGGTCCTCCCCAAGTCTTGTCATACCTAGACAAGACCCAAGTCGCATCGTATGCGCCCGTAAATGTGAGACGTGAAGGTGGAATGTCTCATGTGCCTGTAATTTCACCGGCAACCACACCTTTCAAACCGGAACACAGTAACGCGAATGCGTCACTGCTTGGCGGCAGAAAAGGGCATGGTGGCAGTACTTCCCCGGACGAACTTGGCGAGAGTTTTACTGCTCTTAAAACAAACTACTGTGTTCCGGTTGGATAGGCGTAGTTTTATAATATAATAGTTCAATACTAACTATCACTGCTTGATCCATCGTTTGCTGCAAAATTCATAAAAAAACGAATATCGAAGGAACCGGTAAATCCCGGTTCAAAGAAGACTTATCCTACTTAAATAAAGACAGACCTATGTTACCTACTCCTTATAACATCAGCTATCTGCCCGTGTAAATCACTTCAGAATCGGTCCAGCCTTTCAGAGATTAGCTAGACCAAACAGACAGAAGGAAAAATAATATTATATATATAACTTTACCATTATATGTAATGTATTTACTTTCATATGCGTTCAGTATAAAGCTGTTGTTTTGACATTATACATACACACACCACAATCTTATTTATTTTATAGATTTAAGACTCGTTTTGTGTGGACAATAATCAATTAGTGCTTGCTGAGCTGTTTATTAATCGCTCTACAAAGTGCAAATTTTGAACTGAACACGATTGTACTTTTTAAACTCCTTTATTTACTCCATTTGGAACTCTATTCATCTGCTCTTTATAGTGCAATTTTCAAATGTCCAGACTGAAGTAAAAAAATATGTCTGTACAAGCATTGCAATTTTAACTATAAGTCTTGTTAGTAAAGTTTATAATTGATCGACGCTCCTATGCTTGGATCGTGTTGCTACATTACGTGTAAAATCTTTGTTCTACATTTTCGTAATCTAAGTAATCACTGTCTTGTTATCAATAATAATTACAGTGGCCACGCAGCTCAGTTGGTTAGTAACCCTACCTTCTGCGCTGTAGGTCGTGGGTTCGATTCCCACCCAGGACAAACATTTGTGTGGTGGATACAGATGTTTGTTCTGTGTCTGGGTGTTAATATGTATTTATATGTAGGGTCTTCCCATACTTAAGTCTATAAATAAATATTGTAACACTAAACTAAACAAAGCATAGGTTTTGTTAATAAATGCAAATTAACACCCAAACACCGAACAAACATCTGTTTGTCACACAAATGTTTGCCCTCAGCCGGAATCGAACCCGCGGCCCACAGCCCAAAAGGTAAGTAACTACCAACCGAGTTGTTAGCTAGATCAAAGTTATGTTGGTTTTGTTGAGCACAGGATCGCTTGACAGCAGACAGACCTATTCATTCCGTCACTTCTTGTCTTCTTTTGTCATGTTTTCCTCAATTTTTCAATAATGATTATGTGCTAATTCCGACTGTTTGGTCGAACACTAGTAAGTAATTATAATTCTGAAATTTCACAATCCATCTCGGCAAAACGTTGCGTGATTCCCATCTGAATGTTTGTCTTACAAAAGACTTCAACGCGCTTTGCCGTCTTGTAATTAATCTTCTGCCCGCTGTAAAAAATAAAATAAAAATAAAATAAAATAAATAAAACCTATAAATCTATAACGTACTGAACCTACCTATGCATGATTTTGGAGCTTTTAGTCGCCCATGGCCTATTTATTAACTGTTGGATAGTTTCGAGTTACAGGTTCGATTCCCGGCGGAAAAAATGTTTTAAATAAAATAAAAAATAGGTCTCTTCTTAGCCATGTTTTACTTTAATAAGAATCCTTTCTTATACGTTCGTAAGGTGCTGCATTTATACACATTTAAATACAAAAATGCGAAAGCTAAATCTATAATCCAAGGAAGTTAATGGGCAAGTACTTACGAGTAGTCTTCATACAAAATAGCCATTGTTCATTAGTTTAAATGCGAATCGATTTCACCCTTATACGTACTCAAAAAGAAGGAAAATAGCTGCATCGTGAGAAAGTTGGTACGATGTTAAAGTTCGAAGTCATGTCACATGAATGAGAGAAAGTGACTCCCAGTTTTCATAATTTTAAGCTACCTATTGCGTAATTAGCAACCTAAGGGTTGAACATCCTGAGAAGCACAAATCGGCTAGGCCTTTTATTTATTTATTTCAAATACTCAAAAAACTTGCAGCTATACAGCCAAAACGTCTTATGAGCCTTTGATGACTTTGTACAACCTACCTACAATAAATTTAGTTTTGCTTCTATTAATTCCTGAATTGATAGGTTAGGTATATGATTCAAATGTGTTGGTAAACAATGAATTGTAAAAGTTACTTCTATAAAATATGTATATTCATACTTTTTTTAATGTGGTACAGTTACCTGGTGTTAAATGGTAACCATGGCCCATTACAACCGATGCCACTCAGGTCCCCCCGTACTAGGTACGGCCAGACCCAAGTATCACGTAACTCTGAGACGTATAGGTGAAATGTCTCATGTGCCTGTAATTTTACCAGCAACCACACCTTTCAAACTGGAACACAGTAACGCGTTCGCGTTACTGCTTGGCGGCAGGAATGGGCATGGTGGCAGTACTTCCCCGGACGAACTTGGCGAGTTCTACTGCTCTGTCTTGCCATTTTGTGGAAACTTTTAACCCTTATTTGAATCATAGACGTGCAAGCTTAATCAGTTGCATTTCTACTATTTTAACCTATATAGCGTTGCCAAAACATCTAGATAAATTTCGTTGGACATTTCACACATCAAACGTAAGTCTTGAAGGTATAATGTTCTCACATTATTTAATTTTTTAATGGAGCTTTAATCTGTTTTCCGGCATTAGAAAATTGCCACAGAAATGGTCCATATTTTATACATTCAAATAGTTTGCTTTGCATAAAGCAGCGCGATGTTACTTAACTTGATAGGTTTTCAAAACATGCCTACGCATTTCCTGGTGGTTATATCGAGTTGATAATATTACAACAGTATCCGACTTTATTGGGGCAAATATACAAAAGTTATTGAGTCGTCCTCGCTCTAATTGCTTGTTTTGTGCAACTTACACTCACTCTTAAATACCTTTATCGCCTTCATGAAAATAATGAGGTCGCTAAAATAATAATTATTTTAACAAATAAAGGTCACACAGATATATCCTGCTCGGATTCAAAGAAATCTTTGAAATTTTTTTTTACTTCTAAATTTTTTTTTCCAATTTTTCTGATTAATACTAGCGCCATGGCTCTACATCGCATATTCTATTACAACTATTACTAGTATAATATAATATACTACCGTCTGTCAGCGGCTTTACCTATTAGTTATTCCAGCTATTCATTTAGAGACAGGTCTATCCTAGACAAATCGTTTCGGAAAGTTTTATGTTTTTTTAGGTTTTAAAGGAGTAACAAACATCTAAATAAACTTTTGCATTTGTAATATTATTGTAATTCATCTTGTCTATGTTTTCATCTCAAAACACGTTCGCTATCTCGCATAAACCATATAAAAAATTTGCTAAAGAAAACATCAATAGGTAAGCATGTAATGAGCAACGCAGAGTTCAAACACGGGCGATGTTACGCGACAATCATAGCAAATAATGTATATTCCGTCCGATGCACGCTTTTTCCATACATCTCCCAATGAATTTCTATCTATTGTTCTAATTGAGACGTCGATAGACTGACAATGCGTCGGTACACGTAACTGCAAGTACCTACTCGCACAGCCCAGGTTAAGTGAAACTGAGTATAAAAGCGATGCAAATTACAAGTGCTGGCATTACCCACCACCCTCTCGTGGAGTACGGTGTAACAGCAAGCAGCCGCAATGAACTACCATGTGCGTAATACGTTATTGTGTTGCTCTTTTTGGCGTGTGTCGACGTGCTTCAGTCAGAGCGTGTGAATGTGTTGTTATTTTAACACAGATCGTCCGTAATCAGTCACCAAGTCTAGTAAATATTTTCCAGACTGGTGACTGTTGTCTAGATTCTATAGGAAGCCTTTCTTGTTACGTAAAAGTGCCGCGAATCGGGAGACAGTGCCCTCGGGCGGAACAGGTTTAGACCGCGGCGCTTGCTATTATCGACGATCGTTAAACATATTAATACATGTTGTGTACCGCTATTACACAAAGATATCGAGCGGTTAATTGTAATAGCAGAGAGTGTGGCCGACTTCTTACACAATTGTCTCGTTACAGATTTTCCTGGGATTCCTGGCCGTAGCCGCCGCTTACCCCGGCATCATCCACGACGAAGGCCCCCAACTGGAGGAGAAGATCGACCACCACGCCTTGATAGGCGAAACGGGTCATCACCATCAGATCGAACACGAACACGCGAAGTCGCATCAATCGATTAAGTTCGAGCACTTTCACCCCGTTCCTGTGTACGTGAAAAAGGAACACAGCCATTTGCTGAAACATCCTTTGGAGAAGGGCAAATCTGAGCAGAACTTGAAGCAGATCCATCCCGAGACTCATCACTCTCACGGCGGCGGTCTTGTGCTCGAAGACAACAGGCACAACATCGACCATCACTACGGAGGTTTGGAGCAGCACGGTGGCTTCGAGCAAGGAGGCTACGAACACTTGCAAGGCGGTTACGACGGGTACGAAGGAGGTGAAGGTCTGAAGGAATACGCTCAGCTCCAGCCTGAATCTCACGGTATTTACGCACACGAGCAGACCCTCGGCGGAGACAGCGGTGAAGGTTCCAAATACGAAAGCTATTAAGTGTTAGTAGAGTCTCGTCTACTAATGAGCATCGAAGAGGATGTTCCACTGATTTGAGACTATTTCTTGCCTGTCCATTTAATGTAGAAATCTTAGCTGTAACTGTTTCAGCTTCTGCTGTGCTTTTCATCTGAGAGGCAATGTCATTCGGTCCAAATGTACCTGATTTAGATATAGATATCTGAAAAGTTTAAGCTAGCCGTGAATTGTCAGATATATAAACGAGTTATGAAAAGTTGTTGAGTTTACGATGTCTTATGAAAATTAAGTCTTTTAAATTGACATATCGTGGCGTTGGCTCAAATTGAATGTATGTTTAAATGCGTTTTATGTTTGTAAAGATGTCCTTCTCTTAATATTCGTAGATAGACTACGATAAACGTCGCGATGGGTACCCAGTAAAAAAATGTGATATTAAATGTTTGTTATATTAATGTGTTTTTAGTTTTATTTCAACAGAACATGCGCTGCGTTCGGTGATTATTATCCGTGGTTACTCAGATGTTTCACAACCGGTATATATGGCAGTTAATGACCCGTTGAATAACACCCTTAGCTACAATTAAGTATTGTTGTAATAGCGACAGGCTGATTATGAAGGCGCTCCGTAATTAAACCTTCGTAACTAGCGATGGAAGAATGCGATCATGCAACTCCGATTCAGTGATTCCGTACATCTCAAATCACCCCATATTTCAGTTGAGCCGATTATGTATCAGTTTTTTGTATGCCCTGGGGAAACAGTAGGTAATAAGAAGACAGGAAATATAGATAAGAGACTTTTTCTTTAAAAATGTCTTTTGTCTATAAAATATTTTATATAAGTTTATTTCTTTTCGTAGTACTTATCACTTTTACATCGATGCGTGCCACACTTTTAGTGGCAGTTCATACATATTTAATAAGAAATTAAGTAAAAGAAATTAAAATATACATTATCCTTACATACATACATTCTATGTTCAATTATTTCATTGCAGTATAAACTTACGTAAGGCAATATTGTTAACGAAATGCAATTTTACCGCTAACTACCGACTTGTCATAGCTAGGTATTTCATAAAATGTCACCAATATAAAACTTTCGCTTCCGGCATTCACGAGCGTGAGATGTTGACATTGTTTCGTGCCGTGTAACAATATGTACTAATAGCAAGAGAAATAACGTACTCATGAATTACCTATGGATAACCATATCATTCTATTTGTATAGACCATTAACATATATTTTATCTATCTATCAAAAATTACAGGCACATTCCACCTTCACGTCTCACAGTTACGGGCGCATACGATGCGACTTGGGTCCTGTCGTATCTAGTAGGGGAGGACCCAAGTAGCATCGGTTGTTATGGGCACAGCTTACCACTTACCACCAGGTGGGCCAACGGCTCGTTCCGTAACTGTATCAAATAAAAAAAACACACACCAAACACATTTGTAACACCAAATTCACGTCTCATCCGAATGAAACGATTTGAAATTTGGCAATAAACCTATGACTAAGATGTGGGTAAACCAATGTCACATTATTCGGACCATTTTGCGCAATGAATACAAATCATGTGTTTTATCGAAATCTTTGCTTCCTGGTCGACGATTTCGTATAACAAGTAGGTGGAAGCTTTCTACATAATAAATAAAAAATATTGTGAATGAATTTTGAAACTCGATAGATTAAGAAAGGATGGTTGATTAGAAAATCATGTCCAATCAATTATGAATGGTTGTTTTGTCACATATTTTCGAAACTTCTGAGCTAGAACTAGACTTGCACATGCAAATTTAATTAGGCATTAGTGATTTCGCATAAAATGAACAAACTTGTATATAAGTTTAATCACGTCACCTTTTCAGTGAGGAGTTTCAAATTGATTTAAATTACCTATTTTCAAGATGTATGGATAATTAAATATTGTTTGATATTTCACTCAGCGCCATCTAGCCCGAATTGAGCAAAGCATAAATTATGGAAACTGATAGAAGTATTCTATCAGAATAACTGATAGAATACTTATATACTTCTTGTGTAAATACATAAAAACATGCCTATAAAACATTTTGATTTATTGTATTTGATTTGATTTGATTTTATTATTTTATTTTATTTTGTGATTTATGGACATTTTAACTATTGTGATTTTGTCTGAAATAAATGATTATTATTATTATTATTATTAACGCTCAGACACAGATCAAACATCTACGTTCGTCACACAAATGTTTGTCCTGGGTGGGAATCGAACCCACGACTTACAGCGCAGGAGGCAGATTTATGACCAACTGAGTTATAAGGCTAGTCGAACGAGTTTAGTTTTTGGACTATTTCAAAGAAATTTGTATATCTGTAGGTAAAATTATAAAATTTTCTCAATGTACGTAGGTACGGGAGGACCCAAGTCACATCGGTTGTTATGGGCAGAGGTTACCACTTAACACCACGTAGGCCGTCGGCTCGTTCTGTAATTGTACCACATAAAAAATATATATAAAAATGGAGTTAATTAAAAGACAAAATTAAAAAAAGGCACAATTTAATTAATTTAACATTACTAAAAACATAACGTAGTTCATAACAAGTAACAATAATAGTAACAAATAATAATGCTGATAACTGATAACAATTAAAAATGACTAAGATAATCAGTACTCTATACATGTCTAAAAATGGTTATTCTCTCAGGCTTACGTCCGGGGACCTGTGCGGATCCCTGCTTCCTGTCACTTTTGTTCTCAGGCGCTGTCCGCTGGACAATGAAAGGCTTTTCAGTTCTAACGTACACGTTTTTTACGCTTACACGTTTGCCAGTTTCCACCGGCACGGGAATAGGCTTCTGAGCTTCAGTCTTTTCCGCTTTAATTACAGGGACGGGGATTGCTCTTGCGCTTTCGGCAGGCGCTGTAGTGCGCTGTACTTTCGGCTGTTGGGGCTTAGCTTGCAGGGCGTCAGCTACCTTTCCTTGCTTGGCAGATTTATTGAGACGGCCCTTCTTTGCTATTTGCTGTTTGATAAGACCCGGAGCCGTCTTAGCGATCGCTTCGGCTTTGGATAGAGTGTTCTGTTTTTCCAAGTTAGCTCTAAGCTGTTCAATCTCAATGGCGTACTTTTGGTTGTTGTATTTTGGCGACGCTTTCAGATCACGCAGAGCAGATTGAAGTTTCAACTCGCTTTGCAACAGTCTGTTTCTACGCTGACTGATAGCCTCGGCCAGTCGGTCAGCGTTAATAAACGCGCTCTCTGCACTGTCGGCTGCCTCTGCGTTCTGTTGAGCGGGTTCTTCGGCATTTCCTTCGGGTGCCTGTTCAGGCGCTTCTTCTACTTCGTATGGAATCAACTTGTATTTTCTAAGCGGTGAAGGAGATTCAGTTTGAGGTTCCTCACTTGTTTCTTCAGCCTGTTCAGCCTCGACCTGTTGCTGTTGCTGGAGATACTGGAAGTTTAGACCTTGTGCCTGATCGTTAGGTTGGTAGCGAATATACGAATAGCTCTTCAATATTTGTTCATTTTTAGCTACTGCTGGAGCTAAGTATATCTGCCGCTGTTGTTGTTGCTCCTGCTGTTGTTGTAGCTGCTGCTGTTGTTGCTGCTGTTGCTGCTGCTGCTGCTGTTGCTGCTGTTGTTGTTGTTGTTGTTGCCTTTGTTGTTGCTGTCGGAGACTGAATCTAGGAGAAATAGCCCGGGGTTCCTCGGTACTTTCCTCCTCTACTTGGGACTCGTTACGGGCCTGTTCTTCCGCAGCTGCTTCTTCTTCTTCTTCTTGTTCGTTGAGTATTCTGAAAATTTCTTCTAAGTCGATATCCTGCTCCTGGTTCTGGTCCTCCGTGGGATTTTCCTCTTCTTCTTGCTGTGGTTCCTCTTCCTCCTGGGCTTCTACGTTTTCATCTTGCTCTGGAGCCTCGTCCTGCTCTTCGGTTTCCTGAGGGAGCTCAGCGGGTTGGGGAGCATCGGCTTCCTCGTCACTTTCAGTACTATCAGTTGGTCTCACCACAACACCTCCGGATGCCAACGCTTTCACTTGGCTGGGAGTCAGATATACGACTACTTCATCGTTTTGTTCAGATGTTTCAGAATCAGAAGGAGCTTCGTAGAATTTTTGTGGGCCCTGGTCGTAACGATTGGCTCCGACTGAGATGAGAAATAATGCAAAGATACACCACATCTGAAACAAAAAATATTTTCGTTGTACAAAATCATGTATGTAATATTAGCTCTATGACAAACGAATAGAAAACTTATATGATGTACTGACGTTTAAACCCATGGCTGCTAACTTGAGGATGACTGCAGCCTGTGGACTGATGGAACGGTGTTGTCCGTCTGTACCGATCCAAGGAAAACCTTCCAATTTTATATACATGTTGTGTATTCAAAATGGAAGAAACTTTGGAAACTAGTCCGCCGCATTAGTGTTGTAAAAAGCGATATCGATGGCGTGAGCCTATTAGTAGTTTCAATGTCTACTTTGCTCATTAATAATTTGTTAACATTTTAATATTAAACACTATACGTAATATTATTGTCGTTTATGTCTTTAAATTTTGTTGATATAGGATTTGTCCTGGGTATTGAATTATTTTGGTATGATATTTTGGTAGTAAGTGTTAGCTGTGTTGTACGTAGGTAATCAGTGGTGGCAGCGAGCTTACGAATTGTCGCGTCTATGTTCCGATGATAGTGTAAATGAGCTGAAAAGTGGCCCAGTGCGATTTGCTTATCTTTTGGGGAAAAGACGTGGATATGTCATGTAATACATATAGTACTTAAATGTTTTTAAACTGAACACACATATATTTGTGAATAATAAACCCATGACACGAATTTTGCTGTACGTATTACACAAATATATCGATGACAGTTTCGAGCGTCGATGTTTCCAACACTATTTCCAAACACAGTTACATTTTTGATTTTGCATAAAGTAATATGATTAAGTCTATGAAGAAATTTTGGACCATTTCACAAATATTTGACTCTAAATTAATACAATAATCGTTAATATTCATGAGTAACTACTGCGTAGGAATAGGTGTGACATAATTTTTTTACTTAATTTTGGCCAACAATTTACCATAACGCTGCTTTAAAATTACCTTAAAAAGTTACCCCGTGTAAGTAATTTTAAAGTATTTTAAAATGCATTAATTTCAAATAACAGAATAAAACTTGCTTTCTATAAAACTGATGTGCTCGATAAATTTTCAGTTGAAATTACAACTCTTTTACTAAAATGTTCGTCATAGCTGTGCCAAAATGACGAATGAAAAATGGTCTAACAGCTTAGTTAGTATCAACTCTGCCTTCTGACCTGTAGGTCGTGGGTTTGATTCTCACTACAGATTAACATTTTTGTTTGTTCTGATCCTGGGTGTTCACACGTATGTATTTACAAAACATATTTAAGGATTTTATCAGTATTCTAGTTCCCATTGCACGAATTATGCTTGGTTTGGGTTTAGAAATCTCCGTTTGAAATGTCCACCAATATTTATTGATTTTATTTGTATTTAAAATAGGAAACGGCTTCACGGCATTTTCTTTCTTTGTGTGGCGGAACGAGCTACGGTCGCTGTTATGGGTTCAGCCCTTTATTAATTATTATTTTACATATTGCTGCAAATAGGGCATCTATTTGCAGCAATATGTAAAATAATAATTAGATGTTAGTAATAATTATAGCAAGTTCTCAGTTCGGAGCACCGTAATTTACTAATAATATTTCGAAGAAATTTCTACCTTTCGATTTCTATTCATTGCTGAAGCTTGCATATTTTGTATAAGAGTTGGTTAAATGTGTACAGAGTAAGTAGTTAGATTGGCAACCTAGCTCAGTTGGTAGTAACGCAGTCTTGTGCTGTAGGTCGTGGGTTCGATCCCACCCAGGACAAATATTTGTGTGACGAACGTAGATGTTTGTTCTGTGTGTGGGTGTTGTGTGCTGGGTATTAATATGTATGTATTTACAAAAAAACTTTATATAAGTATTATATCAGTTGTCTGGTTCCCATGATACAAGCTACGCTTAGCTTACTTTGGGGCTAGATGGTGCTGTGTGAAATGTTCACCAATATTATTGTTATTAAATCAGAATCAATATTTTTTATGTGATATAGTTACGGAATGAGCAGATGACCCACCTTGTGTATCCTCTACCATAATTCCTTAGATAACCATATCTTACCATAAGAAGCAATGTGAAATAGGTCCTCCCCTACTAAGGTAAGACGAGATCCAAGGCACATCGTATTCCCCCGTAACCCTGAGACGTGAAGGTGACTGTAATTTCACCGGCAACCACGTCTTTCAAAACTTAAGCACATTAAAGGGTGTTTACACATTAAAGGGTGCACATTAAAGGGGTTAAACTTTCTGTGAACTTGGCATAAGTTTTACTGCTACTGAAATCATATTATATGCAAGTGAAATGTTATTTCAGTAAAAAATTCATGAAATCTAGGCTCCATCCTTTTAGAGTGAAATACTTAATTTTTGTATTGAGGACAGCCGTTCTTAGCAGATAACGCAAGTATCTAATTAGACTGTTTCATTTTGACCTTGAATTTATTGGTATTTTTTTATTTTGTGATTTGGGTAACGGAACCAGCTTACGTCCCCCTGATGTTAGGAGGTAACCGCCGCCCATAGACAACAATACGACTCAGTATTCCCCACGAGATGATTCAAGTTGCATTGCGCTGCGTCCATCACACCAAGACGGGGATGTTACGTCTCATGCGGCTGCAATTTCACCGGCACCCACTCCCTTCCACCGGAATACAGCAACACGAATGCATCACTGTTTGGCGACAGATTACCAGGTGTGGTGGCAGTACTTCTCCGGGCGAACTTAGCACAAGTTCTACTGCTACTTTGGGTTGCTCCTTTCGCACCACCCGGGGTCACGTGTAGGGATAGTGTACTCACCTACTGACGCAGGGAACTTGGCGTTGACCTTGAAAGTAATCTGATGACACTTGAAATTTTCTAGTGCTCGGGTATGATATGGTGAGGTAACGATGGAGCAGTTTTTACCGGCAGATAAAGCGCCTACAAAAATTTCCAGGCAATTTTTAGTTATGTGACTTTATGGTAGTCTTTAATATTCTTTAAGATTCTTCTCGACATTCGACAGGGAAATTGCGTCAGGTTTTGTCACTGTAACATACACATAAATACACGCCTGTTTCCCGGAGGGGTAGGCAGTGATCACGGTTATCCACAAACATTGCCAGAACGTTTGGTAACGTTGGTTTCTGTGATGGCGACTAAAGCGCCTTACATAATAAAGTGAGTACCTATATATTATTATGGAGTTGCAAAGAGGAGGTATAGGAGGAATAGTTGCGTGTAGTTAGTGAGGGATGTTTAAAGAAGTAACTCAGCGTATAGATACGTGCTATTATTCCTATGAAATGAAATCGTTTCATTGCTAGCTTTTGATATAAAGTATTTCATTGTATATTAGGTACTTTTGCCAGCGTGGCTTTGCCTGCGTGAACTAAAGAAAAAGTGGAGTGAGCTTAAGATTACTAATACAATATATGTCAGAACTCAACAATATGAAATCTAAATCTCTAAATATATAAACTTAGGCATGTATTGAAACGTGTCAGTGTGAAAGATTATTGAAACGGTCAGTCGGAATGAAACTTTAATTATTCAAGTCAGGAATATAAAAAAAATATACAAATATTTAAATGTGCTGCAAGGCAGCTCCTTTGGTGCTGTCCAACTAATTGTGAGCTTGTTTTCATGTTCTTATCCTAGGTATCATGCAAAGATAATAAAAGCCACAGAATAAACTTAATTTAGATCTGTGGTCACAGTTGCTTTTTCGATCAATCAAAAAAGATATATATGTTAATTTAAAGAATTCCTATATTATATTTATGAGGCTCCGTAATTTAAGGACATGCTGAAGATGCGATACCTTCCTGTTTAAATGCAGTAGAACTTGTGCCGTTCGTACCTAAGTACTGCCACCATAACTGCATCTGCCACCAAGCAGTACTGCATACGCATTACGTTATTCCATTTACAAAGGTGTGGTTGCCTGTGAAATTACAATTGCGTGAGGCATTCCATATTCACTTCTCTAAGTTACGGGTGCTATAAAATCTGACTTGGGTCTTCCCATACCTAAGAAGGGACCCAAGTTTTGTTTTTGTTTTTGCTATGAGCAGAGTTCCGCAAGTTATTCTAATAAAACAAAAAGCTTGCTACCTCCATGTAAAGCAAATGTATGTAAACAGACACGTATAAACAAATATTGTTTTGTAGATATCACATTGCAGGTCTTAAGCATGTTCAAATCATAAGTGAGTAGTAATATTACCTGCAAATTTGTAGGTCCCAGGTTCAATCTTAGCTTGAGAGAACCTGTCTGCCTTTATGCCATCTGCGTAGCAGGGAATCATACGTTAGGAGTTTATCCATTCATGTCTGGTTCCTAGCTAAAGCTTCTTTTAATGGAACACTATTAGGAAGTGTCGTACTTTCCTATCAATTTAATTGTTTGTCATAATAATGTAGTTACTCATAATAAGGGGAGACATTGATTAATTCCCATTTACCCTAGTGTATTTATTATATACTAGCTGTTGCCCGCGACACTTCATATAGTAAGTTACTCCTTGTCACATCAGCTATCTGCCAGTGAAAATCCCGTCAAAATCGGTCCAGCCATTTCAGAGATTAGCCGGAACAAACAGACACAAAAATTGTAAAAAATGTTGTTTTGGTATATGTACCGTGTATACATCCATATGCACTTAGTAAAAAGCGGTTATTTTAATATTACAAACAGACACTCCAATTTTATCTATTCGTATGTATAGATGCATTAGTATATTTATTGGTATGTTATTCTTTCACGCACCACATAACAACAGATTGACGTGGCATTTTAGAGTTTTTTATATTCTTTTTCATCTCAGAAATACATAATTACTAACACAATTTATATGGAATAGAACTGGAGGAAAAATTAAATATGGAACCGAAGCCACGGGTTTAAGCTAAGTTATTGTTCACTATCGGCCTACATTTTATTATTGTTGAAGGTTGTAGAAAATGTTTTCGGCTCGAATGTATATGTAAATGTTGAAAAACATTAATTTATAGGCGAATTATTTTGTAATCAATTTAAATGATTACGTTACAAATCCTACTAATGTTATAAACGTGAAAGTTTGTATGTATGGATGTTTGTTACTCACGCTCAAATGGGTGAATGTATTTGGATGAAATTTGGTATCAAGATAGCTTATATCATGGCTTAACACATAGGATATTTTGATCCCGAAAAAGTGCAGTGTTCCCGTGGATTAACTTACTCACCGCGGGGAATACCGCGGGGCGCAGCTAGTAATTTAATAGTTTTTTTTAATATATGTGTTTCCGAACAAGATTAAAAATGACACCACGAACATTTTTAGAGAATCGTTTAATCTATTATGTACATCTAATGACTATTATTTACATTATATTGACTATTTGGTACAATCACGGTAGCTTCGAGCTTATCAAGCAGCATGTGTTCACCAGAGGCTCTTCTTGTAGTGGGTGATGTGCTTGATGATGTGGAGAGGGTAGGGCTTCCACACGGGCACGGGCACCTCCACGTGCTTCTCAACCGGGACGTGGACCTTCCTGATCACCTCGTAGGGCCTCTCGACCGGGATGTGCACTTTCCTGATCACCTCGAAGGGCACCTGCCTCACTACCTCAACCGGGACGGGCCTCTCGACATCCACGTGGTGGGTCTTGTATACGGGGTAGGGCACCTGCTTCACAACGTCCACGTGAACGGGGTAAGGCTGGGGTACGGGCACCTGCACCTCCTGGGGAACGGGCACCGGCACAGGTTGGGGCACTCCCACCTGGACGTGGCGGGTCACCTCCACCGGGATGCGACGGACGACATTCTGGACGACAGACTGCAGCTCGTATCTAGTCTCAGTAGGCGCGGCGCGGTTGACGGTGACCGTGGTTCCAATGACCCTCGGACCTTCAGCGACTCCGATGACTCCACCGGTAGCGCCACCTGCGAAAGCAGCGCCTCCGGCAAAAGCGGAACCACCAGCGAAACCGGCACCACCAGCGAAACCGGCACCACCACCGATACCGACTCCGACTCCGGGTCCGCTGATTCCATGACCGCCGATTCCGTGGCCGCCGATTCCGTGGTCGCCGATTCCGTGGCCGCCGATTCCGTGGCCGCCGATTCCGTGGTCGCCGATTCCGTGGCCGCCGATTCCGTGGTCGCCGATTCCGGGACCGCTGATTCCGGGACCGCTGAGACCTGGACCGCCAAAGCCGGGACCGCTGAGACCTGGACCGCCAAAGCCGGGACCGCTGATGCCGGGACCGTCGATCGGTCCGGGTCCGCTAGCTCCGGGGCCGCTGAGAAGAGGTCCGCCATGAGCGGATCCACCATCGATCAGAGCATCTCCGTGGGAGATGGCTCCACCATGGTGTTCTTCGATCACATTCTCCTCGACGTGAGCGTGAGCGTGTCCTCCGATTTCAGCGATGGTGTGAGATGGGACGGGGTGACCTGGAGGTCCGTATGATTGTGATGGAGCACCAAAGTTGGCGGAGGACGCCTGCAGGGCCGATGACAGGAATGAGTCGCCACCACCGTGTTGACCAGACAGAAATCCGGCGTTGGAGCCGTACACTAATGCCGACAAGAAGAGTACTTTAACCTGTAACAAAGAGATATTTTTAGTTTCCCCTTAGACTTATCTATGTTTCTTGTTCATGTTATTTCATAATGTGAACTTACAACAAATGCCATGGCTGTTAGCTAATCGCTTTCAAGCCAGCCCAAAAAAAAAGTGTTGTTGTCCCTTCCGAGTGCTGGTGGTTTGTGATATGATAACACGCTACGCCAGATATTTATACAAGTCGCTGTTTGGACCGACATCTATGAATACATTATACGCAAAGTTGATCGGGCAGTCTCGCTGTGATACGTCATCGCTGCCAAAATATTATAATATGTTAATACTGGAACTTTCGTGTTAGTGCATTTTTTAATGCTTGTGCAAGATGACTGAAATCTAGGGTTTTTATTGTCTGATTTACGAAGTAGTAACTGAAAGTATGTATAAATTCCCAACAAGCTTTTTTTCTATGTCATCAGAAGTTTTTTGAGAGCTATTATTTTATTTATTTTCTACTTGCGACCCACCCGGCTTCATACGTCACACGTCTAAAAAATAAGTAAACGATGGTCTAAGTTAATTAAATAAGGATATATAACAACATTATTGGTTTACGAGGTGCACTTCAGAAAAGCTCCCAGTTGGTATGACTTTTCCGACATCTAGAATAATCATCGTCTTATTTCAACGAATTTACACATAACTTAAATGAATGATATACTTAAATTAATCCGTCCATTGGTAAAAAGCGTATGAAAATTCGTTCAGTAGTTTTGAGTTTATCGCGTTGAGACTGATAGACGTGGCACAGGGACTGTTTTATAATAGTGACGGCAAATCAACCAAAAAAATCACAAAGTTCTTTTCTTTAATTAGTTTTTGAGCATTTTCGTTTCAAGCATAAGTTTCATAGACACTGAAAATATTAATTCTTATCCAAAAGTGAGTTGCCTTAGGTCTCACATGTTACCCTAGTCACTGACCCATGACTTGCAGGCACTGCTCGTCGGATCATAGTTTACTTTCTTTCTTATAATTTGAGGGTCGATTCCTAATATGTGTTCCACTATATCAATCACATCTTCTTATAAAATGATCTACCTGTAACCAGAGTTTGGGCTCTTGAAGAAGTTATTTATGTTTTCTTTCGAAATCGAATTAAATGTGTTAGAAAAGCGATTGTAATATGGAATGGAGTAATTTCGCAGTGCATTTAAAAATTTTCCGTTGAAAATAGTTAGATAAATCACGGGAAATATCTAGGCAAGTTATTAAATAAATGATATCAAAATAAGTAGGTAAGTACGTACATAAATGTTGCTTGATGAGATATAGAAAGTAGGGCTCTCAAATTATACATAAAGATAGTTTCGTAAAAAACGAGTTTTGATGACATCATGTCGAGTTATTTCCGGAGCCCCATTTTTCATTCTTCAGATGCAATAGATTTTATCAAAGCATTTAATCTAAATATTTCTGGTTTGTAGACCATCTTTGTCAATTTCCGTCTTGTGCAAATACATAAGTATAAAATCGTTAGCCTGATCTAATTCTAATCTCTAATCGATTGGCCTCACACCTCGATAGGTAGTAACTATGCCTTCTGCGCTGTCATCACATGTAGTTGCCAATTGTGTTAGGTCGTGGGTTCGATTCTCAACAGGAGAAACATTTTGAGATGTCATAGATGTTTGTTCTGTGCCTGGGTGTTAGTATGCATCTACTTATATTTACGTGAAAAAAAGTATTATGTTATATAAATTTAAGTTATTAAAAATAGCATATTCTATAAGTCATTTAGTTGCCATAGCACAGCTGTGTTTACTTTGGGCTAGACGATGATTTGTGAAATGTCCACAATATACCACAGGATTAATGGAGTAATTAGATCATTGCTTGGATTCAGATTTGTCTACTGCAGTCTGACTAAAATAAAACTTAATAGAACAGCATCGATTTTGTTTGGTTTTTTTAGAGTTTTATTTAGAGTAATGAAACACAATCGTGTCCTATTTGTAACGAAATATGCGTTAAATAGTTTTGAGTCTGAGTTTGAGTAAACAGTATTTTTGATTTGATCTTGATGCCAACAGAATTATCTCCAGCCACCATCAAGTTTACTAGAATTTGCATGAGACTTGAAGCTTGATCAAACCAATTAGACTGTGTGTAAATTTTAATTTGCATAAAGGTGTACTTGAAGACACAATGTGTGTAGGCACTTGAAGATTTATATAACTTCGTGTATATTTAGTTCTGTGCGGGCGCGTCGATTCAGCCATATCCTGCAAATTGAATGAAAGAAAGAAAGAAAAATATTTTAATTGGAACGGTTATTGTCTGTTTACCCATATGGGTAAATTGCAAATTGTATCATCTTTCAAGTGTGTTGCAAATTACAGTGTAAGCTTGATGATGTAGAGCTTCCATTACCGATCATTTCCAATATAAATATTAGACTTCATCCTAAATTTGCACCTGACTACTGTCCAGCTTTTTATGTGAGAATAAACGGTTTTACTTTTGATACTGTATATGCTTTTGATATTACTTTAATCCTACATTATTCCGGAGTGATACCCAGTAACCTTGGTAAAGCATTGCTCAAAAAAGCGGACAAGTTGATCGAACTTTCTGTCAAATGTATTAGATTCAATCTTAATAACCTTTGGCATTTATGCAATTGTTACACAAGATGTCAGTTTCGTCCCTACTACTATATGGGCCATAAATATTAATCATCAGAAATTTGTGAATTGGGCTCGTCACACGTTTCTCCATCTGAACTCATATACTCAAGCTAAACTAGAACTAGAAATATCTACGAAAAATAGTAATTATTTATTATTTTATTATTTAAAGTTTTCATTTCACTTTAAAGTTAGTTACAAGTAACGACGTGATATAAATTATTGTGACCTTTATCTTTATTTAGACTATTTTATTCTCTTGAATAGAATAGAAAGAATTAATAGTAAAATTGATGAAAATGAGGCAATTCCTCATTGTAGAAATCTAAATTTAGTGAATTATACATTTGAATTATCCATCTTCATAGATAGTTAGCATAAAAAAGAGATAGTTATCCTCTCTCCGCGGGTTCCCACCTAGTCGTGGCGAAGGGGTTCTGGTAACCATGTGCTTTGTTCACTCATGAAGCTAAGAGGGAGGAAGGAAACTTGGGAGGAGTAAATCATCTAGGCTTTGCCTCCGAGCCGTAGGAGCAGCACTGAAGATGACAGTGTTTGGTACCAGATGGACCAGTGTCAGTATTATGAGGCACAGCTCTCCCTATCATCTGCGGCCGTAGTGGCTGGCGACGGGGAGCAGACCTGAACCGTCTCCTGACTAGACAACCCCGTGTCTGACTTGGAAAGGGTTGGATGGACGCCCATTTGCTGTGCTGGTCTTCGAGATGGTTGCTATGTTGCTACGCACCATGTATGCCATGTCAACATGGCCTGGTGTGTCGTGACGTTGAAAGATGGCGGCACTCGATGACCTGATGGTTGGACCTGACGGTTCCAAGAACTACCTAATTTAGTATACGACGCTTTTCCTTAGTAATTCTTTATGTATGGTGAGTTTTTTTATGTTATACAGTTACGGAACGAGCCGACAGCCCACCTCCAAGTCGCATCGTATGCGCCCGTAACTGTGAGACGTGTAGGTGGAATGTCTCATGTGCCTGTAATTTCACCGGCAACCACACCTTTTAAACCGGAACATAGTATCGCGAATGCGTTACTTGGCGGCAGAAATGGGCATGGTGGCAGTACTTCCCCGAACGAACGTAGCGTGAGTTCTACTGCTGAATATATGACTCTATAGTGATATTATATATATAGAGTGAATGCCATAATTGTATTTTTCCCATATTTTGAAAGTTTTATTAGTGATGCACTGAAAAGCAGTGGAATCTATCAATTAGCATGATACCTGTCGCTACTGGATTACAAAACTAAGTTAGTAAGTTTACGAAATGGAAATATCCCATAAAAATCAAGTTATAAACAGCGTTACACCTTATTAGGAAAATTTCAAAACACTTTGATAGTAGCAATATAAATGTCAAGATAGATATTATTTATTAGAATTGACATAGAGTTAATTTCTAGATCAATATTTAATTTTAATATTTATTTTATTCATTTGGAGCAGCAATACATTGAGTGTGAGAAATGTTAATTGATAAAGTATCTTAATCTTAAACTGATAAAGTAAACAGAAAAAAAAGAGTCCAATTTATTATCAGATGAAAAAACTTTCTCGTCAATTGGCTATATTCAGTGCTCCATAACCAATCGGCAATAAATGTATTGAATTGAATTGAATTGGTGTCTAAGTTTTAGAAAATCTAGTCATATCTGTTAAATATACGTCAGCTTATTTGCCATATCACATTCCTTTAGTCGTAGTTTGGCAATACAACAATAAAAGTCCATTACATATTTAGGCGATGATAGTATAAATCTCAATAAATATAATTTGAAGATTTTGACATTTAATGCCCTTTTCTTGGATGACGCATTTAATTCGGTCCCTTTAAGTATATCCATGACTTTAAGTGTTTATATGTGGTTCAGTTGACGGAAATTAAACTATTAGTTATGAGTGACACCGAATCTTCGCCCCCTTTATGTCTTTCTTGCATGTGGATAGGTCCTAATCAGTTTACCCAATGGAAAATCAGTTACCTTATCTATATAAATAAAAATTAATCACCGAAATGTTTGTACGCGTATAACTTCCAAACGACTGAACCAAATTGGATAAATCTTTCTTTTATGTCTTCGTTATTGTCAGGAGAAGGTTTGTATGAAAAAATATTAAAAAAGTAATAGCAAATATTTAAAATTAAAATCTTAAACTTTAGACAGTATTGACGGCAAAAAAATATGGCAGTACAAAGTTCGCCGGGACAGCTGATGATGTTGGAAATAATATTGTTGGAAATTTCAGACAGCGCCATCTAGCCCAAAAGTAAGCTAAGCACACTCGTAGCTTGTATCATGGGAACCGGATAAGTGATATAATACATATATATAGTTTTTTGTAAATTCATACATTTTATACATATTAACACACAAACACAGAGCAATTATCTATGTTCGTCACACAAACGTTTGTCTTGGGTGGGAATCGATCCGAAGACCTACAGCGCAAAAGGCAGATTTACTACCGACTGTGGCGTGAAGCCTATAAGCATTTCACAAAATCTTAACTCAAAAGAAATTGCTGCTAAAATTGTAAAGTTTAATTTGGAATTCTATCATAAATGGTTCGAGTTCTATCAAGCTAGAAGTGACTGCGCACATTACCTTTCTTTGCTGAGTATTTAAGATTAGATTTTTAACAGTCAACACAGTAACCATCTGTGTTCCGAATAGATGTTTAAATAGATATAGATAGACGAAAATAGATGTTTTCTGTGTCTGGGCGTGTTATTATATGTATGTATTTACAATATATATATGTAGTGTATCAGTTGTCTGGTTCCCATAGTACAAGCTATGCTTAGTTTGGGGCTCATAGATGGCGCTGTGTGTGTGTGTTATTAAAGAAGGGACAATTATAACTGGTAAAAGTGATAAAACATAAAATAAGTTCTTTGGAAACTTTTTATTGTCATAATTTCTAATAATAATATTTACATGTACAAGTACACCAGGGGTGTATTCACCTAAATTAATGACTTAGTTATCACCCTAGATTGCAGCCTCTCGATGAGCTATGTCACGAAATATATTTACAACAGTCCAGACAGGAATGGTAAAGATGTTAGTGTGGCCGCCCGAGACACCGAGAGATTACCAGCCGTGGCCGTGGTGGCTGTGGCCGTGGTGGCTGTGGTGGTGCTGGAGCACCTTGTGGTGTACGGTCTTCACCACCGGCACCGGGTACCTCTTCACCACGTGCACGGGCACCTTCACCACGTGCAATACGGGCACCTCGACGATACGCTCGACGGGCACCGGGTGCTCGACGGGCACCTCCACGACCCTCTCCACGGGCACCTTCACGATCTTCTCCACGGGGTACGGCACGGGCCTGTCGTGCTTCACGTGCTGGATCTTTACAACGGGGACCGGCACCTTCCTCACGACCGGCACCTGGACGGGGTAGGGCTGGGGCACGGGCACCTGCACGGGGTAGGGCTGGGGCACGGGGTAGGGCTGCGGCACCTGGTGGGTCACCTCACGCAGGACCTGGTAGGGCTCGTCACGGACGCGGTATTGGGTGGGAGCACCGTTGTTGTTAGCGATGCCGTGGAGTTCGTCGATGACGGGCGCCTTGGGGTGAGGTAGGCCGTTGTTGGGGCCAAACCCGCCACCGATAGGACCACCGATGGCACCACCGTTGAATCCACCACTGACAGCACCACCGCTGAATCCACCGGCGAAGGCACCACCACTGAATCCACCGGCGTAGGCACCACCGTTCAATCCACCGCCGTAGGCCCCACCATTGAATCCACCACCGTTGAATCCACCACCTCCAATTAGTCCAGGGCCGCTGGCACTGGCACCGAAGCCGGACGCTCCACCGCCGATGATCCCGGCTCCGGAGAAGGACGCAGACGGGAGAGATCCGGCGGGGAAGCTGCTAGGGGAAAAGCTGGAGATGCCCGGACCGGAGAACCCTGCCCCGGATGACAGATGCCCGGAGGAGATGTGATCGTCGTGGTCGTGATGGTGGTGATGGTGATGGTCTACCACCTCTTCGTGGTGGCTGTCTCCGTGCAGGATTCCCGCATAGCTGCTGCTCACTAGGATGGCTAACACCGTAAATTTAATCTGCAAACAAAACGAGGTTTATTTATTTGTCTTTAGGAACTTTTTTCATTTATTTATGAGCGAGATACTTACAAAAGCAGCCATTTCGATTAGCTAATCGCTGGCCACTCAGGTGAAGTAGTATCTGCTTCAAATACCGACGCTTGTATGCGTTTGATAGCTATGTTTCCATATTTATATTGATGAAGTTAGCGGATGGACCGCACTCTGTCGCGATAACCAGAATGAGAGCAACATACAGGTTTCGGCATCGGCTGTCCTTTTCTAACGGAAATATATATATGAATAAATTACGCGGTATGGTTACTCAACATAATAATGAATAACTCAAAGGAATATGGGCGCATCAACTAATAGTCTTTGGTTTCCTAATTCTTCAATATTAATGCCATATTATGGAAATTAAGATAAATTCCTATGTAAATAGTAATGTAAAATCATTGGACTTGCCTACTTATCCTTAAGTCATTAATTTCTCTCGATCTCACGAACCTTGTTTGACAGTTTTTCTAAACCAGCAACATACAAGATACTGTATAGAAATAAATATTTACCTTGAAAAACCATTTCCTTTCTAAAAATGGGGGTTCATTAAGTGGGTCATGTATTTATAAAGCATCTGTTACTACGTCTTTCAATGAAAATTAATTTTCTTAACTTCTTTTGAACTTATCACGACCACAAATAACTATTAAAATGAGGGAAATCGGAAAAATTAATGAAACTACATAACAGTTTATAAACAATTGCGCATAGACATCAAGTCGATTTGTTTTATTTTCTTTTCAAAGCGTCTGAAAAATTTTGATTCAATAGACAATACACAAAACGTATTTCATTGAAATTTATGAATGGAATGGAAAACTCAACAGAAAAATAACAAGGGCACAATTTGTTACCTTCATTGTAAACAAACGTGAATTGGGCATCGGTGCTAAAAGATAAGCTTGCATAAGCTAAGATAAAAGATAGATTGAAGCCTAGCTTTAGTCTATTGTTTGGCAACAATAGACCTAATTCTCTGCAGTAGGAACATTAAGACAACTATATAAATTTGGACCTGGAAATCTATTCATATCTTGAAATTATAAAAGGTAATGTATGATGAGATCAAGATGAATTAAGTGATTCGGATAAACATGAAGATAATTCTGACGATAAAATGCGTGATAAAAGCCATTTCGCTGATGTTGATATAATTCAGAGACATTCTAAAATACTTTGTTTCGATTTTAAATACTTTTACAGGTTTTAGCTTAATTTAAGAGACATTTACTTTATTCAAAGTCAAAGTCAAAGTCAAAAACTTTTATTTCTATAGAATTCATAATGGCTTGGAAACGTCAATATTATTCAAAACATAAGGTCACGCGTATTTATCGATAAGTTTGATGCCTGTTCAAACCCTATCCGACCCTCCATGGGGAAGAAAAATATTATAGCGCTAACCAGCTCCCCCTAGTCATGTCAATATTCCCGCGGTATGCGACACATAAAATAAGGTGTGTTTCTATGTTTACATAGAATAAATGCTTAAGTTCTCAGTGAGCAATTTTTTACTTAATGGTAAAAACACAATGCATTCACTTATTATTGCTAAATCAATTTATGAATTATTTTTTTGATGTGAAACATCAAATCACAGCCGCACGTAAAACCGATTTCTGGCTTGGCGACGCGTCGCCACGGCATGAGCGCTGATTGGTCCGTTCAAGGTTACGACAAATCATAAACATTATTAGTGATGGGGTATTTAGTTTCTTACAAAATAATGTCGATGTTTCACATCTGCCAGGCGTCCCGTGACGGCTCACATTTTTTTTTTATATAATGTTTTTTATTATTTAATAAATTTAAATATTATTTTTTACATATTATTTAGTATATTATGAGAGCGTGGTGGTCTAGCGGTACTGACCCCCGAGTTTCAATCCGGAGGTCACCGGTTCAAATCCCTACGTGCACCTATGAGTTTTTCGATTGAAAGATTTATGTGCGCAATACCACGTTCTCAAAACGGTAAAGGAAAACATCGTGAGGAAAACGACATGTCCTAGAACTAAAAATTCGAAGAAATGTGTCGAGTGCACGAAAGGAGCCTCTTTGAGGCGCACTTACAATCCTTTCACCACACTGGTTCGACAGAACCAGTGACCCGAAGAAGAAGAAGTATATTATTTATTATACATGGTGAAATTCTCAATTTTCCTGAATCCGCAGTCTTCTTGTGTATAAATGCAAAACTGCAGTAAAGAAAGCAAATACAAGCTCTCGCCTCTATAGGTACTTAGTTCTTACTGCTTTTATGTACTCGTACGTAGAATCAGGCAGATGGCAGATGTAGCTACCGCCCGATTATTGATTTTTACTTATTTACATAATATTATGACATTCGTGCTGTTGGGACAAGTGCCATCCAAGCTATTTTTCAAGAGATTTTTGGACAAAACATAACTTATCACTCCAAGATAAACAGTAGTCCAATAATCTTTTGCCTGCCAATTATGTAACCCTCGACAACTTGATATTTGTAGAATTCATATAAAACATATAAGAAAGTGTGAATAATTTTAATTTAATTTGCAACTATTTAGCATCTGCAGATTTTCTTTTCGTAACTAATGGTAAGCCATGAGTTATAGGAGCCTACATTATCAAGGTGACTGACAGTCAGTCTGTGCCACATTTCGTCATCAGTGTGACAAGTTTTGGAAGCAACCGTCTTACCCAACGTCCTAAGTTCAGTTTTCACAAAACTTCTGACCGGTCTTCATCCATAAAAACATTAGAGTCGTCGCATATTGCTGTGTTGCGTCAACATAAATGTGACGATTAAATTTCATTAATGGCTGTAACCGATTTAAATGTTTGTTTACATTGCATGATGAAAAGTCGGGTCTGTGAAGTCTAAATCGTTCGACGTTTATATAGATGAAAATGGATATTTTTGTTATAATAGGCTTAAACTATGGCAGCAATGATTCTTTATTTGTCCCCAAGATTTTCTCCCAAGAACACTTACATTATATAGAGTTAAAATTTTAAGCTGGTAAGTTGGCTGTAAGATGTAATATGAGAAATTACAGATCTTTTTCTTAAAATTCTACTAATGGAAAGCTGATATTGATATCCCTGAGTGCTACAGAGTATTATTTTAAGAGCAGTAGAACTCACGCCAATTTCGTCCGGGGAAGTACTGCCACCATGCCCATTTCTGCCGCCAAGCAGTAACGCATTCGCGTTACTGTGTTCCGGTTTGAAGGGTGTGGTTGCCGGTGAAATTACAGGCACATGAGACATTCCACCTTCACGTCTCAGAGTTACGGGCGCAAACGATGCGACTTGGGTCTTGTTGTACCTAGTATTGGAGAACCCAAGTCGCATCGCATATATAGTGTTATATGTGTAGTGTTTGAAAAGTTGCCCATTGGGACTCTTCTACCTTCAGGAAAAATCTATCTAATAAACACAACTTCAGGTTTGATTTATTATGTCATTATTACAATATAACTCATACTAAAACAATTTATAGGCATGAAAACAAATGCAATTCGATCATCTCAATTGCTCAAATGCATCTCAGTTTGGCTCCATATTTCTTGAACGAATGGCCACTGAAGTATGGGGATGCGGTCAAGAAAGCGAGACGCACGCAATCTCCCGCCGATCACGTCTACAATATTTATCGTTATGAAATAGTAAGATAACAAAATTACTATGAATACATATAAAAGCATAAATTCATCTCGTACTGAGCGATGAAGGTGTGGCTATCAGTATAAGTATCATTGCTTATTAAAGTCACTGATTGATGCTAATTTTATTGCCCATTATTATTTTGATTTATAGACTAGCTGTTGGCCGCGATTTCGTCCGCGTGGAATTCGGTTTTATCACGCACCCCTATTTTACCCCTCGGAAAAGTAGACTAAGTTACTCCTAGGTATATCAGCTATCTGCCAGTGAAAGTCCCGTCAAAATCGGTTCAGCCATTCAGAGATTAGCTGGAACATACAGACAGACAGACAAAAATTGCAAAAAATGTTGTTTTGGTATATGTAGCGTGTATCATAACATATCATAACATTCATATGCACTTAGTAAAAAGTGGTTATTTTAATATTAGAAACAGATACTCCAATTTTATTTATTTGTATAGAAAATATAAATGTACTGCTAAAATACCTTCGCAATGACAGCCGAGAGTCAGCTACCGGTATAATCATCTGCGACGTTCATTGGTATATGTTTTTCTACAATTGTAATGAATTCAACATAAACGTATTTAAACAGTTCTAGGGAGCTAATTATCCAAACTAGGTATAGGCTTAAGGATCTCGACAAACGCAATATTTTTCTGCTGAAATATTACTTTAGCGCGCATAATTTAACGCAAGATTGAATAAACTAATTTACCAATTAAAATATATTGAATGATCAATCATTTATATTATAATTAGCATTATTCAAGTGAAATCTGTTTTCACTAAAGACACATCTTACGTGATATTATGTCATCTATTTTTAGCGTTCACACGTACATTCAGAACACTGGCATGATACATGAATCAATTAACAAAATAATAAGATCAGTGATATGCCGTGAGATAATTAAGAGCAGTTAAAAAGCTAATTAAGATTTGTGGACGAATTTATGCACGCAATAAATTTCTTAATTCACTTTTAAATTCTGTATTCGTTTTCAGTAGTGACTATGGAGCATAATAGCCTGAATGACTCAAATTTAAGGTACTTTGAATCCGGGATAACAGTGCCCCAGGTCATCTAGTAAAATGTATGTGCAGAATCACGTTTACAATAAGACGTCATTAGTTAAGAAAAAAGCAGCCATTTTGGAACGCTCTAATTACATGAGTTATCAATTTCTCTTCGATTTAGGTAAGACACAGGGATAAGGCATTTGCCTGAAAACTTATTTGAGAATTGAAACCTTTTTACTAGTATTTGAACAATTGCGATCATCCGTAGGTACTAGCATCTTATGTTGCAACGGATTTGGAGAGTATCGAGAAGCGAGAGCGTAAGGGCGTTTTATCTACAACATGTTTGATATGTTTTCCTTCACTGTTTCCTTTGTATTCACTGTAGGAAACGTAAATTTTAATTTTTTCTTTCACTCAACACATTGTATATTTGTAAACTTTGTACTTATTTGCGTTTTACTACATATCGTCTAAGCAGCCCCCGCCATGTTGGCACACGCAATGCCCAAATTGGAAACTAGCTCTCCAGTGAGGCTACAATGGATAGATATATAGATAGATACGGAACACTCCGTCAGGTGCTTGACGGCATATTTTGAACTTGGGTACCTTTTACCCTATTTAGGGGCCCTACCAAACAGATCGCTAGCCAATTTCACTACCAACCGAGTTATCATCGCTTCAATATTCAGTTAATTCAATAATTAGATATATTGATAACGCTATTACTGCTATAAAAAAATATATAAATAAAACGATTCCTTAACGTAACTCATTTAATTTGTATGAATAATTACGACCTAAAACAACAATTAATCATAACATAATAACTTATCACAACAATTAGGTACAAATTGTTAACATTAGTAAGAAACGAAGACTGCATACAATATTTTGTGGAACTTAAATTATATTTACATTATCTACAAACGAAATAATTACCAATAAATAATTCTAACAAAAAAATATGTTTTCTAAGAAGTGGACGGAAATATACCTAATAAAATATATTAGTAAATGCCAAAATCAAAATAAATCTAATTCAATATGGTTAAACTGTGTTTAAATGAAGAATAAAAAAATCATATAGATAAAAATATAGGGGGTATGTGATTACATACTTATAAATATATATGAAGCATGAGATATAAACATCAGTTACGAACTCTCATCATCGTTAACAACTTCTACATCTGACTTGGACTCTGCAACGGGCGGTGGTCTTAACACTACAGGGACTGGACGTTCATAGCTATCTTCCTCAGAATCAGCTTCAAACAGCGGCTCGGCTTTCATAATTCTGTACACCTTAGGTTTGTTAACGCGTCTTCTGCGACTGTGCTTCTCAACCTTAAGATGACCGCTTCGTCCTCGTAACGAGTGCGGTGGGGGAGGTTTCAATAAAGGATAAGGTGCGTCGATGTCAGACTTAGGATATTTTCTTTGATATGAATGACGACCTGATAATAGAGAATTTGGATGCCTGTGTCTATCTGTTGAAGATCTGTGGCCAGAAAGATATGGCTTTTTTCTGGTTTCTTCATGGTTCACCGGTACACGTGATTCATCTATTGCAGATGCTTCGGGACCTGTACTACCTTCTCGTTCATTGGAAGGATCGTCTTGCTCCATAACAGCTCCGATTGGATGATTACTTGAGGCATCCGCGATCGGTACTAGTGGCTCTTCTTCTTCTTGACTACGAGAATATTTAACTCCTTGGTATGGATATCGCCCACTGTTGTATATTTCTAAAAAAGGACTCGTAAGAACGCTTAATCCATCACTCACATGAGCCAGGTTACCACCGTTGTCATTTTTCAACATTAGTTGCAATTGTGATAGGTCAAACTTTAGCGGTGAAGGTTTACTATACGGGTCTCTAAATGACATTATATTGTGTGTTTCATCAATTGACGATTTGCCTTTCAGCATGTCAGCGACCAGTTTGAGATCAACATTATAAGGATTTGCTACTTTAAATCCATTGATTGTTGATACTAGGCTGCCTCCTTGTGCTTCTACTTCAGGTCTGATGACGTTATACCCCGGCTGTTTCAACAACAGTTTATTGAGTAAATTAGATGTCACATCTAACTGATGCGTACTTACATCTTGGTTAATTCTTATTGGTAACGGTGATGGTATGCTTCCGCGATCAAAATTAATGTTGTGGAATTTAAGGGCATCAGGAGCGATGTTTTGAGTTAACTGATAAGGTACGTCGTTAAGTTTCAAAATACTATTAATGTCAGTTGGCATTTGACTCTGTGGACGCTGCAGTCCTTGTTGTTGAATATTAGCAGAAGATTGTAGACTATCTGGTGTATTTCCATTACTTTGAGAAAGATAGCTCAGTCGTTGAGGTAATCCAGTGAAACTGCCTTGATTATAATTATTTGTATCTTTGTTTTCTTGCGTTTGTTGCTGCTTTCCGTAGTATGGTACATTTGGATCGAATAATTTTGGAGGGTCTGGCACTTGATATTCTTCTGGTTTAGTTTTTATATTCAAGCCGTAAGCAGCATTTTTGTCTTTGTAATAAGAATCTGTGAGAGGTCGATACTGTTGATGCTCAAACTGATCTCTATCATAACTTTGAATACTGTACCTATTGTTGCCATCGTGACCTTTCAATTGTGATTCGGAATTTGAAACTACATTAGAAACATCTATTGGAACAATATTTTTCAAAGCTTTAGCGTGATCAAATGACGGTTTTGGTTTATTATCTACGTTATTATCCCTGGAATGATAGTAATATGGAGAGGCTGTTATTAAGTCTGCCTGTTGATTGTAATAATTATTATTTGCACTTGATGAATCGAGATATTTATTTTTTGATTTTTCATAATTATTGAAATAAGAATTACTATTTGTTACGCTGGGATTGCTGTTAGTGTTATAGTTATTGTCATAATTGTTACCGTAATAACTCTGCTGTTGTTTCATACTTTCTTGAGCTCGAGCTGCAGCTCTGGCAAACTCTTGCGCATCAATATTATCAGAAGTTGACTTGGATACTTGGCCATAGTTGTTATACTGTTGCTTACCAGTATCCATGTGAAAGTTCATCTGGCTAACTGCATCTCCATTTTCCGACAGTCCAACGGTATGATATCTTTGATAGCTTCCGGATGAGTATACATCATTAGCCGGTTGTTTTTTATCGCCTAATTTCCATCCATACTCTCCATTCGAGTAGTACTCCGGTTGGCCTGTTTGTTGTTCCAGATCTCTTGTTCTAGCTCTAGCATTGTTCGCGACTTGGTAATCGGGTTGCATGTAATTCAGATAAATATTATTTGCTGATGGCATGTTACCTATTCGATGTGTATCACTATTTGCATGATCCAGACTACTGTCTGCTCTATTTTCTTGTTGATTATAGGGGTAATTTTGATATTGCGTATAAGTGACGTCATGTAAAGATTTGGATGCTGCATTTATTGTATTTATATTATTTTGCCACTGATCTCTAAGGTCAGGAGTGGAAGCAGGCAAAGGAGTGGATGAACCGTATTCGTTTTGATACTGCCGTTGCACGTTGATAGGATATCTGATACCGTTCGCAGAGTTGTCATAGTGATCAATTTGTAATTTTTTGTTCTGATCACTGTTTTCATAATTAGGTGAATTGCTTCCTATAGTAGTTGTCACTCTATTACCACCGTAATCTGGTGACCCTGTTTGAATCGCAGAAAGTGGTGACGACACGTACTGCAAATTCGGTGGACTAGACAGAAAGATCGATGAAGCGCTAGAAACGTACGAATTACTCGGAGTACTAACGAACTGAACACTCGGCAGAGCGGTCGAAATGAACGGAGTAACAGGAGAAACAGTGCTCTGGACACCGTCGAAGGAATAGGCGTTCGGTGCATTGTACTGATATGTGTTTGTGAGATACTGAGTGTGCGACTTAGGTTCTAGCTGTGGGATCTGACTGGCTTGTTGGTTGGCATCGTAATTAGCAGGTGAGATGGTGGAGTATTGGTATTGGGGCTGAGGTGTCGCCGTGTATCCTAAGTTGGGAGCAGGCGTTGACTGCTGGTAATACTGGTTCTCCGCCTTCATCTGCTGCTGCTGCAAGAACTCTTCGGGCGGTAGTGAGTACTGTATTGACGCATACTGGTTACTAGCTCCGGAGCTGCTGTCTCGTGGATCCGTGGTACCGTCCTGGCGGGTGTCCTCTTGTTGTTGAAATGGGTTTTTTATTCTGTACACTTTACGAGTCCGCGTTCTATCCATTCTGTGGTAGTCTTCGTCGTTATCAGACTCGTCTAACATGTGGTATTGCGTGCTGGCCGCTTGACCGCTCGGATTTCTTTGCATGATATTCGTATTGTATCCCGTAAACGGTGAGTTCTGGCCCTCATTAGCGGCCATCTGTTGGTAGCGCAGGACATCTCTATCGCTGTATCCATCTTGACAGCTAGCTCGATGGACGAGTAGTATGACGACTAGTATCCGTATCTGTAATGCAAATAACGACCACATTAATAGGCACTCTTGTACAATAGAAATTCGATCGACAGTTATATCACTTCTGGTTGTATTAATTGTAAAATGGATATCAAATCGGTACATCCGCTTCATAAACTTATGTAATTGTATGCAAAAAGTTGGAAATTATTAATTCATAAATAATTAAATAATAAATATTGGTGGACATATCACACCGCACCATATAACCACAAGCTAAGCATAGCTAGTATAATGGGAACTATTAACAAATAGAATACTTTTTGTAAAAACAAATGCATTTATAACACCCAAACCCAAAACATCTATGTTTGTTATACAAATGTTTGCCTGAGTGAGAATCGAACCCATGATCACCTGGAACGCAGACCAGTTGAGGTGTGAGGCTAGTCAAATTACACTATTATTTAATATATAAATAGAAATTAGTCGTGCAAGATGTTCCTAATGAGTAAAAATATTTATGTAAATGTAACATCTAATTACTAGTTAATCTGCTTGAGCGGGTTTGCATTTTTGCCTGTTTTCACTTTCGTTGAATTTCTCTTACGGGTTGAGAGTCAGATGCACCTATGGTTATTTCAATGCAGAGTGAATCAGACTTCTGAACTTCACAATGCCAACTTTCTAGTTCTAATGAGCACGATTACATTTCTTGAATATATCGCCGCATGAAAATACGTTTGTTTCTCCTTACAATTTTAGATTCAGATCAATCCAAAGATTTAGCTGTTGCTAGTATATCTCTCTGTTAGATAACGGAAAATAAAGTTTTCAATTTCATATAAATAAAAACGAATACTATATTTGTTTATTATTTGCAGAAATAAGTTAAAACTATTTTCTAATCAATATTGAACTTAAATGGTAATTATAGTATCCAAATTAACTGTGAGAGGGCCTCAGTAGAAAATCATAATAATGACGCAGGCAATATTTTTTTACCTATTTTATTGAGTATTGAGTACATGTACTTTCTTTGTATTTGATTTTCTTAATAATGACTTAACATCATTTTCTGTTTAATTTCCTGAGTTTAAAAATCAATATAAGCTTACGTAAACCAGAAACCGTCCTCGTAACTAATAGCGTGAATAATAAAGAATATGTATTCAAAACCATAAATTTGGCTTTTTTTCTAAAATTCGCATAGATACATATATAAATTATCGTCGTAATCTTCGGTTCATATTTAAAATATCTGTATAATTTCATAATAGATTTAATACTCAAAAGTTTTAGAAAATATAAAAAAGACTCTGAATCCATATTAAAACAAAATAAAAAAAATTGTTTAAAGCGGGGTCATCGACAAATTATTTAGATACATGAAAGTTTGGAAAATATGATTTAGATTTTTTGATTTTATTACGTATTTTATCACTTTCAGTCTTTTTTGTATTACGTAGTTATACATGCCAAACTTATGGTATGAAAAAACAAATATTTAATATATAACTAATAAATAATGACTAAGATCACAACATAGTTGAATAAAATCAACTTTTAAACTGTTAAAAGTAACTAAACTTAACTTAATAAGTTGAGTAGTAGATACGTAGATAAAAGACTTCATTATGTCTTGTAAAATACGCCAATTGCGATTAGCTTTTCATTAACATCTCATCAATAAAATAATCTCGTTTTATTTGGTTGCATTTTGCGTGGGTTAGATGACAAATTCATTAGCACTAATAAGAGTACACGCAAGCTGGAGTATCGCCCGCGCCCGGACATTGACCGCAAGGAATGCAACGCACACGCAGCTACAAGATGTGCCCACCATCCGTGAACTGATTTTCACTCCTCTTTGTTGTTACACTTAAGTGACATATTATTAATCACTTTCTGTTTATAAGCGATATTTATATACACTGTATTAATGTATGATAAGGACACAAGTTGTAGAGAAACGATACATTTTATTTTCTAATTTGTATAAGCATTTGAAAATTGATTCGTTTAATTATAGAATTAAGTGAAATATTTGATTGCAGTCAAATAATAATGAATTTCATCGTACCAAAAATATAATATATTACATACAACTTGGGGCCCATGTTGCTCGCGTCCGTAGATGATAAACCTTTGAATCTCTACACGTGTCCCCCGGGTGGTGCGAAAGGAGCAACCCAAAGTAGCAGTAGAACTTGTGCTAAGTTTACCCGGAGAAGTACTGCCCCCACATCAGTTAATATGTCGCCAAACAGTTATGCACAAGTATTGCTGTGTTCCGGTGGAAGGGAGTGGGTGAAATTTCAGGTTCATGAGACGTAACATCCCCTTCTCGGGGTGATGGACGCAACGCAATGCGACTGAGTCATGTCGTACTTTGATTGAGAGGAATAGAGTCACACTGCTATGGGTGGTGGTTACCACTCATCATCAATTGGGCCGTCAGCTCGATCCGTCACGAAAATCACATAAAAAAAGACACAAGCGTAAGAGCGCGTTGATGTCTTTTGTACGAGTAACTCTGAGACGTCAAGTTGGAATATCTCATAATCCTGAAATTTCACCGGTGACTACACCTTTCGAATGGAAACACAGTAACGTAAATGTATCACTGTTGGTGGCAATACTTAACCGCACGAACTTTGCATAAGTAGCAATTGTATCCGTTATCCATAAATGCTAACCCCATACAATCCCATTTCTATCGATTTGAAGGAAACGTCGTAAATTACTATCTAAGGAGTTGTAAACTACTTAATGAGCATAAACATCACCCAGGCTAGCTATTAATTCATGAACCCTGCTTACGAGCATTTCCGATCAGGAAATCGTGCATGGATCCACACAATAGAAAGTTCATGCGATGGAACTTTCAATTGAAGCATTATACATGCAAATTCTGCCCTAAGGTCAAAATAGTAAGGCAAAGCCAGCTACTCAACTTTGTGTTTTATTCAAATCTAATTAAGTTTTAAATTTTTTATACGTGCCACAATATTTTGTGATAATGAAATGGATGTTGAAATGAGTTTATGGCTATATTATAACCAAAAACGTATTACATATACAGATGCATGTAATACAATGATCTATGGTGTAGTGATTCAATCGCCTAGGCGAAAAAATCGCGGGTTCGATTTCAATACGGGATACATTTTAGTCATGATAGTTTAGTATAGAATATGATTTTTTGCGAGATACAATAAGTTTTTCACAGTATGTACGTGACATAGTGTCTTCATTTTAATAGTGTATCATTTATAATATAGTCCTGAATGCTAAATCATTCTGAAAATGAAAGTAATTTTTAAAAATATATTACGAAGTGTTATGAATATTTTAAAACTAGTGAAACCCGGAGTTGCTTCGCAAGAAAGCCTATCTAATCTACATAAATATTTATACTCTTCCTTATTACATGATCGATCGGTGTGCCAAAATGCTCATTCATATCTTTTACGCGATCTCAAACCCATAAATCATGTGGATGTAACTATAGTAGGTGTTGAAATGCTGCAATTGGCCAAGTCAATTTATCAGTCGATTACAATCGTAAATGGAATATCAGGCTTAGGGGCCCCGTGCTGATGATATTACCACGTAGATATTTGTCTAATTATTGCTATACTCATTTGCTTAGGAATATTCATTTGTGCTGACGCTCACTTTATATATGAAAAGCCCTGTCTTTGGGATTGCAACTTTAAGAGATCCTCACAGTATCTCTAAAGACTACTATTACTACAACTTTTTCATATCCAACTTGCACCATTGAAGCTAACGCTAATCTGTCCATCTTTACAACAAACGCTTCGCTCCTCTTCAACTCTGCATCAACTAGTCGCAAGCCGGTCCCAGTATTCCGAAGTAAAAGCTAAAAACTTTTGTATAATGGATGAGCTTTAATCATTATCGCCGCAGAAACAAGTATTTTCTTACCGAGGAATCTACTGTTGATTACATCCATAGCTTTACCATAATATTAACGTACAATTTCTCTACCATAACTCTAACATACGGCATAAATCTACATCATAATTACTAATGTATTACTTCATACCATCTTGCTAACCACAAATAATATTATTACCTAGCCTGGCGTATCACTGTAATTGTTTTATTATAGCATATCTTAGAAAACCAAATATAAATTTATTCTGATTCAATTTACCATTGCCCAGCTCATGCAAATATCATTACTACATAAAAATATAACCAGAATACTACTACTGATACTAGGTACTACCTAGTTCACTGGCTCTCTATAACCAGTGTGGTGAAAATGATTTAAGAAAACGTAAACAAAAGTACATCACAGCTATCAAAACACGTTTGCAAACTACATCTAGTCCTATAGCGTCAATAAAACACACCCACAGCTTCCCATAAGTATTACTAGATAAGGTCTGATGTCGGAGGTCAGCGCGACAGAGTACAAGGGCTGGATCCTCTTTCACTGCCCTTTACCGGTCGGGTTTCTCCTAGCGAAAGTAAACTTCCGAGTATGCACTAACTACCTGTATAGACGTGTTTCAGGCCTTCGACACGCCGTGGGAATAGATGGGGGAATGTTAGGTAACTTTCAAAGGATTGACCAATCATCGACCAGCGAGACTGGGTGGTCTGTAATTGGATTATTGTGCTGTGTATACATGTCAGTTTCAAGGCAACAACTATATTTTTTTTTTAAATGTGTCTAAATAAACAGAAAAACAGCATTGAATTAGTCATATATATTTAAGCACGTTTTGATAGAGAACCAAGTTTGCGAATGACTTTAATTAAATTTAAAAGGATGCTTTTCCGACACTGCTATTACGGTAAAGTGATGATATAAGATAGGAATGTAGCTTGACAAAATATATCTACTAAAACTACTACTTCCGAGACAGCATGTCGCTAACAACACCAGAGAGATTTTCAAGTTTCGAAAATTATTTGAGAGTTCCGTATATTCATTTCGTGTATTGGTGTTCAATTCAATTTTCTTTGTAATTTAAGAATATAATTTCATAGAAATCTGTCACATGTCATCATCGATCAGACTTTTATCGTTGGACGTATTTAAACACGATCTTCAGTAACCAAAATGAGATTAAACTACGTTTTGCAATACTATTTCGTACTTAAATAAAGATTATAATAATATTTAGGACGTGTTTTGACTACAGATTAACCTTTCGTATACCATAGACTATAAATCTTAACCCTAAATTGCATAATGGAATTACCTAATTGTGGGAGTTACGGAGCTTTTACGAGTCGGAACATTGTGATTCATTACACTGGAACGAAGCTTACGACGGATATTAATCAATCGAATATTCATTCATAAAATTACGTAATGTAACGAGCACATGGTAGATTATTTTACGCACCTATTAGTAATTAGTAATAAGATAGAGACTTACTTGTTTACATACTGGTTTTGGTGATATTCATTTCAAAATTGGAAAAAATGATATAGTGTATATTTAATCAACTTTTTTTTTATTATACTTATGATAAGAAATATACCGAAATTGGCAATGATTGCAAGAAATCTCTGTTGAAATAATCAACAATTAATTAAGTATTTACATATTAATAGTTACTGTTATAAATTAGACTTGAATTATAAGTTATGTAGAATATTGCTAAATTTTGATCGACTTTGTAAACTTTCAATGATTTTGTTCTGTATATATCAAAATTTAAAAATCGAACCCTAAACAGCATCCATTCCTTGCAAAGAGCAGGAGACAAATCGGAGGAAGAAGATACATTGAAAACTGTTGAGCTTACTTACTACTTGATATTCTGATTTCTAACATTATGCAAATGTGAGTGAATAAAATTTCGTTGGCCTACAAACAAATGTTACATAATATTTACATATTTAGAAGAGATTTATGACTCTTTAACTAGGACGACATCTGTTGTAAATGTAATACGGGAACAGAATACGTAACCTTTAGTAGCGAAAGATTAAGTCATTAATAGTGTAGTAGGTACGAGACTGTAAACAGAACTGAAAGAGAAAAAACAATGACAGTATTGAGATGAATATTTCAATTAAGTTTGATTTGAATCAATAAAATTACTCCTTGTACAGGCAGTAGAAAATATACTATGTTCGTTAGAGGAAGTGCTGCCATCGTACCCATTTCTACCGCCAATCAGTAATGCATTCACGTTAGTTTGTTTCAATTTGAACCGGTGAAATTACAGGCACGTGACACATTCCATCTGTCACGTCTCAGAGTAACGAGCGCATACGATGTGACTTGGGTCTTTTTGTACCTAAAAAGGGAGGACCCAAGTCGTATTGCTTGTTGTGGGAAGATGTAACCATTTAATACCAGGTGGGCTATCAGCTCGTTTCGTAACTCACATATAAAACGAAAAGGTCAAGGAAAGTATCGTGATGAAACGGAAACGTCCATGACAACTTGGATAGAGCAACTAGACTATACATAGATTCACGCCTTTTCCCCGAATGGGTAGGCAGAGCCTCAGCGGGCCACTTTTAACACTGTATTTCACACTAGACGTGGTCACGCAGAGACAGGGATTATTAGATATTAGAACGGTAATAAATTTAACTACCTTTTAAATAATAAATTATCATTAATTACTTAAATAAAATGTTGATATATCATCAAAAGTATTATAGCACTTTACAATCTTTCATACCGACTTCGCGAGTATAAACATCAAGCGAGCCGTGAAATACATACATTTCTCTCGTAAATCATCCATAATGTGGGATCGCTCATACACAGTATATGATAAATAGCTATGTATTCATGTGGCAAACGGTAATAAGTAATAAATAATATGGAACCTGGTAGCAACGCTCATGAGTTATGGCAAAATTTATGTACTGATTCGATTATATTCAATCTAGATACATAATCAATTTGAAAAAAAAAAACACGCATTTATCCCCGGGAATGAGTAGGCAGCGCCTAACTAGGCAACTTTTACACAGTGAGTTACGCTATCTTAGGAACTTAGACGTAACAAGTGGTGATTCCATAGACTTCATTGTTTTCCCGCAAATAATTTAGCTAATTATTATTATATTCCGTTAACTTCCGCATTTCAAGTGCATGGATGCAGATTTTAATTTGAGTTATTCGTTTCACTTGAGGCCAGTGGGCCTCAAGCTCAGTTGATAACCCTGCCTTCTGCGCTGAAGGTCGTGGGTTCGATTCCCACCCAGGACAAACATTTGTGTGACGAACATAAATGTTTGTTCTGTGTCTGGGTGTTAATAATAATAATAAATCATTTATTTCAGACCACATAGATCCATAGACATTCAACACATTCAACACAACACAAAACAATTACAAAATTACAAAATTTCAAATTTAAATAAAATAAAACAAAATAAAAATAATTAATTAAAAACAATTTAATGTGCATGTATGTATGTGTTTACCAAAAAAGTATATAAGTATTCTATTAGTTGTTCTATTGTGTTCTATTGTTGGTGGACATTTCACACAGCGCCATCTAGCCCTAAAGTAAGCTAAGCATAGCTTGTATCATAGGAACCAGATTACTGATGTACCCAATACTTATAAACTTTTAGTAAATATATACATATCAATACCCAGACACAGAACCAACATCTATGTTCGTCACAAATATTTGTCCTGGGTGGGAATCGAACCCACGACCTACAGCGCAGAAGGAAGAGTTACTACCAATTGAGCTGTGAGGCCAGTCGTCAGTAATCTATCCATCGTTCTCAGTTTTGATTTAGTGCCTCTTTTACACACAAATGAGACGCGTGCAAGTGTACCTTATATCATTCTCACTTACATTGATACTAGCTGTTGCCCGCGACTTCCTCCGCGTGGAATTCGGTTTTATCACGCACCCCTATTTTACCCCTTGGAAAAGTAGCCTAAGTAGTCCTTGTTACATCAGCTATCTGCCAGTGAAAGTCCCGTCAAAATCGGTGCCGCCGTTTCGGAGATTAGCCGGAACAAACAGACAGACAGACAGACAAAAGATAAAAAAATGTTGTTTTGGTATATGTACCGTGTATAATAATAATAATAAATCATTTATTCATAAAATCTACACAGGATCAGCAGTAAATAAAATTAAAATCAATATATGAAATACAAAAAAAATACACATACACTAAAATACTATCCGAATCCTATTCAATGTTGCATACTTATCAAATAAAACATACATCCATATGCACTTAGTAAAAAGTGGTTATTTTAATATTACAAACAGACACTCCAATTTTATGTGTGTAGATTTACGCCGCGAGCTATAATTTTGCTTTCGCACCGATGAACTTGATACTCGACTCGTGTACTAGATACACTTGTGATCCGCAATTATGTCACTTATTATGTTTTATGATGACAGTTGGCACTTACGTAAGTGTTTATAGATTATATGAACAGGTTTCAGTAGGCTTTCTCGTTTGTAAATACTTAATCTGATATATAGAAACAAGAAATGTATTACGTATACACGTAATTTACATTGCCAAATTAAAGACTCAGGCTGCACCTTATATTCTCACCTACTTATGTATGGGAAGTGCCAAGTCGTATTGTATTGCGACTGAGGACAAAAATTGTATAAGATGGTAAATATTTTTGCTATGTTTTTTGCTATTGTTTAGGGTATAATGGGACTGATAGGCAAGACACAAAAAAAATTTATTAAAGACAACAGCACTTCAAAAAGTGAAAAAAAAACATTTAAATAAAAAAAACTTCATATATAAGAGACTCCTTCATAGTAAGCCTAGAGTCAGACTTACATTAGGATATTTGTTTCGGATAGGTAAGTTTCGTGGTATATTGCAAATAACTATCATTTTCAGATAAAACTAACTTCTTCACAGATAGCCGAAGTGAAATTTGCATCTATGGAATGCTGAACGAATTTGAAGAAGTCACAGCTATAATAACCTTTTCACTGGCAGATAGCTGATGTAACAAGGAGTAACTTAGGCTACTTTTGCGAGGGGTAAAATAGGGGTGCGTGATAAAACCGAATTCTACGCGGACGAAGTCGCGGGCAACAGCTAGTTATTAAAATAAACTGAAATACTTTATACTTGCTGTTGGTAAAACAAACGTTAATTTTGGAATTTAACTTAGTTCATTCTGACTACACAACCCTTCAATGAGCTTTAGTATGAGTGACGAGACAGTCTTAAGTTATACTTAGATTTTTTAAAGTATTACATGGCATTTTATCACTTATTTTTTGTTAGTTCTTATGAACTACCTTCAAACCAAAGCGCGACAGCTACAACACTGAGTTAGCAATGATACCCAAGACTGCACACCAAACATTTCTTTGACAGGAATGTGTTAATCAGCACTGGTCACTCATTAATATATACATTTTTAATTTTTAGTTTTCCTTCATGAGTCATGTAACTTAATTAAATGTATAATATTTATTTATATAAAGCTTGGTACTTCATACTGGTTATTCTTATCAACTTATCTACTTAACTTTTCAAGTTATCCTCACATATTTGCGCATATTTATCCGGGGCTAAATGGAGTCTTTATTATTATTTAATTCTTTCTCACTCTGTGTTACGGGCTAACATTCAGTGGGAATCGATATCCCTTTGTTTAATACCTCTTTCATTTTCATTTATGATGCATATTTCACACTAACTCATTCCAGTTCCAATATTATCGAAAAATTACGGCTATACACCCTAAAAATATTCACGTTGGCTGAATATGTATATTTATATAGGCTCACAGCTCAGTTGGTCGTAACTCTACCTTCTGCACTGTAGGTCGTGGGTTCGATTGCCACCCAGAACAAACATTTGTTTGACGAACAAAAATAGATATTTGGGAACATAGTGTATGAGTGTTAATATGTACGAACATAGATGTTTATGATATATATCTCTGTCTGGGTGTTAATATGTATATATGTACGTATAAAAAAAAGGCAAATAAGTATTTTATCAGGCAATGGTTCCTGTAGCTGTGCTTAATTTAGGGCTAGATGGCGTTAATGTGAAATGTCCACCAATATTTATAATATTTATTTATACAGCGGTATTTATCAATAAAGTATATAACACCCCTCAAACTATTGATTTAACTATTTGTTTTCCACTTACGGTTTGCTGTACGGCATTCATTTTCACGTGTATTCACAAATTAACACACAGTACACATCACTGACGACATTCCCGGTCCTTGGAACAATCCTGACGGCTCGTGGACGCTGCAGCGATGGAGTGAAGTTCAAGGTGAGTCAGCGGGACGCTTATATACGGGGGGTGGTGGAGCGAGGTAGTGCAGCTGTGTGCGAATGCATCGCCATCAGTCGATGCACACTGACAAATGTTGCGGCTCTCAAACTTTTAACTTTGTGCACCCCGGATTGTATTGCTTGGATAATTTAAACAACGCAGTTGGTTGTCCTTCTGTGGTGTAGTTCGTGGGTTCGATTCCTAACCAGGACCAAAATTTGTGTCGAACATAGATGGTTTAGTGTCTTGGTGTAAATATTACATATGTGTTTACAAAAGAGTTATGTAATATTATATCAGCTGACTGATTTCCATGATACAAGTTAAGCTTATCTTACTTTAGCTCTGTGTGACATGTCTACCAATGTTATTTTTATATATTTTATTATTTGTATGGCAGTATCTACCGGTAGATTCTCTACATTTGCAAATGTTGCGGTTCTCTAAATATGACGTTCAGGTTTACCAATAAATATGTCATAGACTAATTTTATATACCATACAATGTTCTGTTTGGGCGATTTGCCGTTTTTAACCTTGACAAAGGTTGCAGCAAAATAATGAAAACTTCACTCTACACTGAAACATTAAGGGATTTGATCAAATCGCATACTTTCTATGGGTAAATCAACCCACAGAGGTGTAATTTTAAAATCATCCGTGATTAGATTATCTACCTCAAAGACTTCATTAAATCTCTGTTTTTATCATCTACTGGCAACATATATATTTCCAAAGGTGGAAAACGGCTCCAGATATTTACTTTCTATTTTAATAAATGTTAATGCGACAAAATCCGTAGCATACATATAAGGCTATTGACTGAATTATCAAATATAAATTTTCGTTTCACGCCAAGTTTGAGATCCGCTGGCAAGATTCAGAGATCAGTTGCATTTCCACGCCCGCAGCGCTTCGGACCTCGGAAATATTTATGTTTACGTAACCCTTTATTTATTGCAATGATTACAGTGCATTCAACTTTGTCATCCATTGTTCTGAATATAATGTTGTGTAGGAAGTATGAAAGCGGATGGGTTACCTGATTATCTATTATTAAAACAAAGAACAGTAGTTATACTCTAAGTAGTCAAGTACGTCCGTCACTAGTTTTAAGTTCTTGCTGCAATAACACTGGCTCTCGAAAATTGTGGGTAAGCTACAATTTTTTTTATGTTTTCACGAATTCCAGTAACTAAATACACATTGGTATAACAGTCTTGATGGCATACAGGCTCCCTCACAATGTTTTCCTTCGTTGCAAGAATAGAAATTTATTCTATTTCCTTCCTAATATATTGCTATATATTTTCCTACTGAGCAAAAGGGAAAATTACGATTCTGGCGAGTGAAGCAATATCGTCAAAACTGAACTTACGAATTCAGTGTTTTCATCTCATCACTACGGAAATAAGTTTTTTCTCCTTTGCTGTCAGCGAAGGATGCCACTGAATCAATTAAAAAAACCTTTGAAACGTACATGCTAGAATTTTAATGACATGTAGGCACATTGTTGCAGCTTTAAAGCGTTTGGAATCGAAAACTTTTTTCGAATCAGAAGGTTATCATATCAGGGATTCGGTCAATTAGGCGTCGTTTAATATGTAATAACGGTCAAAGTATTTTTTGAAGTATTTGGCCAGATAGGTACTCGTGAGGAAGAGTATATATAAGAAACACAATGCGTCTATATACTTAGTAGGTATAACTGATGAAGGAGGAAGGTCCAATTAATGCCAGAAAAATAGCTGCATTTATGTAACAGCCCAACCATACGAATGAATATCGCTTACTTCGTCACGATTAGTACGTGCACTCGTAAATCCTAGTATCTCGTTCCTGTCAATCAAGTTTATAGTAACCCATTATCCAACACACTATCTGTATCCTGCATTAATTGCGCAACCACTTCAGTCAACACGTTTTCCTTCTGCTGCCATACACACGAGCGCCTTAAACAGCAGACATAGCATCTGACTTTCCTTTTTGAATGTTTGGAATACTGTAAGAATGGTTCATTGAAGTTGAAGTCTTTTATATTTGGTCTAGGCAATCGTTGATTTGAGTTGCTCTTCGATTTCATTTGGCGCTTAGTATTAAAATTTGTCCGTTTTACAATTTTTGTTTTTGTATTAAAGTTTTACAATTTAACATTGTACCTAATGAAATGAAACCAACGAAAAGTACTAATGGCCAGCGAATGTATTAAGGTATTTTCATTGCAAATGATATGATTTCGGAGCAATTAATATTATGTATGAATTCAAAATTAAAGTTGATCAGCTGATATAACTCGCTGGCTGAAGCGGAACTTAATCTTCTAGGTTCATGTAGATGAGCTACAGAGTATTTATTTTGTGTAATAATTATTAATTTTAGATCATTTAAAGATACTCCTTTTAAATGTAGTGAACGATTATTATACATAAAATAATCATTTACCTATTTAATAAAATTCTAACATGGATTGATAGCCAACACACAGGCTTACGTGGTATTCGGAATACGTAAGTAACATTAGTCACAGAAAAGGAAAGAAGAGAAAAACACTTTTAACTTCTAAGCCTAAGCTAGGGTCTAGAAGGGTCTAGAAACATGCAATTGGAGAGATTATTATATAAACGTAGGTGAGCAAAACGAAAGGATGTTTGAAAATTCATAGCGTTAAGGGGTTTACTAGGCGATCAAAGTTTGTACGAAACTTGTTACTTCGAATGGGATTTCCTGAGATGTTGCTGATAGGAAATCCCATCAGGCACACGGCTAGTAATTGCACGTTGCTATAAGAAATATAAACATATTGCACTGAGCCTTGAACCACATTTGAAATTGAAAGCTTTTGTCAAAGTCAAACTCAAAGTCAAAAACTTTATTTCCATAGAATTCATAAAGAAATGGCTTTGCTTTTGAAGCTCCACAATTTAATTGTCCATGTGTATCCATAACGATCAGTTGCCAACCAAGCTCAGTGGCCTTTTCCTTGTTCCTCATAATCCGCGGTGGGACGGAAAATGCGGATATGGGCGGGAAACGAGAGTGAAACACACCTGTTCACCCAACCCAAGTATTGCCGGATCGGCCACTATTGCAATTAGTCGATTTTCCTGACCACACTTCTTTCGCTAGATGGGAATGTTGCTCGAGTAATGAGGATAAAATTAGTTGGATTTACCTAAGTTATATTTGACTGCCGATGTCATCTCAGAAAAGTTTTCACATTTTTCCCGCCACGAGAAATTTGTCTACTATTAGATAACTTGAAAACTATGCACTGGTACCTATCACACAGGTTTTCGTCTAGTTTAGGGCCAGTATGGACCACTGAAAAATTATATTAACCGGAATTATAACATTATTTATATTGTTTTTGTCTTGTATTGTATTGTGATGAAATAAACGCTTATTTATGCATTATGCTTATGAATGGCGCAAGGACTAATCGAGTTTACCTAATTTATTAATGTAAGAATGCATCTACAACCTTTTTGATCACTATTGAGCAGGATTCTGGGCACAAGTTATCTCTAGGATTTTGTCGTAATACCTACCTATTTATGCTACCAAGCAGTAAGCATTCGAATTCAGGATTCCAGATTGAGGACTGTGGGGATAGTAAAGTACATAAATAACAATTAGACTTTTCATTATCGTATTTGCGTTGCAATACAAAGTGAATCTCTCAAGCAGTTACAATTACAGTATTTCACAGATTCGTTATGGCTATGAAGTGTGTGTAGCAAATCACATTGTCAAACTGTACAAAATTAATAAATACTTAAAATGACTATTATTTTATTTTATTTTATTTTTCATACAGAATCTACAGCTCTTACTTAAAATTACTTACTTACTTATAATTTTTCATACAGCCAATAACAGATTAATTTTTTTTATATATCCTGGTATTACGACAAACACTTAACTTATATAATTAAGGACAATAATGTCAAAACACTTAAATTATACAAACATAATTTTGCGCGCGCGCGTTTGTGTGTGTGTGTGTGTGTGTGTGTGTTCGTGTGTGTGTGTGTGTGTGTGTGTGTGTGTGTTCGTTTGTGTGTGTGTGTGTGTGAATAAATAATTTTATAGAATGATATGCCACAGTATTGTAACGATACCGTAAAACGATGTAGATGCATAAAGCTTGCATTCCAACATATTATATTTGTATGTTAGCTTAAATAGTTTCAGGAAGATCCAAGTAACTTTGCCTACTTAATTTTACATTACGCCGTAGTTAAAAAGCAATTATTGCAGGTTGTCATAGCGTGAAAGTTGATTATAGAAAGGGACACTTTGCACATGGAACCTGTCATAGATTACGGCTGTTACGAAAACCCACCTGACGGGATCTTCTTCGCAATGTCTCTTATGGGTATATCTCGTAGTTCGCCTTTCAATGGAAATAAAGCCTTCTAATTAGTAGCCTTTTTTAAAACCTTCTTTAAAAACATCTTTAATGAACATAACTGTAGTCTTCAAAAATGAAATACGAAGGTATACTATAAAAGGTATACCAGATAGCTCAGTCTCATCTTACGGCGTAGCAGGAGCTTGAAATACAAGATGTGACAGTTCGAAAAAAAATATCTCTGTTTTTGTTTCTGTTAACTCGTCTTGTTGGGCAATATTCGTGGTACAATGTTTTTTTGTGTTTCAATAGTTTAAAGTTTTTGTATAGTTATACCATGAGATCCTCGGTACCATTGAAATTATTTTGTCGAAAATGTTATCATTTTTATTAGGTACACTCTTTATTAAAGCCCTGATATCAAGCTTAGAAATGTGACTGTGAAAAGCTCTCATTAATGATGAGAAGTAAGTAATAAATAGAACTCTGAGGCTGAATTTGGAATGTACAAATGTACTATCATCGATGACGAAATCTTGTGACATAGACGTTGTAGAACATATGTCAAGTTCGTCCTAGGGAGTACTGCCACCATACCCATACCTGCCACCAAGCAGTAATGCATTCTCGTTTCTGTGTTTCGGATTGAAGACTGTGGTTGCCGATGAAATTTCAGGCACTTGAGACATTCCACCTTCACGTCTGAGACTTAAGAGCGCATACAATGTGACTTGGCTCTTGTTCCACCTAGGGGTGGACCCAAGTCGTATTGCTTGTTATAAGAAGGGGTTACAACTTAACATCCGATGGGTTCATTACTTACATTTATGTATACATAAAAAAAGACAGTTTTCTACCATGTCAAATTTTTGTCATAAGTACTTTTATTCAGGTATGCTACACCGGACAATGAAGTTATATATCTCGATATTCAAGTTAATTCTTGAAATATAGACGCGCATTTATTGAAATATTACATTACAGCTCCAATATTTCATATAAGTGATGTATTGCGTAAGATTAATATCCATCTGGTATAATATTACTTTAATTATAGACAACTTGTAGTAATTCATACTGTCAGTCCATTTTCTTAATTGGACGTTAGAATCAATTAGGTGTGATTTAGTGTGGAAAAGATTTACTCAAAAATAACTTACTAACGGCATGTTCTTCAGTCAATATACGAATCTGAAGACCGAATGCAATGTTTAGTTGTACCTAATGCAGTTTTGTCTTGGATATCGTACTGTACATTAGTAGATATCACATGCCTTAAATTTTTGTAGGTCAGAGTCCGCAAGATGTTTTCCTTCGCCATCTTGGAAAAGTGGAATTGCCGACATATAGTTTGAAGTGGAAAACTCATAATTCCATGCGGTATTGATCCAAAAACCTCAATACGTCTGGAAGGCGAGGCACGCACCACCAGGCCACCACGCTGTTAGGGCTCAAACGCAATTAAACATTTGCTTCCTATTCTATAAAGCAGTCTGCTGCAGGGGCTCGTTTGGTTCCAGTTTGCACAAGGCACATTAAGACTGGATGATTATTGTATGTGTTTTTGGGGAAAAGCGATAAATATGAGTGTAAACTTCCACAACTTTTTTTTAATAACATTGGCGTAGACATAGTATTGCACATTGAATTAAGCAAATATACATTGCAAGCACGAATAAATAACAAATCTTATTAAAATATGATAACAATGAAATATATGTGTGTTTATATCATAGCATTTTTATCAATCAAGGAAAATGCTTAACGATTTTTGGGTACAAAGTTTGACCTGATATTATAAAGTTGGCACTTACATTTGAATATGCATTTAATTTTAATTAATCCTAGGTACTAAGTGGTACTAGTTACAATTTCCTTAAATCTATATTTACAGCAAATTATAAAGTTAAATTATCAACTATATTATGATTTCTTCTTTTCATTTCTGTCACTCTGTTTTCTAGAGAACATAGGACTGCTCTCTTGCTTGTTGTTAGGCTTGGCCATGCGTTTCGGATGCGAGTGGTAATTCCTAGGGTAAGATGGGGGCTTTTGGTTTCCCGCCGCGGGAACTTGGTGTGGTCCTAAAGTGTATTCATCCTCTGGATTCTCCTGTTGAGGATGCGTAAAAGCAGAGACCGAATTCGAGTTCACATACGCCACTCTTTCCGTAGACGGGTTAATCAGAAACGTTTGCGGTACCATAACTCTGTATGGGGACTGGTATTTAGAGGAGTAAGGCATTGGGGTGACGTAACTAACCGTCTGAACAGCGCCAACGTTTGGTGCTTTTGCTGTATAGCTGACGGGTAATACTGTAGCGATGGTGTGATCTTTGCTAGGATAATTCTCTGAAAGGACGAAATTATCGCCTTCGGACTCTTCACTGTTCTGCTGTTGATATTCATATGTTTGCGCACCACCTGCTGGGCTGTGTGCATGTTCATCCTGGTTCACTTGAGACTGATATATAACTTCTGTTTCTTTGTGTTCTGGTACTCCCTGGCTGTAGTATTGCTGAGCAACTCCTCCACCTCTAAGATGTTCATATGCTGGTGATGCGGACTCAACATTATGTTGCTGTACGTACTCATAAGCAGGTGACGATGTTTGTAAGGTTTGTTGCTTGATGTAATCATAAGCCGCTTTGGCCGCTTCATGACTTTGTACTTGGGGAGTCTGTGATCTATATTCAGAGGAACCTGTGTCTTCTTGAGAGTTTACTTCCGGCACTTCATAGTGCACTTCAGTTGATGTATCGTGACTGCTGGTTTCAGGCACACTCGCCAATTCTTGTGTTTGCTGCTGATACTGTGGTTGAATGTAGTATGTCTGAGGAACAGCTGTGGGGTGTGATGTCTGAACGTGCTGGGGAACATACTGATAGCGGTACTCATATTTCTGCTGATGCTGGGGCTGATGGTATAGCGAATGGCCATTTGGTAGGTTGAAGCGCTGGGTGTAGCTTGAAGGGTATCGAGCCATAACCGGTTGCACTGCCGAGTACTGCACTCCGGAATGATCTGATTGAGTGTACGATGGTTGCACGTGAGGGGTGGCATAATGTTGTCTACCGTAATTTGAATTCAAAGAGGGAGCCTCTACTGATGTAGGCAGTAGCTGATTCTGGTAATGCATTACTTGAGGAGCAAACGAGTATCCTTGTTTCTTAAAGTACTGATTGACCAAGTCTTGCAAGTTTACATTGTTCAAGTAACTTGAGAGCGGGTAATTTGAAGGTAAATTGGCGAACAATTCAGCTGTAGGATTTTTCAATGATGAGCTTGGAATTCTTAGCACCAAAACGGGGACCACTCTTTGGTCTGCTATTTTTTGGCCATGCGGACGCAAATGGTCGTCGGTCAATCCGACATTTTGATATTCAGGTGTTTTAAGTAGCTGTGAAGAGTCGACAAAGTAATTAGGCATGACATTTGGGAATTGCCCGCTTAGACCGGAGAATTCGTGGCCATTGTACGTGGTGTACAAAGTCGACGGCACGAAGTGTGAAGAGCCATGAGGGTTGGCGTTACTCGAATAGGATGGAGAGGGTGAGTTAGTTTTGAACTCAACTGCTGGCTTTGGATAATGGTAGGCTTCTTTTTCATCGGGACCAGATTCTACCAATTCAAAAGCTCTTGATGGTGTAATTTCAACATCGGTGATTCTGGTGTGGCCATGTGCTGGTTGGATATCCTGTTGTGAGTAGGGGTATATCATGAACTTGCCTTGACCATGCGCCGGTTTGCCAAAGTAAGTGTAACTGTAACCGCTATTAGTTTTGTAACCATAGCCTAAATTGGCGTCAATTGTCCTCTTTCCCTTTCCCGAACTCTTAGTGTCAGTGTCATTGACGATTTCTATCGCTATTACAGCAGGAAATGGAAGTTTGACATCAGATTGAGATGTAGTTTTAGCTTCGGACATTTGTAAGTTAGAGTCTGTGTCTTCTGTTTTGTCTTTAACATCTGGTTTTATTCCAAACTTTGCTTCAACCTCCCGCAGGAAATCTCGTTCTTCAGTAGTTAATGTTGTATTTGAGGGTTTGTTCTTCTTTACTGTAGCTTTGTACTTCTTCGGCTCAGGATCAGCATACGACGTCACGAGGACCGCACATAATACCATCTGAAATTGAAATAAGATTTTGTTAAAACCAGTAGACGGGTGCTCTACAAATGCCTTGGGCACTGAAGACCAAACATTAATGAGTTGATGAGTCTGATCACATATCTGCAATAAAAATGAAATAACTGGAAATCATACTTCGTTATTATCGATATATTAATTGTATAATTAGCAATCTATTTACACAACGCTTATCATCATCAGAATAGCAGATTAGGTTAGAACAACAGAGTTATGTGAAATATGAGTTTTTGAACGGTTAACCGTTATTTCCTGATTGCACAAAAACACTAGAACATTTAAAATCGCTAATTCATTGCAAATACAGCATCTGCTCATTAAAACATTGCGTGCATCTCAGTTCACTCTCTACGGAGGCCTGCAATTAGGTAACATAACATTATCTGCTTCTCGGTATTCCATCACGAGTTGAGAAACCGCCGATGTTGCGGAATGACAGGTGCGCTCTTTATCATAATAACTTTATGGTTTTATACATTTAATGGTTTGCTTAGTTACCTACATCGCCCGGGCTCGTTACATTAAGACGGTAAGATTTATTTGGCCAGTTATATAGTTTGTAGATTTTTCCTTAATATTCTCCATTGCTTTCCTCGTGGAAATGCAGTGGAGAATATTTGGTAGCCGTGATGCTTATGGTCGATGCCTGAATTTTATCCAAGTACCTACAGAGGTAGCCGTCGTGATATACATGCTCGTTATAATTAAATCCAAGTATGTAGAGGTAGTCTCTGTGATATTTAAACGGTATTTTCATGTCACCTAATTAACGACTTGATCAGCGAGTTTGTTGCAAATATTGGTGAAATATTCCATAATGCCTTATGCAACCTTTCTACCCTGGCAACACAACCCTCAAGAATAACAAAATATTTACCATCGGAATCATTGTTGCGTTTTTTTATCGCAATTGCTGGCTTACATAAAAAAAAACAAAAATGACAAATCCTTATGATTTATTAACCAAAGAAAGGAATAATAACCTAAAATATAAATATTGTTATGATTTGAAGTGCCACCACGTTATTACGACGTTAGTAATTCGAACGGCCTTTGCTCACAACATTTGCTAAAATGATTGGTAAAAATTGCATAAATGAAAAAAATATATAATTAAATTAAAAGAATTGATTAATATTGGTGGACATTTCACACAGCGCCATCTATTCCCAAAGTAAACTAAGTAAACAGCTTGTATCATTGGAACCAGACAACTGATATAATACTCAAATACTTTTTTGTAAATACATACATATAATACATATCAACACCAAGACACAGAACAAACACCTATACACACAAATATTTGTCGTGGGTCGGAATCGAACCCACGACCTACACCACAGAAGGCAGGGTTACTATTTATTACTATATATTGTTATTTATAATGTTATCTGGTGTACAATAAAGTAAATATTATTACTATTACTACCAACTGAGCTATGAGGCCAGTCAAAGACAGATATAATTTGCAAAAATGTCAATGTTGCCACCATAACGAAGATAAAGCTCAACCATGCCTTCCGTAACTTCTGTACGACCTTTGTCGATCGCATTATCTCACACGATGTCCGGTTGCGCAAAGATTTTCTCGCGACGTGCGCCAGCGCAGCGATCCCCGGCTTTCCACGACCCCGAGGTTGCGAATCTCTAGTGCTGATAAATTATGATAAGTGCTTTCAGACTGGGAGTCTGACAATTTGAATATACTAAAAGATAACCTAGATTTTACAACTTGATGTAATATGTCTTGATGAATATATCACAATTTTTGCATTTGGTTTTAAGATAAGACCGTTTTTTTATGTGATACAGTTACGAAACGAGCCGACGGCCCACCTGGTAAGTGGTAACCTCTGCCCATAACAACCGATGCGACTTGGGTCCTTCCCTACTAGGTACGACAAGACCCAAGTCACATTGTATGCACCCGTAACTGTGAGACGTATAGGTGGAATGTCTCATGCCCCTGTAATTTCAAACCGGAACGTAGTAACGCGAATGCGTTACTGCTTGTCGGCAGACATGGGTTAGCAGTACTTCCACCGAACGAACTTGGCATGAGTTCTACTGCTCTTACACAACAATCGTAACGAAACTTTATAGAATCTGTTCAAATGTCATAAATGATTTTTCAATTCATTCATATAGTGCCCTTTACAGACACGCGTTAACCTTTTTCTATTATGATCATTGTAATTTTCTGACATTTAAGTGTCGGTTGATTTTACGGAGAAGCAAGTTAACTTTTGTATTCTCTACGGTTAGTTTTGTAATGTCATCTATTTTAGATGCCAAGAAGTTTTCGTAAAAGCAGTAAGGAAAACCTCTTATACACATGGTTAAATACATACTGTTGAATTGCAATTGGTTTGCGTAGTTTTCTATGGTGCAAATATGTCTAGATGTTACTTAGTCTGCACACTCAATTACAATGTAATGTACATGTATGAGTTATTATAAAATAAATTCATATAATTTATAAATGGTTATTATAACTTAACTTGTAGTTTGCAACTGTATTAGAGTTGTGTGTGTAGTTCAATGATTGTCGATTGGATTTATATTTATTTACCTTTCTTAATTAAGTGGAATTTGAAATTGAATATTAATATTTGGTTACGTTTTCGCCATCAAACGGTGCTATGTTTTATAAATCTGGAAACAATTTTAATACTATAGCATTTATCCAAAAAAACGCGGGCGAAGCCACGGGCACAGCTAGTTTAAAAAAATGTCGTAAGATTCTTGCCATAAATATAGCCATCGTTGTGAAAGCTAACGACATGTCAGGCATCAGTCGTGGTCGCGGTTCGTCAATGTTTTTTATGACATTTGTACTCGCCATATGATCATCATTCACTTTGATCTAACATGTCAGCGGTTGCCGACTGCCACGCAATTTCACGCCTTTCTACTTAGCTAATCAATAGCTATCCATATTCAGTCAGATTCATCTTAAGCGGGCCTCAGACGTTTAGTTTTAACTGATCAGTTGTAACTGAACAGTTGAACTGATGATCTAAAGCGGGCTACAGACCTTTAGTTTTAACTGAACAGTTGAACTAATGATCTAAAGCGAGCTACAGACCTTTAGTTTTAACTGATCAGTTGAACTGATGATCTAAAGCAGGCTACAGACCTTCAGTTTTAACTAATCAGGTTGAACTGATGATCTGATGATATTTTGATTAGATTACCAGTTCAACTACAGCTCTGTTTTGCCTACACATATACGTTTTAATTGAACAGTTCAACTGTTCAGTTAAAACTAAAGGTCTGTAGCCCGCTTTACAAACACGTTGTTTATAATCACACTATTCCTAATGCCTTTGTTAAAAATATTTGTATTGATACAGACAAATTACGATTATGTGTTTTTATTTGCACAATAAGAATTATTGCCTTTCGATACTCAATTCCATCGTGTTATTTTGATTGATTATAAAGATTAATCATCATGTTTAGATCTGTTTGTTACTAGACTGATCTCGCAGCTCAGTTGGTAGTAACTCTGCCTTCTACGCTGTAAGTCGTGGGTTCACTTCCCATTCAGGGTAAACATTTGTTTGACGAATATCGATGTTTTATCTTTGCCTAATGTAAAATTATGTATGCAAATTTTTCCATCATTAATGATGGACAAATGTTCTTTCTTTATTCTTTATTCTTTATTGTACACAGAGAATAATAAATACAAAAAAGTCATAAGAGATACATGTACAAAGGCGAGCTTAACCCTACAAAGAGTTCTCTTCCAGCAAACCTTTGAGGCTAGAGAGAGGCGATTTTATAGAGTTGTTATGTTTGATCAATATTCATAAATATAATCGGCGTGGTGTATCGAAAGCTCTGAGAGCTATGAGATCTGAGAAAGTTCGATTGGGAGCTTAAATTGATAAAGAGAAAGTCAGGATTGCAACAGAATAACAAATGCTTCCTAGTTTCAATTGCTCCTGCCAACTTGCACTAACGGTAATTGCGAGCAACAGTTATGGCCAACGTCTGAACCGTTTGCATCCTTTTGGGTCGGTTTTGCTCACTTGAAGTGGGATTGTTTTTGAACACAACTTTTAAATACATACATATAAAAGATCTTTTAGAAGGCTTTACGGGCCTACAAAAAGTATTTCATCGTATTAACATACTCAACTTTCTGCGATCTTCTAATTTAGTTTTATAGTAAGTATTATGGGTCCAAACACTCACTATTCATAAACCTACGAAGTATAAAAATAGCTGAGAGCTGATATGATGTTTTTGAGAAAGTTTCAAAAGTACTGGAGCACTTGTTTATTTGCTTTGACTATCTAATATATTCATTAGTTTGATATTAAATTATTGTTTTATGAAATATAGAGGAACTAAGTCTCTATGACCAGGGGTGTGTCAGTGAGTCAGTGAGTCAGACAGACAGACACTTTAAAGCTAATTATAGACTCCAGTATACGAGTCCAAGCGTCTCCTATAAATCTATAGAAATGAGTTACGTTTCAGTAAAGGCAGCGTTGCCGAGCCGCGGTCTTATGTGAGTCATCCACAAATTACTCGTAAGTTATAAGAAACATCGTTACAGCGTTCATGCGCAATCGTTAAAAGTTTCGTTTACGTTATCGAGTCTGACATAATTGTCATAATAAATTGACGTTACATGGTAATGCGATGAATATTTAGGTTACAATTTGACGGAATTATCTGAGTGCTCGCAATAAAAAGCTGTGGCTATCGTTAATAGCCGTTTGACAATCATATTTTGTGATTGGTGTAATGGGGGAAATTTACAACTAGGTGCTTCAATGGAAAATTATATAATTCAAATATCGTTTCTCACATAAGGTAAAACTGGAATTTTAGGTTATTTTACGAAGTGGCTAATTCAAATATTCGCTTGCATAGTGTTTCGAGGTTCGATTCCCATTTAAGATATCTTTGCGTGATCTACCGTGTGAGAAGTGTCTGCAAATCTGCAAATATTTGTTCCTGGTCTGGGTTTTGTGATTACGTAATCGTTGCTTCGGATTTCTTGTCACTTTTATATTTGATGATCCATTATACGCACCACTGCTTTTAAATCGAATCACAGGAATGCTGATACAGCGAAAAGAGTATTTGCAGGATGACCCTGGCTGGCACAATTTGTTCCTTGTTAGTTTAGGTTTTTAAATGACTTAATACGTATTGTTTTTATTTGATAAGAAAAAAAAAATTTTGTGTTACATTACAAATAAAATTAGGTATAAATAAAATAAAATGTAGCTTGTAACAGCAAAAAAGGTTACCACTGAGCATGTGCTGTATCAGCGGTGTGGCTGCTCAGCGCTGGTTTTCCGTGGCGCTTAGTCTATCGTCTAACATCAGGTGGGACATCTAATTACTCCGCATTACAGAGAATGAAAAACACACCTATTAATTGCTTTAAAAGGAATGTATTAGAATGGATGCATTATTCTAATAAACTGATATAACTAGCTTACGTATAATCGGCAGCCGGCAGTGCGCGATTAAATTATCTCATAATTAAATAACTGGTTAAAAGAACTCTCAAACTGTTATTTTTACCTCTGAAAGATCATTAGTGAAATGTTTTATTACATGGAGGTCCTTAATGGATTGCCTATAACTTAATTGTCCGATTTGATGAAATCAACTTTGAGTGAGATTTAGACATACGAAATTTGGTTAATCAATTTCATTTATAATCTTTCTGACAGAACCAAGGCCTTAGTACATTTATTCCGAAAACGGTTTTTTTGTGCACCTATCATATTTCATTTGGAGACGCGTTCAGGTACATTTTTTTTATTTTCAACTCAAATTTTGGTGTTCATGTCAGTGACCTTATTTACTAAATTTATTTATTTAATTATTTATTTTAATTCAATAAATATGGATTAACCAATTACATCTACTGAATACATTACAAACAAATTAAAACATTTGGCATAACCACTATACAGGGTTACAGGAAAAGTCGTGCTAGATCCGTTAAGGGCGTGGAGTACCCATCATTTCTGACTTATTTCACTATGAAACACCCTACCCTAAACTTAACCCTTTTCGAGATATTCGACTTTTAATTTTTTATTGAATAATGCCGATTTTTAGGCTACGAAATTTATTTTTGTTTATTTTGTGTATCTTATTATTATTATTATTATTGCATTTTTACATGTGTAATAAGATGCTTTAGGACATCAATCATTAAAATAGTGCATAAGTTAATTGAATAGACCGTAGTAGACAAGTGAAAGTAAAAAAATAAAAAATATATTAGCAAGCTTATTTTTCTCTAAGGGATATCTAAAAAAAATATTATGACACTTGTTCGGCAGATATTTTTTAAAATATCTACGTTTCATCAGCTATCTAACGAGGTATAATAATCTAGGGTTTTATTCAAATGCATTGGAAAAAAATTAGTTTCATAGGCGACAGTGGAGAAGAAAATTTATACTTAGCCCTAAAAAGTAAAATAAAACATTAGGTATGCATGAAATGTCATTTATTAAAGGTTTTCACACAACTTTTTCTTATTCTACAGTTCATGTTCAACATGGCCGCCTCTATTTCTGAAACATTGTCGCATCCTTCTACGGAGACCAGTCTTCACTACTCCAGTGGTCAACGTGGTCCTCATTTTATTTGCTGCATCCACAATCCTTTCTCTTAAGTCTTCCACAGACAAAACTGGATTCGGCTCGCTGTACACAAGACTTTTCATGCACCCCCATACATGAAAATCCATGGGAGTTAGGTCCGGACTTCTTGCTGGCCATGGCAACGGCCCACCTCGTCCTATCCATTTGTTTGGATAATTTGTGTCCAGCCAGTCTCTGACACTTCTCCTGAAATGGGCAGGGCAGCCATCGTGTTGGAACCACATGTCCCTGATCAGGTTGAGTGGCAGATCATCCAGCAAATCACTCAAGTCTGCTCTCAGGAAATTTTCGTAGCTTTCCCCATTTAGATTATCCGGGAGAAAGTAAGGTCCAATCAAATGATTAGAGATAATGCCCATCCACACATTCACGCTGAATCTTCGTTGGGACCCTTTCACTCTTTTCTTATTGGGATTCCTTAGTTCTTTTGGGGCCCAGTAATGGACGTTGTGATAGTTGGTTATGCCATCTTTATCAAATTTGGACTCATCCGTCCACAAGATATTTCTTAGAAAATCTGGGTCTTCTACGTCAGCATTTAGCATAAATCTGCAAAAGTCCAATCTTCTCGCGGGGTCTCCTTCTTCAATAACGTGTACCGGCGTGTAATGGTACGGGTATAGGCCAGCAGTATGCACTGTAAACCACACTCTCCATTGCGAAAGTCCCAGATCACGGGCAACAATATTAGTGGAAGTAGTCGGATCCGCTCGAAAGCGTTGCACTATCTCATTGTCCTGTTCTTCGTCGTCAATTCGTGGTCTTCCCATGTCTGTATTTCGTCTCAAAACAGAGCCAGTTTCTTTAAGTCTTCGATAAACTCTGTCAAAACAGGCCACATCACACATTTTATTTTACTTTTTAGGGCTAAGTATAAATTTTCTTCTCCACTGTCGCCTATGAAACTAATTTTTTTCCAATGCATTTGAATAAAACCCTAGATTATTATACCTCGTTAGATAGCTGATGAAACGTAGATATTTTAAAAAATATCTGCCGAACAAGTGTCATAATATTTTTTTTAGATATCCCTTAGAGAAAAATAAGCTTGCTAATATATTTTTTATTTTTTTACTTTCACTTGTCTACTACGGTCTATTCAATTAACTTATGCACTATTTTAATGATTGATGTCCTAAAGCATCTTATTACACATGTAAAAATGCAATAATAATAATAATAAGATACACAAAATAAACAAAAATAAATTTCGTAGCCTAAAAATCGGCATTATTCAATAAAAAATTAAAAGTCGAATATCTCGAAAAGGGTTAAGTTTAGGGTAGGGTGTTTCATAGTGAAATAAGTCAGAAATGATGGGTACTCCACGCCCTTAACGGATCTAGCACGACTTTTCCTGTAACCCTGTATAGACATGTGACTATAAATTTGTGTTAAAATAAGTAGAATAATTTGAAAAATAAATTTTGAGAGGCTTTAAAAACATCCATATTAGTTTTCCAATAATATTCGAATTCCAATATAACAAACATCGTGCATGCGTTACACTTATGCCAATGCATTACCAATTCTAGACAATGCCTAGAGAATGGGTATTACTTAGTTTCCCGCACGGCGTACATTCACTGTTCCTAAATGCACAGTCTAGAGATAAAATATTGCATAAGAGCTTTGAAAGGAATAAGAATGCTTAATTTATTCTAATTACCACAAGTTACTGTCAAACAATGTACCGGATACTCTCATTAGCATCAGCCTAGTATTAGGTTCACTTACTTTCTACAACTAATATTGAACTTTTTGTTTCGTCCGGGTTTTGTTTTCGTTAGTAGATATTTTAGCAGCAGAACTTATGCCAATTCGGTCATGGGTAGTACTGTCACAATACCGATTTTTGCTTGTTGGCAGATATAGGATATCAATTAGTGCATTCATGCCGTTGAAATTAAATGACATATTGTAAGTTCAGGTCTAGCTACGGGCGCAATACTAGGCATAGGTCTCAAGGCAATGCTTGGGTCTTGTAGGGTCTGGTGAAGATTTTGTCTTTCACTAAAGTCCAAATTCGAGCTCCAGAAACATTAATTTTTGAGTGACAAAACTGGAACTGTATTTTTTTTTATGTAATGTAGTGGATAGAATGAGCTGACGGCCCATCGGCTGTTAAATGGTAACCGCCGCCCATGGACAACAGCAACACGACTCAAGTCCTCTCTACCAAAGTACGAGATGACCCAAGTCGCATTGCGTTGCGTCTATCACCCCGAGACGGGGATGTTACGTCTCAGGCGCCTGCAATTTCACCGGCATCCACTCCCTTCCACCGGAACACAGCAACACGAGTGCTTGTCACTGCTTGGCGGCAGGTTACCAAGTGTGGTGGCAGTACTTCTCCGGGCGAACTTGGCACAAGTTCTACTGCTGTTGATTTGAACTAACAACACTAAAGCATTTGTACTAGTTATTGGCAATTTCATTTTCAATGTATGTCCCTGACCCACTAGCCGCGGCAGATTACAGCATGTTATCAAATCGAATGACGGTGCAATTACCAATGCTTTCAATATAGAATGTTATTATACTCTTATTTGGTTAATTTCGTGATGTGTGTGGTTATTACGTTTCAGTATGTGCTAACCTACAATCATATTTTTATTGTAATAACTTATCATCATCAATTTGTGAGCCAGTTACATTATTTTTTTGTTACTCTTACATAGAAATATAAAATATTTAGAAAATTTCAATACCCCGTGATAACGAAATGTTTTTATCGTATATAATTTACATTTCCAAATCCATAAGTCTAAAACACGTCTTTTTCAGGTTTTCGAGTTTTAATAAAAACGATGGCCATACTAACAAAATATTAAAGTTTATTAAAGAAATATTACGACCGTACGAAAAAGAAATTATTAATTTTATATTAGTTAATATTATTTATTATTAATTTAATACTGTCAATTTTGGTTTTGTATGTAGACCTATTGTCTCGACATTAGAACTTCAGTTTGTTGTTATTATTCCTAAATTTAAATCACTTTTCAAGTAAATTATAACTTATTACAACTACTTATAATAGCAAAGCGAAACTTAACACATACAATAATACAAATATCATTAACATGTCTTGTGCAAATGCGAGAAAATTCTATAATTAATGCAAATAGTTAACAAGGTATTCCGTGACAACGTAACACCGCATAATCGTTAATGTGTGCTAGCCTCGGCTTGAGGAGAAATGCATCATTGCCCAAACAGGTTTCAAGAATAAATAAATATTGGTTATGTAAAGCCCTGACCCTCACAAAAACTTGAAGTCTTGAAATGAAGTATTCAGTGAGATGATGGCGCCAGATACCTGCTGCGAATCCTGAAATGCTTAGCCCAGTTTTGTTCCTAACCAGCGGCCTCGCAGGGGTAGCGTTACGTACCTATTTAGGGCTGGAAAATACTTTTACCAAAAAAAAAAAGCCTGTAACATTCAAAGATAGTGCAGCTTCCTATTAGTTATATATTATATCAGAGACGCCTCGTTCCCACAAAATTATGTCCTAATTTTTAACTGTTTATTGATTATATTTAGATATCGATATATATATATCGATATCTAAATATAATCATATATAATCTATATAACTCAGAGTTATATAGATGATTATATGGAATATATGATGAATTATATGTCAGAGCTATAATAGTTTCTACAGGTAAATACGATATTAAGAAAAAACGGGATATACAGGGTGTGGCGTAATGAGTGGATAATAGGGTACCTGCGGGTAGGGGCCATTGTGGCGGTTCAGAAAAATATTTGTTATGCTCAGTAAAAGTGCCTCGGTTTTCGAGATATTCGACATTTTCGAAATTTAAGAAATATTTCACCCTTCGTCACTATTTTTGGCGCCCAGACTGCAAATGAAATTTTTTTTTCTATCTGTTTTTTGGATAGTATTCTTGGATAGATGTGCTATCGAATGGAAACTATTATTTTTATAACACAAGCACAGTTATGTTTTTAAAATAAGATTTCACAAAAATTTTACTTGCTTTCGTTTGTTTTCCTGACCTTTACCCTTCTGTGGTGTAAAAAAAATGTATGGTCACTTGAATGCCAACGTTTAAAAAAATTAGCCTTTTTCATCGAGATTCCGAAATGGTATATTACATGGTATTTCCACAAGTTGATTCAAAATTAATTCCTATTAAAATGGGTAGAGCTAATTATTATAAAATTACAAATAGTACTAAAATTTACTTCATTACTTAAAATCACCTAAAAACATTAGTTTAAAATTCGGTAATGAAATAAAACGAAACAATAAATTTTAAATGCATTTCATTTATTAAATTTACTATCACAAAAGGTGTTCGAAAAGTCCACCACGTGCTCTGATGCATGCTCTGCACCTTTTGATAAAAGATCTTTTAATCCTGTTCGCAAATCTTTGCTCTGTGATTTTCTGAGCAGCTAATCGCACACGCTCCCGTAGCTGGTCCACTGTATTAATTGGGTCTTTATAAACCTTTTCTTTAAGACATCCCCAGTAAAAAAAGTCCAATGGGTTGAGGTCTGGTGAACGAGGTGGCCACAAAATTGTCCCCAAACGACCGATCCATCGTCGACGATATGTTTCATCGAGGTATTGTCGAACATTTCGGGCGTAATGAGCGGGGCAACCATCGTGCTGCAGCCACATTCTTCTTCTATCTTCTAATGAAACATCTTCTAATAAAAGTTGAAGTTCGTGCCGTAAAAAATGTAAATACGTTTCTGCAGTCAATGTTCCAGACAATTCGAATGGTCCGATGATTTTGCCATTTAGAATTCCAGTCCATAAATTAATTTTGAACTGGTACTGGGACCTGTCTTCTCTGGCCAAATGAGGGTTTGTACGCTGCCAACTGTGCAGATTGTGCATATTAAATTAGTACTAGTAGTTCTGCGAACAGTAGACAATTATTGCTAATAATAGTTAAAAATATTTCTTTAAATTACGCCTTGATAAGTTTGGTAGGAATTAATTTTGAATCAACTTGTGGAAATACCATGTAATATACCATTTCGGAATTTCGATGAAAAAGGCTAATTTTTTTAAACGTTGGCATTCAAGTGACCATACATTTTTTTTACACCACAGAAGGGTAAAGGTCAGGAAAACAAACGAAAGCAAGTAAAATTTTAGTGAAATCTTATTTTAAAAACATAACTGTGCTTGTGTTATAAAAATAATAGTTTCCATTCGATAGCACATCTATCCAAGAATACTATCCAAAAAACAGATAGAAAAAAAAATTTCATTTGCAGTCTGGGCGCCAAAAATAGTGACGAAGGGTGAAATATTTCTTAAATTTCGAAAATGTCGAATATCTCGAAAACCGAGGCACTTTTACTGAGCATAACAAATATTTTTCTGAACCGCCACAATGGCCCCTACCCGCAGGTACCCTATTATCCACTCATTACGCCACACCCTGTATATTAAAATATTTAGCCATGCCTGAATGCCTGAACTGTGTGGTTAGGATTGATAACGACAGCTCATATATTTCAAGTCTCTTAGATTTATCACCTACCTATACAAATTAATTAAATTTCACTACTTTTAACGATGCAAACAATTATTTAGCAATTTTTATTATAAGTTAAAAGTTATTAGGTATTTATAAAAATAAATACATTTAGACAATTTGTCTTCGAATATTGTTAGACTTAATTACCTTAACATTATCAATGTATATTATTTATATAATTAAGTATAACCAATATCTATATTAAGGGGTTTCATTAATTCTTTATATAGTTTTATTTTATTCTTCACATAGGTAGGAAATTTAATGTACTTTTATATTGTAAAATTATTTTATATTTTGTATGATGTAGACTGTAATAAGTAGCACTAACACAAACCTCTGTGGTTTTTTAGTGGCTAATAACCATACTTTTCTGTTTTGGTAATTTAAATTGGTAAATAAATAAATAAAAAAACTGGAGTACGTACCAATGTAAACAACCGCATTGTGTGACGTCAATTGAGCCGGCACTCTGTCAAAAGAAAACAGATCAATCAAACGACACGCCTCACTGTCACAACACTCCACAACACAAGCCACGTGCTTCACTATATTACGATTATATGTTGCGCATTACACGTATTACGTGTTGTACCTCAGTGTACTCCGGGGCGGGTATGTGCAAAGCAATGGTTCGCCGAATCACTTTGTTACGTTCTTTTATACCTCGGAAACGTTCTCACAAGATGCTCGGAGGCTTCGCTTGACCGAAAGCCCCTCGGCGAGTCAGCGTCGGACCACACGACGAAATCGGCTGCGCGCTTTCTCCCCGACTCTCCGCGACTCTCCGCGATCGATATGTTTTTGTAATATTACCACTTTCACAATTTTACAGATTTTACGCCATTTAATTGATGCAGCGTGACCGGCTCACATCGCTTATTTGATGCTACTAAACTACAAAATAAGCCCCGACTGCCATATCATACATTCCAATACGTTTTTTGACTGATTGGAAATCACATTATTTTTCAATTAAAATATTTATTAATTAATCCTTCATTCCAAATTAACAATTTCTCCCAGCTTCGCTAGGGTAGCATTGAGTATCTATCGCCGATAAATTTGTAAATTTATATATTAACAATCATCATGAATCAGTCTGTATTGGTAAAAACAGCATGAAAATCCCTACAGTAGTTCTTAAAACCAGCCTATAAAGTCAGAGGATGAGATAGACTATAGACTAGACATCAAAACGCGGCGGAAAAGTTTATTACATAGTAAGTAATTATATCAATTATCTTCTGTCATAATATTTTTTTATCTGATTTACTTATCATTCACTTGTTTATTTATTTATTAATAGATCACCAACATAGTGTACACTGAAACATTTAAGGAATGACACATAAAAAAGGAAACAATACAAGTGCCACTACAATTATAGGCGAAGACTACATGCGTTTAAGACAAGAGCGAGTAAGAAAATATAAATAAGATTAATAAATTATCCTAATAAGAATTAGATATGTTTTGGTTGATGAAAGCTATATTTATAATATTCTACATAAAAAAACCAAGGAATTCAGATATAAGTTCGGTAGTGCTTCGATACTAAAATATCAAAGAAACGTAAATGAGTTTGGTATTTTAAATGAAGTTAAGTGTGATAATCGAGTTAAGGTTAAATTCATTAGAGAAAATTTTATAAATATTTGAAGCATAATAATTAAAATTAATTATTTGTTGCACCATTATTTAACGTAGGCAGATAGAACTGGCACTTTCAACACGATTTGCATAGGTTGAGTGCGATGGTGACGGTGGAATTGCAGTACATACTTTGCCCAAATTTGTGTGCTCTGCCAACAAAATTAGGTACACATTTTTTACATCACTACCAAATACATATTTGTAATTAATATAATAATATCGCTCAGCTGCGCGTAGATAAGCGGTTCGTGATCACAAACGCAATAGCTTGAAGTGTTCAGCGAAATTTTCTTCAATCCTTTCCCTCTGATAACTAAACCAAGGGTAAATAAGTTTTTTAATTTTGAAAAACTAAGAATAACTTAGACTTCCAGATTAGGCTTTGCATAATGCACAGATTTTTTGTTTTCACAACACTTACTTTAAAAAACTATCATCTATTAAAACCATGAATCAACAGTTGCAAGGAAAATATGATAAAATTGTATGACCATCGTTAATAAAAAAATGGTGTGCAGTGGCCTTTACTCCCATTCTCCGATAGGAATTGTCTAATGCTTGACGCATTGATGTAATACTTACATAAATATTGAACTAATTTAAATAACGCTTTAATTACTAGTTAGCTAATAAGCGCCACAATCTAACTCATTAACAAATTATATGATAACATAATTTATTATAAATATGTACAATTAAGAGCACGTTGGATAATTAAAAATGTCTTTGGCTTAGAGCTTTGTGCAAGTAATTGACCTGTAAAAGAAAGTCCGCGTTAAATTCAGTACAATATAATATAATATATAGAGGTATATGTACGAGCCTTATCTTTATAAACCTTATGTTGCAAATATAATTTATAAAATTTCTTTACGATTATGACTGGCCTCACAGCTCAGTTGGTAGTAACACTGCCTTCTGCGCTGTAGGTCGTGGGTTCGATTCCCACCCAGGACAAACATTTATGTGACATTTGTAACATTGATGTTTGTTCTTTGTCTGGGTGTTAATATGTATTATATGTGTGTATTTACAAAAGAAAAGTATATAACTATTATATCAGTCGTCTGGTTCCCATGATACAAGCTATGCTTAGCTTACTTTGGGGCTAGATGGCGCTGTGTGAAATGTCCACCAATATTTATTTATTTATTATTTATGATTATTTGTTTCATCTGCTTTATAACCATTTATAATATCGTATTAAAATTCGTATTTTTAAAGAGGTACAATCTATATGTTGGGATGTGGGAGGTAATCTCCGAAAGTGAAAATTTGTAGAAGAAAGCTACTATTACTACTATACTACTATAGTACTATTGAAAACGAAAATCGTGCGCAAGATTTTTATCATTACTACAAAATTCCTGATATCAAGAACGGAGACAATCCATAGCTCTGATACTTACCAAAGTTCTGGCGCCGGATGTTGAAAAGCCGGAAGTTAGTTGCAAGAAAAACGACTTTATATGTAATATTTTCAAATTTTAGCGGTTAATTTCAGTGTTGTCAAGATCCAAAGTCATTTGATTTTGTAATTTATTATTCGGGAGGAAATTACTAAAAATCAATTAGGTACGTATAGTAATAGATGGCTTCGCCAAATTAACCCCATTCTAAGAAAACACATATCATAAACCAAATAATGTAAACAGCCAATGTATCAGAGCGGATCTTACGAGCGTTTATAATAATCATAAGAAATTCATTTCCGCATAAACTTCTAAGCAGTTCACTTTTCATAATATCTTGCATTTAATATGCAGTAAGTGAGAATAAATTGAGGAAATACAATCGCTACATTCATTGCTCGTAAACGTATTATTTCAACTATTTTTTACTACAAATTGTAATGATATGAATGGTCATAAATAAAACAGAAACTCTCTATGTATTTGCCCATTTTTGCCGCCAAGTAGTAACTCATTCGCGTTACTGTGTTCCGGTTTCAAAGGTGTGGTTGCCGGTGAAATTACAGGCACATGAAACATTCCACCTACACGTCTCAGTTACAGCGCAAACGATGCGATTGGGTCTTGTTGTACCTTGTAGGGGAGGACCCAAGTTGAGCCGGTTGTTATGTGCAGAGGTTATCACTTAACACCAGGTGGGCCGTCGGCTTGTTCGGTAACTGTATCACATAAAAAAACTTTCTATCGGCCCATAGCTCGACTGACCTCACAGCTCAGTTGATAGTAACCCTGCCTTCGGCGCTGTAGGTCGTGGGTTCGGTTCCTACCCAGAACAAACATTTGTATGAAGAAAATAGATGTTTGATCTACGTCTGGGTGTTTATATGTATTATTTTGACTTGTCATTCTGTGAAATGAATAGTTTTGAATTCAGTCGTCAAATACATTAATCAGCTACTATAAAAATATATACGACACAATCTTATATAGTTTTAATTTAAAATAAGAAAATACAATGTGTGATAGCATCCGCCATTTATAAAAATTTCATACTAAGACCTATGTACAACCATACTTCTAACAAATAAAAAAAAAAAATTAATTTAACTAATTTCAAAATGTGTATAGCAACCATTCCACTGTGCCGCAGAGAACATTAGACAGATTCACTTGATCGCATACATCTGCGTCACGTAACAGTGCCGTAACATACACAATGTAATGTAAATTTGGAAACAATTGCGGGAACGCACGCCCATTTAACCCGTCGCATATTAAAACTCCACTAAGTCACTTGTACACTGTCTCATTTGTTTGTAACGTATTAGTAGTTATTAGTAGTTATTTACTTTGACTTTTGACTTTTAGTATAGTTCCCGTTATTAATGCGAGTATTATATTATTTGGTGAATAAATAAATAAATCTTGGGGACATTTCACACAGCGTCATCTAGCCCTAAAGTAAGCTAAGCATAGCTTGTGTTATGGGAACCAGACAACTGATAAAATACTTGTATACTTTTTTTTGTAAATATATACATATAATAGACCCAGACACAGAAGAAACAACTATGTTCGTCACATAAATGTTTGCCTGGGTGGGAATCTAACCCACGTCCTACAGCACAGAAGGCAGGGTTACTACCAACTGAGCTATGAGGCCAGTCTGGTTGTATGTATTATATGTATCAATGTATTTACAAAAAAGCAAGTATTATATCAGTTGTCTGGTTCCCATGTTATAAACTATGCTTATCTTACTTTGGGGTGCTTTAGATAGCGCTGTGTGAAATGTCCACCAATATATATTTATTTATTATTTATACCTACCGATACGTTCCCAGAAATCTCTACAATGATTTTTCTTCTTTTTGTTTTACTGATATGATTATTAAAGAGTTCTGTTACAATCTATTCCGTCAAGTGTAAAAGGTCATCAAAATAGTTTGCAAACGAAAAGAGACAGTTCCTTCCGCTAATTATGAATTACATAAACGTCTATAATTGCTCTTTAAAAACTTGTATGAGATTCAGTGATTTAAATATTCCTACTAAGTAATATTACAAATGTGTGTGTTGGTCTATCTTTCACACAGCATCGGAACAATGGATTGAGCGTTTGCATATAGTTTAAGGTACGGACAGACGTGCTCATTAAGGTACGGACAGACGTGCTCATTACTAGCACGAAAGCATGCTTTTATTGAGCAAGTGCTCATTAGTAGCACGTGTGTAATGTAATGAGCATGCTTATTTAAAGCGTGCTCAAAAATCAAACGACGTTTGATTTTCAAGCATGCTACCTGAGGCGCGGGTAGGTGGGGGGCGTGCTCCGAGCACGTCTGAACATGTTTGCTTATTAGCATGCTATTATCCATTTTGTCTCGATCTGCGGCGGACGACTGTATGCGCAAATGATTTTTATAACTGTCGAGATCTTCGCTTCGCATCTCTGCCAACAATCGATTACTTGCTCCCAGTGATTCTCTTCTGTTTATCCAATTACGAACCCAAATTCTCCTTTTTTTTGTTTTTTTATTTTTCACCAAAATGTTCTTATACAATTCCGTTGTAAGCAATAGGATTATTTTATTAAGTTCTGTACGGATAGCACTGTCACTATATACTTGTACATCCATTTTGGCCGAGAGCCTGGTGCCAAATAGCACGTCTGTCCGTACGTTTGCTTTGAGCATGCCTATTTAGGAGTATGCTTTAAATCAAGCATGCTTATTTCTGGCAAATGTGAACAGTTTGCAGAGCATGCTAATTTTAAGCAAGCTTATTAGCATGCTTTTTTTGAGCACGTCTGTCAGTACCTTTACTAGCACGAAAGCATGCTTTTATTGAGCAAGTGCTCATTAGTAGCACGTGTGTAATGTAATGAGCATGCTTATTTAAAGCGTGCTCAAAAATCAAACGACGTTTGATTTTCAAGCATGCTACCTGAGGCGCGGGTAGGTGGGGGGCGTGCTCCGAGCACGTCTGAACATGTTTGCTTATTAGCATGCTATTATCCATTTTGTCTCGATCTGCGGCGGACGACTGTATGCGCAAATGATTTTTATAACTGTCGAGATCTTCGCTTCGCATCTCTGCCAACAATCGATTACTTGCTCCCAGTGATTCTCTTCTGTTTATCCAATTACGAACCCAAATTCTCCTTTTTTTTGTTTTTTATTTTTCACCGAAATGTTCTTATACAATTCCGTTGTAAGCAATAGGATTATTTTATTAAGTTCTGTACGGATAGCACTGTCACTATATACTTGTACATCCATTTTGGCCGAGAGCCTGGTGCCAAATAGCACGTCTGTCCGTACGTTTGCTTTGAGCATGCCTATTTAGGAGTATGCTTTAAATCAAGCATGCTTATTTCTGGCAAATGTGAACAGTTTGCAGAGCATGCTAATTTTAAGCAAGCTTATTAGCATGCTTTTTTTGAGCACGTCTGTCAGTACCTTTATGGCCCGGGGAGTGATATAACTTAATTTTGTTCCTCGGTTCCTTTTCCTGTGAAAGATCTGGAACAAATTACGGCAGTTAAACCATAGACGATAATATATTGAAGAAAGTGCATGGATTGTTTACCTTTAACTGATTGTGTAATTAACTTAAATGTATAATTGGTGACTTAATATTATTTTTTATTAAATCAAAATAAAATGAAATCTATAATTTCGTATTATTATTTTCACGGCGCCGTAGTTAAGTTGGTGGTACCCTGCCTGCGAAGCGAGGATTTCCGAATTCGATACCCGGCCGGGCACACTTTGTGTGGTTTGCCGTCGCGTCTTCGAGTTTTCTGTGTTTGAACATATCACCTGCGACACAGGGCACCCAAGTGCATACTTGTGTATTAATTGTTGGAAAAATAAAGTACACGATATGATGATATATTTGGCTAGATAACAGATTCTGCTACGTTGCACCATACAAAGCACTCATAGCATATCTATATTGACTTATTAAAGTTTAAAAACAAAATTGCTTCTATGTTGTTCAAAGTTGCTTCACTCATCCACCGGACAATGCATTTTCATAAGTGTGAAGTGGCACCCAGCAAACGATCTGCCCTCATTACGTCATACTAGTAACCATGATCATCTATATTACAGTTGCAATAACAGACTTGTAGCGCAATCATTAATGAACTACTGTAGCCACAATGTGACCGATATCTCCACATAGAGACGCAGTAGTGTTGGGCTGTGATCTATAGATGGGATGGGAACTCCCATCTATTCGTATCATGTCAGTAGCAAAGTTGGCAATTATAATAAATATTGGTGGACATTTCACACAGCGCCCTCTAGCCCCAAAGTAAGCTAAGCATAGCTTGTGTCATGGAAAACCAGACAACTGATATAATACTTATTTACTTTTTTGTAAACGGTACGTTTATTGGTTTATGGTGTATCGATTTGACATGAAGTTTGACGATGAACTTAAACGGTGAAATTTAACGGCATCAACCCTCTGAGCTGTGATTACTTCCCATCTCTATCTACTACTTATTATTGAGGTCCACTCAAAATAATAACAATAGAAACTATTTTGATAGATTGCTATCTGATCTAATAGACCTTAATTATAATATATGGCGCTATTAAGATGATAATACAAGTTCATTTTGAGTGTTGCCGAAACATATTATTTGAATGCTTATGTTTATTTATTTTACATTATGATATTTATTATTTGCGTAATTTTGTATGATACTACGTGCTAAGGGTCGAAAAGTCTAAGGCCTTGATTTTAACTATCTATCTCAAAGTAAAAACCGAGGTACGATTTTTCATGCGACTAATTATGGGACGAGCAGTCTGGTGCTAAGCGGTATCCTCTGTCTGTCTGTGTGACGATACGGTCCTACTCTCAGGTCGATATGGGAATACCCAAGACGAATCATGTTGGGCCCGTCACTCTGTGAATTTAAGATGGAATGTCTCATGTGCCTGTAATTACACCTGCACCCGAACCCTTCAAACAGGTACTTACCTTACTTATTATACCTTAAGAAGAAGAAGAATAAAGAAAAAAAAACGTAAGACATAAATGATGTTGTTGCGTTTTTGACCAGTCAAGTTATTTAAGGGATGCTTTAAATTTTGGTATATAATGCTTTAGCATAAAGTCCTCCTTTAGCAAATCGTTTTTTTTCTGTGTGCAATAAAAATTAAATGCAATAAATCAAATATGTTTTAAAATACTTTCCTACCTTCATTTGGTGATAGATGAAAGCTTGGAGAAAAAGCATAGCCCGTACCCTCTCATCCAATGGTCCATGTAATCTAATAATTTTAACATCGATTTTAAATGAGTTGGAAAATAGGAAACTCCGTGAATTATTACACAATAATAATCCCGAGAAGAATAATTGTTACTTAACCTTTCACCTACGATAACCAGGTTTCTTAACTTCACAGTTATACATCAAACTACCATAACTTATCTTTTGGCGTAAAATATGCCGCAGTATGCATTTATAGGTATACATATGTATGAATTACAGGTATTGACTTACATAATTTCTATTTTATACAATAACATTAATTAAATTCTTAAATAATGGTTGGTGTTTTCTTCTTTACATAGTTTATATTTGATAAATTCTGAATAGTTTGTTTACTGTATCATATCATATTTAAGAGCAGTAGAACTCTCGCCAAGTTCGTTCGGGGAAGTACTGCCACCATGCCCATTTCTGCCGCCAAGCATTAACGCTTTTGCGTTACTGTGTTCCGGTTTGAAAGGTGTGGTTGCCGGTGAAATTACAGGCACACGAGACATTCCACCTACAGGTCTCAGAGTTACGGGCGCATACGATGCGCCTTGGGTCTTGTCGTACCTAGTAGGGGAGGACCCAAGCCGCATCGCTTGTTATGGGCTGAGGTTACCACTTAACACCAGGTGGGCCGTCAGCTCGTTCTGTAACTTTTTACATAAAAAAAATATATAAGACTATTTTTATTTAATAAGCTTTTTGGAAATATGTTTGAACTATTCAGTAATATTTTCTGTTATGAAAGATTGAATACTGACTTCAAAAGAATCTGTGTCCAGAAAATTATAACTTTTATTCAGTAATCTGGATTTACATGAATGGCAACATTTAAATTATATAAATATATATAGTTGCAGTTATGTCTTTCGTGTAGTTTTTTTTCGGGCACCTGAGATCCACCTTTGTAAAGAAATGAAAAACCTAATTGGGGTATAAATATTTTCATATTTTTCAATTATTATTCACTTATTTTGAGTTTGGTAGAAAATGAACTAAGTGTATCTCTCAAATCGGGCCAGAAATAATATAGTACCCGTGGGTGTTATTATGATTATTAATTGTTCAGTTATTAGTAGTAGCCACACTTGAACCCGTTTTGTTTTTGTTACTCTGGTTCTGCGTTTTTGGCTTGAAGGAGTAACAAACATTCAAACAAACTTTCTGCATTTATTATATTTTTTTATATTACTGATGACATTCCAATTAATTTAATTATTCGTTTAATCTAAATCCAATCTTAATGTGATCTAATTCTGTTTTTAATAAATCTGCTTAAAATGCAAATTTTTTACTCAATAAGTTGCGATTATAATATTATATAGTTTAGTAAAATACATCGTTAGCAAGATAAATATTTCAACATGATGGTTGGAATCTTATGTACTTTGTTAATGGATCTGGGTCACATAATACACAGATCCATTAAGTAAGTACATAAGTTTAAAGTACCTATTTTGTAGTGTAATGTAGTAATAAACGATGTCTCTATCGTTCATATAATGGCATATTTGTTTTGGTTTTTGTTTGTACAGGCATTGGCTACTCTCATTTATAATAGTATAGAAACATTAGCACAAGAATAAAAAAAACAGTGTGAAGTTCTTCTCCCCTAGGTTACTTCTACGACAGTCTTAGCATATAATTTTAGCATATTGATCAATGAATAATTACTGTAATAGCCTTTTTATGTAATTTACATGCACATAAATAAGTGCGTGTCCCATTATTAGATGTGTATTGTACGCCACCGTCTATATTGTACCCATAATTCCGGTTCATCCAAAGGTTGTCTGGAAGAGATTACTCATTGCAATAAGACCGCCCATTGTCATCCAAATTTAGTGTACACGAAAATGTTCTTTTTTAATAAGTTTTTCTTTTTGTATTGTGGTTTACAATAAAGAGTTATTGTATTGTATTGGTATGTGAAGGAAATAAACATTTTTTTTATATAAAGCTGATGTTCAATTGTTTTCGTAACAACAGGTAAATGTTAATCAAAAAGCAGATTAGTCCGATAAAATTTTGAACATATGTAACTTATTTTTTTTACTTTTAACTTTATTACGTTAAAGGTTGGCAGGAAGAAATCGCTACTTAGCGTAAAACCGCACACTGCACACATATCTTGCTTATCGTTTGTGTGTAATGGTGTATGAAGAAAGCGTGGTGGTCTAGTAGTACGGATTCCGAGTTTCAATCCGAAGGTCGCCGGTTCAAATACCGACGTGCACCTATAAGATTTTCGATTGTAAGATTTATGTGCGCGTTCCGGAGGAAACCGACATGTCCTAGAACTAAAAATACGAAGACATGTGTCAAATGCAAGAAAGGAGCCTCTTTGAGGCGCACTTAAAATTCCTTCACCACACTGGTATGAGAGAACCGGTGACTCGAATAGAAGAAGTAGGTGTTTGATAAAGAATTTCATTCATTCATGGTTTACTAAAATATGTTAAATGTGATCGGTGCGCACTACCTATTTCCTTACTTACATAAAGTGCACAATTGTAATGTAACTAAATGTCATTGTAAACTTTACGGGCTATTAACATAAACGTTTAATTAGCAATGAATTAACTCTTTGTCTCTTTTGCATAAATTCTAAACCTCCTGTCACGGAGTAAGACAGAACACATTAGCGAATATTTCGCTAATATTCGTTTATTAATAACGCCGTAAATCTTGAAGTAGACAAGTGAAGGGGCTAACTGCAGCTTCACTTTAGATAGAAATTTTGTGTAATGGATTTTCGTTACCTACTTGTGTGAAATACATCAAACGCGCCAGTATTTGTACATAAAGTCCATCCATTTAATCGCTTAATTAGTGGCACTTTTTGAGCTTTCTGCCATAGGTAACATGGATAGCAAAAAACCTTCTCAGTGAAAAACGCTTAGATGTGCCATTTACTGGCCTCACAACTCGGGTGGTAGCAACCTTGCCTTCTGCGCTTTAGGTCGTGGGTTCGATTCCCACCCAGGACAAACATTTGTGTGCCGGACATAGATGTTTGTTCTGTGTCTGGGTGTTAATATGTATGTATTTACAAAAAAAACGTATTATATCCGTTGTCTGGTTGCCATGATACAAGCTATGCTTAACTTACTTTGGGGCTAGATGGCGCTGTGTGAATTGTCCACCAATATTTATTTATTATTAATAATTTTGATGGTGATCGGTCAACCTGTTTTAGAATTTATCAACTTCATACATATTTTCAACATCTATTTTTAGTCAATATAATATGGATTGGTGATCAACTTGTTTTACTAAAATTACGATGTTATTTTAGAACTAATGTTGGCTGAGAGAGCTAGGTATGAAGAGCCAGACGATTATTTTGTTTGGTAAGCATTCTATCATGTTAACTCATTTAAGAACTGTGTTAACAATTTCACACCTTAAATTATTGAGATAAATATAAATGTTTGAGAATACCTGAGTACTATTTACGTAAAAAGCAATGAAAAACCTGCCTCTTCACTTCTTAGAAACTGCTTTATTATCGTGTATTATACAACATATTTACTTCTAACTTCGCAATAGCCTACATTATCTTATTAGTTTTAATAGCTTGGTTATTGGGTAAACATCTTCATATACCTTCCAGTATACGATGTGACAGGTATTTTATTACTAATTATATTGATTTGCTTTTCAAACAAAACAGTTTCAAAACACAGTCAAGTTCTATCGAGATTTGTATTAGTTTCCAGGTCAGTGGTACCAGCTTGCTGAATAGTCCTTTGTAGCATTGACTGTCAGAGGTCGGTCGGTAGTACTCTTCTTCTCCTTCTGTGCTGGTGGTCGTGGGTTCGGTTCCCACTCAGGACAAATATTTTTGTTATGAACTGGTGTTTGTTTTACGTCAGAGTTTTGTGTATTTATACGTATTTACAAATAATAATTTTGCATAGCAAAACGAAAAACCGATTTCATCGCTTACGAACGAGAATGATTAGTCATTATCCTGTTATATATCCATGATATACTGAAGTCGGTTAAAAGTATACAAGAATTATATCAGTAGTCTGGTTTCCAAAGTATAAGCAATGCTTAGTTTGGGGCTAGATGTCGCTGTGTGAGATGTCCACCAATATTTGTTTGTTTTCCGGGGAATTTTGTAGAGCCAATTTCACCCTCTATGGGATAGAAACTGTATTAATTGAATCAAAAATTTGTATTGTAAAGTTGGTAAATGAGTATATGTGATAAAAACAACATTGGATACCGCACAGGGACACAGAATTATTACAAATATTTACAATTGGCACAAATTTGTCCCGTTCAAAAACCGAACCTTGCATCCGAGTCGATTGGCCAGCGACGTCAATAACTTTGTCCACGATCTGTCTAACAGTTCAGGGCATTGCTCTGTTATCTAAGCCGTAATACGGTTATTGAAAGGCCACACGCGTCTCATCTCACGCACTGGTTGGAAAAACTAGGCGCATCTCTAATACAGCTGTTCAACTTCTTCCATTTATCTTAAAGTTCGATGTATAAGCACGCTATTCTATCCAGTCAGACACGTTTTCTAGTACAGTCAGATACAAAAGTCGATTATGTACCAAGTTCCATGTCATTTAAATCTTAGCCGCGCCCAATAACGTCCTGAAAAACCAAAACACGCTAACACTATGAGGGGCCTTGTTGCTCACGTCCGTATGAGATTACCCTTTGAATCCCTACACGTGTCCCCCGGGTGGTGCGAAAGGAGCAACCCAAAGCAGCAGTAAAACTTGTTCTAAGTTCGACCGGAGAAGTACTGCCACCACACCTGGTAATCTGCCTCCAGGCAGTGATGTTGCTGTGTTCCGGTGGAAGGTGCCGGTGAAATTGCAGGTGCATGAGACATAACATCCCCGTCTCCAGGTGATGGACGCAACGCAATGCAACTTAGGTCATCTCGTACTTTAGTGGAGAGGACTTGAGTCGTATTGATGTTGTCTATGGGCGGCGGTGACCACTTCGTGGGTCGTGGGTGGGTCGTCTGCTTGTTCCGTCACTAACATAACAAAAAAACACTAGGACTACAGAGCCTCAGATGCTATTCGTACAACACAATTTAAAAAATATATACCATTCCACATACATTCGAAATATTAATAGGCTATTCGTGGAATAGCGTAGGTGATTTTCGCGCAGGGGCTTTTCAGACGGGTGCTCTTAGTGGAATACCTTCCCTCTTCAACACTAGTTTCTACACTGTAAATACATTACTCGGTGATCAGTCCATGTCTCGACCACATTTTCACTTTTCGTCAGATGAAGCATCTCAATTTCACAAACGTGAATTCGAGTTTAATAACCGTGGACCGTTGACATTGCATTATGTATGAGCGGCGTTGCATTAAAATAATCCGATGATTCCAACTCAACAGTGGAACAGACGTCTAATTTAGCGGTAAGTACGCGTGACCTTACTTTTTTTATAATATTGACGTTTCCAAGCCATTTCTTTGAGAGTTCAATGGTTTTTTCTGTTTTTTTTTTATGTGAAACATCTATAGCCGCACGTAAAACCGATTTCTGGCTTGGCGACGCGTCGCCACGGCATGAGCGCTGATTGGTCCGTTCAAGGTTACGACAAATCATAAACATTATTAGTGATGGGGTACTTAGTTTCTTACAAAATAATGTCGATGTTTCACATCTGCCAGGCGTCCCGTGACGGCTCACATTTTTCTATGGAAGTTAGTTTTTGGCATAATTTTTGACGTTGACTGTGACAACTAAGAGTTTTTTTTTTTACTTCTTAGGTTTGTCATTGACGAACTAAAATATCACCTAATGTAAGTGAAGCCAGGATTGCTAGTCAGGATTGTTAGTGTAAACGGTATTTTTGATGAAGGTTTTATTTAGAATGTTACCTACAAACTTTTATTCGAGTCACTGGTTCTCTCGAACCGGTGTGGTGAAAGGATTTTAGGGGCGCCTCAAAGAGGGTCCTTTCGTGCACTTGACACATGTCTTCGAATTTTTAGCTCTAGGACATGTCGGTTTCCTCACGTTTTCCTTCACTGTTTTGAGAACGTGGTAGAAACTTGTCCCAAATTGTACAGTTACGTTGGTTAAAGCCACTTTTAAATTTGAACAAGGCAAAATGGAAACCGTTACTAAAGTTGGCAACATTAATCTCGATTCACTGTTGTCACAAGACAGATTATTTACTTCGTTCGATACACCTGTGTTACATAACGTTTTCAACTAGATGTAAGAAACGAGTCATCGTGAAACATGCGGCCAGAAATTGCACGCAAATTTATTTTAGTGTAATGTCGACCCCATTTCGTGTTGTCATCGCTCGTAATATACTATTTAAATTAGCTTCGGACAAAATAGACGGCTTTCTGATCTATGCAATCTAGAGCTCTGTTTTAAGTTCTTTTTTTATTTATTAAAACCAATTTACAATTTCACTGTTTTTTTTAATGTAATGTATGGGATAGAACGAGCTGACGGCCCATCTGATGTTAAGTGGTAACCACTGCCCATAGACAACAGCAATATTACTCAAGTCTTCTCCACCAAAGTTCGAGATCACTCAAGTCTCTCACCGAGTCAAGTCTATCACCCCGAGACGGGGATGTTACGTCTCATGCTAATTCAAACGTACCCAGTGTTCTAGTTTTGTTTATTTCATTAATTATTATAATTATCAGCCTTTATTATTTCACTACGCATGGTACTCAGCATTCTTCCAGTAAGACTGATCATTGGCTCTTTGCATCAACATTCCACCAGCCACCTTCCGCAAGCTTCTTGGCCAGGAAGCAGGGCAGGTTCTTCAGCATATGACAAACCCATTGCCAAATTAGATTTCTAATTTGGTTGTCTGTGAATCGATCTCGGTACTTATATCATCGTTCAGAATGACTCCGAGCAAAGACCGCTCGATAGCTCTGTTCATAACAACCGATGCGACTTGAGTCCTCCACTACTAGATACGACAAGACCCAAGTCGCACCGTATGCACCCGTAACTCTGAGACATGTAGGTAACTATACCTTTCAAACCGGAATACAGTAACGCGAATGCGTTACTGCTTGGCGGCTGAAATGGGCATGGTGGCAGTACTTCACCAGACGAACTTGGCGTGAGTTCTACTGCTCTTAAAGCAGTGTGCTATACGTGTAAAAAGAAACAAGAATGTGTATTCGCCAACGTAGATCAACTCTTCCGAATTCACTTGGCTGTCCGAGTTAGACGCACATAAATTCTCTGTAATGAGGCTGCGGTGATTTCCGGTTCTTGTCCAAATTACGCTATAAAATTATTGAATAACTCTGCTAGCAGTAATGTAGACTAATGAGAGGACCTACTACTTGTATGTTAATGACTAGATCCGAATTGAGGCTTAGTGTGGGTGTATGACCGTGTATCATGTGTCAGGTCTCTTTGAAGCAAGACCAAAGATTTTTTTAAGGCCTCTTTTTTCAAAAATATATATTAATATATATTTTTTAGTATTACTACACTTGTGATTTTTTAATAACTCAATAAATTAAATCTTACGTCTTTCATCTGTCCGGGAATACGGCACCTGAAGTAGAAATATCTCAAGTGCCACAAGCACCAGCATCATAACCTTTCAAACCCTAACACATAAACTAATCCAGTATTTAGTTAATACTAGTAACGGCAAAAAATAGATATAGTGGCAGTACTTTCCTGGACGTGTAGTAGGTAATACCTGGACATGTTATTTATTTATTTATTCATATATATGTATATATTTATTCATATGTATGTTGTTGTGATTGCTGTGAGCATCGATATCACAGACATTATGAATTAAAATTTAATATGACAGTGCTGCCATCTAACTAATTTTCATATAACTAAACCGTAAAAGGTTTCAAGCTTCAGTTCGACTGCGATATTCTGAGAACACCTTCACTTGTCCCCCAAGAACTTGTGGTTAGTAGCGCCATCTGTCAAACACAATGCTTACCAAAAGTGAAAGCTTCTGACTCAACGAATAAAATGGTTCAGTGGATCCTTTTTTGAGCGTGAGGCAGATATTGTTAGTGAGATGTTAATAGTTCTGTACAGATGGCGTTTTCGTTTTGTGTGGAGCAAATGGACTGAGATTGAATAAGGCTTACTTACCCACTTAAGTGAGGAATTTTCCAAAATCTCGTGTTAACGAGCGACTTCTTGTCATCTCTTCTTAGGCTTTGTTGTTTCAGAGATTTCGAGATGAGTAAGTCAGTACTTTTCTTTTTAATGTTTTTATTGGTAAATTTTACGGGTACTTACAAATTTCATAATGACTGATCTTCTCAAATCTGGCGCATGACATCACACTAAGATCGTCCCTTGTATCAGGTGTGTAGGGAGAAAAGCTTCATTTTTTTTAAAGCTATTGCATAGCTTCTATCGCGGGCCTTGAGCGTGGAGACCGAATCCAGAAATTCCGTAACGAAAAAAACCTAACACCCCCCACTCCGACCGGCACAGCGGTGATACTTTTTAGTTTTTCCATCTATCGATAAATACCAGAACTTTTAATGACTTTTTGAAATATCACGCGCAATAGCTTTACCGCGGCAGTCTCCGAGTGCCACACGTCTTTTTTTTTTCATTTTTTCTTTTCTATTGTTTTGTAGGATTTTCGTAACGCATGTTTTGTGAAAATTTTTACTAGTTAGCGCTTATGATTCAAAAGATCTAAAGGTAGAAAAGACAGACGGGTTAAGTCAAAGGCCCAACTTGTGAGAACTTAACCTAAAATTCCAATCAAGCACGTAATTGTTGAAAACCCATATAACCATATCAAACTTCAGTGCTAATAAACATCAGGAGGCCCGAAATTTAAGCTTCAAAACTAGTATCGTGGTACAGTTTCACATGATTTGGGTTAATTAAAATCATAGACACAGATATCGTTATTCTATGAAACCTATTAGGTAACCTTACCTAAAAGTTTATGTAAAAAAATGCTTGTGCAAAATACCTGCATACAAATGGCTTATTGGGTGGAGCGGAGCTATGCTGATTATTTGGTCTAAACTGGTCAAACCTAGTTTTTTGCTTTGAATATCCTGCTAAATTGGTTAATTTTGTCATGACATTTGTCACGGGGAAAAATCTACGAATATATGGAATTCAATACATATCTTGATATCTGACACCTATATAACCTTTAAGAGCAGTAGAACTCTCGCCAAGTTCGTCCGGGGAAGTACTGCCACCATGCCCATTTCTGCTGCCAAGCAGTAACGCGTTCGCGTTACTGTGTTCCGGTTTGAAAGGTGTGGTTGCCGGTGAAATTACAGGCACAAGAGACACTCCACCTACACGTCTCAGAGTTACGGGCGCATACGATGCGACTTGGGTCTTGTCGTACCTAGTAAGGGAGGACCCGAGTCGCATCGGTTGTTATGGCCAAAGGTTACCACTTAACACCAGGTGGGCCATCGGCTCGTTCCGTAACTGTATCACATAAAAAAATGTGAGCCGTCACGGGACGCCTGGCAGATGTGAAACATCGACATTATTTTGTAAAAGTAATATGCAACGCGTGCGTCGCCACGCCAGAAATCGGTTTTACGTGCGGCTATAGACGTTTCACATCAAAAAAAAAAAATGCGTGGAAATCCTCGAGAGGAAAGCGGCAAATCTTAGAACCAATCATTCGAAGACAAGTTTCAAATGCACGAGTGGAGCCTTCTTGAGGCGCACCTTAATTCTTTCACTACATTCTTTCGAGAGAACCCGTGTCACGATTAGTACATTACGTGATACTGACAGAGTATTTTGGAAGTAGTCCCGTCCTTGGAGTACGGAATCCTAAAAATTCTGAAGAACTTTGATTCATATTTTTTTTCAATTATTTATAAAGTAGGTACAGGAAGATTTCACTCTTCATCTATACAAGTAAATAAAATTGGAGTGTCTGTTTTTAATATTAAAATAACAGCTTTTTACTAAGTGCATATGGATGTATACATGGTAGGTACATATACCAAAACATTATTTTTTTTGAATTTTTTGTCAGTTTGCTGTCTGTTTGTTTCGGCTAATCTCTGAAATGGCTGGACCTATTTTGACGGGACTTTCACTGGCAGATAGCTGATGTAACAAGGAGTAACTTAGGCTACTTTTCCGAGGGGTCAAGTAGGGTTGATATTGATATCAAATTTCATCATAATCCATTCAGTCGCTTGAGCGTGAAAGAAAAATTCCATACAAAAACCTTTCACGTTTATCCCTCCCCCCCAACCCCGTGCATAGCCGGGATGGGTTGCTGTTTTCGTATTATAATTTGAGCTACGAGCGATTATCATTTTTCGGTCGAGAACGTTAAAATATTACTCCGTAATTAATTTTAATAGGTATTACCTACCTTAATAATGAGTAAATGCATCAAGGCAATTGGAAATTACCCGAATCGGTTATAACTTTGGTGGATTAAATTCGACACGATGTTTCCATAGATAAAAATAATGAACACAAAAAATCTAAAGTATTTGCTTATAGTCCAAGGGAATAAATAAAAGATACTAAAGAGATGATCCAAAATAATTTGATATAAATAATTAACAGACTTATCTAGAAGGACAAAAATACTGACCTTATATTATAAAAAAAAACCATGAACGTATTTTGGTTTTCAGTATTTTGCAAGAATCTTGAAATAATATTACGAGACTTACTATTACTATGTCATTCGTACAACAATCGAAAATTCAATTAACAGAAGCACATTTTTATAGTAAATACCAGTCTCAATAAAAGCTTAAAACATTTAAATTGAACTCACTTATATACTCGTATATATTATAATACTAAATCTATTTTTGGGATTTTTCTAACTTAGGAGTTCTTTTGTAGTGGCCAAATGTGACACCGCCGGCCGCCGTGTGGTACATCTGGTTAGGTAGAAAACCTCGTTCGTAATGCCGAGGACCTGGTACGTGATTGAAGTGTCGACCGCTCGAGAGGGCCTCGTACGCAGCTATCGGGTCATTTGTATAACCTCTCTTCATGTACTCTATCTGAAGACTAGACGGCACGTAGGAGTCCAGCAGAGACGTCGGCCTTCTTTTATGGGGGTGTACTCCGAAGTGCTCGCTCGGCCTCGAAGAGAAAGCTATTGGGGGATGCGTAGGACCCGTACCGTACACGGGCTTATTCAAAGGTCTGTACACAGGCAAGGCTTTTGGTATATGAGTCAAATGAGGCGGCGCTGGTTTCAGTAGCAGTGGATTTGGATGTGGCAGTTCGGAAATGTGACTGTGTCTATACTCGTCTCGCGGGGGAGGCCTCGGACTATAGTACCGGTATTCATTAGCCGGCGACTTCGCGTACGATACTTCAGAATGCGTGAACTGTTTCGGGTTCTCATCGATGCTTTCCTGACCCTCTTCCACTGTATTTGTTTCTGTGTAGTGGCCTGGGTAGAATCCTTTATGGGAAGTCTGGGGACTGACGACGGCCCCTTGATACTGCACCACGGGCAATTGGTATGCAACTATCGGAGCGACCGCAGGCGTCGGGGCCGCGGTGGGCGCCGCGTAGCTGACGTAAGCGACAGGCTGCGAGGAGTACTGAGGTATGTATGTCTTTTGCGTCGGTGCTACGTAAGTCGGTACTTCAATGTAGTTGTTCTGTGATTGTATCGGCTCGGGCGCGCTCGGGTAGCCGGCCACGCGACCGCCCCCGCCCGAGTATTGGGCAGCCGAATGTGCGTTAGTACTTTGCTCCTGGGCTTCGTTGTAATACTGGGGGACTAGATATATCTGCATCGGCACGTTGGACAAGTAGCCGACCATGGCTTGTTGGGGCTGTTGGGCTTGCTGCTGATGCTGATTCTGCTGTTGATGGCCGGGAGGGCCGTATTGTGCGTGAGGAGCGATCACGGATGACCTCTCCGGGTGCTCGGTCACGGCATATTGTTGTACGTATTGCGATTGCTGCGGCGGTTGGGGATGGCCCTCGAAGTACCGGAGGAAGCCATTCTTGAGGAAGTCTAGCGTGGACAGTCCGGGTCCAGAGCTCGGCCCGGATTGAGGGCGTTGATCTGTCTCGTCGAAATCTTTTTCGTTCTCGCTCTTGAGGTTGTCGTTCTCTATGTCTTGCAGTTCAATTTTTTTCTCTGCTCTCACGGAAACGGCGAGGAGAAAAATAGGTGCAACCTGAAAGTAAAAGTGAAAATGTGTGATTATCCCACGTGTGAGGTGGACGGCCCTTCGAGACGGCGAACAAGTCCGGCGCGGCGCGGCCGCTCGCTTCACGCCAAACAGGTGAACGGCAAAAAATAGACTAGAGCTTATTAGGAAACCGGTTTATCGCAAATGTACTTAGAAACGGGATTGCTAGCTTTTACTGACTAATTTATGTGGTTAAAAAATTCCAACACTTTCGCACGTGTTACGTGCGGTTACATTATATTTTGATTGCTCTGAATCATCGTCTCTATATGTCTGCCAGCAGATTCAAGATAATGACGGTAATAAATTAATGCTCTAGGGGACGTTGTGTAAGGACGCAGAATTGCAAAACTGATCGTACTCTAACTTTTAACAATTTTAGTAATTATGTAGTACCTACCTATATATAACCGACTTTATGTTATTCGGAATCTTGTCTGTAAAAGCAAAACCACTTTCAGGAAACTATGAGTCCTTCACCGTGAGACATGAAAATAGAAAGTCCTGTGTGACTGTAAGTTCAACGGCATATAACACTTCACTTTCTACATATTGTTGCATTATTTGACGCTAGAAATACGAGCTTCCCCAGACGATTACATGGAAACCATTATATCATACTTCGAAATATTTAGGATTAAGGATATTCAGTTTTTTTTTTATTAATCATATAAGACCAGTAGCGAAATAAATGCCGATAGGTGCATTGAATTTCTAAAAGTATAATAAACAATATAATAATAATTTAAAAAAAAAGCATACAAAGATAAACATTTTTCAAAAACGGCGACATCAATGTGTATGAAGTAGGCTATACCATAATAGTAAGTGTTAGCCAAGTTATTCGTGGGAAAACAATGGTGTCGATAAGATCACCACTTGTCACATCTTCGTTACCTCGATGGTTTAAACCATGAAAATGGGTCATATAATATGGGGCTCTGCCTCTAACCCCCTCGGGAAAAATGCGTTAATCTATCAATCTTAGACATAAATAACAACATTTTTGAAGTGACTTGTTGAATGCTGAATGCCTGGATCCAAAGACATTCCACTACTGCATTTATTTATAAATTCAAAAGGAATTATTTAATTTTACAATGTTTGTTTACTAAAAGGCTTCAGTTGATATTTTTAACATAGGTAGACGATGACATGCTGTACAAATATATATATATTTGTGTACCACGAAGGCGAAGTAATGGGCACAAGCTAATATCTCAATATATCAATATATCCAAAATAAATCAAAATCCTTTTACTTTTTCGAAACTCAAACGAGCATCTCATGACAAATTTCAATTTTTACATTTCAATTATAAATGTATTATATGGACTGGAAAGTGAATAATTTAATAAGCAACAGTCTTTTGTCTTTTGTTTGATGTTTCACATAATTTAAGTCATAATTTTGAGAAATAATTGAAAGGCGACGTTTTCCATTGAGCATTATTTCAGAATTGTTTTTTATATTTTCATATGAATATTTCATAATTTAATCAATATTCATACGCTTTCGTTTATTATTGTATTAAAGTGATTTGAAATTGTTTTACTACTACCTATCTTCAGTACGTAAGTGTAATAGATTCCCTACGACTTTCAGACTTTTTTGGACTCGAAGACCGCGAGTACTGTATAGTTCTACCTTACAGTACTCGCGATCATACTACGCGGTCTAACTTGACCACACTGAACTAGGCTCTCCAAACTCCTGCGCATTTACACCGCCGCGCCGGCCGCGCCGCGCCGGCCGCGCCGCGCCGTTTAGTCTATGAAAAATATATTGCAAAGCGACTCTCACCAAGTTCCAAGTGGTCTCTTTTCCAAGTCAAGCCGACCGGACTGTACTGAGATTAATTATGAGTAATTAGCCTGTCAGATGTACAGGTGAAGTGTTGACGGTATGGTATGTGGTGTTACATGCGGCAGTTCCTTTGATTTTGACGATATAATTACACTGGCTAATCACTTCGTTATTTTGGTACCTTATTGATACGTATGTAGGTATTAGCAACTGTATACATATTTTATTTTTTACTTATTTATTACATGGAGAACCAATTCGAGCAATTAATAAATAAGATTTCTGGTTTGTTTCTTGTTTTAAAATACAGTTCGCACTTTATTGCCGTAAAATTTGACGCATGTTTGTGTTAAGCGTAAACAAAATGACGTTGAAAACACGACGAAGGCATCAAGGCGAAAATCTAAGCCGGCTACCTAAAATGTTTTCCTATTAACTGTATCAGAGTTCAGATTGAAATATATGTTTTTTGGTCATATTAAAAGAGATCCTTAAGACTAAGAAAAATAAGGACGCGGTCCCAGTTGCCTGTTTCCTCCTTTATAATTTCTTAAAATACAAGCTTTAAAAACAGATGGACAGTTCAGCGTTAGTAACTATATCTTACGACCTTTGACTACGAACCTAACAATCAACTAAACACTCCATGTATGTTTTTTTTTTTTATGTAATACAGTTACAGAACGAGCTGACGGCCCACCTGGTGTGAAGTGGTAACCTCAGCCCATAATAAGCGATGCGGCTTGGGTCCTCCCCTACTAGGTACGACAAGACCCAAGTCGCAACGTATACGCCCGTAACTCTGAGACGTGTAGGTGGAATGTCTCGTGTGCCTGTAATTTCACCGGCAACCACACCTTTCAAACCGGAACACTGCTGCCAAGCAGTAACGCGTTCGCGTTACTGCTTGGCAGCAGAAATGGGCATGGTGGCAGTACTTCCCCGGACGAACTTGGCGAGAGTTCTACTGCTCTTAATGTATGTTTGCACATGGAGTGTTTATATCTTCTATCTGTTCTCCATGCATTTTATAATTATTCCATACATTTTATAATATACATATTTTTAAACTTAACTTCTTTTCATACATCTCATATGACATAAACGAAATTAAAAATCATTTTTAATAAGGTTTGTCTCGTCAATGCGTTTTCGATTATCATCTTTCTGTCTTCAACTTGATCGATAGCTTAATCATAGATCGTTTGAACTTTGAACGTAGAAGTCGACCAATCATCAACTGTTTCTTATCTGATTTCAAAGTAAAAGTAAAACTATTGAAGCTTAATAATTTAATTGTGAAATAATTGTGCCCACACTTTAATAATAAAGTGAAGATTAAGTGAGATTACTCACACCTAATTGAGATGGTCATCGAACGTAAGATATCACAATTGCGCAACGAAGCCCAAATCACTGGTCTTATTTCTTTTAAAGAAAAATAGAAAAGTGAAAGCTTCGAAACCTTATTAGGCCGTACTCGATAAACTTGCTGTTTATTTTAGTTTTGCTTAAGTGATTGTCATTTTCATTGCATTGTCTGTGGGCAGTTACGAAAATGCCAATGTGAGAAAAAAAAACTGAAATTACGTGCATGTTACATAAACTTTGCGATGCATTTCTATGTAATTATATAAGCATTTGTCATAGGGATTTTAAAAAAGTGAACGTCGTCATTACATTAAAGCACTATGTTGACCTACTTGTTAGTATTCAAAAATGGTAGCAAAACGCCATAAAAGTACGTAATGGGTTCAGTCCTGCGTGATGCCTTTGTCCAATAAAGTGTTACATTCGTAATAATATGCAGATCTACTACATATACCAACAAAGTGATGGTTGTCTGACGAACATGAGTTTCTGTCTGGCTTCACAGCACAGTTGGTAGAAACTTTGCCTTCAGTGCTCTAAGGTCGTGGGTTCAATTCCCACCGAGTACAAATATTTGTGTAACGAACATAGATGTTTGTTCTATTGTCTGGGTGTTAATATGTATTATATATATTAAATAGATTTATATAGATTATATATATATTACATTATATAGATTATAGATTTATATAGATTATATAAATATATATAGATGTATATGAATTTGTTTATACAAGAGTATATAATCAGTTGTCTGATTGCCATAATACAAGCTATACTAATTTGGAGCTAGATGGCGCTATGTGAAATGTTCATTAGTATTTATTATTTTATTACTATTAAATTCCGACACAGAAATTTTACATGCTTTTTATTTACGCTGTACATGCTAGTTGACATGCTGAATTGACATACTGATATTTTGAAGTTCACATTCGGTTCTCGCTTCTAATCGGTGAAAGGTGAGTGAATGGTAATAATCGGCTCTTTCAACAATTTTTTTTTTTTTTTTTTTTTGAATGGACATTAAGCTGTTGGCCGCAGATGGCCTTGACAGCGTTTACACGGGCTTTTGGTGAGAGCAGACGGCTCTCAACCGGTAAAACTTAATATTATACACAACGTCACCAAGGGCACCACTTAGGTTCGGACCTCGGCTTGGGGCGTTGCGAGTCGGGAGGAATTGGAGAAAATGCGCCCCGCGCGGGCATTTACGGAGATACTTCGACCCCGCCGGCGGGGTCGGTGCGAAGGTTGAGTGTTTTCTCTGTGGGGGGCTGACGATAGGAATAACTCCGGATAGGCGGCCGTTATCTCGTCAGGGGGGTCACCAAGTACGTGTCTTGGTCTACGGAGAGAGCGCCTAGCAGGGGGGACAACCGAGTAGTCGGGTATGGTGCGAACCAGGTGGTTCGGGTGGGACTCGACCGAATCATAATATCGCTGGGAGGCGAGTTTCATGAAGCGGGCTATAGACTCGAGACGCGCGTCTCGGTGGAGGGAGCGATTGCGTACGTACCAGGGAACGCCCGTGGCTTTCCGTAGGAAACGATTTTGAATAAGCTGTAGGGGGCGGGTTTGAGCATGAGCGAAAGCCACGGAGGCGTATGTCATGATGGGGCGTATGCAAGCTTTGTAAAGTCTCACCTTGTTGCCAAGGGACATTTTACTCTTCTTGCATACGAGGTTATTGAGGCGACCCAGTATAAAGGCCGCCCTGTTACGAACAGTTCTAATGTGTTCGTTGAAGTTAAGACGTTTGTCAAGGACGACGCCTAAGTAGCGGGCAGACTTCGCCCATGGAATGGGTTCGTCATAGAGAGTGAGGGGCTTGAGCGTTGGGCGTCGCCGGGAAAAGTACACCGCGGTACTTTTCGTCGGGTTCACCTCAATGCGCCACTTCGTAAACCATGCACCGAGTGCATTGAGTGCGGCTTGCAGCTTTATGCGCACCCTATCGGCATTCCGATCGGATGCGTATAATGCTGTGTCGTCCGCAAACAGGGCGAGCTCTGTTTGGAACGAGTGGGGGACATCGCTGGTGTACAGCGTGAACAAGAGGGGGGCTAGTACGGAGCCCTGAGGGACTCCGGCTCGGATGGGCTTGGGTTCGGACAGCTTCCCTTCCACTCGATAGCGGAAGCTACGATTGGTCAGGAAGTCTCGTATGATGAGCACGAGTCTGTCTGGCACACCAAGTTGAGAAAGCTTGTAGACCAAGCCGTTGTGCCAGACCTTGTCGAACGCCTTTGCCACGTCTAGGAAGACGGCTCCGGTATCTTTAGGCCAAATGCCTTGAGAGTTTGAAAGGACGTGTTCCGTGAAGCGGAGGACCTGCTGGGGGCACGAGTGTCTGGCTCGGAAGCCAAACTGTTCGTCCGGGAGGAGTTTAAGTTCATTGACAATGGGCCAGAGACGATTAAGGAGGAGACGCTCGTAGAGCTTCCCCATGGTCTTGAGGAGACTGATGGGACGGTAACTAGAAGGCTCCGTGGCCTTCTTGCCTGGTTTGGGGATGCCAATGACATTGGCTTCCTTCCAGGCGTCGGGGAAAGTGCAATTGGCCATTGCCGCATTGAAGATGCTTACGAGGAGATAAATGAGAGCAACAGAAAAGTGCTTGAGCACTCTGTTGCTTATGCCATCGGAACCGGGGGATTTCCTCGGATGGAGATCCTTGATGACGTGCTCCACTTCGGAAGCTCTAATAATGGGCAGAGGGGGCTCTTTCAACAACCTTTTACCTGAGAAATAAATACTGGCGGACATTTCACACATCGCCATCTAGCCCCAAAGTAAGCCAAACATAGCTTATATCATGGGAACCAGACAACTGACATCATACTAAAATATTATTTTTTGTAAATACATACATATAACACATATTAACACCCAGACACCGAACAAACATCAATGTTTGTCACATAAATGATTGTCCTGGGTGGGATTCGAACCCACAACCTACAGCATAGAAGGCAGGGTTACTACCGAGCTGTGAGGCCAGTCGATAGAACCGAAAGTTGCGCAGGCGCATAGAAGTGACAGGCAGACTAGTAACCAACAATCCATAGCTAAACAGTGGGTAGAACAAGTCCAATATCACACGCTACTCGCTGATGACACAAAATTCGTGTTTTATTTCCCAACCATTACTACTGAACCCATTCTAGTGAGGCAACTCCATTTTGATATGTGTGGAAAGTTATAAATATTTATGTGAATTTTGTTTATACAATTTAGCCTGTAGATGTAAACATTCAATTATATTAATTATACTACTACTATTCGAGTCACTGGTTCTCTCGAATAAGTGTGGTGAAAGGATTTTAAGTGCGCCTCAAAGAGGCTCATTTCGTGCACTTGACACAAGTCTTCGAATTTTTAGTTCTTGACATGTCGGTTTCCTCACGATGTTTTGCTTCACAGTTTCAAAAAAAATTATTAATTAAAACGAAACTAGAAAATTATTACAGATGAGTAGATTTTAAAGACTTAAAGATGATGACAGTGACAGTGACCTGACAGTTTACAAAAAAGGATTTTTGGTTGGCATAATTATTTAGATATATCCATCCATAGAAAGCACTGGTTATGATGAACTCTTTTGTCACGTCTACAGAGCCACGATAGTGAAACGAGGCCTCTTTTAACCTGCCTCTCCTCTTGGAGAAAATAGGTGATTTGTTTATATTGTAAGTAGATATATTCAAAGTTCTTAGAGATAGACCTCAACCACTACTGGAGACAGCTTTATTAGATGACGGATGGAGGCTTATATAGATTTTCATTTATTGAAGAATATCTTAATATAATTTTATTAAATTTTTCCTTACCCTGAGAAAAATCATCTTGTTGAATTAAAGCGCAAACTCCAAAAGGGTCTTCGATTCACAAATCACCAACACTGATAGTCAACCGTCACTTCGCGCGGCACGCGTTGAATCACCGCATCTTGGCGCGCCGGCCGCAACAGTGCTCTGTCCTCATATCCGGCGTCACACAGTCCACTGTCCAAGCAAGCGCAGCCGAAGGAAATCCTATAATTTAAAGAAATCATCGGTTAAAACTCTTACTTCACCATTGACTACCCTCGATAATAACCCGACATCGTTTCACTATCGTATGTCATAATTAATTACGCGGGAAAATTTGCGTTCCAATTTCAAAATCATTTTTTTTTTATTGAGTTCTAAAGTCATCATCCAAGGAGTATTGAAATAAAACTAACTTTTTTAACTATGGATCGTCGGATGAATGCGTTCGGCGGGCGGCCTAGTCGGAAAGTGGTCGCGCGAATCGGCCGTTGTGTTGTTAAATACTACACTACTCTACTATATTGAAGTTCGGAAAGTCCACGATATCAACGAGCAGTGCTTGCTTAATGATCTGAGTCAGATGCTGAGAACGGGACCGGTAGTTTAGGGATATTTTAGCAATGTAATTTAAATTCAAGGTTAGTTTTGCAGACGAGTCGAATGGGTAAAAGCTAGGTTTCTTTTGTATGTAGTTAGATTCGAAAAATATTAAGAACGTAGACTACTAGAAAGCTCAACGTTTTCCTGATGCACTTTTACAGGTAATATGATATACAGGTGACAAAATAGCGTTCAAAATTTATTGATTATTTATAATCAATAAAATTTTGAAAGCTATTTTGTCAGTATATATTTAGCTATTCACGTTCCATAATATTCATTATTTTTTTATTGAATAAATTAACTTACTGTCCCTGAGTGCGTGTGTCATTTAGTTTTTTAGTAATAAGCTAGAACACAATAATGCAAATGCATCACTGCTTGGCGGCAGACATATAGTAAGGTATAGTGGCAGTACTGTCCCGAACGACTGGGCATAAGCTCTACTGCTACTAAGAGTTATTGCTGGATTTCATAAATAATCATCAATTTTGTCCTCCGAAGAATACATTTATTATTACTACATATCTTTCGAAAATACACGTAACGACACAAAATATGTCTGAAATTACTATAACATTTGAATTTAGAACTGTATTACGTCGTCTACAATCAGATTGGTATAAATGATACGTTTTTGATATTGATAGTTCCCTACTTGAAAACGATAGCGCTGTTACGTTACGCCGACAAAGTTGCAAGTCACGCTTTAGATTGTCCTATATCCGGTATGGGAGGTAATTGTCTATAGATTTATCTACCATATAGACATAGAGAACATAATACATATTTGTAGGTTCTAGGTTCTAATCAAAACGAAAACTAGAAGACTATATCGTGATTTCACAATAAATGTGCGCATTAGTTCTCGAAACGGAAAAGAAATGTGAAAACCCACAATTAGCTTCGAAACAAAAATCAAAAGACTTGGTATATCTAATCTACTAATCCTTATTGGGCTTAAGGGGTGGAAACAGTATATGTACTACGATTCTCGCTGTGCGATAGTAGAGTATAATCTCATTAATTTTCAGTACCCGTGGATATTCTTTGGTGAAATCGCATTCTTTTGATAAGTTTAATTTGAGTACACGGAAAAATCTCGTCAGAGGCTAAGAAAAAACTAAAATCATTAAACATGTTCCTCTAGCTGCTTTCTGAACAGCAAATAATAAATAGAACTGTCCACTTTGAACAGAAATATTACGTGTGTTATAATATAATATTATATATGGTATAATATACTACCATTCAGTATGGAGAAAGAAAAAGACAATCCTATAATAATTATTCAGAGCTACCAGAAAAAATATACATACAACGAACAATTTAAATTGCTTCATTATGTTTTGTTGTATAATATCCAATGATATCGATCGGTTTCTTTCTGATGGCGAGGTTATTAACAAGATTGGCCGATATTTTCTATACGTTTATTACTGTGATGCAAACTTTAGAGATGCGTAACATTGCAAAATACTTCCAAGGATTCTCGTATGTATTAACACGACGAAAAATTAAGTAGTTATAAAGCTGTCAACTATGTGATCAATTCATTAAAAAATTAATTAAATGACACACCCGAGATACATTATGGTGGTTATATTAACTATACAAATAAATAAAATTGGAGTGTCTGTTTGTAATATTAAAATAACCGCTTTTTACTAAGTGCATGTGGATACACGGTACATATACCAAAACAACATTTTTTTAAATTTTTGTCTGTCTGTTTTTTCCGGCTAATCTCTGAAATGGTTGGACCGATTTTGACGGGTTTTTCACTGACAGATAGGTGATGTAACAAGGAGTAACTTAGGCTACTTTTCCGAGGACTAAAATAGGGGTGCGTGATAAAACCAAATTCCACGTGGACGAAGTCGCGGGCAACAGCTAGTGGTTCATATGCACAGTACTAAGTTTTGTTTTTTTAGACAAAACATCAGTGTAACAATTTGATATTGTACGCGACACATATGTAATCGTAAGCTCGCTATTTACAAGTGGCAATTTAGTATCTTTAGTCGCTCGTAAAATAAAGGAAAAAGTGTGTTGGCAACGTCGACTTACTGTTTCGTATTATGGGCAGTTAAGCTTTAGAATACATATCACTGAATTTAAGGGACTGTGTTCTTGCTAGAGGCGCCGCGCCACACAATACCTGGATGGGGACTGGATGTTGAGTTTGCTCTACTGAAACACCCTAAGGTTTTGGGGTTTCAACTTAGGGTGATAGCTGGCTGGCGCGCATTTTTCATACCACAGCACAATTCTGTGCGTCAGTTTCGAATCTATAATGAGCTGAAGCTGTCAGTGTAGAAAAATAATCGTAAAGAAACCATACCACCAAACGATTAAAAAAACCATGTTTAAGCTCGCTTGTTCTATCTTGCCAATTTAACGTGATAATCCAACCCGTTGCTCTCAAATGCTAGTTTGGTTCATACGCTCCTGATACTACCAGAGGTCTGAAAGGAAAATGTATCACAAGTATGATATTTCGACTGTAGCAATTAACATAATCGTATGTGAAAAATCGATACGAAAACGGGTACACCCGTTCAAAGTTTCAAATATGAATAAAGTGAACTGAACACATACTATTTTTCCACTTTGAAAAACAGAGATAATTGATTTTATATATTACATAAAATACGGGGGCTTTTATAGTTTTATTCTAAGGCCTTTTATGCAATAAAATGAAAATCGCAAAAATGTACATCCGACAATGTTAATTTCTACACTCGATTTGTACACTCGAAAAACGCTGACTGAAATGTTGAGTAAAAATAAGACGAAATATTGTGCTTTGTAATAACATGTGACAGAATTGAAGTAACAACCGTGGGCGAGCCGTGTAATCTGCTTTGTTATGACACCAACCTCCAAACAAAATTCTACATAAATAGTGTCATTGTAATATAAGCCTTACCTCATCTTAAATAAGGATCTGTGTTTGAAAATCACTGGAAAATATAAACTGGGACTCAAGTCGCAGATAACTTTTGCTAACTTTATTATTCAATTTTTATTTCCATCAAATTATAGTTTGGTTGAAACAATTGGCGTATTAAGCCTAATCACAGCTTTCGCTTCCAATGATGCGAAGAGTTTACTTTCTTGTATTGCGAGTATGTGTTGGTTTATTTGTAGAGTTCTATCGATTAGATTTACTTATTTCGTTATTGCGTAATAACTTATTTTAAAATGCGTGTTTTTTTATATTTAAAGTTATGTCACGGATTTGTTAATGTTATTGGTGACACAAAAGGCTTCTTCAGTAAAAGTCCATAATAAAAGTAATTTTAGAGTCTAAAAGCCTTTTGTTGCCTCACATTCCAGCTACAGTAAATTTGTACTTTATCGTTTCGTGATGGCTTCTGCGACTCTTCTTTAGATACTTAAATTGTGATTCTTTTGTACTATTGAGATTCTCCATAATAAAACAAAATATTATCATCTGTATGAAAGAGAAAGTGATTAGTGCATAATTATTCCATACCTAGGAGTTTTTCTTACTTGTTCGGTTTCACTGGAAATTTCTAGACAAGTGGAGCACTGACACCCTGCGCCTGCGCCTGCGCCGGCGCCGGCGCCGCCCTGCTGTAACCGATACTCTGATCATGCTCTTAGTTTCTAATTTTCACTTTCATTGGGATTTCAGATATAATTGAAATTATTTTTAAAAAATACACTCGATTGTTAGCTAGACAGAGTAGGTATTTTTACTTAGCTTCTTGCCTGCAGATTCGTACGGAGCGAATCCGGGGATAATAGTAGCCTATGATAAATCAAATAGGCCTAGAATGAAGTAGGATAATAATAATAATATTGATTGACATTTGACACAGCGCCATCTATCCCCAAACTAAGCATAGCTTGTACTGTGGGAACCAGACAACTGACAGAATACATATTTATTTTGTAAATACATACATATATCACATATTAACACCAGAATAAATGATCATAACATTTCATGTTTCTCTAAAAAGTAAAAGTTCTTATGCATAAATAGGTACAATATTTTCCTGCATTGCATTGCAGTGATATTTTTAACATGATGTACACATAATCACGCCTGTTTCCCGGAGGGGTAGGCTGAGATCACGGTTTTCCCCTGCTACGATCCTGATATATCTCTTTTACTTAATTCTCTTTCATCACATGCTTCATTAATTAATATATATTATAGATTAGTGCTACAAATTTCAAATACACTGACTCGCCATATATTTGCGCAATTTTACGGTTTCGTGTAATGTATCTGGGATCAAGCAGCTAATGATACGTGTTGAATGTGACTGCTTTTTATGGCAAGTAGATCAAACACGATATAATCATTGGTTTTTGCAGCCAATTTGTTATAAATACATGTTTTTGTATTGACTTGATGAATGAACACATTTATTTTATTTTGAGATAATTCTTTCCTCTTAAATATTTGAATGACTATCGAAAAAAGATTGAATCTTCAACATTAACATAATACTATTTTGGTAATTTTATTGCATTTTGATTCATTCTTGCGTGCGAGTGACCATATATCTAGTTTTCAATATTTAAATTACTATTAAGACCGTGCAGTAGGTTAAAATAACCCAAGTGAAGGAATTTCATATAGTGGTACGGAACCCTTTATTCTTGTATCCTATATTATATCTCGTACGAAGCGTTTTGCTTCCACTTTCATAATGCGGACAGCCCAAGAGTGGAACTCCTTGCCTGCGTCTGTATTTCCCGAGAACTATAATCTGGAGGTCTTCAAGAAGTGAATAGGTATCTTCTAGGCAAGCATGCTACATCGTAGACCGCATCGTCACTTAACATCAGGTGAGATTGCGGTCAACTGCAAGCCTATTAAATTAAAAAAAAAAAAAACACCGCATCTAACTGTTTTTATAACTTTAATATTCTCCTTATTGTCATAATTTGGTAAAAATATTGGCTTAGTCAAGGTTCTTTTGTATTTTTATTCTGTTTCCCACCGTGTCGTCGCGTGGCGGTCGGTCTTTTAACAATCTTCTCGTGTTTATGAAACGCAGAGCAATAAAACAATTCAATTGAGATTTTGTTATTGCTCTGAACTCGTTTATTTGTGACACATATTATATATATTGCTCAAACAAATATTCATGTGTCGTTTTATAATAAATTACGTTTACACAATTTTTCTACAAACACATACTTTTTCACACGTTATTCTTACAAAGACATGGAGAAAATTCTGTGTGAATTATTTTAAAAACTGTTCATTCCTTAATATAATTCTGACAAGTATTACAAATCCACATTTGTTCTACTAAGTTTTACATAAGCGGGCTGCCTTGTTTTTATGACCGTTTTAGTTATTATATCAAATCAAATCAAATCAAATCAAATTTATTTTATCTCATAAAACAGGTAGGTATACAAACAAAGTACATCTAAAATATGAATGTTTAACCTGCTTTGTGAGAGACTGGTGCCTGAAATAGGTTTGTTTAAACCTGTGACACAGGTCACCAGTGCCCCACTCCGCGAATCAAATCAAGAAATATATTACAGTAAACAGTACTAAGATAATAAATATATTATGTAAACAATCACATATTCATATAGTGTCCGATTATACATTGCCAACGGGTAACGGGCCGTAGCCCCGACCAAGAATAACTTTAAATAATAAATTTTGGTGGACTTCACACAGTGCCATCTAGCCCCAAAGTAAGCTAAGCATAGCTTGTATGATGGGAACCAGACAACTGATATAATACTTGTATACTTTTTTGTAAATAGATACATATAATACATATTAACACCCAGACACAAAACAAACACCTTTATTCGTCACACAAATATTTGTCCTGGGTGAGAATCGAATTCACGACCTACACCGCAGAAGGCAGGGTTACTACCAACTCAGCTGTGAAGCTAGTCATTACCAAAAACATGGACATATAGAAACGACCAGTTTTTTTAATACATCTACCAGTTCGTGAATTTGGCCCCAGGTGCATAGGTGGCTGAACTTTGAGCGACCTTTTTAAATTGTATATGTTTTAGCTTTACTCGAGACTTGTAACATTGGTGATAGGATCTCCTATGATTAATGTTTTATCCGTTAACATGAGAGTTCTGACAAACACTATTCATAAAAACATACACAAGTTGCGTAAATGTTGGTTAATCAAACTTACATACAAGTGTGGTTGCTACAATCTGTTTCATTGATCAAAATTAGAAGAACAACGAGAACAGAATGCGGAGCTTTCAAAATTAGTTCTTTATTGAGGAATTTTTCGGCGCACCTTTTCAATGTTGCCATTAAATCGGTCACTCGTTGTATGTAACGAAAAAGGATGACCTTTTTTTCCAACTGACCCCAAATTTTTTGATTATCTGTGAAATTTGTGAATTTTATATTATAATATTCTATATAGATACGAATAGATATTGTCACCTTTTAGCTGCTTCGGATTAAATTCAGCCAAGATATCGTAGAAACTTGGAAATTTATTAGCTCTGTTACCTAACTCGTTTTGATTAATATAAAATCCTAAATACTTACACCCTTCTTTTTCTACTCGGGAGATCGGAATTTTAACAAATTTAGGATCAATTAGATCAATTAAGGAAATGTTTTAAAATAATTAAGCTGTGAATATAGGTTTTAAATTACAATAATGGTAACTTTGTTCACATTATATAACTTAAGGTACACGTCGACTGCATCACAGCAGACAAAACATACGGAAGGCACACAGAGAATTGAAAGAACAACGCGTTGGTACAATGATAAGAGCAATATATTGAATGAAATATAATGAGGTTCCAATAATGTAAAAATTTTGTGTCTTATCTACTTAAGATCTACAAAATCAAAATGTAAACTTAATTACATTATTTAACGATTTTGAAATGGAATTCATATTTTATATAAAACAACCGAAAATTGTAAGTTTTACTTCAGTATTTTCGTTTTTCATACGATTTGAAGGATAGTGATGATAGTAATAGACGTATACCTTTAATTTCATTGTTATCCAAAATGTTCCACTCGACAGACGGTTTCACGGTAGACGGGGTTTTGGCAATAGAATCCGTGATAGACAGGAAAGATGCTACGATACTTATTTTATGCGGTTGTGAGAGCTTTTGTAAACCGTGAAAAGTCAGTGATTGTAGAAAAGAAGAAGAACACATTCTAACTTTTATCACTTTATTACGTCCTTACTTAATATAAAACAGTCTAGTATGGTAAAAGTTATAAGCCCAGTACAAGCTGGCGAAGATCTCAAAGGCGACTGGGACAAATCCCAGTATATGAATAGTGGACATTTCACACAGCGCCATCTAGCCCCAAAGTAAGCTAAGCATAATAATAATAATAATAATTTAATAATAATTTAATTTCTTTATTCACACAACATAAGTCCATAGCATAGCATAGCTTGTGTCATGGGAACCAGAAAACTGATATAATACTTACTGGGCATTATGGCAGTACTACCATGCGAAAATGGCGTGAGTTCTACTGCTCTTAAAATGTAGAACTGCATGTCTTGGAACCAAAACCAGTCGGGACTTGGTTCTCAGTAAGTAAAGGGCTTGTTCCTTGACAATAGTAGGACCTGTAGTGGTAACATTAGAGACTGACACGGAAGATTTTATCTCGCACACAGGTGGCTGTGTAAACAGTTCCATCACCTTACAGGCCACACGGCCACATTAGCGTGATGGATCGCTAGCCAGAGCCCACCCAAGCGAGAATTTAATTTCCAACAATCAGCGTCATTTTGAAATATTGCAGGTCTCGCCCCGGAGTCATGGTGCTCGTTAAACATGGACGCAATGAATTACCGACAGGCCACAGGTTGATTTTGTAACCTCATTGATCAAAGAAACATCTTAATCAGTTATGAAAGCCCTTCACACAACATTTCGTATTCAGTGAGAAAGTTTCGTTTATTACTAAGTGATATCGATACATACATAGATTCACGCCTTTATCCCCGAAGGGGCAAGAGCTTTAGTGAGAGACTTCTCACCATGTGGGAGCGTAGACGTCACTAGGGATGAGCTCGTTTCACCCATTGTTTTATCTCGAATAACTCTGTTAAAAGTTTCTTCCAATAAGTATTCAATAATTCGGCAGCTATTACATTACAAATCTTATAAATACGAAATTACCAACAAGACAGACCAAAACACAAAATATTTTGGTAACACAAATATTTTTGATGTGTTTTTTATATCGGTATTCGACCTCTTTAACTAACGCAGTAGGACGTGAGTGGATCTGATTTGGGCTCCTAAAATAAAATTTACCAGATTCACTTCCGCCATTAATTAATAATAATAATAATAATAATGGTGGACAATTCACACAGCGCCATCTAGCCCCAAAGTAAGCTAAGCATAGCTTGTATCATGGGAACCAGACAACTAATATAATACTTATATACTTTTCTTTTGTAAATACATACATATAATACATATTAACACCCAGACACAGAACAAACATCAATGTTACAAATGTTACATAAATGTTTGTCCTGAGTGGGGATCGAACCCACGACCGACAGCGCAGAAGGTAGGGTTACTAACCAACTGAGCTATGAGGCCAGTCGAGTAGTCGATAGTACAAGCTATGCTTAGTTTGGGGCTAGACGGCGATGTATAATAACCAGATCGATTGAATTCGCATTCCCTCAATGTATAATACCTAATCATACAGTTGTTGTAATCTCGGCTTCAAATTTGTCTGGGCGCTTATTAATATATTAATTTTTTTATCATACCTTTGCACACATATACATAAAATCAAAGGCAAGTCTTGAAAGCTGTGTTTTAACGACGCACTTATTCATGTTGTATGGTCAATCGCTCTGTATGTAAGTACTTCTACACTTCAATCAAGGTCTGTTAGAACTTAACTTTCACAGGGAAGGGTCCAGTTCCGGGCAACGGTAATAACACTTAATGGACACTTCGTGTTGCGCCACGTGAAGGAAGCAATGTGACCCTTTAGTATTATTTATATTATAATGTAGATCCTAACATTTTCGGAAATATATATAAAATTGTGTGTGTAGATGCCAAATAAGATTGGCCGAACTAGTACACCGAAACATTTCCAAAAATCAATGATAAATGGAATATCGTTAGTTGGTCAATACTATGTCTGTTTACAAAGTTAACAAAATACTCGCGATAGTTTAAGAAACTAATTTTTGCATAAAAAGCAGCGAGATCATCCGAAAGACGACTAAATTAAAAAAAGAAGCTAATGTGGCATTACAGCTCAGTTGTTAATAACTCTACCTTCTACCTTGTAGGTCGTGGGATTGATTCCCACCCAGGACAAACATTTTTATGATTAACTTAGATATTTGTTCTGTGTCTGGGTGTTTAATATGTAATACACGTATATGTTTAAAAAAAAGTCTAAATAAGTAATCACAATTGAAATAAGTAAAAGTTAAAATCAGTTATCTGGTTCCCATTGTACAAACCCATGCTTAGTTTGGAATTTTTTCTTTGCACCCCGTTTTAAATCCAATAGAGAAAACGAAAACAGTATTTAAGCACGTCAAAACATTACTTTGTAAATGAAAGTTGTCTTAATATGGCACTAATTACGCTCATGTCCTGATATCTGTGAGCATTTAGTGTCTGCTCTAAACTTACACCTACACAAGTAACTGTTTCCACTTTCTGCTACTTCACTTTCCATATTATTATACTTCTTACATACATAAGGCAATTTAATGCAATGTATAAGGAGTAGGAAATGGGCTATATGTTTTATTATATAACTATATAGCGTTATTAGTTTTCTCACAACCTCGCCAGGGTAGCGGTTCTGTATATTATATCTTACTATGTACTTATACTACTATTTACACGAAAATCACAGTTAATCTTAAGAGATTAACTGTTTATTGAGTATGAAGAACAAATATTAAGTGTATCAGTGACCTTAAGTGCAAGAAATAGCTAACTTTCGCGTGAGTTTTCGCGCTTAAAATTTTTGGAAAACTTTGTAACTCAAGATATTGTAGGAAAAATATTGTTGGTAATCATGTACAGATGTCAACTTCAACAGCTGTTATGATATAACCCTGTATACTTAAGTGATGTTATCAAGCTAATTTAATTTAATGATTTGTTATTCATTTGTTTTAATATTTCAGTGGTCTACAATCATGTAGGCGTTGAAATTGGAATGTCATATTCTCATCCAAGCTTCACACATGTTATTTTCTGAAAAATCATTTATCAAGACAATCAAAACAATAGCTTTTATTTAATATCATATATATCATTTATGATTTTCAAACGATGTGACTTGGGTCTTGCCTTACCTAAGTAGTGGAGTACTCGAGTAGTATTGCTTGTTACCGGCAGAGCTTACCACTTAACATAAGGTTGGCCATCTGCTTGTTCCTTAACTTTATCACATAAAAAAAAGTAACATGAATCTATCTTAGATTCTTACATCATTCCGGGACCAGGTTTAAGGTAAGTCAGTTTCTATTCTGTGGTGGACGCGCGCTTTGCTAAATCATATTTCATAAAATATTATATAATGATATAGTTATTTCGTTGCAGATATACCTACCCATTAGTACTCCTAAGCTCCTCCTAAATCTCATAAAATATGAAAGCAGTTCTGCAACCACAAATATCACATAGCGTGGGTTAAGTCTAATATACTTAGTTATAGTGCAGGAGCTTTTAATCAGATTCTTGGTCTCACTCCACGCAGCTTAGTTTTTTTCTTATGTGAGTCGTGTGGTGGAACGAGCTGACGGCCCACCTGATGTTAAGTGGTAACTGCTACCCATAGACAACATTAATACGACTCAAGTCCTCTCCACCAAAGTACGAGATGACCTAAGTCGTATTGCGTTGCGTCCGTCACCTCGAGACGGGGATGTTACGTCTCATGCGCCTGCAATTTCGCCGGCACCCACTCCCTTCGACCGTAACACAGCAATACGAGTGCATCACTGCTTGGCGGCAGATTACCAGGTGTGGTTAAATAATATGATGGTTACTAAACTTTGTAATGTAAATAAATCGATAATGGTTACTAAACTATGAAGTTATATTGATGATATTACGTGTTCGGCGTTGCATCTCTTTATTATGATGAGACAGGTCTGATCTTACCAATTGAACAGGTTTAACAAGTTTTTACATTTACACATTAGCCTATGAAATGAGATAGTTAAATCAAAGTTAAAACGAGTAATTAGCTTTTTGTCATAAATTTTTCAATTTTCATTTTCTAATTCTGATCCCGCATTTTTCTTTTTTCCATCTGGCAACACTGGTGTTAGTACTAATTTCGATATGAATAGTATTTTTATGATGTGTTTGTGATATTCTTTTCATTTTCATAAGGTTCAAATTTTATTATCATAATAATAATAATATTTAATGACTATCTGTCAATTGCTACAAATTCACAAACTTTATTTCCATAGAATTATTAAAGAAATGGCTTGATTATCCCATGTATATCTGAGAATATCCCATGTATATCTGAGAATATGTCTGAATACATCTGTATACTACTCGCTTATGACAATCTTATAGTTTTGTGTAATACGACCTTAATATTTGGCACTGATGAAAGTCTAGATGGTCAGCAATAACAGTGCTAAAAAGGAAAGGAATTTATCTAGATTTGAATGAGATCATAGAAGCATGAGGAAATGAAGCATGAATATATTTGTATATATTTATTATGAAGAATTCTCTTGTATTTAAATAAATATGTTATTGGGACATACTAAACAATAAAGTTATGGAACGAGCAGATGGCCCACCTGATGTTAAGTTGTAACCCCTTCCTCCCCTACTTAGGTACGAAAATACCCAAGTTGCATCCCATATGCCGTAACTCTGTGACGTGAACATGGAATTTCTCAAGTGCCAGTAATTTCATCGGCAACCACACCTTTCAAACCGACACCTTTTTTTAAAGTTCACTGTAATGAATTTTTCTTATTTAACAATTAAGCGCAAAAACTACTACGCAGGAAGACAAATGTTGAGACATTTAAACAATGCTGTTTCAGGGCACCCAACTAGCACTTGATAATTAGACTAAATTTATTCAGTTCATAAATTAGCCAATGAAATTTCTGATGTCACATAGCCTTGACACAGGGACATAAACACAGAATCAAATCTTATTTAGTTGCCAACAAATCTAAATTTGATACGCATTTTATTTGTTTGTGTGCGTAGCTATTTATTCAGCTTACATTGAGGTCACACCTCTATATAAAGGAAATAGGATAATAATATAAAATAAAAGACGTGTGGCACTCGGAGACTGCCGCAGTAAAGCTATTGCGCGTGATATTTCAAAAAGTCATTAAAAGTTCTGGTATTTATCGATAGATGGAAAAACTAAAAAGTATCACCGCTGTGCCGGTCGGAGTGGGGGGTGTTAGGTTTTTTTCGTTACGGAATTTCTGGATTCGGTCTCCACGCTCAAGGCCCGCGATAGAAGCTATGCAATAGCTTAATAATAATATAGGATATTTCATCTCACAGATGCACTTATATGGTACCAAATATGTTGTCAACTTTTCGTTTTGCAGGGCTATTTAAATTTCAAGCGAAGACTTTCCTTGTCTGAAACGATAGTGTGCAATGGATACCATTCTCGGGATCACGGGAAATAGCGATTTTATTAAAAATGGCATAACGTACGGCACTCTTGCATTGTATTCTGAGTTTGAGCTGAAAAGCCTTTGCGAAATTAGAATAGCCATTCTTGTATTTTTCCTGTGAAAGTGACTCCAACATCAATTTAAAATAATGACAGATGATCTGCATATACATAACGCACATCGCTCAGCTAGATATCAGAGTTTTGCATTCTTATTTACACACAATACGAAATTGAATAGATAAAAGTTAAATGTTGTACAAAATATGAAAAGAGGTCAGTTGTTTTTATATCGGACCAATTATATCTACTCAGTGACTAGCTCGGTGGCCTAGTGGTTGAGAAACTGACACTGGAATTCGCGGATTCAATACTCGCGGAGTTAATTTGCAAAAACTTGTTCAGGACCTTTAAGTGCAACGAGGTCCACATGACTGTGACACAGGGAATCTTGAGGTCAGGACTTCCACACAGGAGTCCCTGTATCTGTTGTTTGTTATCCTATTCAACTTCACGGTAGACTGAATAATACATTAATGTTTCGTTGTTTTCCTCTCATAACTTAAAACGATTCACAGTTGCTACTCGCATTTGTGCAATACTTGTAATATTATCACTCCTTATTATTTTACCACGACGTGCATTTTTTGGGTGCATTGGTAGACGTTTCACACAGCACCATCTAGCCAAAAAGTAAATCAAAATCAAAAATTTTATTAGGGGAACAAAACAGTGGATTACTATAGTTGAGAAAACTCCAGTTCAAAATAGACATTTTCTCGGAAACCGCTAGTTTAATATGTAACCTTTTGGAGGCGAAAATTGAAAATCTGTGTTAATTCCCATATTGCGTGCGCGTCACTTCTTACATATGTATTATTTTGTGATATACAATTCTATTTCAACACACCTGTGGGTAGACCCTAGAGCAGGTGCGTAAGATTGCTCATCAAAACAGTGATACAAATAAAAATGCCCATCAATTATCGCTGCGTTCCTTTCACCGGCCCACCTAAATTAACTGACGCTTACCGAGTATCTAAAAACTGTATTACTTACATAATATGTAACTAAAAATTACACACATTTCTGTTCTCACGTCCATCAAAAAACTTATCCACCTAATTTATGAAGCAATTCAAGTTTCTGATAAAACCTTCGCAATGTTCCACATATTATTGGAGTGATGTTAGTTTTAGCAATAATAATTGCGATCAGAATGGATTGCTAATATCGAGTTGAATAAAACGATATATTGAACAAAGTAATCATAATTATTAATTATGTGTAATTTATTATGTAAAAGTACAAGATGTATTTTCTGATTTGAATAAAGTCAATACTGACAATTTGAGGTAGATCAGTCACAATATTTTTTTCAATTCAAGTTGCTACTCCGATCAAAGTCAAAAACTATAATTCTATAGAGTTCACAAAGAAATGGCTTGAAAATGGATGGATAGATTTTGATAAGTACATCGGTACTTGTCTCGGAGCAAATGCTTTTTAATGTAGTTTTGTCTTAAACTTATATATACCTACATTTTTATGGATGACAACATATACAGGAATAAAATAATTAAAAGAGCATATAACACTGCAGAAATTTAATCGATAACAGTTAACAGCTAGCACACATTAAACAAACGCAACATTATGTTAAAACTTTGCTTGCAATAAATACAATTGGCGTACATAATGGCCTCATGATAACATGGTTATGTATTAACAATAAAAAACACTTACATCTAACTGTTTGGATTACCACTAGATTATGGCTATTATAGGTACAATTAATTACACTTTCGAATATGAGGACCGGCTAGAAGCGTAAGCAGTTTTGTAGCTGGAACTACCGTCAGATGGCGCGGAGGTATAGTCACTTGTATGAGTGCTTATATCATTATCCTCCTTTGGGAGACTCTGACTCAGGGAAACCTGACCATCTGAAGATGGTGGCGAAGAATACGAAACCCCCTGGCTATACCTCGTTTGAGAATTCTGCGGCGTGTAATTGTACAGACTCTGTACAGGATTCGAGTAAAGCAGATTGTTATATTGAGAGGGATTCGGTTGAGCCAGCAAAAACATTGTCGAAGGTTGACCCAGGTAGGAGTGTCCGAAATGAAGAGGCAGATTATGTCCTTGAGGGGGCAATGAACCGTAGAGAGCATTTTGGGGAGGGCCGATAGGACTGGCGGGCTGCGGTGCAAATAAAGAATGAGGGTACTGCACGAATGGCTGATTCTGATAAGTGGAAGGTTGCTGGAGGTAAGCGAGCTGAATGTTGCCGTTTGGTTTGGATGGCACGAGTTGGTATTTCGACTGGTAACCAGGATTCGGGACGAAATTAATCGGCACGAATTGTGATGAAGTTTGCGGAGGTAACAGGTTTATTTGAGGTTGAGGCGCGTATGCCGATTGGTCAGACGGGGCATTGGGAGCGGTATAATATTGGCTGTTCCCTTGACTCGGATAAAACGAGCTAGAAATTTGGGGTTGCTGCTGTTGTTGGTACGAAGGATTAGATAATACGCTCTGAGAGCTGGGGTTTTGCGAATAAATACTGTAAGTGTAGTCTTGTTTCTGTGCGCCGGTGGGTATCGTGTTCAGGCTAGTCTTCCCCGCGCCTCGTTTCTTCTGATCATTTTCGTCCACTTCGGTAGCGCACGCTATCGCCGCGAAAGCGAAGATTATCTGAAATTAAAAATAAATAAACGATCTGACTATGATTTAACGATCAATCATAGATAATGGAGAACAGGCGTGGAAAATAATTTATCAGCGTCCGGTTTATTTGTATTACTCTCGTATAACAAATGGCGTACAACTAGAAAAATGATGATCGTTTCACAGTGACGGCACAATTGCAACAGACAAATTGAACTCACCAAAAGTTCTACTCTCGCCATTGTGTGTAACATGCGTAAGTGATCTAATTACATTATACTCCGAAGGAAAGCGCTGTTGGCGAAAGGAAAAGTGTTCTACAGTCGGGGGCACACGGAAAAGTGGAAGGCTGCATCAAGTTCATGTATTTATATGAGCGGCCGCGGGCAACTTTCCTCAGCTCCAGATCAGCACGAGGGAATGACCGCACGATAGGTCTTTGTCCCTTATCGGAACATATCCATTTCAGCGTAATATTACCGGCTTCCTGGCGGTCATGCGTTGCGGAAGCGCGTAACTTGTTTATTCTATCGTACTTACATCATTTTCCACTTATACTATGTAATGCTAAGATGCAAGATCACATGTTAAACTTAGTATATTTTAATCTTAATTTGAATAACTGACCAAATTAGGTACCGTAAATGGATTTGTACTTAATCGATGTGCTAAAAACAGCGGAAGTAGATTTCCGTCATACACTTGTACCGGTTAGTTTTTTAAACGATTCCTACAAATTGTACTAGTATTTAACCAAGTATTTTTTTATTTCATTGTAATGATGGAACGAGCGGACGGCCCACCTGATGTTAAGTGGTAACCGCCGCCCATAGACAACAGCAATACGACTAAAGTCTTCTCCATAGTATGAGATGACTCAAGTTGCACTGCGTTGTGTCCATCATCTCGAAACAGGGATGTTACGTCTCATGCGCCTGCAATTTCACCGGCACCCACTCCCTTCCACCGGAACACAGCAACACAAGTGGATCACTGCTTGGCGGCATATCACCAGGTGTGGTGGCAGTACTTCTCCGGGAGAACTTAGCACAAGTTCTACTGCTACTTTGGGTTGCTCCTTTTGCACCACCCGGGAGACACGTGTATGGATTCAAAGGGCAATCACATACGGACGCGAGCAACGTGGCCCCCCAAAATGTTGCTGGCATGCCAAGGCTTATTAAAGATTAGGTTAAATTACAAAGGAATTTACTAGTATTTTCGCAAAACAGGCGTGACTATCCGTATCAAACAGTAATTGCGACTAAAGCAAGTAAAAGGGCTGAGCTATAATCACTTAATCAAGCTTTCTATCAAGGCGAGGCAATAATTGTTAGTAGCTACAGAACACTTACCTAAGTAGCAAGTGGCTGATAATAATAGCGTTCATTCGCCCGCGAGTCTGTTACGATCACGAATCTCGGGCTGTGGGTTCACTCTCAGAACGTGTTTATATTCTAAGCTAGAAAATGTTTTTACTAAGTACTTTTCTTAATAGAAATAAATATAATAATAATAATAATAATATAATATAATATTGGTGGACATTTCACATATTTTAATAAGAAATGTGTTTCTTTTTTTCTTAAAATGGTCTACCCATTGAAAGGGGATTTTATTCACTAGAAGTATTAAAAAAGTGAAGTAATGCCTTAAAAATCCTCATAAAATGAGCCTTTCGGGCTTCCGCTTCACTAACGTCCTAGGACCGAACCAAGAGCCGAATAACAAAGATTAGGACCAAAAATAATAATCAATCTATTATACTGAAAAAATAAGTATTGTTGAATACAGTATTTCGGAAGCCAGCGTCTTCTCCGTGTAGTCTTCATCATGAAGTCCATTCAATAAGTACACTAAGTAGATGTTATCTTTCTAACATTAAACATTAAAAGTAACATTGCAAATTGCCTTGTCAACTTAAAAAACAAACGAGCCCTTATCTGAGTTAAATCAATCACTTCCAGTATTACTCATCCTATTGTCATATTGTCAGTAATTTAGTATTACGGCAGCGCCATCTCTTGAAAATAAGCAACAACTATTTAAATTGGTCAAATCTGCAAAAAGAGTAAACTGTAGAAAAGTGAAAGGACCGCACATATATCCCAGTAACGGTTGCTTTTAGTCTTGGTAAGATATAATAGATGGAGCTAGTATTTGAAGGATATCTGTTGGGGGCCCACGTTGCTCGCGTCCGTATGTGATTGCCCTTTGAATCCATACACGTGTCTCCCGGGTGGTGCAAAAGGAGCAACCCAAAGTAGCAGTAGAACTTGTGCTAAGCTAAGTTCGCCCGGAAAAGTACTGCTACCACACCTGGTAATCTGCCGCCAAGCAGTGATGCAGTTGTGTTGCTGTGTTCCGGTGGAAAGGAGTGGGTGCCGGCGAAATTGCAGGCGCACGAGACGTAACATCTCCGTCTCGGGATGATGGACGCAACGCAATACGACTTGAGTCATCTCGTACTATGGAGAGGGCTTAAGTCGTATTACTGTTGTCAATGGGTGGCGGTTACCACTTAACACCAGGTGGGCCGTCGGCTCGTTCCGTAACCGCATCAAATATTAAAAAAAAAAACACGACTCTTTTCCTCTTAAGTCAGTTACTGTAACCACTATGCCACCTAAGACAGTGCGAGTCGCACAGTACGAAGTTTATTAGTCATACGCTGTCATGAATCAAAATGATTTACCAACATAACCATACCAATGTATGTTTGTTACTTTCCCTTGTAAAGAAGAAATCTATTGCTTAACTTATTTCCTTTCTCAGTATGAGGGAAAATTATTGAATCGTTTATTAGGCGCCGATAAGCTAACCAGGGACTACTGACTTGTTAAAATAATGTTTGAAAATGTCAGAACAATAAAATATCTTGGTACGGTGATATGAAGTTCGAAGAGAAACTTCTCTCCAAAGAGTGTAGGAGCCGGTGAAATTATAGTCATTTCACCGGCTTCTACAGTCTTCAAACCGGAACAGATCAGTGCAAGTGCACAGCTTAGTTGCATAATTGTATGTGTATAGCTTACACTTATAACTATACAATAAACTAATAATAAAATAAAATAAACTAATAACTATAAATAAATTTAGTAGAGTAGAATGACAGTTATTAATTCGAATACTTCCGTAACAAGAATATATGTAATCAATAAGACCTAATAGATCTTTAGGCTCAGTTAAGTATTTTATTAAATACTTGTAGAACCACCCGCGTGAAATTAACTTTAACTGTGTCCTGAAAGAATCATGTAAAATTTCAGACCCTAATTCAAATCTGTATTAGTTCGTAAGTACATGTTTTAATATAATTTTAGGACTAATATGCCTCGTTTATATGTGGAAACTTTGAATTGGCCTTCCTATATGTAGCATTTATGGTTGGATATTTATTCAATCACCTATTTTGTAAACCTAACTGTAAGTTTTCCTAACACAAAAAAAAAACATGTATTTTCAGAGATTTCGTGAAAAGACAGTGAGTATTCTCTAATCAGTTATTTTCTCGTTTCATATGTTGTGTCCATTAAATAATCTTTGCTCGGCTTGTTAAAGACGGAACTAAATGCAGCGGCTTTTGCAAAAAAAAATAGAGCATAAGATAGTTGAAATAAAACAAATAAGGAAATGATAGTTATACAGACAGTTCATTCCTTTTTGTTTTTTGGTCGATAATAGTTTCCTTTTCATAAATGTTATTTTCTTTATGTAACTGTCTATTAATGAGGATACTTAAATACGTTTGGGTTTCCATTTTTAACTCACAAAATTTTGATTATGTTGATTTTAATATCTATCTATTTAAGGCGTCACTACCAGAAAATAAGGGTAGGTTATATGGGTAGGTATCATGTGCAGAAATTAAATCAGCAGCGTTTGCGTAAAAGAACGCCACCAATCAACATTTAAGCTTAATAAAAGACTTTTTTCCAAACGTCTGAAATTGCACAATGAGGTCTACGGATTCGGAAGTGAACGACTTCCAGCCAGTCCAGATGGCCCCTCGACCGTGAAGGTATTAAGTAACTGTTTACACAATGTACGTACTCCTAATAACACTCTTATGCATTGATAACATAAGAGTCCACGTTACACTGTAACCAGAGTTCCGTAACAGTATTGGAAAACACCACTATGCTATTAGATATTTCGCTAAGAAATTATATATTGCGTAAAATGTATATTTCCCATCGTAAGGCCTACATTCGAACACATAATCCGGCTTCCAAATTTTATTTTCCGGTAACATAATATTAAGTTAGTTATTACCTAATCAGCCCTTCCAATGATTGATCTGACTGCATAATTAGATACTAAAAATGTATGTTAAAGTCGATACAATCTTGTTTACACAATAAAGACAAGATAGGATCGCGTACAAAACTTGACCGTCGTATAAATACTTCAATTTCCTCAGTACACACTTTCTTATGAGTGAAACTACCAGCGTGGGTACGGCTGGTGTCGATTAGCCGAGTAGGTATTATGTTTCCTTGCAAACTGTACTTATACTGTTCATTATGTTACGCTCTCTGAATGAATTTTCCATTCATAGAATCATAAACTTCTTCAAGCGTTGTCCAAGTAGTAAATAAAGGGAATGTGTTCTTTCAGTAAATTGGAAAAGGTATAATGAAACGAATTAATTATTTTCCTAAGTGTTTATTATTAACAATTTCAATAACATGACAAATAATAAATAAGCAGACTTACACATAAATTATTTACAGAAATTCACGGCTTGATATCACTTGCACGATTTTAGACCTAACCGGTTCCGTCAGACGCGATGATGTAAACGACCCGCGTAACGCTGCACGTGTCGAAAAGAAAGCACAACACGGCAAGAATCAAAGCAATCGGTTCTGCATCTAATTATGAGCATACGAATAATTTACACCCTAGGCATTACTTTTGCCGAGACCCAAACAACTACAGTCCATGCACTCACTTACTCTATATTTACACAAACAATCTCATTGTTATATTTCTAAGCACGAGGCTTGAGCTCTTCGCTGTACTTGATAGTGTTGTATGAAGTCTCGCTATAAGCACCGTGGGAGTCCTTTGGAGAAGATGCATAACGACCGCTAGAGCTACCGTGACCTCCGAAGCTGTACTTAGGTCCGGATGAGTGAGAGCTCAGAGAACTGTGAGAGGAACCGGGAGACTTGTAGGAGAAACTGGCTTCACCGAAGCCGGGGAATTTCGAGGAGCTTACGTAGTACTGAGGGCCAGCAGAAGATGCACCTTGGATAGCGCCAGCTGGGTAAGAGGCTGTAGGGAAGCCGTATGTAGTGCCAGGAGGAGATGCAGACGCAGAATGTCCGGCGTGAGAGTGTGCGGCAGCTGAGTCTAGTGATGATCCATAACCTTCAGACTTTGTGTAAAGAGGTGAAATTGATTTCGATGGACCGCCAAAGGAACCGTAAGAACCACCGAGGCTAAGTCCATGACCACCTCCAGAAAGACCTCCAAAGGAAGGAATGCCATGAGAGCCAGATAGACCTGAGAGTCCAGAATCGCTTTGGATGGAAGCTCCTAGGAAGGTTGAGGGCTTGAAGGCAGATTTTCCGTGAGAACCATGGCTTCCACTAGACACTTTGTAAAATGCTCCCAAAGAGTTTCCTGCACTTCCCAGGGAGTGTCCCGAGCCATACCCTGGAGAACCAGAACCATAAGAGAGCCCAGAAGCACCCAGGGAGTGACCAGAGCTACCCAAAGAATGACCGGCACCACCGAAAGAACCTTCTGAGCCAAAATGACCTCCAGCACCTCCCAAGAAAAGTCCTGCACCACTCAATGAGTGTCCACTAGCACCTCCGAAAGAAAGGCCAGCCAAAGAGTGCCCTTGACCTCCCAGGTGTTGTCCGGCACCGCCGTACGCAAGACCAGCGGCATGTCCGGCGCCACCGTACGAAAGACCTGCAGAATGTCCAGGGGCACCGAATGAAAGACCAGGGAAGGATTGACCACCAAAAGAGCTTGCATCTCCGAAGGCGTGTCCAGCGTTTTGCGCGTAAGTCAATCCAGCCGGGCTTCCGTGAGCTTCAGAGGCGGGGTTAAACAGGACAGGACCAGTAGAACTGTATGAGCTCAGACCTTTCGTTCCAGCAGAGTATGAAGGGGCACTACCGACGGAACCGGCGAGAACATATTGCTGGAGATGAGGAGACGCATAGTTTAATTGGCCGTGAGACAGTTCCTGACCAGGCTGACCACCCTGACCTTCGTGGAATTCCGCAACAGAGTTCGATGGTTGTAGAGTCAGAGCTCCTGAGTTCAGGCTATGTTGCAGTTGACTCATGATCTGAGATAGGTCGGTGCCAACGAGTCCATGGTTGGGTTGCAAAGTGATGGGAGCAAGTTGAATGGGAGCTTGGTGTTGGAGCTGTAGTCCTGATTCGTGTCCACCGAAACTGTAACTCGGCTTTACACCGCCGATGCTGTAGCCGGCGCCCACACTTATTGTACTAGCGTCTCCGTGGCCAAGTGATGGTTGAGCTGCGTAGTTGGAGGCTGACTGGTAAGCGGATGGAGCCTGATAACTGGATGATGAGTGACCAGATGATGATGATGATGATGACGCTTCTCTTTTATCCTTTTGGTCGTCTACCCGCTTGGCTTGAATTGCCCATGATGATGTGATACTCAAAAGAGCTAAGAAGGTGACCTGCAATTAAAATTAAAATCATTTTACTTTCTTATCAAGTAAAGGAACCTCAAACCAGTTTCCTAAAAACGGAGGTACAGCGATTGGGCATGTGTCAAGTTTAATGCGGACCCGCATGCTCCAATCAAGATTACAGCCCACATATTCAATTTGATTTCACTTTACCACTTTTACTTTATACAAAATTTATGTTTGCTCTTATCACAATAGAGTAATTTTGAGATGAGCGAAGATAAAAATAATGATCTTAGATCAGATCTTTTTAATTTCAAATAATTTAATAGTACCATGTGTAGTGCATTCTTCACTACACTACGCAAGGTGCTATTATTCCAAGAGATTGTAAACACATCTGAACTACTGAATAAAACTAAGATAAATGTTTTGAATATTATTTACGTTTCCATGCCATTTCTTTAGGAATTGTATGGAAATAAAGTTTTTTACTTTGACTTTTAACTTTGAATTGTATAGTCATGCACACTGCACAGTAATCCAAAAATAATGATACTGAAGAGACAATCCGGTTTGAGATCACAACACTATATTGCACTTGTTCCATTTCACAAACGCGCACTCACCGTGAATTTCATTTTGAGATGCTTAGTTGGTATGCTCGCCTTGTTGATGAAACTAAATCACTATACGATGTCGGTACACAACTGGAGCTTAAATCTGATTCTCTGCGATCGGTCGACTGACTTGTACAGCCGCCGAATTTGTAATGTGATGTCGTTGCGTTTTCACCGAATTTATAAGAGAACGTGTGGATCGCGGCCGACGTCGCCGCCGCGCCGGTGGCTGGCGGGCGCGCTCGGAAGGGTAAAAGTGTATCGGAGAACCCTTTCACCGGCTGAAAGAATGGGAGCGAACGAGTGAACCACCCGCCTTCCGAATCCAACAATGTGGCAATGAAGCCGGAAGCGTTACGTCACGGATTGATCGCGGTTTGTTGTGCTTGTTGGCGCAGATGTAGTTGAAGAGTCGTGTCGCCGGTCACCTAGTGTCGTCTAATTTACAAATAACGAGATATTAGAGAATTGAGAATATCCTATATCTGTGACACTTCACGTATCAACGGTGTTGTAGTATCAAAGCTGTTAAATAGGTAAAATACCAAGCTTTATTCCAGTAATCCCGATACTGTCCCGTAACTGTTAGTCATATGTATATACTACTTAGTTTTTTTTTATTTGATATTATTTTCCGAATGCCCAATGGTTCTACTAAGACCCATTTCAAGATTATCCATTCATTACCGGACACCCTGTATAATATTTCCTCATATTTGAATTCCAGACAGTTTCTCGATAAAGTATCCTCTGCTTACGGCGACGCAAGACGTAAAATGTTGATGCGTTTAGAATCATCAAGATGCACTTTCATTGATTTTATTTTGTAAACGTGACGACTATTAAAGATCACTTCAAACGGCAATATAAGATTTACTATACGGCGATCGATCTCAAGGGGTAGCCATTAGACGGGAACATATGTGAAATAATGAAAATCAAAGTTTTAATTTTATTTATTAATAAAACTAGCTGTTGCCCGCGACTTCGTCCGCGTGGAATTCGGTTTTATCACGCACCCCTATTTTACCCCTCGGAAAAGTAGCCTAAGTTACTCCTTGATACATCAGCTATCTGCCAGTGAACGTACTGTCAAAATTGGTTATGTGAATATTACAAACAGACTCCAATTTTATTTATTTGTATATTTAGACGTTGATTACGATACTTAATTAAAATTATACTTTCCTATTATATGTTTAAATAGATCAAACTCTAGAACATCGAGCAGTTCAAACACAAAAATCCGTAAAAACAAAAACTTGAACAAGTTTTGCTATAAATTTGATTTGCTCGCCATTTTGAATGAAAACAACCTGAGATGAGAGAATTTCATGACAAATTTCAGTGCCTCCAATCTGTTTAGTGACGCACCAATCTGTGAGATCGAGTGGTTAATTAGATCAATAAACACATTGCAATATTGAGAGAAGGCCTGCGAATGTACATTGACCATATGTATCTACCACCATATGTATAATAAATAAATAAATATTGGTGGACATTTCACACAGCGCCATCTAGCCCCAAAGTAAGCTAAGCATAGCTTGTATCATGGGAACCTAACCACTGATATAATACTTAAATACTTTTCCTTTTTTGTATAATAATCAACACCCAAACACAGAACAAACACCTATGTTCGTCACACAAATGTTTGTCCTGGGTGGGAATCGAACCCAGGACCTACAGCGCTGAAGGCAGGGTTACCAACTGAGCTATGAGGCTAGTCAAATGTATCTTTTTTTAAAATATATTTAACAATAATTACAACCATTCTGATTTTATTTATTTATTTTACTGTATAACTTTAAGAAGACACTAATAGCGCTATTGTTCCATGCACACTCTTGTAGCGTTATTTGCGATGTCTATCAAAATAATTGTGTCTTACATAAAACTATTGTATCTCTGATCTGGCACTGATCACTCGGATGCTCAGTATGTTTGCAGTATTGCACACATTTAGGTATATCTCTTCTCTCACCGAGAGTAAACAGATTAAATCAATCCTTAGTAATTTATCTTTTATTATCGTCGTTAGTGCTATTATTGTCCATGCCACCTGCAACACAGGAACACCTAGTGCAGGTGTATAAATGTACCTACTTATTATTTATTATACCTTTAGTGAAACACCACATCAACTATCATTTAGGAACCTGAGTTATGAGGTTTAATGTTGTAAGGCAGTAGAACTTGTGCTAAGTTCTTCGGGGAAGTACTGTGGCCATATTTACTTCTACCGCCAAGAAGTAATACACATTAATGTGATCTGGTTTGAAGTGCACAAGTTTTACTGCCTGTAAACTCAATTGTAGTATACTATTAAATATATTCCGAATAGATCCATAAAAATTAACAGATATACAATTTAAAAACATCCATACGACTTCAACGCGTGTCTTGTCCATTTTCCGGGTAGTTTTGTGTTACGGACAGTTAATTCTCGATAATTACCTGTAAGCTATAAGATTTGAAATAATGACATAAAACTTAAATCAAGATGGTTTAAAAATGATAAAGAGGTATCAAAATGTATTTTTTATTTTGGTAATAGTTGGTGTCAGAAGCGTACGAACGTAAAGGACTTTCTTTTTAATCTTAAGATAAATTCATTTTTCCGAAGCCTAAATAAGGGTTTTGTGGTTTGAGAAATTTTCATATTCTAAATTTCACAGATCTCAGAACAGTTACCAAAGTAGGTAGAGTTATTCTGTTCATGGATCAAATTTTCAAAATTGTTTTCTAAGCGTGCGTCTACGCTCTATAAGGAACACGTCCTGAAAAAGTATTTAAAGGCTAGCTGTTTAGTTAGTGTACTAACTTAACTACGGAATCATTTACAGATAAATTATTAGTCCTGCGCAAAATTCGAATACACGTGATTCGAACTGATCAATCAGTTGCCAACTATATACTAAATATAAATAGCAATAACGATAACGTTTAGTTAACTCATGTAACTGCTCTTATAATAGACAAACACATAACAAATTAACGTATAGTGTACCTAACTATTAACGTAGCTTCTTATTAATTGCTCTGAATGAGTCATTACCATTACGACGCGTTAATTATCCTAATATTACATAACTCACTATGTGTATTGCATTTAAACGCATTACGTCTTTGTAAAAACGTATGATATATCTGCACAAATCCTGTTACATTCTTTTGGTCTATAAATTAATGATAGCATAAGGTAGTTTGCATAATGCCTTCCGGTTTCAATATAATGTGAGATTTATTTAACGAAATTTTAGTATCGATCTTTATATTTAAACTAGCATCGAAGTTTATACCAGCACTTTATGCTTAGATGTTCTAAATATTCCCATAATTATAAACACATAGATAATGTTTTATTGTACAACAAATATAATATTTCTTAAATATTCTTAAATTAAAGAGATCTGTGGGTGGTATCGTAGTAAGAGATTTCATCCAGACAAACAAATGGACAGGCAAGCATGGGAATGATAGTGGTAAGGTGTAGTTACCAAGAAATAAACATAAAACACAAGTAAATACGCAAAGAAAATAAACATTAGAATAGAATATACTTTACTGTACACCATAAGTTAGAAACATGCAAAGCAATACGACTTGAGTCATCTCGTACTCTGGTGGAGAGGATTTGAGTCTTATTGCTGTTGTCCATGGACGGCGGATACCACTTAACATCAGGTGGGCCGTCAGCTCGTTTTATCAACTACATCACATAAAAAAAACATACAAAAGCTTAAAATTAACTTAAAGCCTACTTTTTTCGAGTTCTGTTGGTAAAAAACCTAAAAACGGATTTATTATGGCTTGTTCTCTATTTAACCATCGTTTTATGGTTACCCGCACTGCGTGTCGGATTAACTACCATTTCATTTCCTTTTTGCTTAGTTAACACTTCTAATATAATGTCGTCAAAAGTGGAGCGTCCTACAGTGTTTTTTTGGAAGTTACATAATCTGTCGGAATTTTTTGCGATCATTTTCACTTTTATACCGCGGCTTGAGCTTAGTCATAGTGAATCTGGTTTGGTTTAGATATATATAACATTCCAACATGTAACAGATGATAATAATATTTTTATGCAATATCTTACACCATGCATTCATGCGTATTGAGATTCTGAGCTATACACTTACATATGATAGACACATTATTGAACTGGCTGCTCAGTTGGTCATTCTGCCTTCTGTACTGCAGGTCGTCGGTTCGCTTCCCACTGAGGTGACAAACATTTGTGTGGCGAACTTAGATGTTTGTTGTCTTTGGGTGTTAAAATGGACATATAAAAAAGGATATAAATAATTGTCTTGTTCAAATATAAATTAAGGTTTATAATTGAATTTCGTTGAAAAACTTGAGTACCTTGTCATTGATAATATAAAGAGGTTTTATTACAGTTTCTGGCAATCATAATAACCAAAACATACAGTTCCTTGCACGTTGTCCTCAAACAACAAATTTAACAATATCCTGTATGCCGACAAAATTGTAATGTAAACACTTAAGTTTTAAAAAGTACGTCAAAGTCAATAACTTCATTTCCACAGAATTCATAAAAAAATGGCTTGGAAACGTCAACAATTTTCAAAACATAAGGTCACGCGTACTTATCGATCGCGCGATTATCTAGTTTGATGCCTGTCCAAACCCTATCCGATCAACTAATTTATAGATCAGTATAAATTATGCAAATCTTCAAGTAGCGATTAAATACCCATATGCAGTTATTTTTTCTTCAAAGGTAAAGCAAATGTTAAAACTTAATATTTAAACATGAGTAATATATTTCCGTTCTATGGCTCGTGTTTCTCTAAATTATAACTAGGAGGGCGTTAACTACTTTCTACCAATGCAATGTTTCCGGACAGAAACACAAAAACGTATCAAAATAAACGTATAAACGTATCAAATTAAGGTTAGTTTCACTCAGGTTAAATAATGCTCGTAAAATTCAGTAGATGTCATACGAAGATATAACAAGATTCCGTCAGATCTTTATGCCACAATTAATAACGACGTTGACATTATCAATTCGATAAGTTTATCGATCCAATGAATGCATATGAACTTAAATAACTGAGATCAAAATATATGATATAGGACGGAAACGATTCAAGTTACCAACGTAAACAAATTATACAACAGTTTCCGATATTTTTGCTAAGCATCATAATACCTGCTGTATATATACAACTAGCTACGCCCCGCGGAGTTATTCCACGGGAACACTGCACTTTTCCGGGGTAAAAAGTAGCCTATATGTGAATCCAGGATGTAAGCTATCCTGATACCAAATCTCATTCAAATCCGTTTAGCCGTTTGAACATGAAGGAGTGATAACATACACAGACACACATACATACAAACTTTAATATTAGTTTTCTGTATGTCATGTTGGTGACATAAGGTGCTGACGCCCACCTGATGTCAAGTGGTAACCCGCGCCCATAGACAACAGCAATACGACTCAAGTCCTCTCCGAGATGACTCAAGTCGCATTGCGTTGCGTCCATCACCCCGAGACGGGGATGTTACGTCTCATGCGCCTGCAATTTCACCAGCACCCACTCCCTTCCACCGGAATACAGCGACACGAGTGCATCACTGCTTGGCGGCACATTACCAGGTGTGGTGGCAGTACTTCTCCGGGTGAACTTAGCACAAAGTCTACTGCTACTTTGAGTTGCTCCTTTCGCACCACCCGGGGACACGTGTAGGGATTCAGAGGGTTATCACCTACGGACGCGAGCAACGTGGGCCCCCAAAATATTAATATTTGTGTGATATATTTCTATACCTTTGGGACTAGTTGGAGTGGCGCGGGTGAGCAGTATATTTCAAGGGCGTACCGGCTCTAGGGACGATTTGCACAAGTGTCAAAGTCAAAAGGCATTAAGTCAAGCCTTTCCCCATTTTCTGTAAACCAAGATCACGTTTAGAAAAAATATTTATTTGTGTATGACATTACTTTTACTTTTACTGCTTTGTCAGAAAATGATGTATTACGTCTCACATCGAGCGGCAGATATGGCCCTAATTTGATTCACGTGTAGAAAATTGTGAGCTATCATTTCACAAAATACAAGTTAAGATTTTTTTTTTCTGATATCCAATACGGCAGTGTCGATGACGTTGAGAATTCATCATGATGTTTAGTATCAGCCGAGTAGGTAATATTTTCAGTTTATAGGTTTCATATATATGAAATAATAGCTGCGCCCCGCGGTGCTACCCGCGGTGAATAAGTAATCCCACGGGAACACTGCACTTTTCCGGGATTAAAGTAGCCTATGTGTTAATGCAGGATATAAGCTATCTTGGTACCAAATTTCATCCAAATCCATTCTGCCGTTTGAGAGTAAAAGAGTAACAAACATCCATACAAACTTTCACGTTTATAATATTAGTAGGAAGTAGGATATATAAAAACTTGTCGGTTATTAGATGAAACACGGCCAGGGTGAATGACTTTTAACGAATAATTACTTATTAAATTAACTAATTATAAGTGTTTCAATAAACAGACTACGTTTTAATTTAAATTCGTTTAAATTACATGGACACCTAGCAATCCTAATGAGACAGAATTATACATTAATTCCAGATAGATTTGTGTTATATAACGACAGACAGAATATACGGGCTTAATTATAGTGGGCTCTCTCTTTTATAAACTATAGTGTCTCTAGTTTTATGTAACTACTTCCTATTGCTCGTAACAGTTTTAATCCTTCAACTTTTGTTTAATATCTTTTGGAGCATCAAGTTAGTCATAATCTACGCTGGTTTTTGTATGAAAAATAAACTCAGTCACGCACACAGAATTCAGGAGCCTCTTGCCCAATTTAATTAGATACATAATTATCAGTTATTTAAATACATAATAATGAAAGAACATGAATTATAGATAAATTATTTGTATTGCTCCCTAATGTTCAGCACCCATCTGAAATTATACAAGCCATTTTCACAGTTGTATAATTTCAAGCTTAAAATAAGTTTTGAGCTTTTACCTTTTCGACACCATTGTCTAATCCGTTATCGCTTATTGTAAAGTCAAGGCGGACTCGAGGTTCAGCCGACGCACGACCAACACTCGCTTTCAGGCTATTTGTATATACTGTACATACATAAAATCACACCTGTTTCCCTGAGAGATAGGCGGAGAGCAAGGATTTCCGTCTACTACGATCCTGGCATACTTCCATTGCTTCATACACTCACATCAGATTCTTCATGCATTTTCTTCAGTTTAGGTTCAGTCTTCATTGATGTAGTCACTGATTTCGTCTAAATACATTTTTTATTTCGTATTGCTTGTGATGTTTAAGGGCTACGACTTAAAACCAGGTAGGCCATCTGCTCGTTCCTACCTTTATTACATAAAAAAGCATGTACGCCGATGTCTTTTTCTTCTATCGGGTCCCATTCACACTCGTCATAAGCATTTGTTTCATTCTTCTTTCATTCATCCTCTCTACATGCCCAAATCATGTAAGCATACCCTTCTCAGACCTTATCTTTGCGTTTTTGTACTCCACAATACTCTCTTATAATATACTCTAATATATACTATAGTATTATGTTATATTATTATTTATTGTATTAGTTTTGTCGTCCTATTCTCAGTAATACTACGAGCTCCTATCTTCGCTCCGGCTTTCGACGCGTAGGAGTAGGAAGGACTAGACAGAAAAGAATGTAGATTTCACAATTTCATGGACATCCGTCATAGAGTCTATCATATTTAACAGCGCTAGCGAATTAGCAATTAACGGCGAATAATTTAAAATTTCATATAATCGTAATTGATACATTCGTTTCTTTTATAATGCCTCAATATGGAAACCCCGATGTTTCAGTCTCAAACTAAGCATAGCTTGTATTATGGGAACCAGACAACTGATATCATATATAATATACTTTTATTTTTGTAAATACATACATATTAACACCCAGACACAGTTCAAACATCTATATTCGTCACACAAATGTTTGTCCTGGGTGGGAATTGAACCTACGACCTACAGCGCAGAAGGCAGTTACTACCAACTGAGCTGTCAGGCCTATCAAGAGTCTCAAATGAGAAGTGGAGACGAGGCCGTCTGCTACTTACTCAGCCCCAATAGTCTGACTTTCACCCCACATTTTTAGAAATAATTTTGTAAAATCATTTGAGTTTACTGTTTTACCCAGTAATCTTTATGGGCGCTTCAGATGTACCCATGTTCTTTTACCAAATTCCCAATCGGCCTTCAAGGCGACAAATGATAAATGGCACCGTTGAATTGGGGTGCAGATTTTTAGTTTGACACTATAGTTTGTGTCTTTTCATTCACTGAGGAGAGAAAAAGATTCGGGAACCTTAAATACTTGTTTGCCAACAAATACACAACCATTATCTCTGAACTTAATTGAACGGAATGCTGTTTGTTCACGAAGAGTGAAACCGTGGATAAAGTCAGTAAGATGGTTTTCCATCACCTGTCCTTTCCACATTTATATAAAAAATATATTTAGCCCAAAGAAGTAATCAAGTCACAACATAAAATTACTTTAGTTTTTTAGTTTTCGTTGACTATTTCATATGATGGTTCGCCGTACAGTTAGTTATAAATAACATTATATAATTTTATTATAATAGTTGTTTCACTTCCGATAAAGCCTTTCCAATCTTCGGAGCCTTTCTAAGTAGGTTGCAGTTACCCAAATCCTTCGATCATTATTACACAACTGGATAAGACAATTTCATCTTGACGCCGGAAATTTTCCTGGAAGACTCTATTGCAGGTACAAATAAGAGTGAAATTCCTACATATTTTTGTAGTCGGAGTAACAAGTTGACAGACTATGTCGGCCGTCCGCCGCTCGATCGTGGACACTTTTTTCGTTTATTTTCCTGACTGACCACTTTTACTATCACTTGGAATGGTGCGTTCAAATGGTGATTTACATTGTTTATGTAAAGTTATTTAAACTGATGTCATGCTATGAATATTCTTGTGTACTTCGGTACACATTCCTAATGCCGTCCGCTTTATTGAGCGGGAATCTCGCTCCGGAGCTAAGTGTTTGACTATTTCGCAAAACCACAACTACTCACACTTTTCGTGCAGATATTTGAAGCTTCTTTTGAACACAGTCGTTCGATTACAACGGTTATATGATAGGTTGAAAATTTGCATTTTGGATATTTGCGCTTTTGTGTTTTAGGGTTAGTACATCAAACCTGAGCTAAGTCTACGACAAATATCATACAGAACTCAGCAGACGTTGTTCTGTTTTAGCTAAAAACACTTATATGTGCCAGTTTTGAGTTTATTAACTTCATACACATCCATTATATCATTATAATACATTTTTTTAGATACAGTTTGCCCAGTAATGGGACGAATACCTGGCCGAAGCCTTTTGGGCGCTTCGAAAACTTCAATCAGCAACGAACTTGTAGTTTTTGTTTATTATTTTGTTAGTTCCCTTTTATATTATTATATTAATTATAGATGTAGGTACTGGTGGGAATTATCATAATTAAATAGTAAAAAAATATATTTGTGTACACTATTTTGTACACAAATAATTAAATGATAGTGATCTACTTTGGTATCCCCTTCATATCAGTATCACATCAGTATCGTCCAAATACAGCGGAAAGTGGATCACATTCGTGGTCAGATGTAATATCGAAAGTCGCACATGCTTATTACGACTTCTCATGGGCCAAGATGACCCAGATTGTCGGCTCTAGGTACTGATTAATAGTCGCTTTAGTAAACAGCTTGTCTCACCACAGAGTACCCAACGGATGTAATAACGGTCAAACTCAGCTTTTACATTAGAATTATTATTTTTTTACTATATTTTAACTTGCTTTGCTTGAGAGCGTGGTTGCCCAGTGATACAGACCTCGAGTTTCAATCAGAGTTCACTGGATCAAATCCAGGCGCACCGCTAGTTTTTCCTCTGATAATTATTTGTGTACGTTAAAATTAAACTGTCGAATCTGTTGCTGCAACAGACGTTGATCAATGTTGACCATACAACATTGTTAAAAACTGTCGCGTACGACAATCTGTTGCTTCAACTAATTGTTGAATTAGCGTAAATGCACCTTTATATCACATTCTCAACACGTCAATGATAAATATTTTAGGTAAACAGCATGCCCAAAAATTTGAGTCAATTGCGTGAAATGTGCCTCTGAGGCGCACTTTAATCCTTTCACCACACAGTTTGAGAGAGCAATAGTAAGCACGAGTATCTACTATTAGTTAGCGCGTTATTTACTCCCTTTTACAAAATGTTACACAACCTCCTTCAGCGGAAATTGAACAGTAGATAGAAATATAATTTGATTATTTAGAAAGTGAGAGCTAGATTCTAAATTTGTCCTGAAGCAAAAAATAACAATGAAGTTAGACCAAATATACCTACTACTAATATTAACACGGCAGGAAAAAAGAATACAAAAAATCGTCTCTTAATTATAAATACTGGTCAAATGTAAATAAAGAAATGAAATAACATGTCAAATTTTGTTTTTTCGTTTTGCCGTCATTGTTGGCTACTGAGAATGAAAAGCCATAACTAAGATTAAAATAAAGTAAGATTTAACTACTATTAATACGTACGATTAGACAAGTCAAAGGTGTACGCGGGTAGAAACGTCCATAAATCAAATAAAGTTCAACAAGTTGTATGTGAACATTGGAAACAATAAACAATTCCACTGAGAGAAAATTCCATGAATCTTCTGGATACTATGAAATTATGCATGCGTTATGGTATTAATATGAATTTATATGTATTTATTTCCAATAAAAATAACTATCGGTACAAGCTATGCTTAATTTGGGGATAAATGGCGTTGTACGAAAATAAAAGGTCTACCAATATTTATTTATTAATTTAATGTGTTCAACGTGTGCTTATACTTCGCATTGAACTGCTACGTCTAAGACACAAGACTGAAAGCTAATTTGGCATAAAAATGATCAAACTTCGTTAGAAACTCGTTGATAGGAAGATGTAAATATAGCGCGAATTCAACTTTTATAGTGATTTAAATACAATATTCATGGGGGGACCGGAATCTCAATGATGTAAGACACGAGACTTCTTCCACAGTGTACCACTTTCTCACGAGTTTTATACTATTGATTATACAATCAATGTGGATTAAGATATTAGATTGCTATTGTACCTATAATTTCCTTTCGCTGAAATAGCAACTGTAAACCTATTGATCAGTCAGTATAAAAGCATTTACTTAGATTAAAACAGATTGAAACTTACATTTAGAATGAACAATTCGTTAATTACGTAATAACAGTATAGCTTAGTTTGTAAGCTATGTAAGCTAATTTACAGTAGCAGTAGAATTTATGAAAAGTCCGTCCGGGGAAGTACTGTCACCATATCTGCCGCCAAGTACATTTTCGCGTCACTGCGTTACCGCTCCGATCGAATAAGTTGCTTAGGATCTATCCAACACGGGGGGAAGATTTAGAAAAAGCGGCCAGTTTATTAGGTTATCTAAAAACGGCAGCGAATGGAAGTCAGTGCGTGTGTTGACCTTAGAAGTATAATTCCAATACTCCTGGAAGAATGAGCTGACCACCCAACAAATCGTTCATAATCTACCCAAAAGACGTAGTAAAATATAATAAAGGAAAAATGGAATAATAAAATATTTATAAAGCAATCAATTTATTAGGTTATGTTCAGAAGGGAAGCCAGTAGGTAGCCAATAGTGCAGTGCAGTAAAAACATTCAAACATTCTTTCAGTGGGTTGAAGTTTAGTAGTAGGGTGCAACTACTCCGGGGGAGATGTATTGGCCGCCCCAAGGGTTGTTCACAACGGTGGGTCCGGCCACCACGGTCTGGAAATTATAAAAGAAAAAACATATATTTATGACAAACAATATAACAGAGAGTCATCAGATAAAATAAAATAAATAATATCAGGTAGGAAACATAAAAGTTATTAGCATAAAAAGGCAAGATAATATGGTTGGATGCTGTCTATCCTGGTGATATACTTTTATTAATTTATGTGACGAACACACATGTTTGCTGATTCTGGATGTTAATATTTATTTACAAAAAATGTTTATTACTTTTCTATCAGTTATTTAGTTACCACAGTACAAGCTATTCTCAGTTTGGAACTCAATTTGGGACTTTTCACACAGCACCATCTAGTCCCAAAGTAAGCTAAGCATAGCTTGTATCATGGGAACGAACCTGACCAAGCTGATGTAATACTTCAATACTCTTCTCTTCTCTCTCGCAGGCACAGCTAGCTTACATATAAAACAGTTACTCACACCAGGAGCCCCCGCGAGGTACCCGGGAGCGACGCCGACGTACCCGGCGCCGTAGTAGCTGTTGAAAAGCAGCCGCTGTGGCGCGCCGATAGCCATCGCCACGCACACCACCAGGAAAAACACCTGAAACCAAGTCGCAAACAATCCCTTACGTTCAATTTACTGTCACATATCAAGATTAGATATATCTGACATGTTTGAATCAAAAGGGCTTTTCAACAATTTTACCCTGTTGTCCGTTTACTATTTTTATGGGGGCATGTAGATAAAATATATATAAGATGTCAATAAAATAGGTGATGAGTATATTAGGAACTTTGATTTCACTGTTTTTACAAGTTTCTTAATAATCTGAGTTGGTTTTGGAAAAGGGTTAGTACTTTAAAGTTTTAACGGCTCTCCTTAAGTTTAAAAGAAAATTCCAATAGTATAGCAGAATCATTGCCCAGTCGTTTAATTTACACAATAAAGTTTACTGCAAATCTGTGTTACGTAAGGCGAAACGACCACCTGATATTTAAAGGTAACTTCAGCCATGGCAAAAGCAAATCGACTCGGGTATACCAAGATCCAAGTCGTATTGGGTATTGCATTATTATTATCGTATTGCGCCTGTAACTCTGAGTAGTAGATAATATAATGTCTCATATGCCTGTAATTTCACCGGCAATACCCTATACCTTTCAAACCGGAACACAGTTATGCAAATGCGTTACTGCTTAGCGGCAGAAATAGGTACGGTACTTTGAAAAAATAATATATTAATATTGGTGGACATTTCACACAGCGCCATCTATCCCCAAAGTAAGCGAATTAGGTATAGCTTGTATTATGGGAACCAGACAACTTATATATGTTATTTCATATATTCATACACATAATACATATGAACACCCAGACACAGAACAAACATCTATGTTGGTCACACAAATGTTTGTCTTGTAATGGAATCGAACCCACGACCTACAGCGCAGAAGGCAGGGTTAATACCAACTGAGCTATAAGGCAGTCAAATTAATCCGCAGTATGTTTTCATGCAAAAGATGTATTAAGTATTATTTCTTCCGCCTCTAAAATCAAAAATTCAACTAATTAAAAAGTGATTCCAATAGGATTTCTGACTTTTCATTGCTGATGTAAGGATTTGAGACTTAACTCTATGAAAGCCCGAGAATATAATTCTAATGGGAGTTTCTTTGCCGTGTACTTTTTCCTTGTACTTTTATACTCACTGTGAATTTCATATTGTTGAGAGATACTAGAACTGCTGCCGAGCCATCAGAGTGCAACTATGCTGCCCCACGGAGATCAGGTGCATATATAGTTCTGCAGAAGGTCGTCAAGGAATAGACCACAACAAACGCTTGAGTTATAGCTTAGAACTTCTTAAGGTCACTGCCGATCTGAATATTAAATTAAATACCTGTCCGTCTTGTGAAAATAAGCTATTTATTCGCTCCAGATAAGGTAAGGCGCATAACTTTATGACTTCTTTGTTGTCGTTGATAAAGGTTTTGCTGTTATGGATACCGCCAAGGCAAATATGAAGCAATGTTCAATTATTTTTACAACTGTAAAATCAATCTTTCAGTACAGGACTTGCCAAAATTGTACAGTTCTCGTTAACCATTGCATGTTCAAAGGATATTTTGCATATCATCATGTTATACAAAAGTTACGCGTTTCTATGGGTTTAGGGGTTTTTGGCTGTTCTTCCCCATGGAGTTAGGGATAGGGTTTGAACAGGAGTCAAACTTAGGGATAAGTACGTTTCCAAGCCATTTCTTTATGAATTCTATGGAAATAAAGTTTTTGACTTTGTCTTTGTCTTTGACTATGCAGTAAATGCAATAAATTATTGTTGAAGAATATTACTTTTTAAAATTCGTTCTTGGATTCTACCGAGGGCTATATATGCTTTTAAAGGCAAATCGAACTTGCCTAAATAGTATATGGCTACTGGGAGCCATTGAGCCGTTGAATGTGGTCCGCGGCATTTGCACAAACATCAGGTTTATGTATGAATACCAAATTTCAGCCTATTCAGGCTGCAAGAACTGGTTCAAAATTCAGTTGCAAATTTTGACCTAAACTACATACAAACATAGCTAGTTGGAAAATATAACCGGTATTCATTGTTAGTATAACGCATAGGTACAGTTCATTTTGCCTTGTTTTGTATTAATTACTAAGTATGATTATGTTCCTATGTGTAATTTTGTTGATTGTTGAAAAAAATAATAAATAAATAAATATAAATATCGATGGACATTTTACACATCACCATCTAGCCCCAAACTAAGCATAGGTAGCATGGGAACCAGATGACTGATAGAATACACATAAACTTTTTATAAATACATACATATAATATATATTATATTTAAGTATAATAAATATAATTTAAAAAAATAAATATAAAATAATATAAAATAATAAAAAAATATAATAATAAAAAATAATTTAAAAAAATTAAGTATAATTAATATATAATATATTATATATAAATTATATTTAAGATCTTGTATACCATGTTTCCCGCAATAAATATATCATTTATCATTTATCATTTATACCTAATACATTTTAACACCCAGACCCAGAACAAACATATATATTCGTCATTTAAATGTTTGTCTGATCGAACTCACGACCTACAGCGCAGAAGGCAGAATTACTACCAACTGAGCTGTGAGGCCAGTCTAATGTTTGATCTACCTATCTACTTATTAAATGATAATATATATAACCTAGATCTAAATGTAGATGTTGTTGCTCATAATTTAGTCATTCTAGATTACAACTATGAATATTGTAATGAGTCTTGTATCTAAGCGCGATCGCTGTTAACGCACTTCTTAGTACTTATACAATGGTATACTATAAATATTTTATAAGAAATCGCACACAGGTTGCTCCTTATGCAAGGAAAAACATTTTGAAATCACTCCAGACTTTTGGTAGATATGTTACATTATTCTGCAATCACCTTCCGTGTGAACAGTACTATGTTAATTTAGCGGTATTAATTGTTGTTAATATTACGTTTACGCATTTGAAAGATCCTAGCTAGTTCTGTCTTCTGCGCTGTAGGTCGTGGGTTCGATTCCCACCCAGAATAAAAATTTGTATGACGAATTAAGGTGGTATGGTGTTTCTGTGGCTGGGAGTCAATATGTATTATACGCATGTATTTCCAAAAAGAAGTACTTCAGTATTATATCAGTTGTCTGTTCCAATGATACACAATACTTAGCTTACTTTGGCTAGCTTTAGCTAGATGGCGCTATGTGAAATGCCCACCAATATTTATTTATTTATTATTATCTATAACGTTGACACCGCCGAACACAGTTACCAACCATGGGAGGTAAAGATGTCTTTATGTTTGAAAGTGCGTCTACCCACATTGCGTATTTGGTTGACATAATTGTGACATACTTATGAATGTAATTAAGACGTATATATGTAAGTTTGAAAATAAATATTCTTATTCTTCTTAACATATAGCACTTACACTATAAGGACAATATGTACATACCATATTGGTGTTGAAACGTGACATGTGTTAGCACACGAGCGGTTTCTCGGCATCGAGCCTCATGTGTTCGTGGGAGCCGAGCTCTGATGGCTCCAAGGCATCGGCGCGGTACACCGCATTCTCTATCCAAACAGCGATCCTGTCTGATATCGCCACCATGAAGCGAGCGAGCCGACCCGGGTGAGTGCGCGAAGGCTTTGGCTCTCCTAAATAAATAAATATTGTTGGACATTTCACACAGCGCCATCTAGCCCCAAAGTAAGCTAAGCATAGATGGGAACCATACAACTGATCTAATTTATTTATTTATTTATTTATTTCAAATACTCAAAAAAACTTACAGCTATACAGCCAAAACGTCTTATGAGCTAGGTTAACAAATACTAAATAACTAATACTTAAATACTTTTTTTGTAAATACATATAATACATATCAACAACCAGACAGAACCACACGTATGTTCGTCACACAAATGATTGTCCTATGTGGTATTCGAACTCAAGACCTACAGCGCAGCAGGCACGGTAACTACCAACTGAGCTGTGAGGCCAGTCAAACGTAAAGCGTTCAGTTACCACTAACTACGTTACTACGTAATAGATAAAAGTAAACAATGGAGTGTTCGATAATCGTAGCAACCTCTAATGTTCCCAAGGTAATACTAGGTCTTCTGTCGACAAGCTGGAATCTATATTTCTTTATGTCTTTTTTTTATGTGATTCATGAGGTGGTACGAGCTGACGGCCCACCTGATGTTAAGTGATAACCACTACCCATACACAACAACAATACGACTCAAATTCTCTCCATCAAAGTATGGATGACCTAACTCGCATTGCGTTGCGTCCATTACCCCGAGACGGGGAAGTTACGTCTCATGCCCCTGCAATTTCACCTATACATATAGTTACGGAGCAAGCGGATGACCCACCTGGTGTTAAGTCGTAACCCTTGCCCACAACAGGCAATACGAATTGGGTTCTCCCCTACTTAGGTAAGAAAGACTCAAGGCGCATCGGTGTAAAAAAAATTTCTTTCTTCTTTCTTAATTTTTATCCCAAAATAGCTGTTGCCCGCGACTTCGTCCGCGCGGAATTCGGTTTTACACGCACCCCTATTTTACCCCTCGGAAAAGTAGCCTAAGTTACTCCTTGTTACATCAGCTATCTGCCAGTGAAAGTCCCGTCAAAATCGGTCCAGCCGTTCCTGAGATTCCGGAGATCCGGAACAAACAGACAGACAGACAAAAATTGTAAAAAAATATTGTTTTGGTATATGTACCGTGTATACATCCATATGCACTTAGTAAAAAGCGGTTATTTTAATATTACAAACAGACACTCCAATTTTAGTTATTTGTATTTGTATAGATATCTGAATTGTGCCAACTGTATTACGGAACTTTTTATTCACTGGATAAAATACTCAATTTTGACAATAATTATAAAAGTTTTGATATATAGAAACTTTTTTGCGTGACGAATCCATTCGATCCAATAACGCTTCACACACTTACCCAATATTTCAGCGACTCTCTCCAACACAACATCGGCGATACTTCTCAGCCTGTTTGACACGAGCATCTCTTTGTTTCCCTTCGCAATGTAGTCACAGAGGCGGTAAGCCACCTATAGAGCATTTCATATATCATTTTTTATGTAATAAAATTACGGAACGAATATAACATAACAAGCAATAAGACTCGGGTCTTCTCCTACTTATGTACGACCCAAGTCACCCCTAACTATGAGATGTGAAGGTGTAATATCCCATGTGCCTGTAATTTCATCGGCAACTACACTTTACAAACCGTAACACAGTGACACAAATGTATTACTGCTTCGCGGCAGAAACGGATATGGTGGCAGTACTTCCCATGACTTGGCATCAGTTCTACTGCTACTAAAACTCTGAATTTTGAATTTCTCTTGAAGGAAAAAGTTAGCTCTTATTTCGCAAGACGGTTAGTAGCCAAACATCGCAGGTTTGATTCCCGCATTGTTAATGATCAGCAATGTTAACAGTCACGATGTGGAGACATGGCGCTCATTATTCCCACAGAGGTGTTATTTCCACGTAAAGGTAAAGCGGTATAAGAGGCAGCCATTAGAAGGTAACTCCGTCACTGATGCAACGTTCGTGGCTTCAAGTGGCCCGCCAGTGTGCACGCGGATGGAGGAACCGGAATGGGATTACGTTCAGTTTAATCACTGCCTACGAGGAACACTACGGGTATACATTCTTGACAGTATAATCTGTATTATCGATATAATACGGCCTATGTTTTAAAAACAAGCTCGTGCCTCAAGAACTCGTTTTTTTATATGCACTGTCCCACCTTTTATATATCTAGCCTGCAAAGTCTGTAGTCTGTTATTTTGTAAAATGTGCATATACAAAATTTTTTTTTTACAACTCGAATATACCAATTCTGGCTACGATATCCGAATAAATTATGAGTTTAAAATTCGTGTTTATTTGGACATAAAATATACATGAAAAGATCAGGATCAGAGTCCTCTACAGCTCCAAAAAATATATATACATATTTCTAAGCGCAAGTCTCAAAGTCCTTGGGTAGGTACACTGCGATTTCTTTTACTTTGTTAGCCTTTTTTTGGCGCCGTTACGAATATTACCTGAGCGCTGAAGTTAACGAGCCACTTCTGTCTCTGGCGCAGCTCCCTGGACTTGTCCACCCGCTCCTTCCGGTCGAGCATGCCTCCGGGGCCCGACCACCGCTTGGAAGACTCGAATAGCGCTTGGAAATACTGCTCGGTTTGTCTGTGAAGTTATATCCATAATATTATAAATGCGAAATTCAGTTTGTCTGCCTGTTACCTGTCCACTGCCTACCGAATCAATTTTGGTGAATTTTGGTGTACCAAGAATTTATTTATTTATTTTTACTTGTCACACTTCGCCATCTAACCCCAAACTAAGCATAGTTTGTACTATAACAACCACTGATAGAATTCATATATTTTTATGTAAATACATACATAAAATTACATATTAACACCCAGTCATAGAACAAACATCAATGCTCGTCACATAAATGATTGTCCTAGGTGGGAATCGAACCCATGACATACAGCAGAGTTACTAACCAACTGAGCTGCGGCAGTAGGTACTTAGACCGGACCTTGGAAAGGGACATAGGCTACTTTCTGTCGCGGTAATAGAACTTGAAGGGGGTGAAATAGGGGGTATAATAGGGGTTGTATATATGTATGTAAATGTTTTTTTCTTTCACCATTATGATGGTATACGTACCACTATACCATATCATGGTATATCAAAAACAAAACGCGGCTTTTTGTATTAGAACCAGAATTAAAACGATTTTACCATCTGCATGTACTGTAATTTACACATGTTTCAGCAAATACATTATCTTTATCTTTTTTTAAATTTAACAGCGTACTCCGTACTTTCAGAAAGTGCGCAATCCGTACCATTCAGCCTAATATATAATAAAATATCCTCACTCGGGACTAAGAAAATAATCCTCTTCCAATGCGCTCTTGATCTTGTCCCGTCTATCCGGCGGCAGGATGGCGCACTTCTCGTCCCACAGAGACTGGAGACGGCGTGCGGTGGGCCGCGCTAGCATTTCCACCCTCTCCATGTTGCGGCGGACACGCGGCGACACCTTTTGCTGTGGCCCATCTACGCAACCAGTGAAATTACATAATTAGATACTCGAATTATATCAATAATGGCAGACTGTATAATAGGTAGCCCTTTATAATTAAAATTGCCTATCCTGTCATAAAGCGATACGTCCTAGATTATTATGTAGAGGTTAAAAGTATAATTTGATATACCTACCTAATGCACGTCTCTTTTTTGCTAATTATGTAATACAGTTTCGTTTGTATGCGAGTGAATAACGAGTTATCTACTCGTTATTCACGGCCCCTCTGGTACCAGGTGGGGCCATGTACCAGACCAGACCATGTGTATGGGTACCACATAGTACCTATAGCCTGACAGTATCTACGTCAATACAATACAACTTGCTTCCTCTTGTAGGTTCCTACCAAAATTGGGAACACTAAATTCGCATCATACCTAGCAGGCAACTATATTTTGAGACTTGAAGATATAACCTCCCATGTGCCTATAATTTCACCGATCCACACAAACACCCATTATAGCTACGAGTACTTAGACGAATTCTTAATAACTGTTACAAAATAGGTACCTTCCCTAACGACTTCCTTATGTTTAAACTAGAGATACCTTTATTTGGCTGTAAATAGTTTTATTTTTAAATCATATATTGTAGCTGTTGGTACTTTAATAAATAAATAAACGACGAACTAATTACCATGCTATAGAACATATTACAATGATGTAATAACTAGAAACTACTTAGGTAGGTAGTTAATTATGCAGTTGTGATCTAGATTTAGCATCCAGATGTTCTAGAAACCTCACTCTCAATTATTAATACTATTCGTAATTAAAGCAACTGATTATATACTGTTATCTTTATATCTATATCTTAACAAGTACCTCATTTTAGTAGCTATTTATTGATCTAAGAATCAACTAATGCATTACGCGCATTCCTTCCAGCGTTTTATTCCTAGTGTTCCCACAGCATAGACATTACCTACTCTCATTTAGCGAGGGTGAATAGTTTATAATCTACCAAGTGATACCACTAATTGCCTATTTCTTTAGATATAAGTCGTGTTTCCAAAAGAAATTCCATCCACCAGTTTTTTTTACGTGGTGCACGCCGGATTTGAACCAGTTATCTTCGAACTACAAGTTGTGTGCTCGTAGCACTTGGATACCACGCTAGTATGTAAATATGAAGTGGTTTTAAAATTCTTACTTAAGTACAGTTTAAGGAGGGGTCACTCGGCAACCCAAACAAAAATTACCCGTCTAGCAAATTTCACACAAACACGTCTACTCCGGAACTACGGACTGGGTCATAGAAAATCTCACCAGAATTTACAGCCTTCAATATTTTCACATTTTGTTCAGATTTCGAAGACAGGTTTCCCTTTGAACTTTTCGGCTTATCAATTTTGGAGGACGATGTTTGATCTACTTTTTTACCCGGTTTAGGCATGGTTGGATAATTTTACAAAACTATGAATTTAAAAAAAACTGGCATCGCAACGAAAACAATGTCAATTTTGACATTTGCTTATCTTTTAATGCATGCAAAAACAGGTCGAAAATAAGTTTTATTCCAAATCTTAATTATGAAAACTTTTTGGTGAAACAACATATGGCCAGCCAGCATTTTCAATAGGATCCAGCAGCAGGCACAATTTTTTTTATCTACATTATTACCTTCTAGTTACAAAACGAGAAAACGATCAGCCTGATGGCAGTATCCTAGGTATTCTTACTAAAGGAAATCAAATGGGTGACAGCTATGGTGACGGATCTTGGAAACTGAATCTGGATGCATAAACTTTTGTCTCTTGTCATGCTTGATATGAGATTTACCGCTAGAACTTCTCAACACCACGTTCTCAAAACGGTGAAGGAAAACATCGTAAGGAAACCGACATGTCCTAGAACTAAAAATTCGAAGACATGTGTCGAGTGCACGAAAGGAGCCTCTTTGAGGCGCACTTACAATCCTTTCACCACACTGGTTCGAGAGAGCCAGTGATTCGAATAGAATAGAGACCGCTAGAAATGTATTCTACTTAATAACATTTTAGTGGTCATAGAATTTATCGTGACTAAAACCATTCGTCTCGTTACTTAGTCAAATGAAACAAATACTATGGCAATAATTTTATTTATTTCCCTCAGGTTGCAAACACAACCAACTGGACATATCTGGAGTTCCATCGTTGACCTGTCCTTGGTTGACCTTGGTTTCAAAACGTTGGTATGGAATATGCCAGCCTCCCTTCCCATTCTTCTGAGCACACGGTGTGAACGACATCGGTGGCTGAAACAATAAAAATAACACATTATATGATAACTGACAGTTCACCAGATAAGTTTACTAGCAACAGTGCCTGCAAAGCGGGATTTCCAGGATCCATCCCTAACCGGGCCCAATATAAATCTGATCTAGGATCTTAGTTTTTTTTTTATGAAGTAATTTTGAATATCTACAACACATAAGAGTGTACGAGTAAGTATTTAAAACATGAAAAGTACTTTTAAAGTTTCAAGTACCTAATAATAACTACACGCAGGGGGCGTGGAGAGCATTTGGTGCGTGGTGGATATTCCCTGGGGTCAACAGAGGCCCCTGACCCTCGACTTCCATTAATTGGCCGGTCGGGGGTGAAGTCGCAAGAGCGGAACCTATGCTCCAAGGGTGGAGTGTTATAGGGCATAACGCCGAACGTAACTCTCAGTGAAACCAGAGCATACGTCAAACTTAGCGATAAGTACGCGTGACCTTATGTTTCGAATATTATTGACGTTTCCAAGCCATTTCTTTATGAATTCTATGGAAATGTTATTGACTTCCGTCGTCGCCAACGTTGCCCCGCGCTGTATTTTACTGGCGGCACTCATGGGGGGCCCATTTAGAGGTCGGCGAGTCATCATCTGCCTTAATTATTTTTTATGGGACAGAATTGGCAGGTGCCGAGTCTCAATGCAATAGCCCAATAATCACTATATTCCCGACTCTAGAGAGATTTTTAACTTCTTTGATAGGCAACCATGCATGATCACAAATTAAACTAGCTTCTGGTCTGTCAGTGCTGTCCGCTCCCATAAGTTTATGGGCCAAGAAATCTCCATGAAGATTTACTTTAAAAAAAAATTATGTCCTACAAAATTACCTGTATTTTCAGAGTTCTGTTTAAAGAAAGGAAGACCATCCACTGATGTTGCCACTGCCATTTCTTGAATATGTACCTCAGGTGTTCATCTTGCATGTTGAACTGGTGACCCCGCAGCAAATCCTTTGACACAATATCAGTGTGGGGCCCGCTGAGAATTGCTGCTGTTATGAAGTATGGGTCATCTTCAGATCTGAAATGAAAGAACAAATTGTAAAATATTATAAATTGAATGTAAAAAAACACTTTAAGCCACTTATGCTCAGGTGGGTACAATTCTGCACAAGTGAAATCATGGGATTGCTGTGTATTTCATATGTTTATATATTAAAATTTCAACAAATTATCATGAATCTGATAAAGGGACAGCAGAAATAGAAATAATTTTCCAATGTAAACTCGGTTTTGACTTGATACAAGTTTATGAATAGAGTAAATTTTCAAAGTAGGCTTGCAATTAGAAGTTAGCAACAAAGGCTAGAAACAGGTGTTGTGACAGTATTCCCCCCAGACGAACTTGGCACAAATTCTAATGTCCGAAAAAGTTTATTTTCTTTTTCATCTTCGAATACCTGAGCTCCCTCTATTTTTGGATATAGTGACAGTGACTCTTAAATCACACAAACTGTTCTGGCGATGAATGTTGGCAACTCTGAAGTTGCCTTGAAAAAGGTCTCTTACCATGCAGCTAACTTCATCATCATTCATTGCCAGAATAAATGTATTGCTTAGTATTGCTTCATAGCAATCTTATAGATTTTTTTTCTGTATATCTCATTGAATAACATTTCACTGGCATTCATACATCAAACATGCAAGCATACAAGCATGTTGGCAACACAAACCCTGCATATAATTGGTGCTACTGTGTAAAACTTACATATCATCAGTAAAAAACGTGCAAGCCCTGCCCTCAAGCTTTGCAATTGTTCCTTTACTCCATTTGAGCATGTGTCTTCTTCCAAGTAACAAAACTTTTTTCCTTCTCTGTTTAAAATAGTCAATTGTAGCCATCAGCAATCCTATACGATCGGCAGGGGTTCCTTTACCCACTCCATAGGCCACATTAAGGGCATCTATAACAATATCGTAAGGTGCAGTCTTCTCGATGAAACTGAGAAATCTCTTTAATTCTTCCGGTGATGATTTGAGAGATAAATCTGTACCAACTATCAATTTTTTCTTAACGTTCTGTTGTAGGTCGTGAAACTCTTCGTCAGATAATTTCAAACAATCTAGTTTGTCTTTGCATTTCATACATTCACCGCTGAAAATGAGGAATAATCAATGTTATTAAAATATGCGCATGTTAAGAAATTTATGTCAATCATGCTAATTTTATATTCTTTTTCATACTTAATTTTTCTTATCTTAGTAAAGTCAGCATCCCATCCAAGATCTGTAAATGTTTCCTTCAATTTGATTGCAGTTAAGTCGTCAACTATCGCGTGGTTTCTTGAAATGTGCTCATAAATGACATCTAAATGTTTCAATATAACTTTTTTGTCTTTGTATTTTCTTAGAATGTAGTTGATCCATTCCACAAAAGCAGAATAATGCAATGATCTTTTGTGTTCTATACTTTGCTTGATGATTTCCATTGCTTTTTTCTTTTTATTGTTCCTAAAGAGTACACCTATTAAATAACTGAAAGCACTATGGGTTGGGACAGAAGTCAAATATATGTCTTCTAATACCTTCAAAGCTTTCTCCCACTCATCAATGATACATAGTGCGCGGATGAGCTTTTCACACGTAGCAAAATCTAAAACTTTGTATTTGTCATACAAACTTTTATAGGAATCTGTAATGAATTTTTTCTCTTCTTCAGACAGCTGTTTAGATTTCCCGATTTTGAAATACAGATTTAGAAGACCATTTATTGAGCCGAGTGTCAAGTCCTGGCTGTTTTTCTGAAGGTGATCAGCAAACGACAGAGCCGCATCCAACTTCTGGTCACTAACCAACAATTTTAACACGACACCTTCATAGTTTTTCTGGTTGATGCTACCTTGGTGCGACAGCACATCGGCTTTGATAGCGGGCCAGTCTAATGTGTTTTGTTCCACAGCTGAGTTCAGGTACTCTATTTGATCGCAAAACTTGCTAGTTGGACGGGAAATCAAACTGGAGGTAAATCGAGTCACTGAAAAATTTTAAAATGCTTTGATGGTTTATACATACTAGTGAAATTGGCTATCATCTACTTGAGGTGAAAATAAAACAGGATATCCATTACAATGGTCTACCTAGCGATGCCATGGAATGGAAACGAAAAAGTAACTATACAGGAGAAAAAATATATATAGGGTTAATTTAATCTGTAGGTAATCAAAGTATAAACTCACACGGAGACTTATATATCAACGATCGGGATACCCGGGAAAACATTATACGAATGCTTTTTACTTATGTGAAATAAAAATATCACGCAGGTGAGTCTTGGCCCAAGCACTAACTATTTATGATAATATTGAGGTTACGTTCAACGCTAAAAGTTTGTTTTGTACGTTTTGCACCAAGTATAATACGTGCTGCAAAACCAAGTAGTTTTTTAATTTGATGTCTCTTTTTTGTCTATGGCAAAACCTGTCTAGCTAGTACTGACCTATGTTACGTTTGAGTCGTAAGATGACAGTTAACACAAAAATTTTGTAAGATATAAAAAATATTATATCAAGATTAGGTTGCATTACAGAGAAGAAAAACTCTTTTTTTTTTTTTTACATCTCACACACCGCCATCTAGCCCCAAAGTAAGCTAAGCATAGCTTGTATCATGGGCACCACACAACTGATATACTTTTCTTGTAAATAAATACATATTAAGTACCCAGACACAGAACAAACATCTATGTTCGTCACACAAATGTTTGGCTCTGGGTGTGAATCGAACCCACGACCTATAGCGTAGAAGGCAGCGTTGCTACCAACTGAGCTATGAGGCCAGTCCAGGGTAATCTACTCATGTTACTGGGTCACTGGAACCAGTAAGTGTAAAACTTAAAACCAAGTAAGGCTCCTACATCTATTCTCTCACTAGTATATATAAAAGAGACAGACAACTGACAGGATTCAAAATATTTTTTAGGTTTTGCATCCTGGTTATCAATGCTCTATCATAATGGAGTTTACTCGATTGCATTTAGAGCGCTCCGGTACGAATTTTATTGGGTAGTAAAAAATTGAGTATTAACAAAAAGGCTTTATGACAAATGTCATCGCAGTAAAAGGGTAAACTCAATACTTGGGCAAAAAATACGTAAAACACAAGTGAATACCTACCTAATCAAATGTTTTATGCACAAATCTACAATGAAGATTTTCTTCATTATTTGAATGAAAAAAATGGCTCAATTCAAACCTCTGTGTACCTCATTATTATACTACCTACATACTTTAAAAATATATATTGAAAGTATTCAGGGCGTATTCTGGAAAATTGAATATCATACCATGCCATAATTTTTACTATATCGTAAGCAACCAACGTTGTATTAATTAATAACTTTTACTTTTATTCTAGACATTTTATATTGAACGAAAGTTATGAAACTGATCATGTGTACGGTACAGTAATAATTGTTTTTGTTTGGTTGGTGTAATTATTTTACTCTTGTCTTGTCTTGTCTTTGGTCAGCTATCTCTATATGTGTATTTTATTCCATTCATAATTTGTTCGATCGTAGTGTTGTAAAAAATTATGCCCAGCCAATTAATTTACAGACTGTTAATTGGGCCGTTTATACCAGTTATTGGGCTTTACAGTATTGGTCGTATATTATCTTACGTGTTGGTGTTGCCCTCCCTAAAATAATATGAAGTATAGATTGGATTGCGTGTATTTAGATTTTATTGCTATCTAAATTCATGATACTCGTATGCTTATTGATTCATTTCACATTTCAAGAAGCAAATATGAACTGTAGTCTGGCAGACACTCGAGGAAAAACACACATGTCAATCTTTAAAGACTATTATGAGTAAACTTTTCATGATTGATTGATTTTTTTTCTGTTGTTTCACTGGAAAACCATAAAAGAACAATATCTACATAGATAAATGCAAGGAGAGTACTCAAAAAATAACAGCTCCAGGTTCGCCACTCAGGAGGAAGGAGGAGGAGGAAGCCCCCAATTTAATATAACAATAACTGTCTCTGAAGAATGGAGAAGATATGATCGCTCTGAGTTAGAAATATAAAGAAACTGATGATGATTGATTATAAAGACAAACAAGTAGACATTTTAGATTACAAACTGGCAGACTAACAAGAAGTTAATAAACAAGTAGGCACGGTATTGGCCATACCTACATGTAAATTATCAGGCCATACATTATTAGATCATACATCCAATAGTATAGGGAGGACTCTTGCTTGGCCTTATTTAAGTTTAGGCGTGCTTGTGTTTGCTGAATGTATCTGTATTTATTTTTCGATATTTCATTACAAAGGTACATAGCACGCTGCCTTGGAGTTTAATCCAAAAGATCTAATCATGGACGCAAAACCTACTAAAATGCCAAAAGTGGCAAAGGTAATGGACACATTTTTTTTTTACATTTATCATGTTTGTTTTTTTCCTTACGTTATGTACTAAACTATAAGATTCTATTTTACATGCAGGTAAAGAACAAAGCACCAGCAGAAATACAAATCACTGCTGAGCAGCTACTTCGAGAAGCCAAAGAGAGAGACTTGGAAATATTACCTCCGCCACCAAAACAAAAAATTTCTGACCCAGAAGAACTAAGAGAGTACCAGCACCGTAAAAGGAAAGCATTTGAAGATAATATCAGGAAGAATCGTATGGTGAGATTTCTTATTTGCTCTCGGTAGATCAATCTCATACATTTTATTATGTTACATCAATTCTCTATTGTATTGTATCGAAGAATGTAAGTATAATGGATTTTAAGTAAAATTAGTAACAGTAAATCCATCTGTATGTTTCGTCTTATCTAATCTAATCACCATACCCATTTTTGCTGTTAAATAAGAGTACTCTCATTACTCGATTGGCCTCACAACTCAGTTCGTAGTAACCCTGCCTTCTGCACTGTAAGTTGTGGGTTCGATTCCCAACTAGGACAAACATTTGTGTGATGAACATAGATGTTTGTTCTGTGTCTGAGTGTTGATATGTATATTTACAAAAAAAGTATTTAAGTATTATAACAGTTGTCTGGTTCCCATGATACAAGCTATGCTTAGCTTACTTTGATGGTGCTGTGTGAAATGTCCACCAATATTTTATTGAATTTTTGTTGATTATTATTAAGATAGATATAAGAGAGAGATATCCAATTATATTATTTCCCATTTCTTGCCACTCTTAGAGTAAAAGTCAGCCAGTCTTAAAGGGTACAACTTATTGTGAATTAGTACTACAATACTAAAATGTGGAGGATCCGAGTCTTATTGCTTTTTTATGGGAACTACATGATACATATTCCTACTGTGTTTTCATAATAGCGAAAAGTGTCTCTATGAGGCTCTGATCAGACTTGGTAAATAAAAACACTAAAAAATTAATAAATATTTTCAGGTTATAGGAAACTGGCTCAAATATGCTCAGTGGGAAGAATCCCAGAAACAGGTTCAGAGGGCGCGCTCTATATATGAGCGGGCCCTGGATGTGGACCACAGAAATATTACCCTTTGGTAAGTCTGACTAAAATGTTTTGTAGCTAATTTAGGTTTGGCAGAATCTCGCTGATATGCCACAGCTCTGTCCTAATTTATATCTAAGGGTGTTGTGGGCTAAATGTGTAAATACATGAGTATCCTTATTCATATTGACTATGTTATGGACACATATATCACTTAATAAGGCAGGTAGAAGTTCTTTCATAAACTTCACTATTCTTGCCACATTCATAACAAAAAAAAGTATGAAAATTAAAAACTGATCAGTACAAATGTACAGACATCTCAATTATAGAATTTCTTGTTTTATAGTTTCTTGTTGCAACAGTAAATTTTATTGGCATTGTATTTTATATGTTAGTCTCTTGATGAAGACAAATGTAATCTCAGTCGTCATACTCCATCAAGCTGTTTATGCTACAGAATGACTAAAAAAACGGTAACCCTGGTCCCTTGGGCAGTTGAGTAAAAATATCTAGCTATATAAGAAATTAGCCAATTCATGTATTACTTCAAAAAGAGGTTTCATGCATTTACTGCTATTTAATTTGTTTTAATAATAGATATTACTGCATCCTTGCACTTATTTTCAGGCTGAAATACACTGAAATGGAAATGCGTAACCGGCAAGTGAATCACTCCCGTAATCTTTGGGACAGGGCGGTCACAATACTACCACGAGTTTCCCAGTTCTGGTACAAATACACATACATGGAAGAAATGCTGGAAAATGTCGCTGGAGCTAGACAGGTGAGGCAAAATAACAACACTGAAATTTCCTGACAAAATACTGTAGTTGCTAAACCTTTATTACTTTCCAGGTCTTTGAGCGCTGGATGGAATGGCAACCTGATGAGCAAGCATGGCAAACATACATCAACTTTGAATTAAGGTATAAAGAACTTGACAGGGCTAGGCAGATTTATGAACGATTTGTAATGGTCCACCCTGACGTCAAAAATTGGATCAAATATGCAAAATTTGAGGAGAACCACGGATTTATTAATGGCGCAAGGAAAGTTTTCGAAAGAGCCGTAGAATTTTTCGGAGATGAAGATCTTGATGAACGATTGTTCATTGCCTTTGCAAAGTTTGAAGAAAATCAAAAGGAACATGATAGGGCCAGAGTGATCTACAAGTATGCCCTTGATCACATACCTAAAGACAGAAATAAGGAACTTTATAAAGCATACACTATTCATGAGAAGAAATATGGAGACAGGTCTGGCATTGAGGATGTGATTGTAAACAAGAGGAAATATATGTATGAACAAGAAGTTATAGAGAATCCTACAAATTACGATGCATGGTTTGACTACATCAGACTTGTAGAGAATGAGGGAAATGTTGATGATGTAAGGGACACCTATGAAAGAGCCATAGCTAATGTACCTCCATCCAAGGATAAACAGTTTTGGCGTCGATATATCTACCTGTGGATTAACTACGCTTTGTATGAAGAACTTGAAGCGGAAGACATTGAAAGAACTAGGCAGGTGTACAGAACGTGTCTGGAATTAATACCACATAAAATATTCACATTCTCCAAGATATGGCTTATGTATGCACAGTTCGAAGTAAGGTGCAAAGATTTGAAGCAAGCAAGGAAAACACTGGGTTTGGCTCTAGGCATGTGTCCCAGAGACAAATTGTACAGAGGATATATAGATCTGGAAATACAGCTTAGAGAATTTGATAGATGTAGAATTCTCTATCAAAAATTCCTTGAATATGGAGCAGAAAATTGCATTACATGGATTAAATTTGCAGAACTGGAGACGTTACTAGGCGACATTGATAGAGCGAGAGCAATTTACGAGATAGCTGTTGGGCAACCAAGATTAGATATGCCAGAGCTTTTGTGGAAGAGCTACATTGACTTTGAAGTGACACAGGGAGAAACAGAAAAGGCCAGGCAGCTCTATGAAAGACTGTTGGAGAGAACTGTCCATGTTAAAGTTTGGCTGTCGTACGCAAAGTTCGAACTGAATGCTGAAAATGCAGATAATATCAATTTAGAACTAGCTCGACGCGTTTATGAAAGAGCCAATGACAATCTCAGAAGTGCTGGCGAAAAAGAATCCAGGGTGCTGTTGCTTGAAGCTTGGAAAGAATTTGAAACTGAAATAGGAGATGAAACAAAACTAGAGAAGGTGATGGCCAAAATGCCAAGAAGGGTTAAAAAGAGACAGAAGATTATCAGCGAAGCAGGTGTTGAAGAGGGATGGGAAGAAGTGTTTGACTATATATTCCCTGAAGATGAGATGGTTCGGCCAAATCTCAAGTTGCTAGCGGCCGCTAAACAATGGCGTAAACTAAAGGAAGTTACAGATGATACATCAGAAACGGAGATACACACAGAGACGGAGAAAAGCCAAGAAGACGAAGAACAGGGATATACTCCACCTCCAAGTAATGATGAGGATAATAGTTAAGATCGATCAAATAAATAAACATTTGAATGATTTGAATTATAAGACTTTATTTGTTCTTCCTAACTTAATTCGCCATTTAGACCAATAACAAAAGTGCAATAAAAAAGGAACCTTAAAATAAGCTACAATAGCTATAGCTATATATAAATAGCTAATATCAAGTTCAATATCTGACGATACCAATTCTTATCATTGTTTCATGAATATTCAAGCAGTAAATTACACAATATTCAGCTTATCCAGTGCTAGTGGGTATAAAAAGATTATTTAGGAATATGATAATTTAAAATAAGCATATTGTGTGAGCATTGTTGGGTCTAAAAGGGCATGTAAATTTCAGTCAACGTCTTCTGGTCTAACAGGATGTGATAATGGTATCACCGATTTTCTAGTTATATCTCTGGAGCAGGCTTTTCTCATATCTGAAAATATAAAAAACAAAATAGGTAATATACATATACACATGGTACAACGTTTTTTTCTTATATTGATGTACATTTCACACCTAATCGTCTAGCCCCAAACAAAAGTATAGCTTGTACTATGGGAACTAGTTGCCTGGTAGAATACTTATATACAATAATTATTGTAAACATGTACATATATTTAATTATTATTACCATACATCACTCAAATGTCCTGGGAATCGAACTCACGACATACAGTGTAGACAGTGTTACTACAAAAACTGGACTGTGCTGAGGCCAGTCATAATTACTAAAGAAATCGTCCCTAGTCCTAATTCATCTAAAATCAGTACAGCAACCCATAATGAGAATTAACATGCATGATTACAAACAGTTAAGAATATCAAATGTATATAATTACCATAAGCATCTTCATCAGGGTCACCAGAGTAATATTCCAAAACTGTCCTATAAACTATGTATCCCAGGTTTTTGTACATTTTTATGGCAACCTTATTACTCACTCTTACAAACAAGTCGACAAAGTATGCATTTTTTCTGAAACAGAAAACAGTGGTATTTAACTAGTGTCATGCCAAACTGAAAAAGTTATTTCAATCATTTCTACTCATATGCACCTGAATTTTTACCCAAACAAACAGCAATGAGATCATCCATATCTGCTCAGCTGTAGATACTGATATGATTGCAATATTTCCCTAGGACGGGGATGGGGGGGAAAAAATATTTTGATCACAATATTAATCTAAATTGTTTGTATTTTAGTTAAAAGTAACAAATTTCACAATGGTTTATTATCTAATCTGCAATAACAGAAGTCACACAAATTTTAATTTGTATTAAATTTAACTGAAACATTTATTACTATAAAGTGCAAAATATACTTTTCTGGTAGTACATGAAGAGTTTTGAATAGATTGTAGTTTTATTATTTTCACTACTCCTATTAGTCGAGTCACTGGTTCTATCAGTGTGGTGAAACAATTTTACGTGTGCATCAAAGAGGCTCCTTTCCTGCACTGATCTTATTTTCACAAAAAAATGGAACACTAATATATAAAGGTTCATCATCCCTGCCCTAGGAGAACACTACAATACAGTCGGATCTATTATACTTAAAATGTAGGCAATGAGGTCACCATTGACCCAAAGTGTTAAAAGCGCACGGAAGTTGTCCATCCTTTTAAAGAAATTCGTGGTCTTCTATTCTAGTATAGTAACTTACTTTTCAGACACATCTTCTAAGATGTTCATTAGTATGGCAGCGAGCCCCAGTCTCCTGTAGTCAGGGCTCACAGTCAGTGCTGTGACATGACCATGCCAGGTCTCCCCGTGTCCCTCTGCTTTACCCATAACTGGAAGTAATAAAAAAATATTGGATGACTAGTTTCGCTCACAAGAATATACTATCAGGAGTAATCCCTACAGATACTTATGCATCTGTCCTTTTTCTCACACAGTAATATACTATGGAATTAATAGCATACTGACCAGTAACTAATGTTAATTGTTAGTAAACCTACTCACAATGCGAGTTCTAAGTTGATCACTGGCCGAGGCAAATAATTGTGAAAACACAAATATTGTTCTGTAGTCTTGGATGTTTATGTTATTTTTATTTGTTTGTAATTTATTTTCAAACTCAAAAAATCTCACTATTTTATCGTTATTAATACATACTGTATCCCATGATTTCTCCATTTGGTGCTTCAAGGACTTGGAAGTACTCAGGCCAGTGTGCTAAGTACTGGGTGTAAAAAGACAAGCCATAAGTTTCTGTCAGTGGGTCTAAATTCCTGGAAACAAAAAGAACAAGTAAATTTTCTCAACTCACAAATATTTTATCCATGCAATTGCTACTTTTGTAGCAGATATTCCTGAAACTTCTAGAAAGAAGAGTGTTAGTAAATATATCTGGATAATGATCTGCTAGCATTTATTTTTGCGACTTCTACTAGCAATTAAGTTTTGTAAAGTATAAAAGACAATAAATAATTTCTGTAGTAATTATGCAGAAGCTACAAACAAACGTTCCACTTACACATTGTTAAATTTTAGCATATCTTCACAGGTAAATGGCCGTATGGTCGTCATTATGAATACTTAATATGAATATTTATAGTCTTATTGCAGCTTTAAGTAAACAACAGCCAGGAATTTATAATAAAGTAGTAAAAGTACAATACAATGCTCTTCGCATGCGCTACGCTTGCCGCTGCCCAGCACCGTACCGTACCGGTCTTATAAGCGGTGATGCCAGCTAGATTTAAAATTCACGCTGAAAGGTGCTAAAATATATTAATAATAATTTAATATATTATGTAAATGCAAAGTAAAACCATTCCCAGCATTGCCGTAAGTCTCATAAATATCGCATGCACACTTCATTATGTCTGCTTCCTAGAGGCAGGTGCGTAAGAAATACATAATGCCTAGTAATATAATACTAGTATTCCATGTTCTTAACGAATATACTACTCAGGAACGAGCAACCTTTAGTGTTGCCGCTCCGTTCAGTCAACGACCTTAGACATCTACTGGATTCCAGCATAAATACACTCTAATGTTTTCTATTAAATATCCGAAACTAGCAGCTCTAGACAGTTTACAGTCAAATTATTGTTTGACTGTAACTTAACGTGACATTGATTGATTTGTTATAAAATAAATGAGTGAATGATGGAGAGGTTATAGACATTGAGTGAAGATAACTACAAAAAAAAAACAGATTATATATGTTACAGTTGATGTCTACACGGTCAAACCTACAATGTTGATCTCATTATTAGCGTTTTCTTTTAATTTTCATGCTTCTTATATATAGGGCAATAACTATAATACAGATATTAAATATAAATATTTTTTAATAAACATTAGCAAATTGTAACGTATAAGTTATGTTACAAAGATAATTGATTGCCACCCTGCCATATACAAAAAGGGAGCAAATCAGAGTCTATTATCTGACTCGTTTTAACACATGTTGAAAGTATATTTATCACTCTTTTTACAAGCTGAAAGCTCAAATAGAGCGATCTATGGGCTTCTTGCAGTTTACCAACACGACAATGGCCGAAATTGTAAAAATGGATATTTTTTATTGGCCCATACATCCCAATCTGCCATGTCTTTGGTTTTAAAAATGGCGTATACAAGCTTTTTGTTTGCCGGTTTACGCTGTTGAATAGTTTCAAAGACCTCTCGCGTACTCTTGCGAGTTGTAAACGTCGTGAATATGAAATTAAAGTACATGTGTAGGTATAGAAATCATCGCTGTGGACCCCGTGGAGGGATTTCTATAGCGTTATGGTGAATTAGAATGGTGCCTGTGGCTTGTCAATCTCGCACGTCGTCAGGTTACCCATTCGTAACGTAAATATCACCCAGCGAGCGTTTTATCTTTCAGATATGACAGCGTTGCAAAACAGTAGATAATGGAGAGTTCAGAAGATGATGCGGGCAACGCGACGAGCGCGTCCCGCCGTGCATCGGCGCGGGAAAAAGATATCGGGCAGGCCGAGGACGTCGAAGCTACTAGCAGCTCACGACACGAGCCACCTGAAACCACCGCATCGTGTGAAACCGCCGCGATGTCGGAGGACAACTTCGACGGCGACAGCGTACCGTCGCCGTCGGCGCAAGATGTCAACACGAGCACTGAAGCTATATTGGACATGATTGATGAAATCGTCGACGGTCCTGGAGCTCCGAAACGTTTGCCGTTCTCGGTGGACGCCGACGATCTTCTCAGCAAAGTGAATAAGCCCAAGTCGCGTAGTGAAACAGAGCCTATACCACGATCCTCCGACACAGTGCAACAACCCTGGACGCCGTCTCCTCCTCTCGTTTACCAAAGTGTTCTCACTCATAGCACACCTGTAACACATGAGGAATACATACCTCAGAGTGAGGTATCAACATGTGCAACCACAAGCAGTAATGTCAACTCACAACAAACAACTTCTGTTAGTGTTGACAAAACAGAAACTTCTTCAAATCAACACACTGAGAACATTACTTCAGTGATATGTGTGGAACCTGAGTTGGCAGTTGTGCAATCAGTATCGGATTCTCCCTCGAGCAGTGCGGTACAACCTGTGCAAAACATTTCAAATGTTAGCGAATGTGAACAATCTCAAAGGACAGTAAAGTGTGTGACGTCCAGTGATAATTTGGAAAGTGTGACTGTTGAAAGAGCAGAATCCACATCTAGTGAGTGTAGTGTTAGTGAAAGTAAAGAACTCCCTGTGGAGCCACTGAGTAGGTCGCCGTTGCGAAGACGCCTCGTCCGGCCGGTGCCTTGTGATAGACGACCTGATTCAACAGTGTCATCTACTGTTGATTCCTCCCAAACCTTGAATGTTGACACTACTCAACAAACAATCAGTGATGTTGTGGTCAAGGATGTGTCCAGTTCATCAGATGCAGTACCACATCAATATGGTAATGTAAAACCTGATGCGATTAGCAATGTAAGTGAAATTAGTATCTGCAAAGCAGAAACTTCAACAGCCCCTAAAAAAATTAGACTCGTTAGGCCTAAAACTACTCTGGCCTCGAGTAACGTAAGTGTAAAAATCCCTGATGTTTCAACACTTCTTCAGGAACTATGTCAATCAACATCTGATGAGCAAGCAGCATGTTCATCAGTAGTATCTGCAACTGACAGCAGAGTTAATATTGCCACTTCACAAGCCCATGACACAAATTCAATATCGTTAAATAGCATTACTGAAAATGTCACAGTTAAGGCACAAGAAATATGTGCAATCTCTGAAAGTGCAGATGGAAATCTTAATAACGATAATCAAAATGCACTATCCTTGGTTGATGTTAATTTGTCATCGAAAGTCCATTCACAAGAACTGAAGTCATGTGATATTCAATCAGCACAAAGTAATGTTCAGTTACATGTTGAACAAATAAGCATTCAGCCAGATACACTGACACCGACAAAAGAATTTGAGTTGAGTAATATTCTGCCAGAGTTGAAAACATCTGATCAACATCCAGAACTAGTAGAATCAACTCGGATTAAATTAAAAAGCGCAGAACCAATGGAAATACCATCAGAAGATTTGTGCTTTAGTAATACACAGTCTAGAAAAATTGATACTGGTAGTTTATCAGCTACGTTGGAACCAACAAAAATTCAATCAAAAGATATGGAACCTTGTGAAGACCAATCACAAGAAACAGAACCAAGTGATGCCCAATCAACAAATTTGGAACTTACTGAAGTATTAAACAAGCTGAAACCACAACCCATGCAGATACAACTCTCTGAATCAATCGAGCCCAATCAATGTGAAACCCAGTCAGAAGATATAAAACCAATTGAAGCCCAGTCATCAAATTTGGAGCTTACTGAAGTATCAACCAAGCTGAAACCACAACCCCCTGAATCAATAGACAGTCATAGAAGAGTATTGGTGAAGATTGATTCAAATGAAGTTCAGACGAAGTTACTAGAACATACGGATTGTCTTACAACACATGACAGGCAATCAAATGATGTTCAGTCAATTGAAGTAGAAACAGCATTAATTTCTTCAGAGGAACCAGCCAAGGTGATCAAATTAGAATCAACAGGAGACCATTCTAGAACATTGGAATCTACAAAAAGACAATCAGAAGTATTAGAACCATTAGGATATCAGCCCAAAGTGTCAGAAGCAACAGAAAGTATACCCAAAGAAGTTAAGGAGGTAGAAAGTAAAACATCTAAAGTTAAATCAGTAGTAATAAATGAAACAGTGACCCAACCACAAAAATTGGAATCAGCAGAAACCAAGTCAAAAGATCAGGAACCAAGAACATTTGAATTAGTAAAATTAGAATCATCTAGCATTGGACATAAGTCGAATACAACTAATGAATCAAAAGCCATAGAGCCAATTGAAATTGAAACAAAAGAGCTAGAAACTGAACAACCTCCAAATGAAATAGCTCAAAGCAGTGTTCAGTCCAAACCTTTAGAGTCAACAGATGCTGTACAGGAAGAAAACGAAACTCTAGAAACTAAGTTGCATTCACCTGGCGAAGAGAAAAAACTTCCACCTATCAAACTAACACTTACTAAAGTATCAAAAGCTGAAATAAAAACAAATGAAGTAAGAACTTACAACAAAAATATCAAAAATGTCAATGCTTTAGATAGTTCTTGTCAAGCTTTAAGTATAGAAACTGAGACAACTGTAAATTCTGAAGCTGCTAATAAAACTGATTTTACTAGTATAGACCATATTCAAATGGATCAGAAGAAAGTTCCGCCTATCAAGCTCAGTCTATCTTGTTCTGACCACAGCAGTGTACAATCGCAAAGTAGTCCCAAGAAAACCAATGCGGTTGAAGAAAAATCTGACTCCAGTAAGCAAGTTCCCAAACTTACAATAAAATTAGGCAATAAACAAGCTGAAGAAATGAAGTCTCCTATACCTAAGCTCACAATAAAACCAATTCGTCCTCCGACATGTCAAAACCCAGAAGGATCTTTTGAAAGCAGTCAACAAATACCAAATGTGACAAAGCTGAACATCAAACCTATTGTGAAACCTCAAGAAGTAAATGACAGTGCAGCTGATGCAAATTTGAATGATGTAAATAGAAAAGAACATATACTGAATATCACTAAGCTGAACATTAAGCCTATCCCTAGACCAGCAGAAAAAATTAATGATGTACACAGGACATCCAGTAGCAGTGAAATGTCAGAATCAGAGTATTCTGAAAATGATGAAACCACTAGTACATCTGATCAAGCGTCTGCCTCAGAACAAGGGCCTTGTGATAGCATACCTAAAGTGACAATTAAATTGGGAAAACCTGGCACTGAAAGTGAAGGTAAATTCTATACTGAGAAAAATATTCCTAAACTCACTATAAAGGGCATTCAACAAAATGAAAATGACGATAAAGATTCTAAATTAAAAGTAGTAATAAGCCAATCAGAAGATGTAACATCGTTGGAGAAAGTGCCTAAACTTACTATAAAGGGAGTGACAAAATCGGAAGGCCAGCCAGTTAGTCCAAAGTTGAGCATAAAACCTATAAAACAACAATCTGAAAATGAAAATGAAATCCCCAAACTCAAAATATCAACGGATGCTAATATCCCAAGTTCTGATATCAAAGAAAATATGCATGTGCCTAAGATAACTATCAAAGCTGTTACGAAACCTGACTTCGATACAAGCTCGAAAACTCCAAAAAAGGCAACATTGCTATGTGAAAGTTCTGAAGCCAGTATACCTGTTGTTACTAAGCTAAATATCAAGCCTATTTTGAAGCCAATGGAAGGTGGAGAATGCTCTGATGACTTGGTAGATAAAGTTCCTGTAGTATCAAAATTAAATATTAAACCTGTAGTAAAACCTAAAGATAATGAAGTAGATTCTAGTGTAGAAGATGTACCTAAAATTATAAAATTAAATATTAAACCAATAAAAAGCCCTGAAGATAGTTCTTCGGAAGGAAAAGACTGTGATGAAACTTTAGTTGGCATGGAAGATAAAAGTATACCTGTTATTACTAAACTTAATATTAAGCCTATTGTTAAGCCTAAAGAAGATGAAAGGTTGAAAGATTCTGAGATTCAATCGTCAGAGACTGGGACATCCAGTGATGACAATTCTGATCACATACCTGTTGTGACTAAATTAAACATCAAACCTATTGTAAAGCCAAGTGAAATTGAAGAGTATTCAAAACCTGCGCCCAATGAAAAATGTATTCCTGTGGTTACTAAGCTGAACATTAAACCATTGGTGAAACCAGAAGAAAACATTCTACCTTCTTCTCCTAAAAGAGAGTCATTAAAAAGTCCAGGTAGTTCAGGCATCACTGCAGTTACAAAATTGAACATAAAACCAATCGTCAAACCGGAAGAAAGTGAAGACACATTTAATGTTGAAACGGCAGATAAATTTACTAAAAATCCTCCTATTGTTATGAAAATCAACATTAAAAACGTCTGTGATAATGCATTGGATCAAAAGCATAATAATTATGTTGATGGCATTAAATCACCCAGACAACCCATGTCACCAAAAATGAAGAAATCAAGTCTTACTCCAGATAGTGATGGTTCAAAGCACATCACTTCAGCTAATGTTGAGTCGAAACAGAATGTTGATCCTAACCTTGACAGCCCAAAATTGGTTTCTGCAGCTAGCTGCTATGGCTCAGTAGCTGCTGACAAAACTAGCTCATCTGAAAGAGTTGATTCCACATGTTCAAATGTCAAGTCCTTAGATGCAAAACAGGTGCCTGATAAAACAGCAAGTAATCAAAATGAAATGCAAGTTAATGAGGTGCATGAATGTAATGCAGCATTAGTAAATACTTCTCCGTTATCACCAGGATTAGAAAAACAAAAGAGGTCTCTTCAGAATTGTACATTATTGAAGCAACTGCTGTCAAATACTAAAGATGATTCAGAGAAAAGTCGAGAAATGAGCATTAGTAACTGCATAACATTTTCTGAAAAACTGAATGCTCCTTTGACAAATTGTAATGCCACTACAAATGTAAAATCGCATGGAGATGAAATAAGAAAGCATAATTCCGATCAGTCTTTTGAATGCAGCAGAAAAATATTTTTATCAGGGGAAGCAAATGACTTGAGTCATTCTTCCAAATCTTTGAATTCACGCTCAATTCAAGATGTAAGAAAGGAAGCGAATGAGAGTGTGACAAAGCCGTTAGAAATTATAACTGAAAAATTATGTAATCAGAGTTCGGGACAAGATTCTCCACGCATAATTTTAAAAATCAATAAGACTGATCATGGCTCTTCAGCGAAAATAATCACTGAAGAATGCCAAAAAGCTACGGATTCTTCACCACACATTTACGTCGCAAATACTCATGAAACTGTACAAGAGAAACTAAGTCCGAAAAAGTATGTAAATAGTAGGAAAAAACTAGCTTCGGATGAAACAGTTAGTTTGACGATAGGAAAGAGATTGCGAAGCTCGAAACTCGTTGAAACTCCGGAAAAACCTGTGGTGCGACGAAATGCTGCAAAGAGGTCATCCGTGTCCGAAACTAGCCCAACCTCGAATAAGGAATGTGAAATGTCACTATTAGATTCAAAGAGGTTAAAACTGGAGCAGCTTCTAACAGGAAACAAGGGCCTCACGATAACACCTGTTGCGTCGAAAATAACACAAACTTCACCCTCCAAGCCCCAAACAGAAAGTAAACAGAGTGATAAACCAAGAAATCATTCGCTTTTGAAAAACGACAACTGTTCAAAAAACGGTAACTCAAAACTGCACAATATACTAACGAATTTACAGGCTAAACAGATGCAATCGTTGCAGTTAAACGAATCGGCAATCTTGAGTAAAGATCCTATCGTAATACCTGACGTGGAATCTAATATTTCAACGGGCAGCTCGGACGTAGTCGTGGAAATTTCTCGAATAGAAAATTGTCATCCGACCGTTCAGGAGATGATAATCAACGAGCATTCCGAGTTCCGCGACCTGTCCACGCCGGAGGAGATGTCGCAGGATCCCTTGGAGGTCGACGCTTTCAAGACGAGTACCGAAGAGTCGAGCGTGCCGGCCGTCATCAAGGCGATAGAGGTCACTCCGACACCGAGGAAACGCGGCAGGCCTCGGAAGTTCCCCGTGTCGGAGGGCGGCAAGCCCGCCAAACCGTCCACCCCTCCCGCCTTGCCGGTGCCCGCCTTGGAAGAGCGACCGCAGCGCTCACTCCGATTGTTACGGTGAGTTAATTGAAACGTTATTTTGACCTCTCTAATAACAGCAATATTAACTATACAAATAAATATAATTGGAATGTCTGTTTGTTATATTAAAATAACCGCTTTTTACTAAGTGCATATGGATGTGTATACATCCATATGCACACATACCAAAACAACATTTTTTACAATTTTTGTCTGTCAGTTCCGGCTAATCTCTGAAATGGCTGGACCGATTTTGACGGGACTTTCACTGGCAGATAGCTGATGTAACATGGAGTAACTTAAGCTACTTTCTAAGGGATAAAATAGGGGTGTGCGATAAAGCCGAATTCCACGCGGACGAAGTCGCGCGCAACAGCTTGTTGAATATATAGGCGAACTTAAATGACGATTCTGTTATCCAGGGAGAAGCCTGCGATACTGTCGAAGCCCCGCGGCGGCAGGGGACGCGGGCGGGGCGGGCGACGCGCCGCGAGCCCCGTCCTCGCGCCGAGCCCCCGCTGCGAGGAGGAGCCCACCGAGACCGTCATCATAATAGAGACTGTGGAGGAACACGCGCATCCGCCCGCCCCCGAGGACCCGACCAGCTCGCGGATAAAACTGCCGCGCATGACGGAAGCACTCGACAAATCCTCCAGCGCTTGTATGACGCCGGTGTCCAGCAAGCGGGACAGCACGGAGGTCAAGTTCAGCGAGCCAACAGCGACGGACGGTATCAAGTCGCCGGAAGCGAGCGCGACGCCGACGCGCGGGCGCGGCAGCCGCGGGGGGCGCTGGACGCCGAGGGGGCGCACGCCGCGCGCGGGCCGGGGGCGCGGCCGCGGCGGAGGCAGGGGCGCTACCTACATGAAGGTAAACAATTGAATACTTATACGAACCTTAATGCAGGGGCATCTCTTTTTCCTCATAGCTCAGTTGGTAGTAACCCTGCCTTCTGCGCTATATCGTGGGTTCGAACCCCACCCAGGACAAATATTATGTGACATTTGTAACATTGATGTTTGTTCTGTGTGTGGGTGTTAATATGTATTATATGTGTGTATTAAAAAAAAAAAGTATATATGTATTATATCAGTTGTCTGGTTCCTATGCTTAGTTTACTTTGGGGCTAGATGGCGCTGTGCGAAATGTCCAATATTTATTTATTTATTGTGATTTACAGGAAACAATGGGTATATACGGTCGCGTGTGTGGACCGGCCACGACTACTGTCGAGTTGTTTGAAGAGGAGACTTGTATGATGGACGACAACGCGACTCCCTCTAAGTGAGTACGACCGCTTTCAATGTAGTTTTGTTTCTATTTGATGTATTTACGGAACGAGCCGACGGCCCACCTGTGTTAAGTGGTAACCTCTGTCCATAACAACCGATGCGACTTGGGTCCCCGTTTACTAGGTACGACAAGACCCAAGGCGCATCGTATGCGCCCGTAACTCTGAGACGTGTAGGTGGAATGTCTCATGTGCCTGTAACTTCACCGGCAACCACATCTGCCGGTGAAATTACAAAAAAAACCGTTCAAACCGGAACACAGTAAGGCGAATGCGTTACTCCTTGGCGGCAGAAATGGGCATGGTGGCAGAACTTCCCCGGACGGACTTGGCGTGAGTTCTACTGCTCTTATATTATTACTTTGACATGTGTACTAATTTGTATATTTGTGATTTTTCAGACCCTCACACTTGCTGGACGAAGATTCTCAGAGCTCGGTGAAAAGCTCGACAAATGATAGTAGCAATAAAATGAAGAAATCTAAGTTTGCAGACTTGTTTGATAGGTAATTACATCGACTCTATTATTTACTTTCAAAACGTTTTCGCTGGCCTCACTCAGCTCAGTTGGTAGTGCCTTATGCGCTGTAGGTTGCATGTTCGAATCCCATTAAGGACAATCATTTTTGTGGCGAACATAGATGTTTGTTTTTTGTTAGAAAATGAATTGGATATATGTATATGTATTTACAAAAAATGGGTATAAGTATTATATTAGTGTCTGATTCCCATGATACAATGCTATGCTACTTAGCTTACTTTGGAGCTAGATGGCGCTGTGTGAAATATGCACCAGTATTTATTTTATTTATATATTTGAGGAGATATTTGAACTCAGTGATTCCCCACGCAATGTGCCTGAAACTATACACTAAATAAATATTTATTTTAAGTGTTCAGTGTCGATCCAAATAATTAATAAAATTATTTTCTTTTTCTCTTGCAGCAATAAAGTTTGGACGGCGTTCGATGTCAAAGAGTACATGTGGCCGCCTCCGGACGTACCAAATGTGAATCATCAGGTCAGTCATACAGATAATAAAACTAATTATGAGACTCATAATGCAGGCAATATAACTAGTGCCTGAGTACTGCCTCCATACCTATTTCTACCGTCAAGCACTTAACATCAAGTAGGTCTCTTGCTCACTCCATTTTTTCCCTAACGTATACTGTCCCACTGCTGAGCAATGGTCTCTTTCAAGTCCTACCAAATTTCCATTTGTTAAATAAAAAAAAATTCTATTGCTCTGTTTCTGTACCTCAAGACTATTTTTTTAATGATAAATAATAAAACGACGACATTATTATTTGGCGCTAAATATAGGTTCTTCAAAGCGACTGCACAGTTCGTAAATAGAAAATGATCACCATATCAGTTTACGTCACCATTTAGTCAATGTGAATCAGTTTTGAACAGTTTGACAGCCCTCACAGTTCAGTTGGTAGTAAGAACCCCGACCTATATCTGAGCTATTCGTGGGTTTAATTCCCGACATATATTTGTATGTGTTCTGTGTTAATATGTATTATATGTAGGTATTTACGAAAAAGTATACAAATATTATATCAGTTTTGTGGTTCCCATGATATGAGCTATGCTTAGCTAACTGTGGGGCTAGATGGAGATGTGCGTATTTTTTTTTTTACTAAATTGTTACAATTTCTTTGTACATACTGTAACATTACCCTTTTTGGTTTCAGGTAATGATGATTCAGGAGCAAGTGGCTATGTTCCTCGGAGTGAAAAGCTTCAAGCGACGGTACGCGGAACTGAAGCGAAGAGCGATCGTTGGCGACGAGAAGGATTATGTGCTCAAGAAAGACATTGTCACCGAGGCTCTTTGTGATCTTGGTGAGATTTACTCTACTATATTTTTAAATTTATTTATTAATAATAATAATTTAATGTATTGCCAGAATACAGGTTGTTGTCAGATTATAAATAATAAGTTGTATCACTTGTATCTTGTACCCCTCTGAAGGGTAAGGAATTATGCAAATTACAATTTTTTTATTATAAGTGAAATACACTTATTATATGGTACTGCAAAATGTCATTAAAATATTACGTTTTTAGAGTCAAAATACTCTAATTCAATTATACCTTATTAAATATTAGAAGACAAGCGTCCAGATCAGGCTTTGCACGGGTAGCGTTAAGTATTTACAGCTGGAACTGATGAGAACGTGACTAGAGAGCGCGGTGGCCAGTGGTACTGACCCCGAGTTTAAATCCGGAGGTTGCTGGTTCAAATCCGACCGATGTGCACCATTGTTTTTCACTTGATAAGTTTACGTGCGCAATACCAAGTTCTCAAAACGGTTAAGGAAAACATTGTGAGGAAAACCCATATGTCCTAGAACCAAAATTTGGAAGATTACCTCTTACTCAAACTTATGAACATTACCTCTTTATAATATTAGTGTTATGGGCAGAGGTTACCACTTAGTTTACATACATATTTATTTACATTTACATACCAGTTTACATCTGCTGTAGTCTTAAGTTATTATATGTATGTTAGTCACTAAGGTATATATTTATATGGGCCAATGTATTTAATACCTTAGTATTAAATACATGCTACTTATAGCCTGAAATAAATAAATAATAATTATTATTAACACACCAGATGAGACATCGGCTATCTCCGCAACTGAATCAAATAAAAAAAAAACAATCAGAATAGAATTAGAAAAGAATCTCCATGTTTTCCAAGTCATTGTGTAACGTTGTATTTATTACACAGGTATCACAGCTGTGGACGCCAGCGACGTGCTGGACATAATGTTGTCGGACTACCCTCACAAATACGAGGAGTACCGGTCCCACCAGCGCCAGAGACAGCTGACGGCTCCGTCCGAACACGTTGAAATCAAAACAGAAGAGAAACCTGTCAAGGTCGAGACGAAATCCGAGAAAACATCCGACAAACCTGAACCGCCTAAAGTTGACCCGGAGAAAACTAGACAGGTATGTTTTGTTTGTTATTTAAGTGACGAGGGGACGGCCCACATGATGTTAAGTGGTAACTGCCGCCCATAGACTACAGCGATACGACTCTAGAAAATCTCGACCAAAGTACGAGATGACTCAAGTCGCATTGCGTCGCGTCCATCACCACGAGACAGGGATGTTACGTCTCATGCGCCGGGCCATCTGCTCGTTCCGTAACTATTAAATATTTTTTTGTTGAAAAATATAATTTCCAAAACAAGTTTTTACAATCAGTCTCTTGATACCAATGAGGGCTATTGTATACCTACCTGTCAGGACAAATGTATCGAGCCCTAACTCGATTTGGCTGCTGAGTGCTATTGAGGAGTTGGTTGCCAGCCGGTGGCTCTGGAAGGAGCTCACCATAGTATTGCATTGTCATCAAGTTTATGCATGACTGCCAAATTTCAGCCAATTCGAGCTACGAGAAATGGTTCATAACTCAGTTCAAATTTTGACCTAAACATACATCCACACAAAAGCTTGTAAAAAGAAGCATTCATCGTTCAGTAAAAACGTATTACATACTTCGTTAATATATTTATTAATACATATATGTAATTATCTAATGTAACTAACGTTACCAAAATAAACTAAAATTTGCACTAAAATTAAAACAAATAACCACCTAGAATAATAAAATTGCTGTGCCCTAACAGGGTTTATGTTTGAATCCCATAAATATATTAAGATCTTTGTAACAACATTGTGCAATAAATGCTTTGAATTTGTATTTATCGCAGGACATGGCCGCGGCGGCGATAGCGTCCGCAGCGGAGTGGAACGCGATGGCGAACGCGTGGCGGCGGCCGGCCTGCGTCGACCTGCAGAGCAACACGATCCACCGGCGTCGAGCGCCCCCCTCCGCTGCGCCGCCCACCCGCGTGCGCCCCCCGGGGGGGTTCTACCCGCTCGCGCTGCTGCCCGGACAGTACCAGCACGCGTACCGCGTCTACACGCCCGCGCAGCTCAGGTGACCGAACTGACCTTGCCTTTTTTAAATGACTCACTGTGCTGTTGGACCTTACATTACGTGCCTATTACTGACTAGCACGCTTACCGCGTCATTACGCCCACCCCATCTGCTTGGGCGTAAAGACGTTGCAAAAACTAAAGCCGGCTGTTTTTTTTTTATGTCTGTCAGTTATTTTAATCCTCGTGTTATATTCTTGCATGTTTAAGAATAAGAATAAGAAACGTTTATTGTGAAACTGTGTACAAAAAGATCTTATTTTAATATAAAGTATCAACAGTTTGTCCTCTCGGACATACAATAATATCAGTTAGGTACAAATTGAGAACATAGAACAAATACCAAACGACAAAATTATTACAACTAAAGATAATAATAGTATAGTTCTATATAAGAGACCTCTCATAAATTAAACAAAACGGTCCTTTCCACCTGAGACTTCTCTCAGAGTTACAGGCGCATATGATGCGATTTGGATCTTTTCTTACCTAATGGCTGGATGTCCACGGCCACTCGCTTCTCGCGACCATTCCCTCTACGCTCCTGTCAGCTATGGAATGATCTGCCTTCAGCGGTTTTCCCTCGGAGCTTCGACATGGGTTCCTTCTCTTCTTAAAGGCCGGCAGCACATAGTAATGCCTCTGGTCCAGATGTCCATGGGCGACGGTGACCACTTTCCATCTGGTGGCCTGTAAGCTTGTCTGCTAGTATTTAATATTTAAAAAGATAGGGGATGAACCAGTTCGTATGGCTTGTTATGGGCAGAGGTTACCACTTAACCCCTGGTAGGCCATCTGCGCGTTCCGTAACTGAATCAAATATAAATAATGTATGTATTGTTGTCAGGTACTTCCCCCTGAACACGGTGATAGCGGCGCCGCCCGCGGCCGCCTCGCCGGCGCACTCCAGCGACGAGTCGGACGGCTCGTGGGGCGACCACTCCTCCTCCAGCGAGGAGTCGCGGCCGGCGCACCCCACGCATCACGCCGCCAAGGTACCCTACCCTACCCTGGAGTTGTTACAGTTGTTAAGACAAGCCGGTTTCCACATCTGACATTTATGTACAATGTTCAAGATAAAATCTCATTCGCTGTAGTGATACTCTGTAATCCACAACTTCATACAACAATACAATATGTCGACAACAAACGGTATTCACAGACATCACGAAAAAATCATTCATGAATAAAAAAATCAAACCAAAAATACAATTCTAATGACCATATGCCGTTGACCATACCCTGAAAACATTATCACTTAACAATATCCCCACTCACATGAATGGACCGTAATGTTTTGGAAAGTCACGTTATTTAAATTTTCAACAGTTACATTCTATGCCTCCGTTACTACTAGTCGAATCAGGTTTGTCGCACCAGTTTAGTGAAAGGACTAAGTGCGCCTAAAAGTTCCTTTCGTGTACTTGAAACATGTCTTCGGATTTTGTGTCTAGGTCATGTCGGTTTCCTCACTATGTTTTCCTTCACCGTTATGAAAATGTGGCACATAAATTTTTCAAGCAAAAACTCATTGGTGCACTTTGGGATTTGAACCAGCGACCTCATTATTGAAACTCAGGGGCAGTACCACAGCGCCACCACGCTCTCTAGGGAAAAAAAGGAAGCCCTCCTTTGGCGGTTTCTTGTCTGTTCTCCCCATGGAGGGTCGGATAGGGTTTGAACAGGCGTCAAACTTAGCGATAAGTTTAAGACCTTATGTTTTGAATATTATTGACGTTTCCAAGCCATTAATAAATTCTATGGAAATAAAGTTTTTTGACTTTGATTTCGAGTTAGGCCTCTGTTGATCCTCGCTAACAAGTCTCCGAATATTAGAAAATTTCATTTTCAGCGTAAAAAACTAACGAAAACGAAACGAAGCAGTGAACACGACAAAGAGAGGGAGGAATGTCGGGGGGGCGGCGCGCCCGAGGAGGCGGTCGAACTCTGCCGCGCGTGCAAGCTGCGCCTCGAGGCCAACAGGAAGTACACGCACGAGCGGTTCCTCGTCTGCGCGCACTGCAACGCTAAACGTAAACATTTCATTTCATTAAAAGCCAATACAACTAGTTGGTAATATCGCTGTATAAGTGTTTTAGTAGCAGTAGAGCTTGTGCTAAATTCGCCCGGAGAATTACTGCCACCACACCTGGTAATCTGCCGCCAAACAGTGATGCACTCGTGTTGCTGTGTTCCGGTGGAAGGGAGTGGGTGCCGGTGAAATTGCAGGCGCATGAGACGTAACATTCCCGTCTCGGTGTGATGGACGCAACGCAGTGCGACTTGAGTCATCTCGTGCTTTGGTGAAGAGGACTTGAGTCGTATTGTTGTTGTCCATGGGCGGCGGTTACCACTTAACATCAGGTGGGCCGTCAGCTCGTTCTATAACCTACATCACATAAAAGATTTGTCCTGGCTGTCGGATATAACGAATTGCATTACTGGTGTGTTAGCCGCGTTGTTCTTGAGAAATGGTAAACAATGGCGGCGGCGTGCTCACCCCTCGTCACGTCTAGGATCCCAGTCAGCCAGGTTTCCCAGTGTAACCCACATGATGAAAGTGGCCTACTGAGTTTCTGCCTATCCTTTCGTGAATTTGTGTGTGTATACAACTTGGTAACTCCCTCACTTATCCATACAAATAAATAAAATTGAAGTATCTATCTGTAATGTCAAAGTAACAGCTTTTTAAAACACTTGTGAAAGTATATATAGTACTTATCTATACAAATAAATAAAATTGGATCTGTTTGTAATATTAGAATAACCGCTTTTCAAAACTCTAGTTTAATTTAATGTTAATTTTTTATAGCAATCACTAATATTATTTTTTATTTATTTATTTATTAGATTCATCAACAAAATTTACATGATTATGTTCTTAAGTGCTAGATATTATTAACAGATTACATGTAATTTTAATTAAAGATGAACACAGCATGCATACATTTTTGAGTACATAAACAATACGATAATAATAATATGTTAAGAAAATTATTGTTTTACGTGATACAAACCAAGACTAGTTACTATATACCAAAATTTACAAGAATTTTATAATAGAAACATCAAGGAAATGATTTTACTTAATAAACGAATATACAATGAAGAAAATAAAATATACTAAATAGAAATAAGTTATACATTTGATTTTAGAAAGAAGACGTTTGGTATGAGTTAAGAAAAAACAATATTGTACTTGTTATTCCAGTGCACCCGTCGTGCACGGAACTGAACGCGGACACGGTCCGGAAATGCCGCGAGTACCCGTGGCAGTGCGCCGAGTGTAAGACGTGCTACACATGCAGCCAACCGGCAGATGACGACAAAATGCTGTTCTGTGATCTGTGCGACCGCGGCGCACATATCTACTGCGTGGGACTTACGCAGGTGCCTACCGGTCAGTGCTTCAGTGCTGCTATCATTTCAATTACACGCACATGACACATTACACTTACACGTTTCAGAGCTACGGGCCCATACGATGTGACTTGGGTCTTGTTGTACCCAGTAGGGGAGGGACCCACGTCGCATCGATTGTTATGGGCAGAGGTTACCACTTAACGCAAGGTGGGCCGTCGGATCGTTCTGTAAATATTACAAAAAAAACAGGCTCCATTTAGATCACTGATGGGCAAAGTCCTCTTTTTTGCCACAAATACGAGCCGTAAAATACTGTTTTGTGACGTGTTCGAGCGCATCACGCATATCTATAAGCTATAAAATATAAGCTAGATATAAGCTTTTATTAACCCCATGGACTTATGTTGTCTCAATAAAGAAATTAAATTATTATTATTATTATTATATCTACTGCTTCGACCTTACGCAGTTGCCTATCAGACTGCTAGATCATCATCATTATTCCTTATCATCAACTCGTATTAGACCATTGCTCCCGGTAAGCGACTGAGTACTATGTTTCGTCATTCCGTATCTGCTATTCACCCTACGCAAGTTGCCCAAATGGATGGAGGCGAATAAATATTTATATACTCGCGGTCACCATTTAAGAGCTAGTGTCAACGTCATCATTCTGTAGTCTACTACTGGAAATATCTCTGGGGGTGGTTAAATATTTGCGTATTTGTGGACTGGTTATTGGTTCTATGCTGACCAGACTACAGCCCGTTTTGCTTGCTAATCCTTCGTGGATTTTACCTTCAGGATAAGAATGAGTGAATCTGAGCGATACTTACACATGTAAACTCAACGAGTTAATCAATGGAATAGTCGCACCCTGAGTGTCCACATTTCGGCAACGTTCTATTTATAAGTGCTGTCAGCCAGCCCACCGCGACAAAATGATGCCTTGTGGGCGTCCACAGCGCCCATTTCTACTGCGTGGGTATGATACACTGCACATAGCTCATCAGCACTCTATATCCACTCCTTACTAACTTCAGGCAACTCGTTTCCCCCCGTCGGTAGCCCCGCGACAATAGGAAACGTTAGGCTTATATATTACTTCCTAAAAAGGGGTTATATTTGCCGGCATTGACTTACCATACCGATGTATATTTATATTCCAGGTCGATGGCACTGTGTGGAATGCGCGTTATGCAAATCATGCGGCGCGCGGGACCCCAACGGCTTACCGATGGCGGCGGGGGCCCCCGGAACCCCGGGGCCCTCGGGGGCCGGCGAGTGGCATCATCAAACGCGGCGGGGCCCCGGCGGGCACAAGGTCTACTCGCATTCGCTCTGCACACCTTGCGCTAGGTCAGTATCTCTCGCTTCAGTTTTTTGTGCCGTTACGATAATCTAGTGCAAGATGTAATCCTATTTTTTATTCGGGCAATTAATGATATTTCTATTTAATTCTGGTCTAATATTTATGAATGCCTTATCTTTGGCAGATCTTAAAAAATACTTATGGCCGGAGTGACTCAAATATAAAAAAAAAATGTGAGCCGTCACGGGACTCCTGGCAGATGTGAAACATCGACATTATTTTGTAAAAGTAATATGCAACGCATGCCGTGGCGACGCTTCGCCACGGCATGCGTTGAGTTTCGGATAGTTCTTAAATATGAATATTTTTTGTTCCATCCAACTGTTTTAAGTAAATGTCTTAGCAGTGCAAAGCTATGAGCAGGTTACGTGCCAAATATAAACCTCATCATTTTATTGCTTTTTTATATGAACTGGTGATTTTTCTTACCACCTAAAATTTATTTGATTACCAATTCCCTAAATTTCTTTTTTCCTAAACCACCACAAAAAAGTATCCAAATCAGTCTAGCAATTTTGATGTTTTTGTGAGACTAACGCACGGCAATTTTTATTTATTTATATATAGATATTATTCAAGCACACTAGATTATCGTCACAGTACTGTTTAGTTATAAGTCGAGCAATATTACCCCCCCCCCCCCCCCCCACTATAAATTAAAACAGTAACCACTTTGTACTGAATTGGTTTTGGGATAGCTATAAAAAGTGATACTAAAATGTTGTATATTATTTTCAAGCCACAGTTTTGACAATTCCTATAGAAAACATACTGAATAATTTTGATTATTCTTTGTTTGATCTTCCACAGCTTAGATAGACCCTCATCATTAGATATCTCTATTACTATCATCTAGTAAATTGATTTAGAAACCGCAATCCTGCTGTATCAGTACATTTTTTTACAACTACACCTGTTTATCATAATCGATTCTTCACTCTTGGTTCATAGTTATGAAATATCGTGTCGTGAAGAATCGATTGACTCACACTTTGCATTTTAAATTCTCCATTCATAACAGCGGAATAAATTACAGAAACTAAACAATTCCGTGTTGTGTTTCAAGTAAACCCAAGAGGCGCTCCAACAAAACGTGAAACGTAGCGTACCATATAGAAGAAGAGTTATTATCGAGGATCCAGAAAAAGTACACAGTTTTTTTCAATACAAAATATTTCCATTATGTGTAATTTGTTTTTAAGTAATAAGTGGTCTTGGTAGTTTGTGTTTCACACGTCATCTCATGCGTTTGATGTGTACTAACACGAGCTGGTTCATTTTGTGTCTCGTCTGGACGTCTGCTCTGTGGATATCCGCTTTGTCTTTGATATATCGTAGCATTTTGACCCCCGCAGAATGACTTCTTGCCCCCCCCCAACGCAGCGTTCTTAACTCAGCACACTTTTCAGTATTCATTTGATAAGTTGCATGCCCTTCCATACAATATCTACAATGCCAGTCTGCTTATTATACACCGTTCGGGCAATGATATACAGGGTGTATCCAATGTTATTATAAAAAAATGATGGCACTGTATAGTATTTCGCACTGTGTCTAAATAGTGCACATAAGATAAAATGGTGTATAAGCAGATAGTGTTGTTAAAAGAACAGAAAAGTAACTTGTGTTAACGGTGTATGGAATATACACCATTCTAAATTAAGTTTCTCCCTCCTGCTGTAAATAGAACTGAAAAATTGGCTAGAACAATGTTACAATAGAACAACTTTACTGTTCCTTTTCACTTTTTTTTACATGGTAACATTCATTTTTACATTTGGGGACATAATTGATTCAATACCTTCTACAAATGGCTGTCCATTCATGTAGCACTCCGCTGTGGTCATCGACTGATAAAAAGTATTGCATCAATTCTAGTCATTACGAACAGTATATCGACATTTCATTTTTCACAAGATAACTCAAGACTAACTCATTATTTTCATCTATTGAGTATTTCAGTAAACACTAACACGGGGCGTAGCTCATTTCATCCCCAGTTTTTCCAAATGCAATCACTAACTTGACAGTTTTTTTATTACCTGTCTTCTGGCTCAGCACACACTACTATGTCCTCCAAACAGTCTTGTCACTTATGGTAAATGGTAATTTTTTGTGTATATAATAATATAATATATCTAACTTCACTGTAATTTTATCACAGATGTAATTTTTAACTGACTCAATAACTTTTACAAATATACTTTGATTTTCACTGACTCCCTCTATATACCTATTTTTTTTGCATTGATAAGTATTTCAAAATAAATTCATAAATCCAAATGAATTCAAAATAAATGAATTTCCATGCAATTCACTTTACGTAGTACGAAACTCAGGTACACAAGGGTCGTTTCACATTAGATATTTTTTTCTGCAAAGGCATATTTATAAAAAGTGAAGCAACTAATACAAGTTTAATATTCTATTCGCAGCTCCTTTCTGTTGTGCCTGAAATAATGGGAAAATGAAACGAAATGTTGGACACCATTTTATTATTAACTAGCTTCTGTCACCGCGGCTTTGCCTGCGTGGGCTAAAAAATATAAAGTTGCAAAATAAATCAATGTCTATAATTTATTAGTGAAAGAATTTTCAGAATTTGTTTATTAGTTCCAAATTTTAACCACTTTCGTACAAATTTTACTGTATATTAGTGTAAAATAGCAGATATGTCACAAAAACCCTCAGTAAATTAAATTCGTTTCGTTGCAAGTTACTACATTCATAAAATATTTAAGCAAAGCGAGTCTTTCGATGAAATTACTATTTATGAATACGAAGTGTCACGAAATATTAATGATAAATTTAAAACTATGATACACTAACTGTCTAACAAATTAATGATGCAGTTAGTTATTACTTGCTGTGTGATATGTGATAAAGATGAAATTTATGAATATATTATTATAATAATATTAAATGGTAATTTGATAGGAGGCAAATTAATAAAATGGTCCTCAACACACGTTCCCATTTGCACTCACCACCCCAACACTGATATGAGTCGACCCAACATAACAACAGAGCCTACGGAAGACAAGTAATAAAGTAACGTGACGTATCGAGTGCATCGTGTTGAGTCGCTCGACGTATGTACTAATGGCGTGTTTCTGTTCCGGTGGTTGTGCTCGTATGTGTGTGTGCGTGCGCGTGCGCGTGCGAGTAGGGCGTATCGCATCGGTCGCTACTGCCCGCTATGCGAGCGCTCCTTCATCGGGCCCAAGGGGACAATGCAACTGGTCATATGTAAGCTGTGCGATAGGCAACTGCATCAAGGTACGTCACACCGCTCCCGAGTCGCCCCTGTACACCACACCGCACCCCACTCAAACCGTGCAACGTACAAATGCGTATACAAACTATACTAAACCCAATTCATCTTGAGGTCGAGATAACTTTATTCGAGAATCTTATGGCTTGGAAACGTCAATAAGTAATATTCAAAACATAAACATAACATTGACGCCTGTTTAAACCCTATCTGACCCTCCATGGGTGAACAGCCAAGAAACCCTTAAGGGTTTTTGTGTATTTTTTTATCAGACTGTTTGAATGTTTGTGTCGATTGTATACGCATTGTTATCTACGCGATCACACACGAGCGCACGCGTAGACTGAAGCTTATCCCCCTCTCCCCCCATGAAGCCGCCTGGAATAAAACGCCATTAGATTGAATTCCGTCCATCTTTGGCTATGTTTGAGCTTTAGTTGAATAGTAGAATGGTGGTCGTTTGCATGTTGCTGGTTTCGGGTGTAGTAATTTTAATGGTGTTTTATTCCAACGGTTGTTTTTGCGTTTGGCCGAGCGTTAGCGAATGTGAGCTAACATTTTTGCTATGAGAAAAATTTGATCTACCTCATGTGACTGGTAGAAATAACATTAGCAAAATTGTTACACTCATAAATGCGTAGCATGGTTCTTCATAGCTTAATTTTACTACTGTCCATTATTATCATACTTTGTACTACATATGCATACTTTCAAATTGCTTATTTTTTCATATACATCGCTGGACTTTCGTTTCCATTTGCGCTATTTCTCGTAAATAGTTTCAGAGCGAAAACTACAGTTTTTAAACGTTTATACACACAGTTTATTTATTTTAGTCGGCTTTTGTGATAGATGCGTGTTTATAGAGCGTTTCGGTACCTGCGCATGATGTATGATACACTGTAAGCAATTGTTTGCTTCGTTAGCCGGTAGTGAGATGAGTGGGTCGCTAGTGAGATGGGCCTCGAATGTTCCTATTTTGTGTGCCATTCGTTGTCGTGTTTTAGGTATTAGGTTTATCTATAAGTATTTTATTTCAGTTTTGGTTCGTCTGCGATGTAAATATTTAACAGAATATGTGTAAGTTGATATTATACAAAGTAAGGGTATATTCTTTGCATGTTCGTCTATACAAAAAGTATTATTCTCCAGTTGTTATAGCTATTGTTGTGGGCAGAGATAACTGCTTAATAGGTGAGCCATCAGCTCGTTCTAAGTTAACTAAGGGGCCGATTTTCAAATGCTAGATAAATATTGTTTATTCGATAAATAGCAATTGACTTGTCTTTTCTATATGTAAGATAGCCTATAAGGCTTTGATTGACGAATAACTTCTCTAGGAATACATAATTTTATCCTTATCTATGACTGCCATCAGCCAGAGACCGTTATCCAAGAAATGATTTAAAAAAAATAAGGATTCTTGTAAATTTTTTGTATACAATTTATTACTTGGACTTATATCATAAAATAAATTGTGTTTAAGGTCTGAAAAAGAAACAAATCTACGGCCAGGTCAGGTTTGTTGTCTCTGGTATACTTTTATTGAGAACCAGTTCCAATATTGAGGCAGCGTGATACTGCCACACAGAACAAGGTTTTTTGAGATCAGTTCAGCAGTCGTATTTTCTTTCCTTGATATAAACAAACAAACATTTTTCCTCTTTTTTAATATTTCTTTAGATAACGTCTTACATATTTTTTGGCAATAAATTGGGTGAAATGAACTCCATAAAAACTAAAAGCAGAGACTACAGCTTAGTTCAGTTCGGCTAGTCTTGGCTGCTCGGATTTTCGTGGATGAGGTATCAAATAGCAGTATATACATTCACGGAAGTTTGGAGTGCCTGTGTTCAGCTCGGCTAGTATTACACTAAAGCCAAGGACTGTTTAGAAGTAGTTTTGCTTTATCCCTAAAGAATAGCTAAAACACATATATATTTAATCTGTCTTCAATATCTTAATATGTAGCAGATGAGTACATCAAATAAAATATCAGTGCATCAGTATTTTACAGTATTGACTGGCATGAAAGCTCAGTTGGTAGTAACCCCTCCTTTCTGCATGTAGTACGTGGGTTCGATTCCCACCCAGGACAAATATTTGTATGACGAATACAGATTTTTGATCTGTGTCTGGCTGTTGATATGTATTTAAAAAAAAAGTATTATATCAGTTGTCTAGCTCCCATGATACAAGCTATGCTTAGCTTACATTGGGGCTAGATGGCGCTGTGTGATATGTCCACCAATATATATTGATGACAGAGGAACCGGCCCCACATAGTATAACGTGTTGTTGTCCGTGTCCGTGTACAGAATGCGTTAGGGCGAGTGCGAGTGCGTCGACGCTGAACGTGCTGGACTACACGTGCGGCGAGTGCCGGCGCGGCGGGATAACGTCGCGCGCGGCCGCCGTCCGCGCCGCGCCGCGCACCATCGCCACGCTCTTCATGGCCAAGCGGCGCTTCAACAAGTACGCGCACCGGCAGTACATGCAGAGCCGCCTGCAGGAGAAGCAGGACGCCGCCGACGCCGCCGCCGACCACGCCGCCGACGCCTCCGACTCGGAACTCCCCGACCCCGCCGATGCGAGTGACCCCCTCGACACGCGGACACACTTCGGTGATTGAACGGACTATATTATGATTAGTTTACGTGTTAACACTTATTCGCTTCGGTAATACGGTTGTAAGGCAAACTGTTGCATAAATCTGATTAATATAACGTAGTTGGTAAGGTAACGTAAGGTAAGTATAGTTGGAGAACGCGATATTGTCTCGTGTCTAACGTTGCATATTTTTAGTTTTGTATGCGTTGAGATCTTGAGGTAGTTTCGTGGAGCTAATATTCGAATTATTCTTATGTATAATAATCCCTAGTGGGTAATTTAACAGACGGTTAACGTCGTTATGTGGTAAGATGGATAGATAGATAGCTGTAGATTGTGAGACACTAACGTTAATATTGTACAGTAAATTAAATACTAACTTCACTGTATGGGTAGCTGGGCAATCGTAATATTTTTAATATTCGTAGATTATGTTCGAATGTATCGTGAAGCAACGCAATCATGTATTGTGTATTCGTCCATATGTTATGGTATAATTAATACGATGGCGCGTAGGCAATGGATGTATGAGATTGTGAGTAGCTGATGTTTTGTGGAATAGAGATTTCATATTTTCCCTCTGTATGGTAATTTTTGAGTGTTTTGAAATAATGTATCATGTATATCTATAAAATAGAAGAAAAATATTATCTCTTTTGATTTGTCTCTATGAACACTTTCAAAAGTAAAATAAACGTAATTGATTTAAAATTTGCCTTTTAATGCATTTGTTTTCTATTATTTTGAGTTGTCACACTGTTTATTTCAAAATTGGTGCACAAACATATATACATACAGTGTGTATATTGTTTTCTCTCTTTTTTTTAGTATAATTTAAGATTATCGTTAACGTTGCATCATAAGATATTTATTTTAGTTATACTTTCATACGGATACAGCTGTATACAAAACTATACCTGCGATTAATACAATAACATATAGATTGAATAGCCGCGTTCATTCAATGAAAAACCCAACTAGATCGTCTATAATGATGAACACCCCCCAACTAGCGTTTAATATGTCCCCCTAATAATATGCCCTTACAAATGTTGATATAATATTTAGGTTATATACGATAAGCATATAATTTTGTTTAGTAGTTTAATTGTATTATGATAAAAAGTCAGCAGCTCTTCTTTCAACGTGACAAATTATTTTCTTTACTTAATTTCCAAAGTACAAAACGCATAGGCTACCTATTTTCTAATTTATTCCCACATTCGAAAAGCATTCTACCCAATGAATACAGTAAAAATGAATGATCAAATTATTCATCTGAAGAGGATAATAGTTTATTTTCATTGCGATACAATTATTTATTCTATATAGTATTAACTAGGGCTTGATTGGGTAGTATGCATTTTCTGTTTTTGTGTAGGTGGGAGCTATTGGCAGTCTGGTGTAGGGTTCGCGTTACCGGCATACGTAATGTAACGTGGCGTAACGTAACGTTGGGTCGACCCGTTCGCATCGCATTTGCTGTACTTACGATAAATCTCTGCTGTCGTCTGCTAACCACTGCTGTGTGCAATTGTCCCCATAGTGTTGTTGTGTATCATAAATAATATAAGAAGTATGTTGTGTAAGCAGAACGGTCAGTGGAATCGAATACTGATATAATGTATCATGGTTAATTATAATTTGGTTAGTTATAAATAATTTACGTAGTAACAACTTTTATAAAGATATAAAAAGGTTATATCCGTTTGGTGGTATCATGGTTTTTATACAACTACTGACTCAACCGGGTTGATTGTTTTCATATGATTCGCATTGCTTTATTGACACAGGTGAACTATTAAGACTTACTTGTAAGAGAATTATTATATCTTTATGTCTACTTAATGCAAGTGTAAACTTTCTAGAAATCTCGCACTGTTCGGTCAATTTTGTATAAAAATAAAACTAATTTAATTTCGATTTTGGTTTTTCTTTTCCTTTTGCTGTCAATAAAGGTATTTTGGAATTGAAACGAAAATTTGCAATAAAAAATAATGTATATAATTTCACTTACAGTATGGTAAACTCGGTAGCGTAATCAACAAAATGTTATAATAAACACTGAAAATATTCAGCAAATATATTTTATAAACTGGCAATAAAGCATCTGTGTCCGAAAATGTTGAGGAAATCTGCGGACAAATAGAAATATATGTGCGTTATTATCTTGTTTTAAATCAGTGAACTACAATGCACCTTAACATTTGAGAACAATAATGGGGTGTATTAAAGAATCAGCTAAAAATTAGCGCTTCATATTTTTTTAGTTACATGAAATGTGTGATTATTTTTTCCGATGTTCATATTCAATACATCCCATACTACAAAAACATCGTGTACACAAGCACGAATCATCAAATCTGACCGAACTTTGATGGAAAATTAAACCAACGTCGACTGAGAAAAAACCGTCTTATACAGTGCTGCCCGAATATGTGTTTTACAAGGGCAAAATAAATACGTAACCCAACATTTTACCCGTGACGCACCAACAAACAGGACCAGTTCTCGAGTTCCTCGTTCCTCGGTTCGAGCACGAGACACACAGTGTGACGTGTATACAGACCGGTGAGGTCACTCGTCGAGCCGCAGCCCGCTGACGGAGAGGAAGGTGAATGCGTTGTGCAGCGCGAGCACCGGCACGGCGGTGGCGGCCGCGAGCACGCCGGTCCGCACGCGCACAGACTCCACGGCCGAGGTGATCACGCCGGTTCGAGCACGAGACACACAGTGTGACGTGTATACAGACCGGTGAGGTCACTCGTCGAGCCGCAGCCCGCTGACGGAGAGGAAGGTGAATGCGTTGTGCAGCGCGAGCACCGGCACGGCGGTGGCGGCCGCGAGCACGCCGGTCCGCACGCGCACCGACTCCACGGCCGAGGTGATCACCGCGGCTGACGGCGCGCTCCACACCTGGGACACATATGTTTGTTACACAAAAGTTGTAACTGAATGTCCCTAAAGGTCCGGGCTAATTGTTCAGCGAAGTCTAGTATTTTAAGACTAGAAATTCGTCATATAATTACTTTTCAGAAATTTACGTTTATTATTATTATAACCATTTGAAATGCAGTCACTGACCACATCATCCTCAGTAAACAGGTAAACCCTTAGAACAAACATTACACCTCGCATAAAGATACACAATTTATTTTTAATTTAAACAAATATTGGGCGGTAATGGCTGGTCACGCAATGGGCGACTACCATTATCAACAGGCCCATTACACATTTACAAAAAGCAGGCAGAACGTCTGAATGAGGAGACGCCAGTGTTGAATACGTATATATAACCCTTTGAAAAACAATGTAAACGGTACGAGCAGATGGCCCGCTGGATGTAACACATTACCTGATAAAATATCCTCATTTTGACGGCGGGCTGTGCGTTGTCCTTACACTCGTTGACTAGCTTCTTTAGCGCATACTCCAACACTTCCTCCAAGTCCTCTCTGCTCATTTGCGAAGCGAGCGCGCGGTGGGTGTTGCACGCCTCTTCGTTCGGAAACGATAGTTGGCACGTTGAGGGAGATGATCCTACGAACATATTTACATGTACAACTTTTGTGTCCACAACTTGTTAAATCGTTTCCAAAGGTTGTCTGGAAGATATCGCTTCGTAGCGATAAGACCGCCCATTGTACGTGTATCTTAAGTAGTTTTAACGTTTGTATTGTATTTTAATGGTGTACAATAAATAATTATCATTCATTCATTAATTTTGTGGTAAGTCTTAGGATCTCTGATGCTGTATTCAAACTATCGTGCAACTCTCCACTTCGGGCAAAACTTCAAAAGTTGCAGACTCAACCAATTCCAGGAACCAGCCTCTACGGTCCTTACCCACCACCCTCCAACACGGTACAAACTTCGCGAACCATCCACAGAGTAAATCTACTAAAAACTTCATATTTGTCAATATCGATCACCAGAATAAAAAAGATGGCTGTAGGAATTAAGCTAAACCATTTTATACTTGTCAACCTAACTTATCTATCGAGTAAAATAAACATATATAACTTGTAATAGTTACAAACCTGTAGCGACATAACATACGAAGGCGGCGACGGTATTTTCATAGTTCCACCTTCTTGTAATGGCAACTTTGTATTCACCGACATTACATCCCGTTTCTTCATCTGGAAGCCAAGTATCACAATGTTAAAATCAGCATGCTTGTACATTGAAACATATTTTCAGAAGGGCCAAGTAGCGTAATAGTGACTTATCCAGCAAAAGAACCAGAAGAACTAACTGCGTGCAGTGTTCATCCGGGGTGTAACTGCTATGTAAAAATCAATTTCTATCTTCAAGATTCAATTGTGACAGGCACAATAAAATGCGTCTTGGGTCTTCCCATACGCGATGAGCCAAGTTGTGTTGCTGTTGTTATTGGCAGAGAATACCGTTTTACATCCGGTAGGACATCTGCTCGTTTTGTTACTAACATAAAAAACTACCACGAATAAGGTTATGCTTAGTTCGTTCCGTGATGTGCTGTCCGGTCCACACTCAAACCTTGTGTTGAGTGAGCCCAGGCGTGCCACTAAACGGCCGCTTGACACAACAGTGTTTTTAATGTTGGCGAGCATTTCTCACTGCATATATACTACCGCGTACTGAACTATGGCGCCCGCTGTTCATCTATAGTTGTGTTGTAGTTACTAACTGTACTCACACTCAAACCTAGTGTTGTGCGAGTGCGCCCACGCGTGCCACTCGACGGCCGCCTGTCTCGGCAGCGCTTGTACTACCGCGTACTGAACTATGGCGCCCGCTGTTCATCTATAGTTGTGTTGTAGTTACTAACTGTACTCACACTCAAACCTAGTGTTGTGCGAGTGCGCCCACGCGTGCCACTCGACGGCCGCCTGTCTCGGCAGCGCTTGTACTACCGCGTACTGAACTATGGCGCCCGCTGTTCATCTATAGTTGTGTTGTAGTTACTAACTGTACTCACACTCAAACCTAGTGTTGTGCGAGTGCGCCCACGCGTGCCACTCGACGGCCGCCTGTCTTGGCAGCGCTTGTACTACCGCGTACTGAACTATGGCGCCCGCTGTTCATCTATAGTTGTGTTGTAGTTACTAACTGTACTCACACTCAAACCTAGTGTTGTGCGAGTGCGCCCACGCGTGCCACTCGACGGCCGCCTGTCTCGGCAGCGCTTGTACTACCGCGTACTGAACTATGGCGCCCGCTGTTCATCTATAGTTGTGTTGTAGTTACTAACTGTACTCACACTCAAACCTAGTGTTGTGCGAGTGCGCCCACGCGTGCCACTCGACGGCCGCCTGTCTCGGCAGCGCTTGTACTACCGCGTACTGAACTATGGCGCCCGCTGTTCATCTATAGTTGTGTTGTAGTTACTAACTGTACTCACACTCAAACCTAGTGTTGTGCGAGTGCGCCCACGCGTGCCACTCGACGGCCGCCTGTCTCGGCAGCGCTTGTACTACCGCGTACTGAACTATGGCGCCCGCTGTTCGTCTCTCCAGTTGCCGGCGAGCCTCGTTCACAGCACAACCGTTCGTCACGTAGCACACGCTCTGTGGAAAACAATTTCAGTGGTGGTATTTGTCAGTTTTTTTTAAATTAATTTAGTACTTTTTGATTATAACTACAACAAAATTATATGCCTCGGCAACGTTGGTCTATCTTCGAAAGTATGAAGATACGGAAGCGCGTGATGATTCTTAAATATAAGGCTGTTACTACTTTCAATTAATGTCTTGATATTATAATGTCACGTCCCATCTATGTGCTTCCAATTACTCATAGCTCCGAAAAACATTTTGGATGCGACATATACATACTTGTACGACACTGCGGATATGCGCGCGCGGCTCCACCGCCCGTATGACGCGCGTAAGGTGCCTAAGGGCGAGCGCACACTGCCGCCGCGGGCCGCCCCCCGCCAGCGCCATGCTGCCCGGCACGAGCGCGATCTGACCGCAAGTGCCGATCACTTCGCCGATCTGCCACATATTATTACACATTCAGAAACTACCCGCGGGATTAAAGGAGTTTAATCCCGCGGGTAGTTTCTGGAATGGAGATTCAAGTTTCTTCCGCCAAACAGCTGCACTGCTGTGCTAGCACTAGCATTGCTGTACTCCAGTTTCAAGGAGGTATCGGTGAAATTACAGGTACTTGAGACGTTGTAACTTCAAGTCACACACGAGTTACGATTTCTTTGCGCAAATCTAAGCTTCCATACCTAAGTATCGACTCCCGACAACAGCTCATGTTTCCTTGCAACTATATCATTTCTGTTACGAAGCGAAGGTACAGGGGGGTGTGTAGAGCATATATGTGTGTAAATTTCATTCCATAACATACCTTGATAGCTTGACTGTAAGGTCCAATGTTCGCCGGCGCCCAATGCGATATTCCCTGCACGTGCATCGTCGACCGCTCTTTGCTATTATCAGTCTCAGAGTAACTCGGGTTTGATTTGTGCGCAACCTGTACATAATTAGCACCGCTACAGATATCTATGGTACTTACTGCGAATGTTTGACGAAAATCATAAATTACTCTATTGGCTGTACATTTGTGCCGAAAGTATAAAGTTCTATTATAAAATCTACAAATATAGCTTTCTTCTTGCTTATACTTTATAAAGTTCTATCATATAATCTAAAATATAGGTTTTGGGATTACCAATATGTATTATATATGTATGTTTTAACAAATTCACACAGCGCCATCTAGCCCCAAGCATAGCTTGTATCATGGGGACTAGACTTGATACTTATATCCTTTTTTGTGACACCCAGACAGAACAAATCTATGTTCGTCACACGTTTGTCCTGGGTGAGAGTGGAACCCACGAGGCCAGTCTGTAATATGGTGTCTGTGTGTGTTGAGTTACTTACAGCGTCGAATATAAGTCCTACATTAGCCGGTAGGGGGCACTGTACGCAAACTCTCGTCGGCGGATTGGGGAAGTCGAACGTATCTACGTACACATCGTTCAGAGCTGAGTATTCGTTCATATCCCGCATGTAAATGTTTACTGAGCAAATGTCGGGCAGCTGCAAACTCTGGGAATCGAGCAAGCCTGAAATATTGGGCGGGGTTACCAAAATGTGGGGTAAAATATCTCGAAAAATAATTTAGCTAAGCAATAAATCATCAATTTAAATCAATACCAGGGATTAATGTGATGATGAGTTCTAGAACGGCATAGCTATTTCTGATTGGAATCTACAGGTAATGATCTTGAGAAGCCATACATTTGTAACGAATTGGTTTGTCGATGTATGAACGATGTAAAAGCGTGCAATAAACTAACAAAATAAAGCTTTCGAACAAGTTTACCTACTAATAAGTTTCTTCATAGCGTCTTCGGTCGCTATCCTGGTGTCGATACCTTCGCCCACAATCCCACCAATAAAATACCACCCCTGCTTGTTCCCATAAATAGATCTGTGGTCCGCTACCGGGGGTCGTTCACCCTTGTCGTGCGTTTCATAAACGTACCCTTCCCCTATACTCTCTAAACTGTCATTATTATCTACATCATTGGCACTGTCAACTTTGTCTCCAGAATACGTGAGCAATGGATTCAGTTCGTTTTGTTTTTTCTTTTCCTCCTTTTCTAACTTCTCGATGGATTCTAGTTCCGTCTCGCTCAGTTCAATATCGCTTATGTCGCTGAAAACGTTGTCGCTTAGATCGTTGATGTAATCGAGCGAGCTTTTGACGGGAGGTAGCTTGTCGTCGTGTTGTTCCTTAGTTTCTAGATGTAGGCTGAGGTTGAAATATCCCACCGGGGCGACCGGATCGTCAGAATGCATTACCAGCTGTTTGCTGTCTCTGTAACGATATAAACCGTATTATGAATTTTGTATGTATGCAACTGTATATGAATCGAGAACAGTCTTATGTTTAGCAGTGGAGTAATAAAGTCAAAATTTTAATTCTTTTAGTCTGGCATTCATCTAGACAAGTTTAAGAAGTCTAAGGCCATTAACAGATAAGAAAAATCAGTGGATTTTTACAGCTCAAGTAAATGAACTTTCCATAGGGGTCATTATAATTGAAACGTTTCTTTCCCTAGGGGATGTAACTTATTTCTTCGAGGCATGTTCATCTCAACTGGACAATAACTATGATCCCTGTAACGTCGGTAGTTTTGTAGACTGACGGCTTATCAGGATGTTATCAGACAAGTTGAATGCCCTATCGGACACACGTAAATGAAGCCCACCTAGATAAGACATAAAGCTACCTATAACTGTGTTAAGCTCGAGTCACTTAAGCGAATTAACTCTCTTCGTTTTGAATAGATATTTGTAGCGAATTGCGTGTCACACAACATGCAAGTTTTCTCGCGGTAGGTTGTCCAAAAACATATAATCTAAAAATCATTGCGGCAATATTAATTGCCTCTTCCAGATTTTTTTTGATACCGTAAATGTAATTATGTGTGCAAATAATCATGAATTAAATTTGCTTTAATTTTTAGTTATGGATAAAAGTTTATACAAAAACAGACCCAAATTTGGCAAACAATTCTATTGAGAAAATTTTGTGCAATCGTATTTTCTTTTTACCAGATTTAAGATAATATGAAGAAATAACTGATTCATATAGAATTCATACAGTAGTGGCTTGGAAACGTCAATAAGTAATATTCAATACCCAAGGTGATTTGAAGACTGCAAGTTTGAATCTGCTGATGTAGCGACTACCTATCAGAGCATCCCAAGTATAACAGGCTATTCTAGTTCGTTTTAACCCACGTCAAAGTGGGAGCAATAGACTGTCCAAGGACATAAATATTTAATACGTTCTTCTTTTTTTAAACAAAGTTACGTAAGCATGTAGCCCACCTGATGTTAAGTTGTAACCTCTGCCCATAACAAGATCAAACGCCTAGGGGTCCTCACATAATTAGGTGCAAGACGCGTCGCAATGTATTGCGCCCGTAACTTTGATACCTGAAGCCACATCAAAGTTACGGTTACGGTACAAACCTCTGCCCATAACAAGCGATGCGACTTGGGCCCTCTCTTACTTAGGTAAGACAAGACCTAAGTCGCATCGTATGCGCCCGTAACCCTGCGACGTGAAGGTGAAATGTATGAGTCTGTAACTACAAAGGCAACCAAACATTTCAAACCGGAACACAGTAACGCGAATGCATCATTACTTGGCGGCAGAAAAGGGTATGGTGGAATATTTCCCCGGGTGAACTTGGCATAAGTTTAACTGCTACTAAAAACTTTTACAGACAGTGAAAAATAATAGTTTTTCGAACGTGAAATCTAAAGTAAACCTAAGCGTATGACCGGACGAGGCCGTACTTAAATGTACAATATTAAATTAGCGCGGTTAATTATTTTCTACATCGTAAAAGTAAATGTTAAGATTGCACTGCAATTAACTGCAACTATGTTGGTACAAATTTATTTTTAGCTTACGTTTCCGCGCGCACGTCGCCGTCTGTTTGCAATTATATATTATTGACATAACAGCACGATTCAGACGACTTCAATAAATTAAAGATTTAGGTATTGATCACAGTGATCAAAATATATTTTATTTGACGATTTTATTCCTTTATTTATTTTATTCTTATGGTTGATTCAAGAACCTGAAATCACGATAAATAAGCAACAAATTGAAAGTAGACGAAGTTAAATTATGTTAACAATCGTTGTATACACATCACCTTAATTATATTAAATGTTTATTATGGCCATAACAATCAAACTCAGAGCTTGCAAAAGAAAATACAACTCACAATATTTTGTAACCCTGTCAAAAAAGGGGCTTCGAATCAATACATTCCTGTAAATACATTATTCAGTAAAAGATGCATCAGATGCTCAGAGCTCAGAAGATGCTCAGTCTTTCTCCCCATTCTTCCCCATGGAGGGTCGGATAGGGTTAAACAGGCATCAAACTTATCGATAAGTACGCGTGACCTTATGTTTTGAATAATATTGACGTTTCCAAGCCATTTTTTTATGAATTCTATGGAAATAAAAGTTTTGACTCTGACTTTCTCGAGTCTTCATTATTATTGATGTTGGTATTAGAGAGAAGTTACGTATTCTATCGGCCTCTACGATAATTATGTTGCTAACAGATTAATCATGTCATGCTACACAAAAGTGTTACTTATAATGTTGATAAAGTGATTGTTAAACTAATTTGTTTTTTGTAGTTTTAAATTAGATATGTCGAAAAAGACAAAATACTAATCTGCTAATCAAACGCTAATAATCTTTTTATATCTCCTTAAGGAGGATTTATTATTTGCAGCTGATAATTGTTCACAGTTACATCAATATCGAAACAGGCGTTGTGCCAGTACTTCCCCGGACGAACCTCTACTGCCTATCAAGCTGATAATATCATCTTTACGTAATGTAAAACAAAGTCGCTCCCGCTGTCTGTGCGCTTAGATCTTTTAAACTACGCAACGGATTTTAATGCAGCAATTACTTTTCAGCAATAGATAGAGTGATTCAAGAGGAAGATTTATACCTAAAATTTAATATTGTTTTTTATTAATTTGTTGAAATATGACGATAATTGTTCAAGATGTCGGAAGAAATCAAGCCGAAGAGCTTTACTGGCGTACACTGGCGTAAACCAATAGAGTTGTATATCCTTATTAAATTATATTAGACCAACGTCTTGTTTTTTAGGCGTATAATGTTCTGCTACCCGTGCGAAGCCGGGGCGGGTGTATACAATAAACCACTCACATAACTAATCTCTTCTTGAACAGCGGACAGTCGAGTGTGAAGGTTTCATACTCGCCCCCCTCGCCGCACACATTCAGTCCGTATTTCTCCTGCATGAGAAGCAGGTGAGGTTGTATATCGCGTATAGACATACCCAGGTGCGTTCGTGGGTCGAGACCTAGTGCGGCCACCTGTTGGAAATTTAAATAGCTGTTCAACAAGTGAACACAAGTAAATAAGGGTGTGATAAACATTCAAGCGACGGAGTTAAATAGCTTCCCGATGAGGCATGTTTCAATATGCGAACGTGAGCGTGGTGGTAATGACCCCGAGTTTCAATTCGGAGGTCACAGGTTCAAATGCACTAATGAGTTTTTTCGCTTGAAAATATGTGAGCAATACCAAGTTCTCAAAATGTTGAAGGAAAACATAAGGACACCGACATTATCTAAAACGGAAAATTTGAAAAAATGTGTCTAAGTGCACGTTATGAGCGTCTTTGAGGCGCAGCTATAATCCTTTCAACGCACTAAGTATGACTAGTAATGACCAGGTATAATTTTGCTTCTCATGAAATTCTGTGAAGACACAGTGCTATATCTCACTCTCTTTTATTTTAGAGAAACTTCTCTATTCTGGAGACATTATTATCAAAGTAATTGTCACAACAGAAAAACGAAGTTTCCGATCTTCACAATAGAAATATTTTAGATCATATAGGTCTAGTTATATCCTATCAGTTATCTAAATCCCACAGTAAAAGTTATACTTAGTTTGGAACTAGATGGCGCTGTGTAAAATCGACCACTAATATTTATTTACTATTTATGTTTACTTTCAGATAGGCACTGATAATGTTATCATCTAACTGTTTTAAATATTACTTACTTCTAAGATTACTGTGTACAATGTATATATCAATTTTTTATGGTGTAAATCAGCACAATTTGCATTGCAATCGGGAATTTGACTTACTTTAATAATAATAGCCTCAATGCCGCTGTCGATCATTTCCTGCAGCAGCTCTTTCTGGTTCCTCCTCCACAGGTACGCAAGGGAAACAAGACCTAACCGACGACACCTGAAACGACATTGTTCATAACACTAATGTGGTCATATAGGTGTTTTTTTTTAATAAATGATTACATACAGAAATATTAAAAAAATTATCGAGATATTTCTGGACATACTGTATTTGTAAGCATGTCTTTATTAGAGATCACAATAAACACAGAGACATCCAAGTTAAATTGGTCTCTTAACTGCACTGTGCCCGTCGCACAGCAGCAAGATATAATCTTGTTTTTAATAACTTAATCTCCTTTACTTACACATTTTCAACTCTAATTCTTTGGTAATCAGATAAGATGGCACCAACAGCTACGGCTTCAATATCCATTTCAGCCTAAAACAAAATTTGTACTGAAGCCCAATTTCACCAAAAGCTTTGGTCGTGTTTAAATAATATAATTTGGAGGTAGTGGAGGACTCCGGGACATTTCAATGAATGGAGAGATTTCGAGGAGACCTTTGACCAACAGAGGGACACATCAAGTTGGAAAAAAGGACCTGCTCAAATTCTATATAACACTACCTAGAGTCTAGGTAAAGAAAGTATCTAATTTCATCATTGGAACTTATGTTTCCAGTAATCAAAGTATTAATCTTTATGTAAGTAAATATTGCTCAGTATTTTATCAGTGGCACATATTTGACTATTTATCAAGATAAAACTACTTCATTCTTGTGGGACTCATGTTGACATTTACTGACAATGTCAATGAAACTGCATCAAAGTGACCTTGCTATGCTGGATGTTTATCATAAACCATATACAGTAACATACAGTCGCTGGGGCTGTACCTTTACTTAAAGAAAACTGATTAGAATGATTCCAAATCCACCTAGCACTTTGAGCGATAAGAGCAGTGAGTGTATAAAACCAAACCTATTTTTATTTTATAAGGTAATAGAACGAGCCGAAGGCCCATCTTGTGTTAAATGGTAACCTCTTCCCATGACAAATTCTGTCCTCATTGACTTAGGTATGACAAGATGCAAATCGCATTGTATGTACCCATTACTCTGAGATGTGAAGGTGGAATGTCTCATGTACTTGTAATTTCACCAGCAACTACACTTTTCCAATCGGAACAGATACATGAATGCATTTCTACTTGGCAATAGAAATGGGTATGGTGGCAGTACTTCTCCGGACTAACTTCTACTGCTTTTACTACTACTGAAGATTATTAACTACACATTAAAAATATGAGAACATTTCTGTAATTATACTTATACACAGGAATTCTAAAATATTTCTAACTTACCATTATCTGAACAATTTAGTAGGAAAATAACTCTACTTACCTTGACTCTGGCAAGTAGCCGATACAAATCTTCAACTTCGTCATCGGCGGAGGGTTTATAGTTCTTCCCTTGGTCCACGGCAGAGCCAGATATTACTTCCCTGTAGAGTGGCAGATCCATTGCCTCAGAATACAGGTTTATACCTTGGTGTCCCACAGTTTGATACATATAGCTATCTATTTCATCTGTAAAGTTTTTTGAATGAATTTTACTTCACCCTTACATTTTCACGTTACTTTTACACTCATAAATAATGATGAATACGATTTCATGACATCTGTTTTAGAAGTAAACATGCAATAATTTAGTTTTAGATACATATTAAAATTTCAACATTCCTCAGTTTTGAAAAAATAAAATAGAGTGTGGCGCCCAGTGTGTATGTATCTAATTCGGTGATCAGGTCCGCGTACCTTTATTAAGCGGTTGGAGATTGGCCAGCGCCACGATCGAGTGACCGGCAGCGACGCACTGCAACATGTTGTAACAGCTGTCCTTGCCGCCACTGATCAAAGCCACCGTCCTCATCTTAGCGAACACAAAAGAACACAGAAAACTAAGAACCGTTACATAACAATCACATCATTTGTACGCACTTTTTTCGGCAAAACAATGCCACTTTACGATAGGGTCATTATCAATATGACTTGACTGTTACGGCTTGTGGCAATGTGCGTGGCGCACTGAAGTCTGAAATCTTCAGCACTTGTGCACAAAGCTATTAGCGCAACATAATCGTTATCTACTAACACCTACAATCGCAGAAGAATGAAAATAAAACGATTTCCCGAAATTTTTTAACAGCTCGCTGCAAACTAACCCATCAATCATGCTTCTTTCTTTCACCTTCACTTCAATCAATCCTTTTATTTGTCAATGTCAAATTTTTTTCAAATGTTTTTATTACTTAATTAATTGTGCCCATGGATGTAGTATGTACTTCGTATAAAGTTAGATATTTTAGATATTATCTCTATGATTGTGCCTAACTAGAATGGGGTTTAGGGTAAAACAATCCCCAGTCAACAACCAAATATAAGTATTAAAAAGATGCTTCTGTGACAGGTAGTATCGAATTCTTTCGAAAAGATCCAAAATTTTGCTAATATTCAACTGCTACTAACTACTATTTGCTAGATTAAAGGGGTTAAACTGAGCCCCTAATAGTCTGGATCTGTTAGTGCACTAGACACGTCTTAGTAATAGATGCACCTGTGAGAGGCTGTCATTACACGCATGAGAAGAGCGCTTGAGTTCAGGTGTCTAGGGCGTTGCTTTTCTTCACTTGAGCTTTGTAGCTTAGATATAAAATTGTACTTGTAATCGCCAAGAAGGCCAAGATTCAGTTTGAATATAGGACACCCATAATTCGAGCCGGCGGCAGCAGATAAAAATATATAAAATGATGGCTGCGGACTTCAGGGGCTGAGTAAGGTAACAAGCTAGATCTAGCCTCAAAGCCTACTTGTTAGCATTAGCCGAATGGTCCGACCTGTAACCGATCAATCATTCGGGTCTAGTGTAGGCGTACCGTTCGAAACCGTAAGCTGCTCGCTTTCGATGGAATTGCCAGCGCCATCTCATAGTGAAAAAGTATGAATCAAGTTTCCTCCGTGTAACTTTATTATTTCGTTTGATACAAAATAGGAACTATCTGATACTCTGGTTTGAGCCCCTGAATTAGTACTTATCATGGGTTAATTTTTAATGCAAATTTGTTGCTGTCTCTTAAGCAACTTTATTAAAATTCAGTTTTTTTAACTAATCAGTAACGTGTTGATTCGTTTCTTGGAGTCTGTAGGAATGCTGTTGCCATACGTAATAAACTGGTTTACTCATTATTTAACAGTATTATCTGTAAATGTGTAAAATGTATTATGGAATTGATGCTGTAGTATTTGATCTTAGAAATAAAATATAAATTTCATTTTTAAATTACGTTTAATTATTTAACAAAAATTGGTGCAATTAGTACAGACGCCATCAAACCATCTGTTACAATATTTGTTCGCTTGTCAGATTATTGATGCGGTGGTTTGAATCACGTTTGAATTTTAGTGGAAAGCTCCTAAATTAATTTTACTTTACATAAATGCTGCCTTAGTAGCTTCTAAGCTTAAGTTTAAGTGACAGACAAATCCAGTGATCCAATTGTAAACAAGTGCAAAATCATGGTGATAACAGAGAGAAGCAACGACGTTCGAAACGGGAAGCGGTCAAGGGGGCCAAGCCCTAATGGCCATGGAAGTCCTGATTCCAGCTCTGAAGACGAAAATGGTAAGTAAATACATCTCAGCCACTGCCTGCTTGCCAATTGAAAGCCGTTTTCATACCTTGTTTGTAATAAATTCCCTCGAAGCAAACACAAGAACTTGCCTACTTGTGCGCTTGAAGATAACATGCGTCAGCTCAACTCCGTTCTTTAAAAATAACTGGTTCTTACAGCGACTGCCTTATTCCATTAATGTTGTAATGAATTTGAAAATAACTCATGTGTTTCGTGCTTTATTTCTATGCTAACCATCATCATCATCACCATGCTGGATTCACCTCATCCAACTGTGTAACTCCAAAACCAAGCAGTAGTACCGTTTGCAGCTGAGAAAATTAGAGTGGGCAGGGATTATCAAGCTGTGTGCCCCGAGTTGGAACCTGTGGAGCAACGAAGACCGGAAACTATAAATGACCGAGCTTTGCTTGTTTGGTCTCCTACTGCCGACATATCAGACTTAAAATGTAAGCCCATCTCTGTTGCTTATAAAAAATATTTGTATTTTAGATATGGATTTCACTCATTATGGATTTTATTCTAGTGGATGAATACATTACAACAGCAAAGGAAAAGTATGGTTACAATGGAGAACAAGCCCTAGGAATGCTATTCTGGCATAAGCATGACCTAGCCCGAGCCTCCATGGACCTGGCAAACTTCACTCCCTTCCCTGATGAATGGACGGTCGAAGATAAGGTGTTGTTTGAGCAAGCATTCCAGTTTCATGGAAAAAGTTTTCACAGAATACGACAAATGGTTAGTCAATAAATCATAATCATTGACTTAATATTGAAGTTAAATAACATATGTGAATGTAAAATGTCTATGTATGTTATTTTTTTGCCAGTTACCAGATAAATCAATAGCATCGTTGGTAAAATATTACTACTCATGGAAAAAAACAAGAGCAAGAGCGTCTCTGATGGATGTTGTCAGTGAAAGCCGCAATGCTACAGGTTCGGGAACAGGCAAACGGGAGTCGGGCGCTGGGTCTGAACCTGGTGGTTCAGATAAAGAATCTGATAATGATGAAAAGGTATGTATAACAATTTACAGATTGATTTGGGTGTTCCAATATGTTATTCATATTTGGTCCCCTTGTTACATTGAATCCTAATGTTTTTGTTCCCCTAATTGAAGTTTAATACTGTCAGTATATCTGGATTGTCCAAAGTACTTCCAAAACACAGATTTTTACAAATATGCAGAGTGGTGAAATTGATCTGCAAAATAAAGTTTTGAAAGAAGAAAGAACATTTATTTGACATGCAATAACAAATAATTTTAATGATATACTTTTATTAACAAAAAAAACTACAAATTAACTATTATTTGCTCTGCATTCTCTGCATGTATTCAAGTAGTCTCATTTGGAAAATAAGCTTTATATATGCGGGTGTGTTATATCTCAATATATTTGAGTTAAGTCTTGTGTTGAATATGACAGAAGTGGCCTCACCACCGTGGTATTGTCCGCGACGGTGGAACAGATGGTGAGCTTTCACTGCGTGCCTCCAGCCTGCCAGCTGACCAGGTGTGTGCGCTTTACCGCAACCGGTCATTGCATCTTGGTATCTTGCAGTTACTGCTAAGTTTTCTTACGTTATGCTGAGCTTATTGGTACTACGTTATTCTGTCTTGTGATTCGTCATGTTCCATCATCATTGTTTGATGTCTTAACATACGTGCACTGTAATTGAAATGGTATACTAATGCACTAAGTGGCTTTAGTTGCGACAGAATCCTCATTCGCTGATTATGCATTGAGAAATTAGTAAATTAATGTAACATATAACTATGTAGTTCAATTGCATTACACTCATTCAATAGTATTACATTAATTTAATTATAAAAGCTATGGAATTATCATGGTTGCTTGTTCTATTGCTAATTTGTATAAAATTTCATCACTCTGCATTTTTATTTTGATAAAACTTTGACTAATATAATACATTTCATTACTAAAGTTACACAAAGTTATTACATATTGATAATTGTGTTACAGTAATTAGCTAATTATTGAAACCAGTCAAATTTAAGCCTTACTTACAATCTATACAAATAAATGAAATTGGAGTATCCGTTTTTAAAATTAAAATAACCGCTTTTTACTAAGTGCATATGGATGTATACATGGAACATATAATAAAACCACATTTTTTAAATTTTTGTCTGTCTGTCTGTCTGACTGTTTGTTCCGGCTAATCTCCGGCTAGACCGATTTTATCGGGACTTTCACTGGCAGATGGCTGATGTAACAAGGAGTAACTTAGGCTACTTTCCCAAGGGGTAAATAGGGCTGCGTGATAAAACCGAATTCCACGCGGACGAAGTCGCGGGCAACAGCTAGTTTGAAATATAGGTATGAGGCAGCTTATGGTTTTCCATTACAAATCTGTGACACAATTATTTTATCAAATTAACTATTAGTATATGATTTCTCCAAAACAGATAATAAACCATACATAAGTCTTAAGCAACTACTTCACAAGCCTTTTTATTTTATGTTCAATCCTACCACATGTCACCTGATCCATTCCAATATTACAATTCCTTACAATGTCCCCGCATGCTTCCTTTAACAGCCCCAACCAGAAAACGTGTTAACTATAGATGTGTGCAGAATATCATTTATATAATCTAATGGGTTTTTAAAAGAAGTGTGTGAGAGATAATTTTAGCGTTAGTGATTGTCAATAAATAATACAACCATAGTATGTGTGTGCGCCATTCGTGGCAGCATAGTAAAATGTTGATTGGGGTTTAGGGCGAGGGCTGCGGCGACGCCGGGAAACACTGCACCGTTTGCGGCATTCTGTGCAACCAAATCACGCCGCACAACTCACAAAAGCTGTGTCAGGCTTGCCTCGTGCACGCCAGGTCGGTAACTCATCCAGTTTATATAATAATCCTCGCAATATTGCATGTCCATACATCAATTACACTGTGAATACAATACGGTTAGGATTATTCACATATTTTGTTATCATCGGTTTCAATTGCCACCTATTATGGAGGCTAATTTTATTGAATGAAGTCGTGAAAGGGTTGTGTTGACGTTGGCGGTGATGTGACAGACGGACGGGGACTATGCGACCGCTGTGCGGGCCGTCGGGCAGGCGCGGGCCCGGCTCCAAACAGCAGCGGTACAAGCATCGGCTGCCGCGCGGCATATACATCAATCACGACGATCTCGTCGCGATGGCGACCGGCCCTCAGCCCGGTGACGCGGCCCCGCCACATCTCAATCAGGGCGAGGCCATGCTCAGAGCCATGGACAGGGAAATTGTATCGCTCAAGAGACAAGTAAGATCAGCCGACCGACCGCCACAGACGCTATGTAGTGCTCTCACACAGACTCATTCACCGGCGAGCCTGTCGTCTATTTGATAATGCGAGGTATTAACGTTTTAGTGCTAATCTAAGTAGGAAAATGTATTCTGCACACATAGATTTTAGTTGTATTCGGTTTTAAGTTTGATTATTTTTTTAGCTTGACATCGATCATGCTTGATTGCTGTGCGTTTTTAATCCCTCCCTCGTCCCGAGTAGTGTTGGATAATCCAGATATGCACAGATATTAGATTTATTCATCGCCGTCCATACTGTGAAACATTGTACGTTAAAATTGATGTTCATGATGTTAGGTCCAGCAAAACAAGCAGCAGCTGAGCGCTATGAAACGTAAAGTCGGCGACGGCGGCGTGGACGAGCTGAGGCCTGGCGAGCCCCCGGCGAAGATAAACTCTCGCTGGACCAATGATGAACTACTAATGGCTGTCACTGCTGTCCGGAAATATGGTGACTACTACTACTATGAATTATTTTCAGTAGTCACATTATTTCACGTTATCTAAAAGTGAAAATCAATGAAATCTCTTAAGTTCTCATGGCATAATAACAAACCGACTGAATGATATAATTGATATATCCAGGGAGGAACTTCCAAGCGATCGCGGAGACGCTCGGCACTAAGACGGAGGCGCACGTACGGTCCTTCTTCATCTCGTACCGGCGCCGGTACAACCTCGACGCGGTGGTACGCGAACACGAGGCAGAGCGCGGCACGCATCACATACAAGCAGGTAACTCACCACCGCAAACATTTGAGGGTAGTTTTGAAAGATTAATAGTTAGTTAACAAACAGACTTCATCGCTAATGAACGAGAATGGGTCCTCGTTATGTCGTACTTGGATGACATAATTATTATCCATTTATTTTGGTTTACAAACAAAACTACTAAACCGATTTTATTGAAACTTCTATGGGAGCAATCTGAAAGTACCTTTCAAATAAAAAATATTTTTCCAAATCGGTTTATTAATGACGGCCACTCGTGGTCACTGGTTGATACAAATGGGTGCTAACTTCTTGCAATGAAACAATCGTTCAACCACGAATTAATGGTCCACCTTTTGGTGCAAATATAAGATCTAAATTAGAATTTTCCATCACCCATCTGCTTACCGGATGCTTCAGGCTTCTCATTATGTCCTACGGACAAAATCAAATAATCCTATGATTGTGTTCAATTCGATTTTCTAAGAACATTTCAGGCAAAGCCTCATATGATAGGGTTTGAACAGGCATCAAACTTATCGATAAGTACGCGTGACCTTATGTTTTGAATATTGACGTTTCAAAGCCATTTCTTTATGAATTCTATGGAAATAAAGTTTTTGACTTTGACTTTGACTTTGACTTATGGTTAACTTAACTCACACACAAATAACTTAACTTCAAATTAAAATGTAATGTTTTCAGGTGCGTCAAGTACAGACGCGAGTGAAAGTGCAGCCGACAACACTTCAGCCAACAACGGAACTGGATCACCTCAGTCTTCAAATAAAGACGAAAAGGTATCTATTTTGTACGTAATTATGTTTTTAAATTTTGATTATCTTTTGCCCGAGTCCTTCCTCCTCCCACATGGACTGTCTCTTATAATAAATTGCGCGTGATGGTGAAGAAATATGGATATTATATCTCTGATCTGCATCTTCGTAGCGGTAGTGTACAGATGGTACTTTTCGTTATGTCTTCAAGTCTAGTGGTAAAAGTGACTGACACAGTCTCAGAATTACGGACACATACGATGCCACTTGGATCTTGTCGTACCTAGTAGGGGAGGACCCAAGTCGCATCGGTTGTTATGGGCAGAGGTTACCACTTAACACCAAGTTGGCTGTCAGCTCGTTCCGTGACAGTATCACATAAAAAAAACGAAGTCATCGTCATTGATGAGCCTCATTACACGACGCTAGTTCGAATCTTAAACCTCTGGCTGATATTAGGCGTAGCCGTCCATAGATGGGAGCAGTATTTCTAATAATCTAAAAATGGAAGAAAATATGTCTATGAAGTTGATCAACTCCCAGGACTCCCCGGTTAAGTGATCTGCACTATGAAAATTGGCGTATCTAAGTGTATTTCTGTGGAGATATTTTAGTATCTATCTACAACTAGCAGAAAAGTTCTGCTAGAAGCATCACGCAGAACTACTGAATATATACTGATTTTTTATGAATATGTTTTGAAGCTTATGATTGGACTTAGCTAGCGACCCGCCCTGGCTTCGCACGGGTTTGAATCGATAAGTTCATGATCGAGACGCAAGCGTCAGATCGCTTTTAATGCAATTGCAATGCAATAGTGTAATGGTCTCCTATAAGATGAGTTCTAGACAGACACGGTTCCTGAGTCCTGAGTCTTGATGAGTGAATGAATGAATGAATGAGACTTGAATCGTGTTGCTCCTACCGTTCAACTTACTTTTTAACTGTGGCGAGGTTTTGGCTTTCTCTTGAATTTGTTTTTTGTATTTTGTTGTAGACGGAGATCGACAGCGAAGGTGTTGCCATAGGCGCCGGCGCTGAACAAGGCGGCCCCCCCACCACGCCGCCCAAACAGAAACTCGCCGCCAAGTGATCTACCCCCCAAACACACATATACAATACAAAAGTACCCTCCGCTATGAAAGCTAACGCCATGTTTGAAAACGCTTATGCATCGATTCCCGGACACAGGTAGCAGAGACGTTGAAACTCGCGTTTTGTTCATGGAAGGTCTTTAAAAGTACGAGACATTTTTTAACAGGTATATCAGGTTTATGGTAAAGACAAAGTGGTTTCACATATTCAAATATGGAAAGGTTTTGGTCGTATGAGTAAAAAATTCAAAAAATATTTGTGGTCATTTGACACAGCGCCATCTAGCCCCAAAGTAAGCTAAGTCAAAGTCAAAGTCAAAAACTTTATTTCCATAGAATTCATAAAGAAATGGCTTGGAAACGTCAATATTCAAAACATAAGGTCACGCGTACTTATCGATAAGTTTGATGCCTGTTCAAACCCTATCCGACCCTCCATGGGGGAAGATATAACAATAACAGAAACATAAACATACAGCCTGATAATTGTGAACTTTGGATTGCTTTAATGTTTAATTATTTATGATTTTCTGTATCAAGACGCCCTTTTTGTCGTCAATATGTGAAATGAAGTTCAAAATAATTTTATATTGTGAGGGTACAAAAATGTGATTAAGTGCTCCTATTATTGCGCCTGGAAATATTTTCTGTGACGACTGCATAGAAATAAATATAATGGTAGAAATGAAATATAACAATTGACATTATTATGGTTAACAAATGATTAACAGATGCACATAGCATACTCGATTGTAACAAGGTCTCAAATACATTTATACATTATGAATAATTTTTACTGAATGTTACACTGTTGAATTGAACAGTAGCGAGTGATTGAACGGTTGTAATTGAAGTGATTATTGTGGTCTAAGGAAGGAATGTCGGTATACGTCTTAGGAATGCATAATTTTGTATATATTAATCGCTGGTAAGAGATGGCTGGATAGCTAATGAGTGCGACGTTGGTAAACTGTTGACTAAGAGAAAACTTATGTGTCCAGTTGAAACTAGAGTCTACAATGAGCTGTGCTCTTTAGAATTAGGATGTGTACTCTGTTTTATTGTATTTACGCTGAATTGTGTGATAGTTATTAGACCATAACATAGAAGGAATATGTTATTTGCCTTATATCTAAACATAATACATAGTAATAATTCTTCTATACTCGCATGCTTCGATATCATAGCATAGAATAGAATAGGTGTTAAAATGCAGATAAGCTATTATACAAATTAGTTTTGTATCAAATAATATGAGTATATTGTTTAGATGTCATAATGTACCAATATTATCGATTCTTGAATTATGTCCACTTTCTTCTAGATTAATTCATTAGATATAGGAAGACTTATGAGTATTGAAACTCTATTAGTAATAAAATATATAATGGTGTCAAGACTCAGCAATACACAAATAGTGGTTTGATTTGCCGACAATTATGAAATGAATGCTTTAATATGCGGTGACCGTTTGATAAATAAATCAATTTATCTTCCACTGTTTAAATATATAAAGTAATATATTGAAGATATTTTTATACTAGTAAAAAGACAGTCCGTTGCGGAGTTGTGTGAAATATATTGACTAACATGTAATCTTAGCTATTGATTTAGTCTTTATTAGGCTTAGATCTTAAGTTTTATTTAGTCTAGCTAGGAGATTCGGATTCATAATCGTTTATCGCACACGATGGGAAATAATAGAATAACTGGATATGACAGGATGTCATTTTTTTTTTTCTATTACCTACTATGCAACTTTCACTCAAGTATAGTATTAAACTTTATTTCCATAGAATTCATAGAAATGGCTTGCACTTCACATAAAAACTGACTGATTTATTGTGAGCGAGAAAAATTTTAGTTGTGTTTAAACAAAATGGTTCAGGTTAACTATATTATTCCTATTTAGCCCGGACTTTAGTTTATATTAATAATATAATGAATACACATCACTAAGGAGATGAGGTGGAGTTTTTGGTTCCATTAGGAACCAAAGTTAACCATTTTCAAATCAACCTTGCGAATATACAATAATTCTCACCGACACAAACTTGAGAATTATTTTTATTACTATAATTATAGATATTTATCATGTAAATAAAATTTGTTTGATTTCGGTTTGGTAATTTATTTTGTAGGTACGATTAGGTCAACGTCCGCCTAACATTGACTACTGTAAGCAATAATTTGGAATTATTTGTACGTGACTCTATCCCGTTTCAGATGTTATCAGCTTTGATAACATGAATTCTTTTAGTTTTTTCGGGTAATGGGTTTATATTATAGTGTATTATTATTTTAAAGTGAAGACTAATTGTAAATATAATCGTTCTTTTGTGAATTAATTTAGTTTGTAATATTGAAATTAGCAATATCGAGTGGCCCTAGGAAAACTAACGTTAGCGTACCATTGTCATCTCTCTCTTTATCAAATTAATATGTATTGGAGTTGTTAACAGAAATTATTGGCTCGTCTGTTTTTAGATAAAAACTTACATCAGTTTTGTATGCCTCAATGGACCAAGTGATTAAACTGTGCGATTAATAATGCCCGGCCAATATGAATATTGACATGTCAAATCGGCTTACGTAATGACACCTTTTTTATGCTTCATTGTCGATCTCATAACCAGAATCAGAATCAGAATCGGAATCAGAATCTTCAGAAAAGTCTTAATTCAGTAAATTAAATTATTTCGACTGTTTTTAAATTGCTTACTCATATTGGGCATTTTTCATTAAAACTGTCTGGACATTATGAATACTATTAATCACTTGGTCCTTAACATAAGTATATTGCGATCTTCAACTGAGCTGGGTGATATAATCGAGTCATCAAACCATCCATAATGACCGTATGTTCTATTAACCTCAGATACTTCAGAAAATATGGATGTGGATGGATGTAAGAGTAAAGGTAGGCCAAAGAAAAGATAGATGGATTGCGTGAAAGATGATATTTATTTATTTTAGAGAAACCATGTTACAAACTAAATCAATGCATAGAAATGAGATGGCCATTTAAAGGTCCCTACTGTTAGCAAAGTAATACACAACATAAAAACAGATAAAATAAAAACTACCTACTATGCACTCAGAATCACAGTATAATATAATCTAATAAATAATAATCTAAATAAATAAATATATAGATGTGAGTAAGAAAGGAGTGAGTGCTGAGATGACGTCTCACAGAGAGAAATGGAAGGAAAGTACATGTTGTGCCGACCAAGAAAATGATGAAGATGATGACACCAGTTATTGATCAACATATGTTTAGAGACATTTATTTATTTATTTTAATTCAATAAACACGCAATTACATCTACTGAATACATTACAAATATAATACAATTACAAATACAAGATGATTACCTACACGATGTCAAAATAAAACAACTTATAAAGGTCAATCACAAACAAACTTAAAAAAAAATAAGGATCAATAATAATAATAATAATATGAAAGCCCAAAATATAAATCAAAATTAAAAGAACACATCCTTTTATTTATCGTCATCAGTCTCACGAAATGTGAGACACTCGGATAATAATAATAGACATACAATAGTCAGTGATTGAAGATTGCATTGCACCATGTGAAATGGACACGTTACTTATATTAATGTTAGGTACACATCTCTGTAAGGAGCTAGGAACATCAGAATACTAAAAGTTGGTGCGTGACCTAAGAAATAGAGGTAATCCCCATTTTGTTATTTATCACGATCCTACGTTTCGAGATGTGCTGCGAGACAATTCTGCTCCAAAGAGTACCACAAAATGAAGTCATCTTATTTATTGCTGTAATTAGACCTAGTAGGAAATATTTTTTACTAAATTATTATATCTTTTCGTTAGAAAATTGTGTTCTGTATATTTAGAATTCAAAACACTTATGAAATGTTTAGTTTAAGCTCAAAATGCCTGTATTATTTTATCTGTTGTGATGCCTATCACTAAACTTTCTGCTCTAAATATTTGGAGCTTTTATTTTAAGTAATAAATAACCGTAAGTAACCCCCAGTTGTTTTTATTTTTTGTTTAAAACCCACATTCATTACAAAACAAATTGTTTTTGCTTTAACATTACATGTGATCAAAAATATTCTTCATGGAGAACACGTTTTCAAAAACAAAACTTCTTGTACATAACTGTCCAGGTAAGAGGTAGTGTCAAATATTTGGCATTGTTACCCCATTTGAGCGTACCACGTCTTGATAGAACTATATTGTCATACGTTTTCGCTTACTTGGGTTTATGTGTTGATATAATTTTATTCGAAGTCTCTTAATTTTCTCGACTTGTTGGAAAAGTGATTAGTGAATAATATGGTATCACGCATATTCCGTCCGCCGGCGTTGGGGCGACTGCGGCTAGCCAGCGTTGAGGACACTCCTATGATAATGAGTCTGATGAATGAGTCTATGGCGAAGAACTTTCGCATTGAACAACAGTCTGACCTGGTTTATCTGATGTGATCAACTTCTTTATTGATGATTATTTATTCTAGCATCACACGCAAGTAGAAGTCGCTTAGTCGTCTGTACGAGCATCACACCCAGGATATAACATTTTTATTAAATTAAGATAAATATTATAAGATTTTTTTGACTGGCAACATAGCTCAGCTGGTAGTATCCCTGCATTCTGCACTGTAGTTCGTGAGTTAGATTCCCACCCAGGACAAACATTTGTGCGACGAACATGATGTTTGTTCTGTGTCTGGGTGATAATGTGTACCTATTAGTTATGCAAGTATATATTCTATCAGTTGTCTGGTTCCCGTGATACATATGCTTAGCTTACTTTGGGCCTAGATGACGCTGTGTGAAATGTTCACCAATATTTATGTTTATTTATTATTTAGCTTGCCATTCAGTATTAGTAATTACATAATCGTCACAAGGTAGGTATACTTTTTTGTGATAAAGCTACGGAACAAGCAGTTATTGGCAGAGCTAGGCCATTTGCCTAGCTCTGCCAATAACAGCGATACGACTTGGGTGTTCCCCTAACGTAAAACAAAACCCAACTAGCATCGTATGCGCCCGTAACTGTGGCAGGGACGTGAACGTGGACCGTCTCGTGCCTGTAATTTAACCGGCAACAACTTTCAAACAGTAGTGTGAATGCACTACTGCTCGGCGTCAGAAATGGGTATGCTGGCGGTAAACCCCGGATGAACTTGGCATAAATTAACAGTGTAATAAAACGTTTTATCTTCATAAATAAAATGTAATATTGAAATAAATACATTCATTATTGTGTGTACCTAATCTAATGCATTTATCCTGGTGTCTAAGTATGTAAGCATGTAAATTTTGTTGCTAGACCATTATGGACCCAATCTGTTATTAAATCGAACATTGTTGCTTTGTGAAATTAATTCTAAATCATATTTTCATTACTCTTTAGCGAAAATTCTGTTCTCTCTATCTGTCAGCTGGATGTAGACGAGATGATAGTGGGATTTCTATCAGCCAGGGAATATCCCCTCATACCTTCCGTCCACCCTGAAGCTTGGGAAGAGTACATTTCAACAAAATATAAGTAAAATACCTTTTTTCTTTTATATTTATTTCGGAAAACCAACAGTTTATATACTATGTCCTTACAAACTTAAATAGAAATAGCTAGCCAATTAAAGGTCTTCACTAATAGAAGTACAATAGAAATTTAAATGTGACACAAAACTATTCCCTACACGTACCAACAACAGACAGCTCAAGGCAATATAATAAAAGAGATAAACTAAGTTTTAAATACTAACCTAATTATTTACTTATTTATAATTTACGACTTGTACACAATGCATGTAACACATTGATGCCCGGTGTGTCCCGGCCACAACTTGCAGTGCCGGCTACAGCATATCACAGTAACGTAGGACCCAGGACCATTAGAACAAGTGAAATTTCAATGTAAACTAAGTTTTATTTTCAGGACCGTAGAGCTGAACTCCCGAAACACGTTATTCCTTCACATGTTGTGCTGGAACGCGATCTACGCTAGAGAAATAATAGACAGTATGCTCAAATCAATCTTCATGCACGACTCTTACGTCCATCATATCGCTATGGTGAAATCCCTGATAAGCTATCCACGTAAGTAAATATGAAATACTTTAATTAGACTGGCCTCGTAGCTCGGTTAGTAACTCTGCCTTCTGAGCTGTTAGGTCGTGGGTTCGGTTCCCACCCAGGACAAACATTTGTGTGACGAACATAGATGTTTGTTCTGTGTCTGGGTGTTAGTGTGCATTAGTTGTATGTATTTAAAAAAGTATATAAGTATTATATCAGTTGTCTGGTTCCCATGATACAAGGTATGCTTAGCTTACTTTGGGGCTCTGTGTGAAATGCCCACCTATATATATTAGAAAAAAAAGAACAATGCGGGCGGTTAAGATTGTGCGGCCTTATCCACAACCTAAGGCCCAGTCATAATCAAAGCAGAGATGTTTGCAGAGTTAGTGAAGTTGGCAAAAGGCTTATTTTTACGTCACCTCAAAGTTACGGTTTAGTACAAGTTTAGTAAAATGTCTCACGTGCCTGTTCTTCTATTCTATTCCAGTCACTGGTTCTCACGAATCAGTGCGGTAAAAGAATTTGAAATGAGCCTCAAAGAGGCTCCTTTCGTGCACTTGACGCATGTCTTCGAATTTTTAGTTCTAGGACATGTCGGTTTTGTCACAATGTTTCTCTTCACCGTTTTGGGAACGTGCTATATTATTGGCTCATATCTCCGTGAAAAATAGAGATATCGACATGGCTGTCTTTGCATAAAATCCGTCATGTCGAAATTAGTATGGCCGCGTTTATAACTCATTTTTTGGAAAAAATGCCACATGGCTGCTTTCTGCATAACTAGGCCCAATTGTTCTGTCCATTCTAGTGTTAGTACCGGGTCAGTCTCGGTCGGAAGCCTCGTTCAGACGCGTGCAGGCTATGGAGCGAGGCGTGCCCGGGGATCAGCTGCCCGCCTTGTGCATAGCTGACCGCACCGAAGTTAGCCCTAGGCTGCGAATCAGGCGGGCTGTGTAAGTTACCTTGAATGTTAATAAACACATATTATATATATGTATTTAAATAACAGTATTTCAGTATTATATCAGTTGTCTGGTTCCCATGATACTAGCTGTGCTTAGCTTACTTTGGAGCTAGATGGCGCTGTCCACCAATATTTATTTATTTTTATTTATTCTAAAATATACATTAGAACAGAACTTAAGTAATGCAATACATTGTTACGAATATTTTTTGAATTTGTATTTATATACATACTACTATACTACCTACTACTACTAATACAATTACTACTGCTAGTAGTAGTAGTAGTAGTAGTTGTTGTAATAGTAGTAATAGTAGTAGTAGTGTACAAGCCCGTAGCCCGTACGTGTAGTAAGTAGTAGTAGTAGTAAGTTAGTTTAGAGCGGCGCGGCGTGGTGATGAGATAAAGTAAGTGAAAACGACCGCCCGAGTCGCTGGCTGTGTGCTAACTGGTTTATTTATTGAGTGTTACAGATTATAATGTAATTAAATGCCGATCGGGCTACATTCATTCTTTCTTATAATTGTACAGGTCCGTACAAGTAGTAAGTATAAGATACTGGAAAGTATTAAGTATACTTTGGTTCTTTATGAAGTCGGTCTTTTGGACTTAGAAATCAGTAAATACGGAACTCGAAAAGCAGTTCCTTCTAAACACAAAAAATTCTTCAGTTCTTCGCTATATTTAGAGATTACATATACAATGCATAAAATCACGCCTGTGTCCTCGAGGGGTAGGTAGGGCACGGTTTTCCGTCTCCTACGAGCCGGACATACCTCCTTTTCTTCATCCAATCTCATCACATTATTCAAGCAATTTAACGTTTGTGTTTTTGTGTAATGGTGACAAAAAAGATTCATGATTGATTCATTAGGTACTCGATATAATTCTACTATAAAACCTAAGAACGTAAATCTCGTTGTTCCAGCGAAGAAGACAACGACGACATAGTTCCTATAATAGAAAGGCATTCGGTTAAATTGCGCGAGATGTACGGAGAATTCTATATAAGCGAGCTGATATCGCGACATCCGGACTCTGAAAGGGTTTTACTAGTTTGTGAGGTGAGAACTGAAATTTATCCTTTCTTGGGATGTTACGTTACTCATTTATTTATTTAAATTACTTAAGTGGAACGGTACATACTATTTACATTAATTATTAAATTAAGAAATCACACATACATCTGAACAAGGCTATACAATAAAAAGAATAATTTTCAATAATTTAAATGGGTACTGAATTCTATTCTTCAACGCAAAATGTAAAGATAATATGATGCTCAGATATAATAATAATAATAATAGTATTGGTGGACAATTCATACAGCGCCATCTAGCTCCAAACTAACCATAGTTTGTACTATGGGAACCAGACAACTGAGGGAACCAGACAACTGATAGTTTTTTTTTTTTTGTAAATGCCTACATATAATACATATTAACACAGAACAAACAAATTACCTATATATAAAACTGATATAAATCCACTCTATTTTACATAAAGATTAGCTGGAAGTTTTTTATGCGATACAGTGACGGAACGACCCGACGCGACGGCCCACCTAGTGTTATGTGGTAACCTCTGCCCATAACAACTGATGCAACTTGGGTCCCCCTACTAGGTACGACAAGACCCAAGTCGCATCGTATGCGCCCTGAGACGTGTAAGTGGAATGCCTCATGTGCCTGTTATTAGCGGTAAGTTTGCCTATATACTTGTTTTTCTTGTGCAATAAAAGATTTTGTATATCTATGGTAATGACGCGACATTTACAGTCTAAAGAACTTGCTGTGGGTGTGATGTGTTTGAACACACAAATTAACTTCGAATCCCTCGAGGAGAGCTTCGAGCTATCGCCATTCGCAGGCCTGCGGAGAATTACACAGCCATATAAGAAGGAGAACAAAGATTTGGACATCAGTGTTAGGTAGATTTTTATATATTAAACGGTGTAACGTGTTGGGCTGTTGAGATGCGTTATATTAATAACGTCCTGTGCAAAATATAATATATCGCATTAGAACTAGAATTTAAAACATTTAAAGAACATGAGAAGAAATTTCTGGAGCATTAGAGCCAATTTTTTTTTAAAGTGATACAGATACGAAGCCGATGGCCCACCTGGCGTTAAGTGGTAACCTCTGCCCATTTTTTTTTATTTCACCGATAAACTCACCGTCCAAACCGGAAAGTAGTAGATATATGGGGAAAGGTTGCCTGGAAGAAATCGCTGTTAGCGATAAGGCCGCCCATTACCTTAGCTTAAGTATTAATCTTTACGAAATTTCCATGTATGGTGGTCAATAAAGTATTATCTATCTATCTATCTATATATGGGCATGGTGGCAGTACTTCCCCGGCCCCCCACGCCTCGTGACGACATGACGCATAACTAATCGCTTGTCAAACTACTGTATTTACGAGCAATTTTTGACGCCTATGTACCAGGAGCGTCCACAGCTCGTTTCGTGACTGAATTAAATAATGAAAAAAAAACGCGGCTTATTGTCTTTGTACATTCTAAGACTACCATGTTTCAGTTATACCAGCCAACTCTGTGCTGCAGGTGAAAATGGCAGCTCCACAAATGCCTCGGAATCTCTGATCCGAGTCAGGGATACTAAACCAAGGGTACTTTATTACAACAACTCAATTTTTACCAGTATATTTCACCTGATAACTTAGTTTTATGCATTCTTTGTAAGAAAAAAACAGCTTGGCCGATCTTCAAAGATCTTGCAGCATTATGCTGACCAGATTTTATTCGCTACAATATCGGTCATAATTGTATGTATAAGCTGGAATTCTTTTGAAATTGTCTTTAATTGTAACACAAAATAATCTATTGAAAAAAGAGACTGCTGATAGTCTAAGGCTATTCAACTCCAATGGCGCAAAGGTGAGTGGAAAGCAATTCAACTCTTGGTGAAATATGGTGAAACGTTCGACTGGTCCTACAGCTCAGGGCTGTAGGTCGTGGATTCGATTCCTACTCAGGACAAACATTCGTGTGACTAACATAGATGTTTACACTGTGTCCGGGTGTTGATATGTATTATATGTGTGTATTTACAAAAAAGTATATAAGTATTATATCAGTTGTCTGGTTCCCATGATACAAGCTATGCTTAGCTTACTTTGGGGCTAGATGGCGCTGTGCGAAATGTCCACAGTATTTATTACTATAGATATACTATACTATAAAGACAAATCTTCCTTCTAACTGCCCTTCTGTGCATGTGCTATTCAGGTAACTTGGTTATTCGACGAAAACGAATTCAGAAGTTTCCGTAAAGAGAGCGCAGTAGCGGCCCTTCCGCATCTCCCGTTCCACCTGGGCGCCTCCTTGGATATACTGAATCTCTTCGAAGATGAAGACGAGCTAGATTTCGACATCATCAATATTGACACTGATTTGCTGCGGGTGCCGAGGCTGTTGTCTTATGGCGATCACTTTGAACGAAAGTAAGTAGGCATAATGATATTATAAAAACAGCACTATATGCAACTTCAGTTTTAGTTATATTGTTGTTTTTTATAGTGAGAATAATCTACCAACTACTATTACCGCTAAGCAGTACAGCCGTGGGGGAATCGATTAAAACGATTATTTTAATTTTAGTGGTCCACAAGAAAAAACTAAGAAAATTTTAGAAAGACCCAGGTCGGCCTCTGATGATAGATCGAAAAAAGAAAAAACCAAAGGTAAGATTTCTGAGCGTATCGAAATAAATATAATTGGTGGACAGTACACCCAGCCTCATCTAGTCCTAAACTAAACATAGCTTGTACTATGGATACGAGATAACCGACAGAATATTTACATCCTTTTTTTGTAATTAAGAGTATTCACATACATACATATAAATACATATTAACAGCCAGACAGAAGAAACATACATTTTAGTCGCACAAATGTTTTTTTCCGGGTGAAAATCCAACCCATGACCTTACAGCACAGAAGGCAGATGAACTACCAACAAATTTGTGAAGTCAAATGGCTGTCTACTTTTATTTTTAGGTTAGGTTATTATAAGTCTGTTATCTATGCCGAAACCTACTACATTTTGGGTCTCCGTAATGTTCACAGGTGCAATGAATACGACATTGAAATCACCAGAGCACACTCGCTACACGGGAGCCCCCAATGCATTTTTGCTTGAGCTGTTTGCTATGCATCAGGATTATGATGAAAGGTTAGTAACAGATTGTACCATGATCCGCCATTTTATTACTCATTCAACACTCGTGCGCCAGATTTAAGTAGCTATAAGTACGAGAGATCGATTTTTGAAGTTGACGTTTCCAACCTCTTTGTTTATGAGTTCGATGGAAATAAATTTTTTGTCTATGGTTTGAGTCTTTACTAACTCTTCCGTTCTCTACGCATCCTCTTTGTATTATTTACTTTCCGCAAGACTCTGTAATGTCCTATGTTATGATGTTTAACTGGTCTTCATTTATTCCAGATACGGGTTCGATCTGCTAGAAGCAGCATTCGAATTGTTCCCTGACAGAGATTACTGCATTATTTGTCTACCGTCTAACCACGCTTCATTTCCGCTTCTAGAGCATTTTACGGTAAGTTGTATTGTGTTAACATCTATCCGTTCCTACTTCTAGTACCTGTTTCACTTCTTGCCAGAGAGATTGATCGTGCCTTTATGGACAGACCATTCCTACCGCTTAACAGGGTGGGCCATTTGCTCGTTCCATCTCTCACCTAAAAAAATAGTACACCAACCCGTACTCTTAAATATGTTTATTTTTGTTTTATTTGCAGCTTGTTACACCATATAGCGGTAGATTGAGATTCGTGAATGAAACTCTTTACGTCGCACACGTGAATTCAGTAAGAGGGTGAGATAACTTTGCTTTCCCCCTATTTCACATAATTTCCATAAGTTAAGGAACGCTCCATAAATTTTCCATGCATCAATAATGTCTGGAGGTATTATTGGTAGTTATTTTTGATATATAAACAATACAGGTTGTTCAGCACTTGGTAGGACAAGCGGGAATGGCGGAAAGGTGAGGCAGTGTTAACGTATTCAGTCCCAATAATTTGTTTTAGGCCCCATGGTTTTAGAGAAAGACTAAATAGTAAATAAAAATTACTAATAGTAATAAAAAAATAAAAAACTAGTTAATATCTGCACAAAATATCAATTTAAATGGATACCAACTTTTCGGTTTGAAATAAATAATAAAAATATAAATATTTGTAATTAAAACTTTTTGTGCCTTAGTGATGAATATTAAAAAAATACAGTACAGACACTTTCCACAAAACGACTTAATTTCAGTAATTATATTGACATTTAAGGGTTTTCATCACGTAATAAATCACCTTCAAATTATAAAAACTGTTGGATAATATTAAAAGTAAACCCGTAAATATCAAACAAGCATAGCACGCGAAACTGTATGAATGAATATTTTCAGCGATATCAAAGTACGGCCGGGCGAAGCCTTCGACATAACACACATGGCTGACGTCCTGGAACACGCGCCGAGATCGCAGACTGTACTCGACTTGTTCGAAACATCGCTCACCTCCCACACGCTGCGCTCATACGTGTTGCTGAGCCAGAAGCAACCCGTGGGATTGGTTGTGCTGGGGTAATATATTTGTAATAGTATATAATAGTTTGTAGTATTTGTGCAGTAGTATTAGTGAAAACTTTTTGGCGCACTTTGCCCTCTTTCGGAACAACGACTCAAACTTAATCGTCAAGGTCGGTGACGCTGATCGGGTATATTCGGCTCAAGTTGGTCGGTGACGCTGATTCGTGTGTACTTGGTTCCATTCGGTCGGTGACGCTATCAAATTCTAAGTACACACGCTGTAGGGATACGTGTTGTTGAGGCAGAAGCAACCCGTGGGATTGGTTTTGCTGGGGTAGTATTTTTGTAGTGAAAACTTGTTGACACACTTTGGCACTCATTCTGAACAACGACTCAAAATGAATCCTCAAGATCGGTTCATTGCCGCGTTATCGGGTATACTCGGCTCCAGTTGGTTGGTGACGCTGAATCGAGTGTACTCGGCTCCATTCGGTCGGTCACGCTGTAAAAGTACACACGCTGCAGGGATACGTTGAAGTTATTGTATTCATTACATATACGCGTTTTGCCAGCCGCAAACATTTACTTAAAGAAAAAGCAGCAGACCATTGAGAGAAACTTAAATTTATAATGCTGCACAGGTCCTGTTCCTTACGCTGCAACCGAATAATATGTTACTAACCACTATTTTTAGGCCTTTAGAAAATGGCACATCTGTAAGGACTCACTTTAATCTGGAACCTGAACCAAGACGTCCAGGGACAGATGGCGCTGTGAGTACTGATCCTGCAATATCCTGTATATTTATTTAAAATGTCTTCCTTTTTGTTTCGCTTTCTAAAGCGGATACGAACTTTGCATACATAACGATTTTTGCTTCAGCAACTGTCTTCGATCGTTATAAGTTCCGTTGAAAAGCTGTTTGGTACTTAGATACTTGGTGCTAGACTTCTTTTTACTGCTAGATTTCTTTTTTGGCTTATTGAAAAACGAGTTACATCAAAAGAGATCACCCAGGTTGGGCTAATATTCATTTTGCCGGCCAACAAAAAAAAAACTATTTTTAAATAAAACTCAGCATTACAAACATCTTTTATTATGATACCAAAGTTCTAAGTTAATTCCCTGAGATTATATTTAGGTTTGAATACTTAACCTGAAAGTATCACTCAGCGTAGATGTAAAGCAATTTTTTTCGTCAAAAGTTTTGTACTAAGTTGTGTAATGAATGGAAGCCAATAGCATATAATGTCTCACGTTTATTATAAAAAGGCTCAGGGAAAAAAAACAAAAATAAAAAATAATCGTTTATAAATATTTAATGATTTTCCTCTATATTTCTCCTTCTCTTACAAATATATCTTCTAAGCCTTCAGCAGGAATGTTTATGACAGGCAGGTGCCTTGCATACCCCATGTACCATACTATACACATCACATGGGAGCAGCAGCCGATAGTTCTTTTACCATTATGGCACGAGCAATAATAATGCGCAACAGCTTGTCTGCCTGTGAGAGCTGTGTCTATTCCTATATACACATTATATGTTCGTAAACGGACATGGCGGGACTGGATTCGCCCTCGAAGTATGTAGAGATCCCTTCCTTCAAGCTCTTGCAGATGTTCAGCAGGTATTTGTCCTCCGATTTCAATGAAGAACCTACCAGTTGCCTGTATGTGTTCTGCATAATAACTACGTGCCTGTTTGAGTTGATATATACCAAGGGCAAATAGAATAAGTTCTTCTTCCGTTAACATAGGGAATGGACTTTCAAACATACTCTTTACGGTTTTACTCCACTAATAGATTAGATGTTTTGAGTTAGAATATTATCTAACAGACTTGACTTAGAACTTTAGTCTAGTAATAAAAAGTGTTGATTTTGTTACATTCTATTAAAATATTAAGTTTAATTCAGGTGGCCGGCACCTTCAAAATTAGCCCAAAAATGTATGGGGGCTGGGTGATCTCCTTTGCGAACTAAATAAAAAATAAACCGAATAATTTTAAAATAAACCAATTGTTGTTGACGTCTCATTTCTACCTGTTATAGTCAAAGTCAAAAACTTTATTTCCATATAATTCATAAAGAAATGGCTTGGAAACGTCAATAATATTCAAAACATAAGGTCACGCGTACTTATCGCTTAGTTTGACGCCTGTTCAAGCCCTATCCGACCCTCCATGGGGAAGAACAAACAAGAAACCCCTAACGGAGGTTTTTTATATATATTATATATCTATGTCATTCTAGGTATTAGCAGGAGTAATATCCCCGGTGATGGAGCCACACAGTCGATGGTTCATGAGGGAACTGCTACGCCAATCTCAATATTCAACCCTTTTTTGGATGTGCAGACTATTAGCTAAAGGAGATTCGGTATGTGAATGAAACCGATTAATTACTTGAGTCTAAATCATTTGTGGGGTGAATACTTGTAAGACTTACTACTCTTACTAACCAGTAATTCTATCATATTACTAGCTGTGCCCGCGGCTTCGCTCGCGTCGATCTCAGTTTGCGTGTATAAAAGTATCTACGTGGCTTAGTTACATTTCTGTGAATTAATCTTCACATAGGTATATAAATGTGGTCGCGATCTATTTTTAAAGGCCTTGTTAACCTTTTTTGTAGAAATCATTCAAATGTATCTTAACGTTAAGGCAGTGTGAAAGTCAAAGTCAAAAACATTATTTCCATAGAATTAATAAAGGAATAGCTTTGAAACGTCAATAATATTGACGTTTTCAAGCGTTTCCACGTGTTAGAAATGCATTCGGTCTACCGTTTTTGCGTCGACTTATATTGCACATTGACCTCCCAATAAGCCCTTTTATTTCAACATGATATATACAGCAAGTGTCTACTCTGAAAGTCTATTCTAAATATTAGTGAAATAATTTTCGTAATCGGATGAGTAGTTTCGGATATTACCTCATCCAAACTTACAAACTGCCTCTTTATAATATTAGTGCAGATTTATTGAAAACTAAAAACATATGTACAAAAAATACACGGAAGGAAATCGAATACAGAACTACTTGGAGAGGATGACTAAATAGGTTCCCAGTACGTTTAGTTTCTCCATAATTTTGCGGCATCAGCCCAAGCTCTAGTTGCTTCTCACTTCTTGTAGAACCCGAGCCGTAACCTGATGTCTCTGGGCGGCCACATGACTCCCGTACATCCCCGACGCACAGTTCCCAACATGAGTGGAAGTAAAGATTTGGATCAGATATACAAGGAATTGTTAGTTATATATTTTTTATTAACTTTAATTTTACTTATTATTATTATTGTCAGCCTGCATCGTGCAAGGCAACGGCCTCCCTAATCCCTCTTTTATTGATTTATTTTATTTATATACATATATCGTCCATTTGCGACGACAGTGTGACATCTCATATTATACTTTAATTTGAGATGTCACACTGTCGTCGCAAATGGACGATATATCTGGATAAAATGGTGCCTATCAGCTCTGACTCTTGACTGGAGTCAACTCTTTGATAGGATACACGCGTCCAGTATAAGCGAATATGTTGCACCCCTCCGTACAACAGATTTGCAACATAGCGACGACTTTTAGTTAACAATTGATATTGCTCCAACTAATTTGCGTAACGCGGGCTATATAATCGATAACCGATATACTTCTATAAAAAAACTGTCCGCAACATTACCTTACTAACAGATTATTGAATTTCAGATCATCACCTTTCGCACTGTGGGTGTTAGAGCGACCGCTGACCAGCTTGCCCAAACTATACGTGAACAATAGCATCGTAGTAGTAGGCTCCAGTAGGACTGGACTGGCTTTCCTTGAAACATTACTTCTTGGGTTAGTATCACTCTGCGATCGGTAATGCGGCTAGGAAGTAATGGCTGTCTTCAATGGAACACATAATTGCTACGTTTCAGGCACAGTTCTGGTAACATTACATTGGTCGGTGAAATTAAATTATGATAAATACTTACATTCTTATATTAATGATCAACAACATTTTTTTTTCTTTCTTCTGGTTTCGCTCAAGTCATTCGCTATTGTCACGTTTTTCTCAACATTATATTATACTATATATTATACAATAGTCCGTCCCGGATTTGCACGGGTAGCGTTAATTATTTACAGCTGGATCTCACTCGTTATGAGATTTAAAAAATACCCTTTAGCAACAGGGATTATGTAGCTTCCTATTTCTGTAAGCATTATCAGAATGGTCTCAGTAGTTTCAGAAATTACCTCCTACAAACTTCAACTTTTTATAAGTAAAAGTGTGTGTGGAGTTTTTTTTTATGACATGACTATTTAGCTTTTTGCCGCAGATGGCCTTGACAGCGTTTTAGCTTTTGGTGAGACGGCTCTCAACCGGTAAGGGTGGATACCTTTTAATATATGTATTAATACAGGCCAACTTCACAATACCTGACGTTCAGTAACGTATCGCTGGTGTCTGAGCACGGGCTGCCCACCGTCTCGGAGTGCCTGAAGGCCGCTGATACCTGCATACCTAAGGATGGACGATATACTGATAAGTACCTTAAGGTGGTGCCTTTCTACTTCTATTTGGATGTGGTGTCCGCTGTGATGGTGGGGATTGACAGGTAAGCCTTTTTTAATGTGTTGTGGGTAATGGACGAGCTGACGGCCCACCTCATGTTAAGTCATAACCGCCGCCCATACACAACAGCAATACGAATCATGTTCTCTCCACCAAAGTACGAGATGACTCAAGTCGCATTGCGTTGCGTCCATCACCCCGAGACGGAGATGTTACGTCTCATGCGCCTGCATTTTCGCCGGCACCCAGTCCCTTCCACTGGAACACAGCAACACGAGTGCATCACTGCTTGGCGGCAGATTACCAGGTGTGGTGGCAGTACTTCTCCGGGCGAACTTAGCATAAGTTCTACTGCTACTATTACTACTTCTTACACTATTCGTTGGACCTCACTTATAGTATTGCCAGTACGTATAAAGTTTCTAATACGAAACTTTAATATTTGTCTTTTTGTGCATTTGACGCATAAACATTACCAAGCTCAGTTAGTAAAATAATTATGCCTTCTGCGCTATAGGGTTCGACTCCAACCCAAGATAAACATTTGTGTGACAAACGTAGATGTTTGTGTGTGAGCAAAAAAGTATATAAGTATTCTATCATTTGTCTGGCACCCGTAGCAAAAGCTATACTTAGTTTGGGAATTTGGCCACTAATATTTTATACAAATACACTTCGTAAAGCTGAAATGTAACTTTTTTCTTGATATTCTTATGAAGTTTTATTTTAGGAAAAAGAAATGCATTAAACTGAAATGCGGCGGTTATAAGTATTACGATGAATTGGTACTGACGTGTGGTCAGCAGTTTCAGCATCCGGATTACCTGCACGATCCTTTGGAGCTAGTGAAAGAAGTGGAGTTAGTACAAAACAATTATCCCGTTATGTCTACTAGTTGTAGTACAAAACAATTATCCCGTTATGTCTACTAGTTGTAGTACAAAACAATTATCCCGTTATGTCTACTATTGTAGTTGTAGTACTAAACAATTATCCCGTTATGTCTACTAGTTGTAGTACAAAACAATTATCCCGTTATGTGAACTAGTTGTAGTACAAAACAATTATCCAGTTATGTCTACTAGTTGTAGTAGAACTCACGCCAAGTTTGTCCGGGTAAGTACTGCCACTATGCCAATTTCTGCCACCAAGCAGTGACGCATTGGCGTTACTGTGTTCCTGTTTGAACGAGCAGATAGCTCACCTTATAAGTGGTAACGTCTGCTCCTAACAAAAACAATACGTTTTTAGGTCCTCCACTATTTAGGCATAAGAAGACCGCTTCACACTGTATTGCACCCGTAACTTTGAGACATGAAGGTGGAATGTGTGTAATTTCACCGGCAAGAATACCTTTCAAGCTGTAACACTAGAGAAAGTGAAAGTGTGGTGGCAGTACCTCACCGGACGAAATTGGCACAAGAACCGTCTTTAAGGTTACTTTGTTAATACTATTCGCTTTGTAATGTCTCCAGGCTTGGTAAACCCTGTGACAGAATGCTGATGGACAATCCCAAGTACAAGCCGGACAGCGTGCCGCTTCCTCCTGATTTACCCGACAATGTGATGGTGATCAATTCCCTCTTCCAAGCCAATGTTTGCCTGAGGAAATTGCTGTGTATGATCAGCGAGTACAGTAAGTTCTTTTGATGTTTTATTCACGTTTCTGATATCACAGGTTTTGACTTTTTGATTTGTTTAGCTAGCTGTAATAATTTGATATATACTAATGAGTCCTATTTTCGGCACTAGACGCATAGGTAATTTTTTCTTTCTTCTAGTTTAGTATATATGTTTCAGTGTTTTCCTATGTGTGACTTGTGCTGAAATAAATGTTTTATATACCTATCTATTTGTCTAAATTTCGTTTTACGACTGTATCGTAGGTAAGAGTCACGTTATAAAAATCACAATTCTGCAGTTTTAATATACGAGACAAAGTCTTAGTACAGGGGCTTGTGAAAATCAAATCCAGCCTTTAGATGATTACTAGATTACTAGACAGAAGTTCAGTATTATTATTTTAGTTTCAATAAAATCTGTAGAAGTTTTTTTTTATAAAGTAGTGAGTACACTGAGACGTATTGTTATATTGACTGGACTCATAGCTCATTGGTAGTAACGCTGCCTTCTGCGCTGTAGGGCGTGGGTTCGATTCCCACCCAGGACAAAAATTTGTATGACGAACATAGGTTTTTGTTCTGTGTCTGGGTGATAATGTTTTAAATGTATGTACTTACAAAAAAAAAGTATATTTGTATTCTATCAGTTGTCTGGTTTCCATAGTACAAGCTGTGCTTAGTTTGGGGCTAGATGGCGCTGTGTGAATTTTCCACCTATAGTATTATTTAGTTTAACTTCTAAGTTGTCAAGTACATCGGCTATTGATCTACGAATTTTATTATTATTTCACCAGAGGATTTCCCCGATTGTCTCAGCGTGGATAACCCTGTGGTCGTTTACGGCGACTGTATTGAAGCATACAGTTGTATGGCGGCGTTGCTCGACCTAGGGCTGGCGGCTGAAATGATCGTGTTTGTGGAGCCCTTCCCACCTGACGACCCCGCGAAGCTGAGGGTCAATTGCTTTAATAACGAGACGGTAATATTCTACGCGATTTAGGATTGACAGATATGCATACGAATAAGATTTTGTTTGTTGTTGGATAAGATTGTATAACTGTTACTAAGGTAAAACGCAGTGGACATAACCCATTTGTTCTACCATACCTACTACCTGTGTTTCACAATAAATAATTTGTATTTGGATATGTATACTACTATATAGGCTTCTTGTCTCTACCAGTCTCAACGACTAGACTAGACTAGACTGAACTTTTCAGACTACCGTTATTTTACCATAAAACATTTATGGGGTGTATGTTTTTTTTTTGAATAAGTAATGGAACGCGCAAGATGGTACCTAATGTTTATCGGTAACCCCTGCCTATAAGAAAAACAATAAAATTAATCGTAGGGTCCTATCTAAGTAGGGGTACTTAGGTAGTGGAATACCGCATTTTATTTCGCTCTGAATTCGTGTTGAGACGTAAAGATGGAATGTCTCACGTCCTTGTAATTTCATCGGCAACCATACCATTCAAACCGGAACACTGCCTATGCGTTACTTCTTGGTGACAGAATCAGTTGTAGTGGCAGTACTTCCCCGCACGGACTCGGCACAGGTTCACTACTTATTTAAAAGGCAAACATACCTTCAATTTCCGTTTTTGCCAGGTTGACGATAGAGTACAAACGAGTTTGGAAAAGCTTGGGATTCGAGTGTATCATAAAAGCTACCTCTCGGGCTGGCGCCAGTGTGAAAGTCACGTGAAAGCTCTGAACTTGATGTCGCCTCTTCAAGCCACCTGTCTGCCTTGCTTCGCTCTCTTCTACTACGGAGTGAAGGCTATAGATATTTATGCATTTAAGGGTGAGGCCAAATCAGAATGATTTTGTGAATCGAATGTTTTGAGCGGTGTTTATTTCAACTCATTTTCGTCGTCGTGTGGTACAAACTTGACTTTATAATATTATAATATAATACAACAAGGTGGACAATTCACACATCGCCATCTAGCCCCAAACTAAGCATAGCTTGTAATATGGGAAACATACAACTGATAGAGCACATTTATATTTTTTTTGTAATTACATACATGTTAATACCCAGACACAGAACAAACATCTATATTCGTCACACAAAATATTGTCCTGGGTGGGAATAAAACCCACGACCTACAGCGCTGAAGGCAGGGTTACTACCAACTGAGCTGTGAGGCCAGTCAAGTATTCTATCAGTTTTTGGTACAAATGCCTAGTTGGGGCTGGCGCTGTTTAAAATGTCCACCAATATTATTATTTAAAACGGTTGCATGCTTTTCCATTTTCAACGTACAGCGATAAACGAGTGCGGGCTCGTCTACGACGGGGGTCTCGTGGTGGGTCCGTCGTTTGAAACGAACGATCCCCATGTGTTCGGAGCCGGTACCTGCGCCAAGTACTCGAGGCGACTCCACGCGCAGCCGCTCGCACACAGACACTATTCTTCCGAAGATGTCGGTGAAGCGGTGAGTTTTTGAATTTGCTTTCAAAATGTCTATAATTTTATTTGATTTTTGATGTGAAACATCTATAGCCGCACGTAAAACCGATTTCTGGCGTGGCGACGCATCGCCACGGCATGCGTTGCATATTACTTTTACAAAATAATGTCGATGTTTCACATCTGCCAGGCGTCCCGTGACGGCTCACATCTTTTTATTTCATTGTTGTGACGGAACGAGCTGACGGCCCACCTGATGTTAAGTGGTAAACGCCGCCCATGGACAACAGCAATACCACTCAAGTCCTCTCCATAGTATGTGATGACTCCACTCTACTTCCATGTATGGTGGTCAATAACGTATTATGTATATATCTATCTATCTGTGTAATGTATGCATGTTTACAAAAAGTAGGTATTTTGTCATAGTAGTAATAGTAGTTATATAGTTCTAAACTTTTATGCTTAGTTTGAGACTAGATGGAGCTGTATGAAATTTCCTCCAATAAAAATATATAAATAAATGGTTTTCTTACAACTCATACTTACATACTGGCATATATACATATTGCACATATTTCTCATATTTCTCATATTTGCAGCTGGCCAAGCTCTTCCTGCAGAGACTGGACCCTTTCGTAATGGGTGACACAGACTCCGATCCTGGCGAACTTATTCCGAGATTCAGTTCTACTTTACTGGCGTAAATATAAACATTACATTACATATATTTGTCTAGATAAGTCTATGGAAAACTCGTTTAGTTTAAACTAGCTTACCTGAACCGTTAGTGTGACGAGAACGATTCTTATAAGTATTTTAACGATCTGAATTGTTGTTGATTTTATGTGATAAGCTTATGGAGCAAGCAGATGGCCCACCTGGTGTAAACCTCTGCCCACAACAAGAAATATGACTTGGGACAGACGTTGTCCTGGAACCCGATCGCAGCGCCGCCTATCGGGTCCAATTGTGAATCTAAACCATCCAGGGACCCAAAGGAACAAGGAACTAATACAAAATAAACAAGAAAAAATTTTACAAAATTAAGTAAAAAAAAAAACAGTAAAAAAATAATATATAGAGATTGTATGTGTAATATTTTTTCCTTTTTTCAGTTTCAAAGGCTCTCATGCGAGTATATCAAGTGCAACTCGAATATCTCTGGGCACATCTGGAGCAAGGTAATCTTCTAATAATATCAAGTATACTACTCTATCGATAGTTGTAAATCAATAATATTTCATGTCCGTTGCTTTGTTCTTTTTTACGTTGCATTTAAAAAAATATACATATACTTTTTAAAATACAACGCTAAAACATATTTGTATAGCTAGAAGGTGAAGACGTGCTCAGAACCACCTACTTGAGAGACTGGAGACTATATAAATATTTATATAGTAGTAATCTCTATATATATATTTCTATTATATGTGTCTCACATAACCTTGCAGTGATAACTATAACTATATTAGAAAGCGGAATGTTTTTTTAGGTCTTCTCGTCTTTGGTCTAAATTGCGTCTTCTGAAAATAAGGAACATTAGGTAGATAACGTATATAGTAAGTAAAACTTACAACGCTAAAGTAAACTACACTTAATTAACTACTATGCCTCGATCTGCATCGCCACGAAATGGCTTCTAAATAAGAATTTAGACTGGCCTCACAGCTCAGTTGGTAGTAACCTTCCCTGCCTTCTGCGCTATAGGTCATGGGTTCGATTCCCACCCATGACAATTATTTGTGTGAAGAACATAAGTGTTTGTTTTGTGTTTGGGTGTAAGAAAAAAGTATTTAAGTATTATATCAGTTATCTAGTTCCCATGATACAAGCTATTTACTTAGCTTACTTTGGGGCTAGATGGCGCTGTGTAAAATGTCCACCAATATTTATTAATTATTGTTATTTGCTCGTGAGCAACCTAGCGCTGATTTTCAGTTGGAACTTCATAGTCACAACACTGCTTGTTATAGATGGCAACCCGTGATGAAGTTTGAATCACCGATAATACAGTCAGCTACGTTCCCTGGCCCTCTTTACTACATGAAGCTCCGAAAGCCCGGTATCGAAATACCTATGGAGGTTCAGATGTGCTTACCGCATCAAGTAAGTTTCTACATCAGTGTTAACTTTTGATTCTTTTGTATTTATTCCGTTCAAGTATGAATAAAATGATTTGGAAATACGAACTAATTCAAAAAGGTGAAGAAAAACATCGTGAGGAAACTGCTGTGTGCTAGGACCAGGAATTCGAAGACATGTGTCAAGTGCACGAAAGGAACCTCTTTTTCACCACACTGGTTGAGATAGCCAGTGATTCGAGTACTAGGAGAATACCTAACAAACAAACAGCCCCCGCATATGACTGGCCTCACAGCTCAGTTGGTAACCCTGCCTTCTGCGGTGTAGGTCGTGGGTTCGATTCCCACCCATGATAAACATTTGTATGACTAATAGAGATGTTTGTTCTGATTCTGGGTATCAATATGTGTTATACGTATGTATTTACAAAAAGTATATAAGTATTACATCAGTTGTCTGGTTACCATGATACGAGCTATGCTTAGCTTACTTTGGGGCTAGATAGCATAGTTCTTGCATTAGTATTAAGTACCATCTGTCTTTCCAATAAAGATTTATTATTATTATATTTATTATTTATTTATTTATATTGCATACTCGGGTTTCTGGATTTGAGAGACGGTACTCCATTTACTATTGGAGCCCACTCTGACATTCTTCTTAGATATTCTATCTTCTCTTCTCTTCTATATTCTATCTTCGTTCTGATATCTACCCATTTTATCACTTATGATGCCAAAGGTTAAGTTAACCTAACATTATTTTTGGAACTAGGGCCACACCCTACTTACCGACAAACGCGGTAACTACTTCCGGCTGCAACTGAACGTACTCCACTGCGTCTCGGAAGTCACTTGTCTATCGAAGAAAGTCTTCTCGCCAGAAGTACTCGCGCAGTTGTATGGGAAACATGAGGCCTTCTTCGATAAACTGCTTACAAGGTTCCAGGTACAGTACAGTTCTGGCGACGGAGCCCAGTGGTATAGACCCGAGACTCAATCCGGAGATAGATGTCTCCTTTGAAAAGTGTATATGGCCAATGCCACGTTCTCAAAATGGTGATGGAAAACATTGTGATGATAGATGCATGAAATAAGTCTCTTTGAGGTGCATTTCGCTCTAAGCGAATATGTAACTTCTCATATACCTGTATTTTATACATTTCTCTATCGAATGTCTGTTTTCCAATTTCACTGCTGTTTGGCGACAGACTCGGTAATGATGGCAGTATTTACGCAGTATAAAAAAAAAGTATTTTAGCGCACTGCACAAACAGTTAATTCTATTGCCAAGTTTCTCATGAACCTATGTGTCTTCGAAAGTAGGCAATGTTTAGAAAATGTTTTTACAATAACCAGTGCCATGCTAATAATGTCCATAGCAAAAATTACATCTTTGGGTCCTCTCCTACTTAGGTACGGGAAGACCGCGTCGCTTTGTATGACACCTTAACTTTGAGACGTGAAGGTGAAATGTCCCACGTGCCCATAATTTCACCGGCAACCACACCTTACAAACTGGGGCGCAGTAATACGTTTGCTTAATTGCTTACAGGCTTATATCCAATTGAAGTTTTGGAACTTAACGAATATTTGTTATCCTGTAGATGAATCTTATCGAAGACCTGTACGATTTCTTCATGCAGCCGTGGATGTCGGCGCTCTACCAGGAATCTTTCCTGAACTTGTTGCGCGATATCAATGACCAAGACGTGGGCACGGTGCGTATTAACTTTTGCAATACTTAACCAATAGTTTGATAATATAAAACTAGCTTCTATCGTGCAGCTCATCCAAGTAACGTATGAATTGAATTCAAAGTATGAATTATCATACGTAATTACTTTGCCAGTAAAACAAAAAGACTGACTTCATCGCCAATAGACCCGAATGATTCCTCGTTGTCTCTTGTTTGAATGACACTTTTTCCATTTATTTTGATTTAAAAGTCAAACTGAAATACATTTTGATGAAATTGCTATGGACCAATCTGCTAGTATTTAAGTACTTTTGAATAAAAAGAAAGAATTTTCCAAATCGTTTTTTAAATGACGGAGGCCTGAGGTAACAAACAAGAAAAAAATACATCTCAACTGATTACCTCCTCATTTTTCTGAAGTCGGTTAAAAGGGGGCCTAAGATAAACCGATTAATATTTTGTTACTCAGGGCGGGTATAATATAAATTTTGCTTAGGGAAAGAATGTATACAATCAATTCAATATTGATTCAAATTATGCATACAAACAAATTTAACCTTTTTATAATTGTGTATAATACTAGCGTAGCGCTAAGCAGATACTACAGCAGTGACCTGTAAGTTGTAAAGGTCTTAAGTCGTCTTGCTCTTAATTTTATGACCCATGTTGCACAACATTACCGTTTGTATTTTGTCTATGTCTGGATGGTAATATGTATTCACAAAAAAGTATATAAATCTAGTCTAATAAATCTAATCAAGTATTATATCAGTTGTCTGGTTCCAATGATACAAGCTACGCTTAGCTTACTTTGGGGCTAGATCACGCTGTGAAATGTCCACTAAAATTTATTTTTCTACTTGCTGGCATGGTGAGACAACGCTTCCAGATTAAGTCTGTATGAGAAGTGTATTTAATTAAAAGTACTATATACAATGTCCTAAAATTATTTCTTTGTAACTGTAGTCACTTGCTGACTTGACGTTGATTTTTGGGGGCATTCTGTATATTATTTTAATGTCTAATTGACTGTTCTTGTAATGTTTTCCGAAAATTTCAGATCTATGACTTGTTAAAATCTAAATTCTTACTGCACGACGAACGAATCAAATCCATGGAAATGTCGCAGATGTCCACATGTTCTGATATTCCTGATTGTGGATTTGGTCCTAAGGTTAGTTCAAGATCAAAATATTTATGAGCTTTATACCACCATTTTATTTCCTTTATGTTTTAACAATATTTATGATTGTTGCTTTTTAGGACGCACGTAATCTTGGCACTTTCCGTTCCGTGATAGACCGTTTCGTGGCGAGAACGAGCATTATACAAAATGTAAGTTAATTAATAAAATTTTGAAAATGTATACACTTAGGACATAGACAATTTCGTTTTTCGACACGTCAATCCTTCACAAGGATTGTCACAGCATGGAAAAATATATCATATATCATTTATCTCTTTGCTTCCAAGAAAACTTATCCTGTATTTATCGCTCTGTTATTCAGTCCGTTATTGTTATTAAGTTGTTATTGCTATAAAAAGCCTGCATTAAAATACAAAATATTTACAGATCCAAGCATCGGGATGCACAGATATTCCATCGGTATGTTATTCTTAGTATCTTTATTTGTTTTGTTTGATAAAATTTGTCTCTTGCGATTCAGGGGAACTTGAAAGGAGGCAGTAGAACCTAGTGAAATTAGAGGCGCATATGTGGCGACTTGGGTCTTGTAACTATGTTGGGTCGTGTTGCTAGTTATGGGCAGAGGTTACTTAACACCAGGTCGGCCTTATCTCTTCCGTAACTTTATCATATTAAAAAAGAAAACTAGATCTACATAAAGACTTATACAAACAGGAGTGCGGGCAAAGTGCAGCAATCCGCGACGAGGCGGCCACTTTCTGGAGGACGGTCGGAGGCGAGCGCATAGTGCTTGCGCACTTAGCGCGCTACCTCAACCGGAACAGTGTCACGAACCCGCACTACGCAGAGTCCAGGTCGGACTACACTTATTAAGCTGCTGGGGCATGCCCATTTCTGCCACCAAGCAGTAACGCACTCGCGTCACTGTGTTCCGGTTTGAAAGGTGTGGTTGCTGGTGAAATTAGGCACATGAGACATTCCACCTACACGTCTCTAGAGTTACGGGCGCATACGATGCGACTTGTCGTGCCTAGTAGGAGAGGACCCAAGTCGCATCGGTTGTTATGGGCAGAGGTTACCATTTAACACTAGGTGGGCCGTCGGCTCGTTCCGTGACTGTATCAAATAAATTATGCTGCGTCCACACTTTTCAAACATAACAGCGAGTGATGCAAACATGATCATAATAATGAAGCTTTCACGAGCAAATGAGATTTGTTTACTTTGTAAATGTTTGTCAGTTATGTACGTGACATTTTGTGGTATTAAATATTATATCATATTATTATTTGTTTATATTAATAGTTTACCTTGACTTTTATTTGCGGATGATGGCATTAGGTAAAGTTTAATATTCGTAACTACTGATTATTGTTTTTCTAATGGAGCTAAAATAATCACAACGTTAAAGTATTTGAGCTTACAGAAAACATGTCGAAAAAAGTTATATAATATTGGCAGGTGGGTAGTAACATCAATAAAACATACGTTTACATTTTAGACAATTTATTTCATTTACACATGTTCATTATTAGACAAGTTCTCTTACATTTATATTTACATGAAATGCTCGGAATGGCCGCAGACTGCGCCCACACTGCAACGGAACGCTCTTAATTGATTTAAATCTGTACAAAAGCCAAATTAATTGTTTGATTACTTATTACTATGAGATCAAATACTGAAATTAATTAACTATTAATTGAAATGACTAGTAATCTTTGAATTGAGTATTTGGTACGAATCGCGGCCGCTTACTTTAAAATGGACTAAATATTATTTTTTAACAATAAGATATCGTTGAGCTGTTAACACCTTAAGTTATCATGCAAAACCAAATTATATTTACAATGTTTTAGAGTATAGGCTCGTAATGATAGCTCTATTTACAATTTGCATATATATAAATAAAAAAACTATTTTTTAAGTGATTAATCAGCCAGTTTTTATTTTAAGTGATTCCAGCCTTTATATATAATGCAAAAATAATGCAAGACAAAGTGAAAGTTACTGTCTACACATATCGAATTCAATTAGTTAGGTAAGGTTTGAACTATGTCCATGCATAGCACGCAACAGACTAGTTATTTCGTTGGTTATTATCGCATTGCCTTCTCATATTGATCATTATTCATAATGCCTGAGCATTATGCATAGATGTAGAGATAGATAGCATAATGTCCAGTTAATCTCTTGGTCCATAATACGTTTACCAAATGATTGATGATGGTCGGTCAGGCAGATTTTTATTCTTGGTTATTTGAAATCGTCTGACTTATAGACGCTAAAGGTTGAAAGTATTGATTTTGTATTATACTACTGGAACAAATTCTCTCACTTTGTTTCTTTGTAACATCATGGGTGCCAGGCCAGATACGAGGCGAGTTTCTAAATCCGTAAGTCAAGTGCGATGGTATTTTAGTCATAATATTAATTCCAGTTAATGTTTTACTTAACTAGTAAAGTACATACTGAACATGCTTCAGTGTAACTTGCAAATTAGTTCTTTTATTAAATCAATGTAAAAGACTAACATTTCCAAACCACGACCTGTAATTAAAGATTCATAAATAGAGCTATATTTTATCCCACCTCTGTATGATATTTATAACTTCAATTTCAGTATCTTCAGAAATCGTAACGAATTTCTTTAGGGTAATCTGCTTCGATATACGTTTTAACTAGACACGAGAACCTCTGCGGTTACATCAAAAATTAATAAGCCGTCGGCATTTTACCGTCGGAAAACGACGTAGGAGAATAATCGCTTAATTTAATATGATATTTTAGACGTTTCTGTAGTCTACTTGAAGATACTGCTTCAAAAATTATAAGCACACGGGGAAAGGAACATTGAGCCATAGTTAAAAATACAACAATCAAGAAATAGTTAGTTCTCCTAGTTAATTTAAAATCTGTACATTATGACTAGCGTTTATGACTAATGTGTATACATTTACTCATATCATGAAACAAACAATCCTTAAATTATAAAACTATTTTGTACCTATTTACGCATATAAACACAATTATACTGAATTTTGTATTCATTATTATTCGAGCATTTTGTAGTCCGGTGTTTTAAAATTAATTTTCGCGAGGGATACGTTGTATTTTTTTTTATATTTTACGAATACGTCGCGTTACAATGATAATTCATGTAAAATAGATTTGCTGCGAACAATGCAACGCCCCCGTCGGCAAAAATTCAGATTGCCGACGGGAAAATATTTCCATCGCTTTAACCTTTTTGAGTAATGTTATTATTAGGTAATCATAATGGGATTATTTTTAGTTGAAATACCAAATTAGATTCACTTCGAAACATTTATCGGATGCACACTCCTTGACAACGGTTTAAACATTTCGTTTGTACCAACGCTATTTATATTTTTATGAATGAAAGCAAAATACTCGCTATTATATAAATATTTAGGTAGTTGAAGGAACTGTATGTAAAAAAGGCAAATAGACAAAACATTCACTATCGTCCGATATAAAAATGGTTAAATGAAAGCGCCGATGTTTCCAACGAGTATGCGAAGAAAATATTCATCCAGGTGCTTCACACATAAATTAGCTACTGTCCAACACACTTCCACCAGGCGTCAATGTTAATGCTGCACAATATCACGTACCGATGTTACCGTCGGTGTGTAATACACTGCGCGCTGACTACGGCGGTGCGTAGTCATGCGCCGGCGCCGGCGAGTAATCGGCGCCGTGCAGCAGCGATTAGGTCTGGTACTGGAGCATAGGCGCTGCCGCTAGATTCGCGTGGTGGCCGCTGTTCATCCGGAGGGCGGAGAGAGACTTGTTGTACCATTCGTCTTCAGCTGTCATACCTGGGCAAAAATATGAGTTTAGCTAATGTGCTAACCATCTTGAAAATGTCCATGAATGTTATAATACTTATTTTTTTATGTAAAGGATTGATACGAGTATATTATTCCAAATAAGAATGTTATTATTAATTCAGCTGAAATGAATTTAAATTGCGACGCGCTAAATATGCGACTAATAATCCACGAAATTGCGCTCATTCGGCCTCAACTTTATAAAACCAAACACTTCAAAAACCTATACTTTTATCCAATCCTTTCGTATAAAATTATTATCTCAGCTCTAAACTTACAACAGTATTGAAATAATGCAACCAAGTTCTACGAAAATACCTGTGAGAATACGCTACGAAAGCTCTACGTAACTCGAAGCATGTCCGTAGGCCGTAGCGAACTCCATCCCCGCCGCTACGAGGCTAGCTATACCTCTACTTATGTAGGATACCGAGGGTAGCGAATAGTGAACTGAATCTACCCTCGCGTTTTCTCAAGATGCAATCTCGCCGCAGGAAATAAGATATTTGCCAAGACGCCGCGAGGACGCCCGCCAAAGTAAATGTAGTGGAAATTTTCTTATTAGAATATCTACGGTACGATGCCTCGCCTCGATTACTTGCTCTTTTTTGCTACGCAGGAATCTCTGCGAAGCCCGAGGCATCGGGTTTCATGCTCTATCGCGTTTGTATATTTGTAGTTGCTTTTTTGCGAACAACATAAGGGGAAGAAATACGTGTTAGACGGAATGAGGAAAATAAAAAACGGAAAATTGTAACTGTCTGAAAGAAAAATCTATGGTGTTTTTGTATATCTTTACAATGTCTTCCTAAATATTTATCAAAAACCCGAAGACGTCTTTCTTGGTGTGGTACATGGATAATATGTCTTGAGAAGGTGGAAATTGATAATATCCGCCAGCAAACTCAGAAATAGGAAATATGTAGACGTATATACTTCAACTGGCATATGTACACGCTTTATAGCTCATATTAATGATACTAAATTGGATTCCCAAATATGCGAGTATCTGTAGAGCGAGAAACTCACGAGATTAGTGTTCTGTGCCATGGTGAGTCGTTTCTGCTGGTGAAAATAACAGCAACATATATGTAAAACGAGAAGGAGTGACGGGCACCGAGGTGGTTCCATAAATTATCCAATTTACGGAACTCCAAAATGAGGTAACTTGTTAACTACATAGCGGGAACTGTAAAACTGTTACTAATTGTTAAAAGGCTTGAAAAAAAATAAAGGACTGGCTCTATTAATAAATTGTAATCAAGTTTTCCTTTTTTCAAGATCATCTGTCGGAACTTAGCTCGGAAGGGCTCCGAACAAGTTTTCCCATTATCACGAGGGATATTTGTATAAAAACGATGGCTCTGAGGCGACGCTCCAACTTTGTAATTGCCTTGACGGCTCTAATAGAAACTTGATGAAAGCTGCCTCTGCCGTCTACCGCTTTTTGTTTTACGCTACAAACTTACATTTTAGTTCTCACTGATATTACGATGAATAATTTGTTTGGGGCGGATAAAGTTAGATTGGTTACGGGAGATTTCTGCGAAAACATCACTCGGTGTTAGATTCGACGTTCAAGTATTAATGGTTAGATGAACTTTTGCTAATTAATGGCCTTACAGATTTTAGATTGCTTATTTGTAAAGTTTTAAGTTTCTCTGATAATAAGGATAAGTTTACTTAAATGTGTAAAAAGTGAAGATTTTTTATACATCAAATAATAATAACAAAGTTAATAAAAATTAAATATAAGACAACAAACGCCTTTGTACATGTATTACTTTGTCACCTTTTTATATTTTATTAGCTGTGTACTTTAAAGAATAAAGATTAAAAAATAACGAATAAAGCAGATCATGGAAAATTTACCAAAATAAAAATTGTAATTCACTAGTTATGTGTTCGGTAAAAATTCACTGCCTGCTATTTACTTGAAACATTACCTGTGTTATTCAGATTGAGATTAAATCAATTATGTGGAGCACCATAAAATCCAACTATAATAATATGAGGCCTAAAGTGTTTTTAAAATATGTTGATTCACTTCTTCATGGCCTCATATTATTATGACGATATTATAACAACTTATATCAATGTGAGAAATATCACTAACGTCTAGATATTCGAATCAATATCGTCTCACCCATAGTATCCTGCCTCATTCCAACCGCGCTCATGTTGGCGCTGTGTCCCATGGAAAAGCCTTGAGGCATGGGGTAAGAGCCGCCCCCCATCTGGGACAGCGAGAATATGTCCTTCTGCAACTCTTCATAGCTGCCGTGATGCTGTAGGAAACATAATATAAAGCAAGGGTTTCGTAATTACGGGTAGCAACATTTTGTTTAGTCTTTGGGCCTTTGTGCAATTTGCCAGTGTCGGTCAGTATCCGTTTTCGAGATAAAAACGCTACAATGTATGTAGTTGTCTAGATATTTTAGATAGATTCTTTCCGTTTTTTCACATTCGATTCGATTATTAAGAGAAATATTGGAAGCAGTGGACAATAGTAACAATCAAGGATCCTTCCTTTTTCAATCCTTGAAAATCGCGTTGCTGCTATTTTTCGCTTTTTTGATGCCTAATTGCAGCCAGAAGGGAAGATTTTTTTAAAGATATTATTAATATATATAATTATAAGATATTATTAAGATAATTTTAAGATTTATCTTTATGTGTTCAGAGATTTCAAATAGTCGCATTTAACTATAATCATCAAATATATTAAAAGATAATATACCGAAATCACGTTAAAACATAAAATCAACTCCGATGTCACGATTCGGTGAACCACTAAAGAACAGGATAAACGCCATTAAATTTGAGCATGCCCAATGATATTAAAGTGCGTTAAGCGTTTATACGGAACCGAGCTCGCGGTGTCATTACCACACGTTAATGATGATTTTTCAGCTTTATCCGTTTTCATGTTCGTGCGGCCGCGACTTTATAGCGATTAACACTTCCATTGGAATGCTTGTTTTATCCGGGTCAGAGAGACGTGCAAAATTTGGTTTCTATGAGGATTACGAATAAGTAATTATTTCAATTTAAAGTTTTTTATTTTTTATTTTGATTTTTTTTTAGTTTAGGAATTAGGTATTTAATTTAAATTCTAGGTATTTTAATAGAATTAGGATGTTTTCACAGTTTTTTTTTAATTGAAATGTGTTCGTACGTTTTGTATGAATTATCTCCTTATGTTTATCATGGTTATGTGGATGATTGTTTTTTCATGATTGTTAAAAATTTACTTCACACTGGCAATCTGCCACGATCTAGGATACACAGTTGTACGAATGCAACAATTAGGTAAATATAATGTCACTGTTAAATCATAATATTTCAATTGTTGTACAGGATAGTGATTTAGGTCGGTATTTGCATTATTTTCGGGTGTCGACCGTGCACGCAACGTAACTCGATTACTGCGCAATCACGCCGACTGATTAGCGCATGGTAATGAGGACTGGTTTGCTGACATTTTAACAGTTTTGAGGGCTAATCTATAAATAAATTGATATTGTAAGATATTTATAAAAATACTGTTTATCCCACAATCGACGGCAATGTAATCTCTACAGGATATAAAAGAATCATCAAGTGTAAACTTGGAACTCGTCCCATTGATGCGAGTTTTTATAAGCGTGAGAATAGTTGAAGGCAATAATCAATCTTAGGGAGGACCCCGAGTTTCAATCCGTAGGTCGCTGGTTCAAATCCCGAAATGCACCTATGAGTTTTTCCTTTTAAAGATTTAAGGATTTTAGGAAACATCGTGAGGTAACCGATATGTCCTAGAACTAAAAATTCGAAGACATGTGTCAAGTGCACGAAAGGAGCCTCTTTCAGACGCATTTAAAATCCTTTCACCGCACTGGTTTGAGAGAACCAGTGACTTGGAATAGAATAGAATCGTATGGAATCTCGCATGCGACATTCGTATACGATTTTCTCGAAACCTTCGAGAAACTCTGGCCTGAATCAGATTTAAACGTCACTTACCTGAGGATATCGATTGATTGTGTTCGGATGTGGATACGGCTGGTATCCCCTATATCCCTGTATGTTCCTCATCATCCCGTTGCAGCCTGGCAACACCGCGGGTGCTAAGGCTTTTTGCAGCTGCTTCTCTTGTTTGCGGTATTTTGCTCGACGGTTTTGGAACCAAACCTAAAAAGAAATTATATTTATATTAATATTCTCAACTAGCTGCGCCCCGCGGTGTTACCCGCGCGGTCAATAAGTAATCCCACGGGAACACTGCACTTTTCCTAGATCAAAGTAGCCTACGTAGCCTATGTGTTAATCCAGGATATAAGTTATCTTGGTACCAAATTTCATCCAAATCCATTCAGCCAGTCAGCGTGGATGAGTAACAAACATCCATACATCCTACAAACTTTCTCGTTTATAATATTAGTAGGATACACTATCAAAACATTGAGCAAGAGACGGGTCATCGAATAGATTTTCAGATTTCAGATTTTTATTGCTTGGCCAAATAACATTGGATGCTGTCATATCATACATTTTGTTACTTATAAATAGTTAAAAATAAAAGAGAGAGAGAAAAACCCGTATGCAGTCATCTTCTAGAAAATAAAATTTGAATGCTGGTATAAAAAAAGCACTATTATCTTACCACTATTTAAAATGCGAAATGTTGGATGGATTAATGTTTGTTACTTAATCACGCCAGAACGGCTGAACGGATCTGGATTAAATCTGGCACAGGGATAGATTATAGTCTGCAATAGCACACAGACTACTTTTTATCTCGGAAAACTCTACGGTTCTCGTGGGATGACGTATTCACCGCGGGTAACACCGCGGGACGCAGCTAATATTCACTAAGGAGGATCTTCTGATTTATATATATAAGTTTTTATTCATATAGGTAGCTAATCAATGGAGGAATTAAATACATAGTTCACTGAGTCTACAGTTGACCGGGCCTCATAGCTCGGTTGGTAATAAATCTTCTGCACTGAAGGTCGTTTACTACCCAGGAAAAATATTTTATAATGGAGCATAGATTGTTTTTCTGTCTGGTGTTAAAATGTATTTATAAAAATGTATATAAGTATTCCATCACTTTATCTAGTCTTAACAACAAAGCGATGCTTACTTTGGGGATCTAGCCTTTGTGTCAAATGTCCACCAATATTTATTTAAATTATTTATATAATGTGTAATCCAATATAAATCGGCCTGTTGTAATCAAATATGAAAGTAAATAAAAAATAAGGAGCAAAACAAGCGAGTGCCTAATCTGTGTGTTGTCAACGGGAATGAGAGCGTGCGTCGTTTGATATGGTGATTAGAGCTGATTAGAGGGAGAGGGTGGACCCTCCCTGCCGCGAGAGGGCGGGCCGCACCCTCCGTACGCACTTCTCATATAAATAAACCGATATATACTCTATACCTAACGGTTAGACAGCTCACCCTATCCAGAATACATGTAGACCGTAGGTACCTACTATTTAGTATTTCCAACGTTTCCCAACCTTATTTGACGACCCAAGCAAGGAGAGGAATAAAAATAAAACAATATTGGAGCACGTACAATGCAAGCTCAGACGTGTCTAGTGTAAAGTACGTGGACGTGAAGGACGTCTAGATTTTCACGACAGGTTTTTAAAACTTTAAATAAGTACTTTAAACGAGGACCAAGTTGCTCGCGTCCGTATGCGATTACCCTTTGAATCCATACACGTGGAGACACGGTGGTGCAAAAGGAGCAACCAATGTAGCAGTAGAACTTGTGCTAAGTTCGCCCGGAGAAGTACTGCCACCACACCTGGTAATCTGCCGCCAAGCAGTGATGCACTCGTGTTGCTGTGTTCCGGTGGAAGGGAGTGGGTGCCGGTGAAATTGCAGGTGCATGAGACGTAACATCCCCGTCTCGAGGTGATGGACGCAACGCAGTGCGACTTGAGTCATCTCGTACAATGGAGAGGACTTGAGTCGTATTGCTGTTGTATATGGGCGGCGGTTACCACTTAACATCAGGTGGGCCGTCAGCTCGTTCCTTGACTTCAATTAAATAAAAAAAAAACTAATTGTTTTCACCTATTCCGTAATGTTGACTATGGCACAAGTTCTGAATTCTTCATGGTAGGTACATAATATTAATAAATTTATTTGAATAGGTATTTCAATGCTGTATTTTGAAAACGTTCCTTTCAGATTAATTGCCCGACATATATAAACAAAATACTGAACTTTGATAAAGTTGATTAAAAGAGTATCAAGACTAAAGCGATAAAAAGAAGACAATATAAATCTACTTTCGTATCACCCTTACGCTAACCACACTAAACCAATTTTACCTTAACCTAAATAAACTTTTCCATGTCCAAACCATATTCCAATATATTTTGGTTTTCTAGCGAAAGATTGAGAAACGCTCCATTTCTCCTCATGTATAATAATGATAGGTAGACAGAGGGAGGAAACGTAAATGGGATATTAGTTTTTTCGCAAAGCTACCCAACATCCCCCGCGAGCGTTGTAATGAAAAACGAGTCAATTTCCGATACATTTAAAAATATATTTCCGTGGCTATATTTCGTACTTATTTGGGTTGTACTATGTTTGAAAATCAACTCGCAAAACAACATCAAAGTTTTTCAGTGGAATATTATGATGGGTGATATACTGAGCTGTTAATCAAGTTAAACGAGATTTTATTTTTAAGCAAACCTTCCTAAAGGAAAAACGTTATAATTCCCGCACTCTCGCATTTGATGAATTTCAAACATTTCATTTATGCAAATAATGTTGGCTACGCATTTAGAAATTCGTTAATAATCTATGAACAGATTTACTTCACGGGACGAAACGTAATCCACCCTCTCAAAACACTTTACTTAATTCATCCCTATAAATACTTATCTATTTTTCAAGACAGAGTTATCCGGAGAAAACGGTCGCTTTTAAACTGAAAAAGCACGGGTTCCAACAAAACATTTTCTTATTTCCAATTGTAGAATTCATTTGAGGGCAGAGACAATGTCGAGAGGCGCGCGGGGAGGATGAGCGGCTAACTTCGTTACGGATCCATTTGATGGGATTGCAATGCCTCGGGGGCCACCCCCGCCCCCCCGTCCCCCCCGTCCCCCGCCCCTCCCTCTCAACCCGCGCGCGCCCCACGACGCCGTATTTTTATATCGAAATTTACTAGAAGGAGGGAGCTCGACGTTGCTGTCGTCTTTAACGTTTACATTCTTATGTAGCGTCTCTCCTAAACGCTAATAGCGTCCTATGTCGCGCGCGTGCAAGGATACCTACCCCGTTATACACAACGCTGTATTGACATTTCACACACAATCGCTTCGTACGTGTGTTGTACGCCCGCCTACGCGTATTTCATGTGCTTTTAGCCGCGGTACTTATTTGAGCTTCGATGTATGTAATATCGTTTGCGAGAACCTTTCATTTTTAAAAGAGCGACAATGTTCGTTGCTTACCAAAGAAAAGAGTAATTGGTGTCGCCTAAGTGTCGTGACAATGAGCACAATATTGCCTTGAAAGCTCACATGTGGGACGGCTAATAAATGTGAAATGGTAACAAAGTGTGCACTCAGTTCGGCAAGAGGTCACTGTATTATTAAAGGATGGTAAAAGTCACGTGAATAGAATATCTAAAGCGACAAATTAGGTGCTCCGGGGACAAATCAATATCGAGGGTCCCGGGGGATTGAGCAATTTTAAAACTGAGATAAAGATCTCTCGCGAGTTACTGTAAGCATTTCGTATTCATACGGCCGAGGACGACAGATGGCGCTTTAATTCAATCCGCCTCGGGCCTACGCTCCAAATTGTATTATCCGAGTATTCGCGCATCATTGATATTTCGACAATTCCAGCGGAGAACGAATGCCGCGACGGTATTGTGCTCTATATTTTCGTTAGTTATTTTTGCGTAGTCCGCTACGCCACATTCCTCTACATTAAATACCAACTATTTGTTCCACTTTTTGGCTTGTGTATGTGTAACTTTTTGGAAGAATACATATTCGTACAAAAAGTCGCCACGGACATCCGTGGAAAATATATTCCATGCTGTTGGAAGAGGGTGGTTGGCAAATATGTTCATATTTTTATGTTTCCGTAGCCCTCTAATGAAAAAAATACTGAAGCTTGCAATTGCAGCCACAGACGGTAACTGAGGCTACTTGATTAGGTTTGACTTTTGTGTGTTTTAAATATAGTAAAGTGGAGATTGTGTGCAAGCAAGAGACAGAGATATATCACCAGAATTGAACAAAAAAAGTGAAAATGTGTTTTTATTAATAACTGACCTGTATCCTGGCTTCGTTGAGTTTCGTCGTCCGCGCCAATTCTTCTCTACAGTAAATATCGGGATAGTGTGATTTCGCGAACGCCGCTTCTAATTCTGCTAATTGTTCCTATGAAAAGAGAATAACTCATTGCATACATCAACAATTTTAAGATTGTAATATGAATATGGCCCACGTTAATTTGGGTTTCTTGTTGCATCCACTAAAAATCAGGGAGTTTACTTTTTATGATGTAACCAGAAAACTGGATGCTAGGCTACTAAATTACTTGATAAGACTTCAACTTCATTACCACCATTCAGAATTAGAGCCCATCTGGTTTGTAAAAGCGAAAATAGTTTTAGGGACATGAGCCGTGCAGCCACGCCGTGTTCTTCACTCTGTGGGCCTAGGGTCACAAACAAGATATCCAAAACACGCTATTGCTGGTTACGTGACTTATTCACATTGAAAAACTGATAATTACATGTCGTTACCCTAGCGCCTCGACTCACATAGAAAAAAAAATACAAAATGTTTATTTTCTTTAACTTAATATTTAAAAATAACAACAATTTTAAAACCACGTTTTAAGTATGACATACTTGTATTGGGTAGTATGACAGCCTCAAAACGCCGCCATTGAGCTGCGGTCTGCTGTTTTTATACATTTGCATACTGTGGTTGCTTCATACTAGCCTACGTTACTCGTTATTGCAAAGCCACCGACAATGAATAACACCACAATCGACATGACTGTTAGCAATAGATGGCTTGCTGTCACTACGAATGGCTATTGCACGCTTCCTCTACAAGTAGCCGCGTCTCAGGTGGTGCCGTTTTGTAGATATCGCGAAGGGCTCGCGTGCAGCGAGGGATAGTCATCAGTTATAGTATGAATAGTGTACCTGTGTGTAGTCCTATGCGTTCATCTAGTAGCAGTGAGACACGAGGCAGTGGTAGGCTTGAGCCCCGCAGTTGGTCCAAGGTAAGGATCCAAGGCTGATGCCCAACTTATTCTACTCTTCCAAGAAGGATGGGCTAACTATGTGAACGTAGTGCTGTGCCTCCTTGGAGCGAGGTTGGGCCAAGGGGCAATAATAGTCATGTGCCCCTCATGTTGAGGGCCTAATCTTGAAAAAATGCCTGATATCCATTTGTCCTGGTCGTTTTTGTTTGGCAAGAATGGTGGCTTACCTGCGTGAACGTAGTCCTATGCCTCCTTCTAGCGGGCGTGGGGCAGGAGGCAGTAGTGGGCGTGTGCCCCGCATGTTGTGGCCCAAGAGCAGGAGACAAGGCTGATGTCCCACTTGTCCCAGTGCTGCTTGTCCCGCCTGGCTCTGGTTTTAATTTTTTGAACGCGCCTTCCGCTGTTTAAGAAACATAATTATAAGAAATAGGAAATTAGTAGTTTGTTTTATTAATGGGTAATTTTGTTGTTGCAGTGTTTAGTTTCGAAAAACGTTGATCAGTTTAGTAGTTCAGACTTTAGAAATGGACTATCCAAGATGATAGTTATCAGGTGAATTATTATTGTCAAAATTGTTATGAAAAGTATTTAAAAGGAAGTCGTCTCTTACAGGAAATACAATGTTTGAAAAATAATCGCAGGATATCTATATTGCACAAGTTCATTCAGGCAGTACAATTTGTACTAAGGTCATCCAGGGAAGAAACGCCACCACCCCTATTTCTTCAACCAAGCAGTAATACATACGCATAGCTGTGTTCCGGTTTAAAAGGAGTGATTGCCGGCGAAAATAATAAAAACACAAGGGACATTCTATTTTCACGTCTGAAAGTTATGGGTGCAATATAAGCGAAGCGGTCTTTCCATATCTCCCCATATCTATGCAAGATGCATTGTTTTTGTTATGGGCAGAGATTACCGCTTCCCATCAGGTGGGTGCCGACACAATAAAATACCCAGATGGATTTGTTGGTTTTCTACTTGATCAGGAAATATAAGTAATGGGAAAAATAATCGAAGTGAAATCTTTACCACACGACGAATATTTTTTTTAAACATTATAGACCTTAAGTTGTCCTCAGTCGTCCGTTATTAAGCGGTGACGCCACTGATGAAGGAGCACGAGGGTCTAGAAAACCTGTTCAATCTTCACTTGAGATTGTAGTGAACCAGAAAGAAAGATAGACGCAGGCAATCGAATCGTTGAGGTATGGATAGTACTGGGCCGTTCATCTGCACGTCTTGGAGAGGAATGGAGCTGTTGGGATCAGGTCTTGCAGTTCCCTTGCACACTCTCTAACCTATGAAAGATTTGAGACTGTCTTACTACGTTCTACTAATTTACTGGGTGCTAAGTCTTCGGTCAAACTCCATACCTGGTTGGACCTAAGCTTGGTAGAGACAAAGCTATTGTCCCAGAGTGATGAATTTCATAGCTTCATTCCGGCAGTTTCAGCCTAAACTTGTTGTATAGAAATTAAGAGCTGGCGTCAGAGAAGCCCTAAAATGCCCTAAAATGACCATGTGAACTTTCAAGGTATTTGTGAATTGTCCACCAATATTATTATTATTATTTATAATAATACCACGGAAAAAAAAAAATTGGAGAATCAGATTTTTTAAGCTGAGAAGAGGATAAAAATGGCCCAACATTCGTACAGATGTAATCCGTAGAGTAAACGTCTACCAAAAGGCATACATTTTAACGTACTGGTAAAAACCAGTAAAGCCGGAGTGGCTTACTACCTCCTTACTAGCACTTTAACCTTAAACTTTAACCTTACTACTTTCACCACACCGGTTCGAGAGAACCAGTGACCAGAATAGAAGAAGAAGACTAGCATAAAATTGGACTTATATTATTTATAGTATTCGGGCATTATGATGATTAAAGTGAACTCGATCGCGAACCGTGAATAAACATCACTATCATCAACAGCCAAACCAACAAAAGAACACGTCCCCATCTTTAGTCAACCCGTAAAATGGAGCAGGTCGGCAAAGGCGCTTTCTTATTTGCATAGCGAGTGTAGCGCATCGACCCTTGCCATAGGTCAAGTTCGCCGGCGTAATTGTAATTGCGTTTTAACTAACGCCGTTAGAAGGTAATGATTTAACGCCGACGGCGTCGTCGTTGTAGAAATTTTGCGTTTGGCGTCTGTTTACATCAAATTTAAGTGTGGGCCCGCGTCCACAGTGTAGTGTTTTTTTATGTTATTGAAGTTACGCACCGTGTTGACGGCCCACCTGATGTTAAGTGGTAACCGCCGCTCATGGACAACAGCAATATTACTCAAGTCCTCTCCACCAAAGTACGAGATGACTCAAGTCGCACTGCGTTGCGTCCATCACCTCGAGACGGGGATGTTAGTTCTCGTGCGCCTGCAATTTCGCCGGAACACAGCAACACGAGTGCATCACTGCTTGGCGGTAGATACCAGGTGTGGTGGCAGTACTTCTCCAGGCGAACTAAGCACAAGTTCTACTGCTACTTCTATATTTGTCTATTCAAACAAATTATCACAAATTCTACGGAATATCTCTTAAACTCTTGGAAAACAAGTACCTACGGGAACTTCACTTATCTAATTTAACGTCTCTTTTGAAGTCAAAAGACTTCTTCCTATAGATTAGAAAAAAAGGAGAATAAAATATCTCATTTTAGAAATATGCTCTTTGGCTATCATTATAAAAAAAAAAGTGATATCATAATTTGCCGCATATCCTTACGTTTAAAGTTTCATGTGCTGCATATCTGGACGAAGTCGCGAGCGACTTCGCTAGTATTCCATATTCCTATAACCTAGTGTTCAAGTTTTATTGAATCAGATCAGATATTATGACAAAAGTAAAAAATTAGTCCTCGAAAAATAAAATGACGATATCGCCTTCACCATCACAAAACGAAATTCTGGAAAGTCAATTATGACGTGAATTCTTACATATGATTCCTGTAACCGCATTAGGGCTTGATACACTGGCATCTGTCGCAAAAATGCTCAAACGTAATCAGGTTTCCCTGAAAAATTCGCATATTGGCGACATAATCAGTTTACCTTCGGTTTCTCTCAGCTTGAATTAAGTGGGGGGATTTTAAAAGCACCGTCGGAGGTCGGTTTGGCAAGTATTCATGCATTCCCTTTGACGATGTTCCCAGCTACTTACTAATTAACATGGAGCTAAGTGTTTGCGTCCGCGGTAAGCGGAGCCTTTTAACGTTTAAAAGGTTTTATTTTTTTGGTCACATCTATGTTTTAGGGGCTTTGATGGCGAATATATCGGTTTCGCTTTTTACCTGACATTTTTCCGAGATGCGATTACGCCATTAGACGAAAGCTTTCAAATGCCTAAACGGCCGCTTGTGTTTTTATACGAGAGTCATATTTTTTTCTCTATTATAAATCTGTTCAAATTATGCTACAGCTCTCTTTGGGATGAAGTTGGATGAAGCTTTTATAAAACTCAAATACCACCACTCAAATTATATTTCGAATAAACTATAACTAAACTTAACAACCATAGATGCAATGAAAATTACAAGTCTGTGATCAGTATTTATTCTGTAACATTTGTTCGGGGGCGTAACGGAGATTCAATGTAACATGTCATTAGGGTGCCGTAATCCCCTAATTATGACGATTGACATAAAAGCACCATCTGCGGCGGTCGAGAGGTGTCGGGTGACGGCGAAGTGTTGACAGTCGGCGAGTATAACCCGCGTGAAAAATGATTCTAAGTAAGGTACCTACGTGTTTGTTTGACCGGGACAGAAACATTGTTTGATACACACACTGTGTCGAGATATCAAAAATAGTTGTATGAACAATTATAATGTAGTAACATGAGTATCATCGTCTATTTTTTTGAGTTATAATATTCTGTTTGTTATTAGCGCCCGAAAGGAGCCTCTTTGAGGCGCAATTTAATGTTTCCCTACACTTGTTCGAGAGAACTTGTGTAATTTGTGTAACGTGTAAGTAATTGTATAAGTAATTTGGCTGCTTATTTAGGTAAAGTGGAACGCTAACTATCCAATTTTATAGGTTAACTAGTATTTCGTGGCGCGCGCTGCAAGCAGCGCGCGGGGGCGATTTTCCAATTTGGCGTCCCGAAAAAAAATTTCACTCTGATCCTAGCAACTTTTTTTTCAGCCGCCACAAACTTTTGTATGGCGGCCATCTTTAAAAAGTGAGATAAAAAAAAATTGACCCCAGATTTGGAATTTGCACCCCCAAAAACCCCCGGATGCAAAATTTCACCCCGATCCAAGCAACTTTTTTTTCGGCCGCCATTTTGGATCCGCCATCTTGGATTTTCAATACCACCACCGAGTTTCCCCTCCGATTGGCTATAATATTTGTTCGACCTCCCCCCACCTACCTCCAACCGTTCTCGAGATATAGGCGTTTCAATTTTGTATGGCGGCCATCTTTTTGTTCGGGAGCCATCTTTTTTTTCTTTTATTCCAACTCGACTTAAGTCTTTGACCAACTTTAGTTTTGGAAGTATGCCGCTATCTCTTACCGTTTCCGAGATACACGCGGAGGGGTAAAAAAGGGGGGGAGGTTGGGGAACGTTTGACCCTCATGAAACTCTTCAAGACAATGTTAATACATATCGAAAATAAAAAGTTAAACTTTTTCAAAACAACACCCACTTTCATGACACTATCGGCAAAAACAAACTTTTGTATGGCGGCCATCTTTAAAAAAAGAGATAAAAAAAATCTGACCCCGGATTTGGAATCTGCACCCCCAAAAACCCGCGGATGCAAAATTTCACCCCGATCCGAGCAAGTTTTTTTTCGGCCGCCATTTTGGATCCGCCATCTTGGATTTTCAATACCACCACCGAGTTTCCCCCCCGACTGGCTATAACATTCGTTCGACCGCCCCCCCCTAACTGCGACCGTTTCCGAGATACGAGCGTCTCGTTTTTGTATGGCGGCCATCTTTTTTTGTTCGGCGGCCATCTTTTTTTTTCAAAAATCTCAAATTATATGCCCCCCTCTCCAACTTTAGTTCGAGCGCGACCCCCCTACCTCCAACAGTTTCCGAGATACGCTATGGGGGGGAGAAAAGGGGGGAGAAAATGTCAAATTTCAGATTTTTCCCGGGCCCTCTGAGTCACCCCCTACGCGACCCTATACTCAGTTTTCGCCCACCCCCCCTGGAAGTGCCCAAACAATTCTGTCAGTCAGTCAGTGGTAATCGAGCTTTATATAGTATGATGATGATGAATGATGATGATGATAAAAATATGGTGAGTAGCGTTTTTTTTCACGCAAGTTTGATCTTTAAAATTTTGGATTATATTACTCATGATTATATTATAATCTATGAGTACTAGGTACTGTTCTGTTTGAAATGGTTATTGTAGCAGTCATTTTTTTAAAAGTCCTCATAAAATAATGTTTTTGATCGACCAATCAATTGTAAAAAAGTATTTTCGAGTGCAGCTTAGACCACCTCTGGAGCCCGACGGGGCGCTTCGCCCCTCGAGCGGCGTCCATATGTTGTCTGCTAATAGATTTGTAATCGGCGCAAATGCCGCAAATCCGACCGATTGTGATCTTTGATTGCTGGTCCTTTGTTGGGGAATTAGCGATAAATATGGCGCTAAAGTCAGCACATTTAATAGTTTTACGAAAAAATAAAATAAAGAAATATGACACGATATTTCAAATTACTAGTTACAAAGTGAAAAAAATAAGACTGTATAGGAACAGGAAAAAGAAGTCTTGATTTTCCTTTTCTAACAAAACAAAGAGAAAATGAGACACCGTACTGTAAAATTTACAAACTGTCTTGCCTTCGGATGATTTCCTAAAATATTCTAAAGAAAAAAGTAATCACGTAGTCTAGGCAAGTCTAGATAAACCCTATAATTAACCCAAACTTGACGCATTTCATAATTTTTTATTGAATAAATGTAGTGTAAATGTTTGGTGTTCGACTGGTACTTAACCAGTCCAACAACAAAACCAATTCAACTAAAAAACCATTGTCTTACTACAGAAATTATACGCAAATCGTCAGCTTCATTCATCTTGGACAGTAATAAGTTTCGAAATTGAGTCGCAAAATTGATACTGCAGGCGCACAAACATCCAACGTCATATAATATTTACATTAAAATAAAAAAGCTTGGAATAGTAATAAATAAAAGTCAACACTCAGATACAGTTCTCAAGTGACAGCTGATCGAAAGGGGGCTGTAATTACAATGGGCTTAGCGGATTGTCGCGGGGTGCGCGCGCGCAAGCCCTCTCTATTATGTCGAGCGGTCTCGAGTGCGGATTATTATGCGCATATTGGTTAGCTGTTTAGCAGATTACAAGTGGATTTACGCTTCTTTTTTTTATAATTGTATGTTTCTATGATGAATTCCTTCATCGCTGTGCCTCCAGCTACAAAAACATAACTTTCTATCGCGATCAACAGATACTTTGTATCTCCTGAGACCCAGAGAATTCATGGACATCTACCAAATATTCACATAATACGAGTATTATGAAACTCACTATGGGAATTTGAAGTTGATCGAGTATCGTATCGTTTGAATGGTGATGAAATACCAAGTTCATGACAATATTCCTTCAGATCACACAGACAAAAGGAAAGAAAACGGAGTCAAAGTTTTTCGCAAGGACCTTTTAATATTGACTGGCCTCACAGCTCAGTTGGTAGTAACCCTGCCTTCTGCGCTGTAGGTAGTGGGTTCGATTCCCCCTCAGAGCAAACATTTGTGTGACGAATAAAGATGTTTGTTTCTGTAGATGGGTGTTAAAATCTATCATATGAAAGTATTTACAAAAATTATATAAGTATTATATCAGTTGTCTGGTTCCCATGATACAAGCTATGCTTAGCTTACTTTGGGGCTAGATGCCGCTGAGTGAAATGTCCACTAATATTATAATTTATATTATTATCAATCTTTTTTTTCGTACTATGGAGAGGATTTGAGTGGTATTGCTGTTGTCCATGGCCGGCGGCTACCACTTAACATCAGGTGGGCCGTCAGCTCGTTCCGTCACTTCAATGAAATAAAAAAATATAACAGCTTGAAGCTAAAGTAAAGCCAGAAAATTCGCCTGCTACACGTTTTATTTAATCCGTGGCCAAAGTCGTATTTAGCGGGTGGTTTTAACCATGGTTCACATCTTCCGCTTATTTCACACAATCAATATTGATTGATCATCATCACTTCCGGTCTCCATTCATATAAAGGAAAGGGGCGACCAGGGTACGTGAATAAACAGGTGCGAATCGCACGCGACTGCCACGCGATGCGCATTATCCAAATCAACTTTATTTACACGCATCGTTTAGTTAGATCCTATTATTGAGTGAGTAGTGATGAATTTGCTTTGACTATTGTTATGTTATTGAATAGTTTAAGTAGTGACAAATTGTAATCAGCTGCGGTGCGTGTTGAAAAAGCTTTACTTTAGTACAGGACAATGCGATTTATTCGTCAATGTATTATGATTTTTGTTTATTACTTTGTATGTAACCAAGTATTTACTTAGTACTTGCTACCAGCGTCATACCAATTTAATTGCAAGGAACTCTGTAGTCCGTAAGGTTGATTTTTGCAAACATTATCAATTTACGATCGACACGATTGTCATACTTGTTATATTTGAAAAGAATCACTTCATGAATGACTATTTAAAAAAATATATTACCTTGTTCATAAGTTTATCTTTAAAATTAACTACGCCGAAGCATAAAATTGTCAAAATATGTTTCTCATGTAAGTGAAATTGTTTTTTTTTTGAGCAAATAACTTTCTGGTGTTAATTATTTTTGGTGGTTTTAAATTTATTCAAATACAAATATGTCGTTTAAGAGAAATTTAGGCATTAGACATTGTTTTTCAAAACATGGGAACCACACTATTTTAATTAAATCGCATAAATTGAATATAAATGTTATCATATAATAAGTAATTCTATTAGTACATATGCGACAGGCTCTTTAAAACCAGTGTGGTTAAGTTATTAACTTGTTCAAAGAGGCTTCCCTTCCAATACAACGTTATCAAAAATAAACAAAGTAATGTAACATGTAAGTAAATGTAAAAGTAACAAAGTAAATAAATATACAGGAGTAAACAAATTCCATAAAATGCTCAATTGTAAAAATATATGAGGTATATAACCCGAAGTTTCCTGTGTACTCTTTTGTTTTATTTGTCTTTTCACCCTTTACCAAAGTTAACAGGTTAAAACTGCGTTATTTCCCGCAAGTATGAACTATGGAAGATTTAATTAATAACTGCGGTGATTTAACTAAATCTATTAACGAATATAAATAACATTCATAACATTCTTTATTACGTAATCGAGCTTTCTACCAGGATTAGCCTGTTAAAAAAGTGGTTGTAAAATGTCGAATTCAATAGTTGCTGGGAAAAATTTATCGTGAAGACAGACAAATAAATTTTAATGCCATAGTTCTTGTTTTCACTCATTCTGCCAGAAAACAAGTAGGCTATTTGCCCCCCTTGGTTATTAAGCAATGCATCTTTGTATGTTCGGTAAATCTTTTATTTTTGTTTTAGTTGTAACCTACTAGCAACAATGTCGCATGGCTGCCAAAATCTTAATAACCCAGACCAGAGATCATGAACAGAATCTTGTGTTATAAATATTATCTAAAGACAATCAAGAGAAACCAAGTATACCTATCCGCTAATCATACTACACCCAAATGACAATTTAATATCACTATTAAGTGATTGATAAAACTGGTCCGTTTAACCACTGGTTCAGTTATATTCGATCGGTGACTGTGACTGGTGAAATGGAGTTTTTTACATTTATATTTATCTTGTTTTTTATTGGTAAGAATATCTTATTTCCCTACAACGAATGCTATTAATAATTTATTTCGCAATTAGTATGGCCTATAATATCTCTCTCAGTCTAAACATCAACATATGTTTATGGTTTTAAAATATTTTTATAATACAAACTAAAATATATCTTTTGAATCCCTTCTAAATATTTAATATACCTAATACTACTGATAAAAAGATTTTTGAATAAAAGCTACCTAATAAAACAACCGTTAAATTCAAATGTCGGTGACTCTTTATTTTAATATGAGTTCTATAATATCTGTAGTTTATAGTTCTAATTGTAACATTTTAGACTCGTGGTCTTGTACTGAAGCTGGATTTTTCGATGCTTTCGGTACATTTATAAACCGCAGCCCAGTTGAGGAGCCGATTAAAGCGTTCAATCCTATGTACCAAATGGATACAACTAAAGAAGTTTTGGATGCTGGGTTCAATGGAAATACGGACATAAGCTACCGACAAAACACGTGGGGTGATCCAGAAGTGCATGATAAAAGTCCGATCGTTCAAGGATTTTCAGACAAAACCACATCAGACGACACAAGCAATGATAAAAATAGTGCCAAACTATTCCCGCAAGGAGTTAAAGCCCTCAACAGATTGAAAGAACTCAATAAATTAAAGGATGAACGCAAAATACGAATTGGCGACCGTGGAATTGGGAACCGTGGTATCGAAATTGTACCAACTAGTGACCTGAACAAAGATGTCGATGTTGATAATAATGAATCAAACAGTTACGTTGGTATTGACAATAAATTAATGAACAAACATGTAAATGTTGTTAAAATACCGAATAAATATGCTGGTAATGATGTTAATAATAATGTACTGACCAAATCTATTGGTGTAAACGAGTCTACAAATAAATCAACAGTAAATAATGATGACGACCGATCACATAACATGTTGAAGCCACTGACAAAAAGACATTTCTTTTCTCAAGTTCAACCGGTGATTCCAGAAAATGAGGGACAAGAAAAAGATACTACAGAAACAATCTATTACGTTGAATGATAAAACTGATGCTGCATTAATAAAAAAAGAAACAATAAGTTTTTTCTTCTTTCTTCTTTTTTCTTCGCGACCATCTGAACTTAACCTATAGTAGCCCGTAAACTATCAATTGCAGTATTCGCCTTATCTATTTTTGTCTTCGCACGAATACTAATGCCGACGTAATTTATCATTCAACAACACCCTTAATACAAAATAAAAGGACAGAGCGTAAACATTGACAATTACAATCGCTCGTCTACAGACTACGGAATACGAGAACAAAAGGCTTTCCGTTGTGGGCGAACATTACCTAGATACAATCCCGACTTTCCAACTGTAGCCGTTTGAAAATTCAGGCTTCGCCCGCGGCGGGTAGGGGGTGAGGGGTGGGGGAGAATGGTCGTTAGTGACATTTCGTATTCATGACGTCACCGGCGGCCCGATTGTTTGCAATATTACTCTAATTGGTATTGTAATTATACGCACATACCTCTTCCGCTACCTGCGAGCTTCGTACGTGATTGTAGTGCGAATAGTTCGCTCTTTTGTTCCCCTAATCAGCAGTAATTCGTACGTATTCATTGTACGAGTGTCTGTTGTAGTTGTTTTAGTTCTAGCTTGACAGTTTAGCAGCATAAGAGCAGTAGAACTCTCGCCAAGTTCGTCCGGGGAAGTACTGCCACCATGCCCATTTCTGCCACCAAGCAGTAACGCATTCGCGTTACTGTGTTCCGGTTTGAAAGGTGTTGTTGCCGGTGAAATTGCAGGCACAAGAGAAATTCAACCTACACGTCTCAGAGCGACTTGGGTCTTGTCGTACCTAGTATGGGAGGACCCAAGTCGCATCGGTGTTATGGGCCGAGGTTACCACTTAACACCAGGTGGGCCGTAGGTACGTTCCGTAACTGTACAACATATAAAAAAATAAGCATTCTATTTCAATGTGTTTCAGAACTAGGAAGTAAGTAGCTTTAGTAGCTGTAGTTTGGAACGTGTGCCTCTAAAAATTTTTAGAGGCTTTTATTATTATATTATTTTAGAGGCTTATGAATATACATATACAGTCAGCGGTAACTGGTTTCCATATATCTAGACAATATATAGCTCAATGAATATACACTAAAAATGTCCGTGGCTGTTCCTTGCACGCCATGAAGTTCTTGCTTCCGCCGTCATATATACATCCGAACTGAACATATTCTGGGCTGCAGGCTGTCTGCAGGCGTGCTTATGATATGCTTATGCTACTGAGAAGGTTACATAAGCTTTGCCTTAACTGTGGCTTTGTTTTATTATATTCAATCGATAGGAATTTTTTCTTATATGCATATTGGTTAATTTTACAACATCACAAAACATTTCATAACACGTCTTTTAACCCATTCTTGATTTGGAATAGTCTTGCTCCCAGTATCTTACTAGATTGGTAATACCAAAAACACACCCACACCATAGACTGCATTGTGAGTGAGTAAGTGAGCCTTGATATACATAAATACGACATGCATATTCTCAGTTTTCATTATATCTAGTGATTTAATCATTTACCCACAGCTAATTTGGTAGTTTCTCTTTTAAGTTTAGTCTTTTGCATTACAAATTCAAGGCATAATTGTGGAATACCGTTATTTATGTTGTAATGGAGGCGAGCGCTGACATAGCTGCGCAGCTATTTATAGCTTTAGCAATGTCAACGTTTTCTATTTGTATTATATTTTTTACTTTATTTTCGTCGTTTTAGGTCAATTAAATAAAAGCTTATTTATGTTTTTTTTACCTTAAATCCTATTGTTTTTTTTTATTATGTTATCGTACACTTCTCACCAAACCTTTTCATTTAATATCTATACCATGGGCGTGCAAAAAAAAAACATAGTCCGCAATCTTTGGGAGTCCACCATATTGGATTTAGAGTGAGGTCATTTTGTTTTCCTATTTTTCTTAGCAAACTTTTTACATCCATGAGTGCATGTAAAATGACTAGCCCGCCATCTTGGGCGGTCCACCGTGTTGGATTTTGAACAACATCACTTAACTAACCATGCAATGCTCCAGGACTTTAATTAAACCAATATATTTCCTGTGCTTCATCAGCACACTGGAAATGGAGTGATTCAGTTACTACTGAACAAAGAAGTTTTGTTTATATTCCTCTGAGGTACTCCATATCGCATTTTGTGATTTGGATGTGTTTTAGTAATAAAATAAAAACTATCCTCAAAATATAGATAAGTTTTGCAAGCATAAATAAACTTTTTATATAGAATTAAGCTTTAAGCTTCTCAACTGATCAAAACAACTAAAGATCAAATAATTTTCGTTCTTTAAGTATGATACAAGATCCCTTGGTTTGTGGTCTGTGACGGAGGCGAAAAGATAGCAGGATTCACACACGAACTAATATTTAAATAATCTGCCAATGTTTGACACCGGAAATCGTAGGGCGGGGTCAGGTCTACATAATGGAATAAATAACACTGAACAGGTGATATTTGTTTGTTCAGAGATACCTGAAATAATGAGGAGATTCATAAAGCAGCGTCGATGTGTCAAAAGTGCTGCAATAATTTGGTTTGTTTGGAGTATAAGGTAAGTACGTAAACTCACCTGTGTGGTGTTGTAGCGAGCGGCTGAGCGGCGCCGGGGGCGTCGGCGTCGCGGCGTGCTCTCCGCCGTACAGCCCCCCGAACTCTTCCGCAGAGGATGAGGACGCGTTACTGCACTTGCGACCTTTGTCCGGCGTGTATTTGGTTTCACCTGTCGATGGCAGGAACTTGTTATCGTTCTGGTGTTCGTCGAGCAGGCCGGGCACGCCGAGCAAGCCGCCGACGAGGTTCGGCCGCAGCTCCTCCATTATCTTGGAGCCCTGGCCGCAGGCGCCGCCGCCGGTGAAGTTGAGCTGGCGGCTGAAGAACGCCGGGAAGATGTTGAACTGCTGGGGGTCCGGCAGCGCGGAGAGCGGCGGCGCGGGCGGCTCCGAGCCCCCCGCGCACGCCGAGCTCTTGAACTCCACCGTGCCGTGGCCGGCGCGCCCGCCGAGCGACCAGCGCGGCTCTCCCGCGCTCCGCAGATCGTGATCCGTGCCGGCGTCGCCGTCGCCGTCGCCGTCAGCTCGGCCCCGACGTTCACTGACTAACCACATTATAGTGACGTCGCGCGTCGCGAACCACCGCGAACCACCGACCACGCCGCCCCGCGCGTTAATTGTTCGCGACTGCGCGGGATGTCGCCCGCCCCCGGGCCGGAGCGGTGCGACCGCTCCCGTACCCCCATGATCGATGTGAAACCTTCGCGGGGATGTTGCGTCTCGTTCGTCCCCGGGCGGCGCGCGCCGTGTGGGCGGCCCGGGGGGCGGGCGGACCGCTGCCATTGGTCGCCGCCGCCGTCGGCACGCGCCGGCACCGCTCCGGGCGATATAAGGTTTTCTTTGTTTTATTGTCCCCACGGCTTCTCGCCGATCTTGCGTTTAAAGTTTATGCATTGCACCATGTTTTGTTTCACAAAACGGAAAATCATGTATGGAGTTCTTGAGGTAAATGTGGCACGGAGGTTATTGTATGGCGCGGTAAGATGTGTTTTCAGTTCAGTGTATCTATAACAGTTAAACGTGACTGGAGTCTTTGTAAGCCGGCGCGGCGCTTACGTCACACATGTATTCACCGCTCATCGATCGGCCGACACTGGATGTCCCGTGATCTTTGTATATGGAGATTATATTGTGATTCATTCGCTTGTATGGATACTCAATACACTGGCAACTGTCCGCCGAGATAAGATCTCTGAACCCTTTTGCGTACTAACCCCATGACACAGTGGTTATGAATATCATTAGCCGTATCGAGTTCGCGAACCATGTTGCATGAATATTTTAAGATAGATCAAAGATTGGTCCGATATTGATGAAAATTAATCCAGTATAAGTTTCGAAACTAAGTACTGATTTTTCGTGATAGATAGATTGTTTTTGCTATAGAATTAAGGCCGAGCTTTAAATCCTCAGATAAACAGACAGCGCTAATTGAATAAAGAGTAAAATAAAGGATGTTCTGATAATTTACAGCCCAAACCATTGGCCCAAGAGACTACGAGCGCTTACGGCCTTTAGGGCGTAAGCGCGCACTTCCTTAGAGAGCGTGGTGGCTGAGTGGTACAGGTACAAGGTCTAACTTAACCTCAAAAACCAAAAAATTTAGTATGATGATAATCAGTAGTATGATAATGATTAAATATTTATTAGTTCAAACAAACATAAAAAAATACATAGCCCTACTCATGTCTGTATAAATTATATGCTTAGGTATATTGGCGCGTGGACATATGTAATTATCTAAAATAAAGCACAATAATGAAAAAACTCACAACAAACCATTACAAATTTTAATGTAACTTTCAAAACTTTCTTCTGAAGTAATTGAGAGAGAGGCAAAACAAAATAGTACCCATCTTAGAAACTAAAGCAAAGTTTTCGGAGAAGAAGGGTAGAGGCAAAGAGAATGTCTTACAACTTTGGAGTAATGCTTTATTAGCTATAGAACGTGCACACGGAAGATTGTTGCAAAGTTTCTTATTTTGGGTTGTATCTCGTTTCAACTGCTGGTAGAACGAATCAACTGTATGTGTAGTAGTCACCCAAGTACCAAATTCAGTTCCAACTTCTACATAAAGGTTGTGCAAGCATAAATTTTCCGAAAATATTAATTATAATTATTATTATTTTATTTCGGTAAACTTAATCTAAGATATATTTCAAGTAGAAGGTCACGCTCATTCGGAGTAGGTACAGTTTATGTTCATTTTATCTAGAGTTTAGTAGCAGTACAACTCACGCCAAGTTTGTCCGGGGAAGTACTGCCACCATGCCCATTTCTGCCGCCAAGCAGTACTGTGTTCCGGTTTGAAAGGTGTGATTGCCGGTGATGTTACACAAGTCATTAGACATTCCACCTACACGTCCCGGAGTTACGGGCGCATACGATGTGACTTGGGTCTTGTCGTACCTAGTAGGGGAGGACCCAAGTCGCATCGGTTGTTGATGGGCCGAGATTACCACTTAACACCAGGTCGGCTCGGTCCATAAATGAACCACATAAAAAAAAAATGCACTTGATACCTACGTGCCGTCTTAAAATCCGATACGGTGCGACCTAAGTAAGTGATGAACAAAATTGTAATCGCTATTATTAAAGTAGATGATATCCCTAAAAACCAGGTGGGCCAGCTGCTCGTAATTAAAACATTTTGTTAATGATTCCCGCATTACCAAATTGTCAGTCTCTAGCTCGACTTTCTCTAAGGGTAAAACTTTATTAGTAGTTTTAATTGATTCCCCGCTCCTTGAAGTAAGATAGAGCTTTATCCAAGTTTCCGGAGGTACATACGTGGATGTACCTTCTTCTGAAGGCAGCTGTCCTTTTACCAAGTGGAAATTAAAAAGTTACTCTACTGAGAACACTTAGGTAAAACCATTTGCAATCTACACTGGGATATTTTATCACATAGGAAATTGCAGGTGTCGGCCATTTGTGCAATTTAAATTTATTACAATAAATACTCAGGCCATACTGAATGTGTCTGGATTCTGTTAAAGTAAGACGATGATATATTGTGTTCTATGTTATCAAAGTGACAATTTATATGGTAGCCTAGTCTTCTTTATATGTCTCTTCAATGGCAAACTCTCTTTATGACTGGCCTCACAGCTCAGTTGGTAGTAATAGTAACCCTGCCTTCTGCGCTGTAGGTCGTGGGTTTGATTCCCACCCAGGACAAATATTTGTGTGACGAATATAGATGTTTGTTCTGTGTCTGGGTGTCAGTAGGTATTATATGTATGTATTTACAAGAAAAAAATGTAAGTATTATATCAATTGTCTGGTTCCCATGATACAAGCTATGCTTAGCTTACTTTGGGGGCTAGATGGCGCTGTGACACGTCCACCTAAATGTATATGTATGTATGTATGTTACTAGCGACATGTATAAACAATCGTAAATCTATCCATCTATTGGTAAACGCCGCACCAAAATCCCTAAGTCCTTCCTGAGATTTAACAATAACAATGAGAGAATTTTTAATATGAATTTATACTAATTAAATAATTAATTTCACAATTTGCAGAAAGTTATAATATAAGGAGTAGATCTTGTTTTTAAAAAAAACCTTATTTTTATTTAATGTTGATATGACAGAGCAAATTGCATTTAATTTACACCAACTTTGTGTCATTAATGGAAGTATCCTAGATGTTTTCATTTTCATAGTACATATCGTATTTTGAATCCGTAATAGTACATTTAAGAAACTCACTAACCAGAAAACCACTAGTAATTGGTAACAACTTTTGATAACTGAAAATAAGTAAAGTATTTTGATGTTTCGAGAGTCACCCATCCATCCAATGACTTAAATTAACAGATTTCAATTAAATTAATGTCCTAGATCTGCCTTTAATTGTATTGAAAACTGTATTTCGATGTATTCACAGGGTGTTCAATCCTTTACTCAATGCGGAAGTTGGGACGCTTCGAGCTAAGACTTACCTGCATCCTGCATCAGCGTGAAAAGTTTTAATGTGTCGCCAAACTTCCAAAGTGATGTCTTGTGTGAACATTTCATGTTAACTATCAGCCTGTCCCGGATTCGCACGGTTCAGGTATATACGGGCGGAAAACTTGTTAATTGTATGGGTATACAAACCTTCCTCGCGAATTAAGTGAAAACCGTATTAAAATTCGTACAATAGTTTTTGATATAAGCTTTTTTTTATTTTTATGTAATACAGTTACGGAACGAGTCGACGGCCCACCTGGTGTTAAGTGGTAACCTCGGCCCATAACAACCAATGCGACTTGGGGCCTCCCCTACTAGGTACGACAAGACCCAAGTCGCGTCGTATGCGCCCGTAACTCTGAGACGTGTAGGTGAAATGTCTCGTGTGCCTGTAATTTAACCGGCAACCACATCTTTCAAACCGGAACACGGTAACACGGTAAAAAAGGGCATGGTGGCAGTACTTCCCCAGACGAACTTGGCGAGAGTTCTACTGCTCTTAAGTGGTGATCTCTGCCCATAAGTAATCCGATCGGATCTTGGGTCCTCCCCTAACTAGGTGCAAAAAGACCCAAGTCGCATCCTATGCAACCGTAACTTTGAGACATGAAGGTGGAATTTCTCATTTGCCTATATTCATCGGCAATCATAGGTTCAAACCAGAACACAGTAAGCGAATACATTACTGCTTGGCGGCAGATATGGTATGGTGCAGTACTTTCCCGTACGAACTTGCTACAAGTTCTAATTGCTACTAAAACTTTATAGTATGCAGTGGTGTGATTATGCACTGATAGAACTTAGTTGCCTTCTAAATGGGTTATGTGTACTTAATTTTAAAATGGTATTATAAATTATAAAACCTTATTAATCTGTAGGAAAGGACCCAACCGCCAATACTAGTGTCACAAAAGGCTCTCTCGAAACTGTGGTGAAAGGATTAAAGTGCGATTTAAAGAGACTCTCTTTATGTAATTAACACATGTCTTCGAATTTTTCGGCGATAAATCTTATTGATTACGTTTGGTTTTGAATCAGTGACTTCCGAATAGAAACACTAGAGTAGGGGTCCACGCCACTGGCCAACCGCCAAGGATGCCAAGGATCCTCATATTTTTTTCTGAAAAGACTATCTTCTGATGTAGGTCTGATATTTGATGTATTGCTAAAAGAACCGCCTAGAAGTATATTCAGCAAAACGTAAAAAGGATGTAAAATGGCAACATATTTTTCATAGTGAATATTTATGACGAAAAATAAACATTTGTATTGTACGACAAAGTCTACCCCTAAAATGCTTGATAAACTAAACATACACCAGAAATATTGGTATTCATAACAATAGAAAATAAACGATAACTCGGCAATTTGCGACATTTGTTTTGAGCATGTGCGCGGTGCGCCCCACTCTTAGTATAATTTGCAGTACGGCTCGTGGTAATAACATAGCACGACATCTCTCTAACGGCGAGGGAGGAGGGAGTCTGAAATTAGTGCCACGTGGCAGGCGACGATGATCTATTACGACTTTATTAACTGAACAATCAATCAATCAATATCATTTATTGTGAAACAGGTATTAACAAAAGACTTAACCACACCTTTCAAACCGGAACACAGTAACGCGATGCGTTGGCTGCTTGGCGGCAAAAATGGGCATGGTGGCAGTAATGCCCTAGACGACCTTGGCGTGAGTTCTACTGCTCTGAACTTGAAGGGCATGCATGGAGAATGTTATGAGAGTGGATGACGCTAAGGAACGTCTGTTTAAGAATTGCAACCGAAATGCTATAACATCGTTCGCAAGAATCAACATTCTAGGCAAGCATGTTACATCGTAGACCGCATCGTCGCAAAAAAAAAAAAAGAACCATTGGTTCGTCAAGCAAGATTATCTCAGTTGAGATAATCTCAAGCAAGATTTTCCCAGTTGAGATAATCTCAAGCAAGATTTTCCCAGTTGAGATAATCTCAAGCAAGATTTTCCCAGTTGAGATAATCTCAAGCAAGATTTTCCCAGTTCAGATAATCTCAAGCAAGATTTTCCCAGTTGAGATAATCTCAAGCAAGATTTTCCCAGTTGAGATAATCTTTCTGTTACATACGTCCTGAATTATCATCACAAGAGTCGACTGAACACCACAAACATCGCAGGTAAAGGTAGGTATGTTAGGATCATACTCGTCATCATGCATGTGGAAAACCATGCTCTCTGCCTACCCCTGCAAATATTTTTGTATGATGTGCTGTATGTGAATGAATTACTTCCTTGACATTAAATTGTAAATGAGTTCGAAAGCCATGCTAATCATCATCCTCAGCACAGTTTTGTAACGGCGTTCCTTTTACATGTAATCAAAATATCCATATGTATAAAAATTTATGTTGAAAATACGTATGAAGTTCATAAACTCCAGATTGGTGGACAAAACACCATTAAAATTGGAATTGAAGTGTTTTTTCATGGGGAAGGCTTTTTGGTATCTATTTCACCTGATGCAGACCACCTTCTACCGGAATCTGTAGTCTGCTAGTATAATATATATAAAAAACTCAATCCGAAAATAAATCTATATAAAATATTGTAAGAACTACGGAATAAGAGAGAAAAACATATCACAATCATATAAATTACAATAAGCAAGGACGTAACAAATTGTTGCATCCTTGTTTTTTAGCCAAAGCAATTTTCCGCGTAAAATGAAGGAGAAATATTTTATTATCGGTACCGCCGCGCGCCGAGGCGCAGACGACGCGCCTACTTCCTGCGGACACCGCATCCGTGCTTCCGGCCGGTGGCTAACGGTCCAAACATTATACTGTCTTACAGTATTTATACATGTAACTTACAGCATTTCTTTTTGATCTTGAATTGCCTTACGGCTCAATTCGTAGTAACTTTGCCAACTGCACGTGTTGTGGTGGAGTCGCGGGTTCGACTCCTACCCAAGACCAACATTTAGGTAAAGAACATAAATGTTCCTTTTTTGTCTGGGTGTTAATATGTATTATATGTATGTAATAAAAATCAGTGTTCATTTAATAAGATGTTGCCTAGTCCCCACAGTACGACCTTGTTTATATAGGTATTCATATGTTTCGTTTGGCGCTGTGTGCAATGTCCACATATATTTATTAATTTATTTTGTTTATTTCTGACAATAATAAAATAATTACTACCTTTAAAGACTATATATTTTCATATCTAATTATATAACTTAAACAAAAAGCACACTGCATGCAGTTTCAGAGTAAAAGAGACCTTTATTATTCATACAATGTGTAATTAGTTAACACGATTTGCTATATAATAAAAGTAACTACTTTTTCATAATAAACGTTTGCTGCACCAGCGGCACTGGGCTAGTGTTTTCAAATTATATGAAAACTAATGTTCCAGCGTAAAAGACGCAGCCAAAGTCACGTGGCATCCGTAGTCAAATACAATTTTAAATGTAAGATTGCCCTCGGGATGGCTAAGCGATAAGGGTTCGCTCGCCATTAAAAACTTATTAAAGATCATCTCGAGCAATTACCACCCTCTTGCCATTCCTTGATCTCTGGATCTCATCCTTAATACTGATATACATATATTCCTAAATATTAAACATAGTAATGGCAATTGGGATGAGAATTGATAATTGTTTTTGTCATTTGTCAATATTATTACCTAATATAAGGTATAATATAACTTTTTTGTACCTTTTTTTGTAACCTTGTTTGCCACCGCGACACAGGACCCCGGACTGAAAGAGAGCGAATGAGCTTCCTACTACTAGCCTTCTTTGATCAAATTCTTTCGATGTTTTTGGTTATAGGAGATATTTGCACATATATTTTTAAATCTAAAATCACAAAATTATGCAAACTAATGTTCTATAACCTTAGGATTATGTTTCTAATTCTATCATAATTTAAAAACACCCAAAAAATATACATGAGTGCATTCAACCCTTAAATATATAAATAAAAAATATAATAACCCTTGAAACTAGCGCCTCCTCTCAAACCCTTAAGGTCGTATAAACACAACCGTGTGTAAACCCCCTTAAAAGCACACCCTTTTCGCTCGCCGCGAAACGTTTGAAACGTAATTTTATAATTCATATCCTTTTTGAGCCATTTTCCCTGATTAAATATTTATCTAACGCTCCAGATTTGAGAGGCTCAATTGAAATAATTATTTTCATTAAGACCCCAATCTAAAACGACGAGGTTTTCAAATAAAAAATACTTACAAAATACTCACAAACTTTTGGAGGCGTTGCTCTCTCTAAAAATGTCATTGTAACTACTGTGTCGATACTTGCAAGTAACTATTATGCTAATTGTGGTTTTGTTTCGTTACTCTTTGTATGGTTTTTAATAAACGTGCACTCAATTGTGAATGTCGATTGTTTGCAACAATATTTTGACAGATAAATTCTATGTTACCCCGCTGTCAAAATTGCCGCCTAATCTGGGGCGGGCGGCGAGTACGCCCACTGGTAATTTGAAATTAGAACTCTTTAACTTTTTTATTGTTGGCACGTGGCGGTAGAGTTTGGCATTGTGCCACTAACATTCGGTTGGCTCTCGTTCTGATTTTATTGAACCGAAAAAGCGGCTAAAAGAGTTTGATGAATATCAATATATCTTTTTTTATGTTAAGTTTAAGTTTTTATACCTTTTTTATAGTGTAAAGTGAGACCAACTTGAGTAGGTACATACAAAATTATTGAAAAATTATTTGTAGTATACAAGTTAGGAAATATATTATTCAAAGTATGAGTCCGGTTTTTTAAATTTAGTGGCATGTTAAAATTGCGCGCATGTGATATTTCTCGTTTTTGAAACAATAACGGTCGGATAAAGCCTCTTTGCCTTTGTTTATTTTTAACAAAATTGCGTTTCGTTGCCAGTAGGGGTTGCGACGTCAAACGAAAGCGAGGCAGTCTTAAAAGCTCACCAATTAGGCACTAAAAGCACCTTCGGGCTTGCTTGCTCGGCGAGTAGCGCGGTTTCGACATCTCATCAATTTTGTACAACGCTCTCAGAAGTTGGCGCTGTGTAAAAAATACAGGTGAAGTTTGTGAGAGGTTGAGGGTAATAATTGAGTGGAATGAGAAATCCAGACACTTCTCAGGGTGAGGCTTTGTGTTTTTTTTTAGAAATGTTTTATCTATCCTCTATTGTCTATGACAAAAAAAACTTTCCCTATACGATGATGGTAAGTAATACTCATACTCATACTCTTGTCGCGTAATTCTCCATTCCTCCATTCTTCTTCCCCATGGAGGGTCGGATAGGGTTTGAACAGGCATCAAACTTATCGATAAGTACGCGTGACCTTATGTTTTGAATATTGACGTTTCCAAGCCATTTCTTTATGAATTCTATGGAAATAAAGTTTTAGACTTTGACTTTGACTTTGAATTAACATTAGCTGTTTACCTTCATTTCAATCATAACGCGATAATGAAACGTGAATATATTAATTAGTATTAGTCTTACAAAGACAACGATGTTTCTGTTAACGATATTTCTATTTCTATTACTATTCTAGGATAAGAAGAATAGATCAATAATGATTGGTCCAATAACCTGATACACATTACATGAACACACCTCAACATTTTTGAGTAATATCTCTCTAACAGTAGTTATTTGAATGTATTGTGTTTCTTTTCGTAGCAAAACTACTAATTCGATAACACAAATATATATTTATCATGTTTAAATGATAATCTGGAAAACCATGAAGGGAAAACCATGTCCCAGTAACTGAAGATTATTAGTAGGTAGTAATAGTAACCTGGTTGATAAATCAGGTAGGACGAGAAACATAATTAGTAGTATAAGTATAAGTAGTAGTATATATAATAGTAAAAATGCTTTATTGTACACCATAGAACATTACAAATAATAAAGAAACTTATACATTAGAAGTACAATGGGCGGTCTTATCGCTGTAAGCGAAATATGTGTATTTGTAAAAAGCGTGAATATGTGACGGAACGAGCAGATAGTCTGTTTGATGTGTAGTAGTAACTTCTGCATGTAAGAAATGCTACTTGAATCCTCCCTTAATATGGCATGGGAAGACCCAAGTCGCATCATATCCTCAACTCTGATGAATGTGAAATGCCTGTCATTTTATCGTCAACCATGCCTTTTAAATAGGACCTCTAGAATGCGAATGCGTCACTTCTTGCTAGAAACAGGTAAGTAGGCAGTACTTCCCGTATGAACGCGGCACAAGTTTTACTGCTTGAAAAACAGTCATAACATATCTACACTTAGTATAATGCCGACAGCTTTGAAGTGACTAATCGTTTTTTCCACACAGATTTGTAACTAGCGTGCTGAATTTTCCAACATTTTCAAAGAATAAATGAGCGAGGAATATTTTCCTGTTTTGGTGAATGTTGTCAACCAATTTTCTGCTAAACTTGCGTGTAGTATTTAATGGTTTAACTCCTGCTTTTAGTATTTGTGAAACAATCTTTTTGTACAAAATTTTCTACTTACATTTTCACTAAAAACAAACCGATTTTGTGTGTTTGTGTAACCCAATAATGCATTTAAATAACAATAGATTGTATACCTTTTGTATGTTTATGAAATCCAGTAGGTACTATTAAATATTAATAAAATGGAGACCTCAAATTAGAGAAAATTCTTCAATATTGCACTAACCTACTTACTTAGCTCATTCAGGCTTAAAATTTGAAGTTAATATATTATTTGTTTCGATGTTAAATAATAAAATTTTGTTTTATTCATGTCATTTTTTACACTCTATTGTACTCAGTATTCAAATTCAAAAGCAGGTTGGTCCAAACCTCGTTAGTACCTCGTTATAAATTAAAAAGCATCCACGTCTTCATGAAGGTTTCACGTAAAGAGGCTTAAAACAAAAAGATTGCGAATCTCGGAGCCACAAGCAAACCTTAAAAACTTTCCGACATGAAAGTTTAAAAGTGATCTGAGAGGGGCCTCCCCCCGCCTCTGGGGGTGGTTGCTAGGCAACGCCGCCCAAGCCCGCCCTACGCCGCAAATCTCCGTTTGATACAGAAAACCGAAAATGTATTGTTTCTAACGTAGATTTATGTTTCATTTATATATTAAACGAGGGAGTAGGGTACTAGTAGAATTAGATTTACTTGATGAGTAGTTTGTACCTACTAGATATTACATAATGTGGAAAACACAAAACTACAGATATTAATAATAATATTTTCATTTATTCTATCATATTTTTTCTATTTTACACAGCTCTTATGAAAAAAATAAGAGTAGTAACTATTACAATACAGGTAATAAAAGAGTAATTATTACATTCTTAATTTTCCAACTAGCCTATAAATTTTAAAGTAGTTTTCAGTTAGTGCCGTTTATATAATTAACCATGACATATAACATGAAAAAGTCACAAAATGTAAATTCGCTTAACTTCCAACAAGATGGTAATTCGTCTAAATTTGCTTCTCACACGAGACAAAAGGAAGGCACCGAGTGAAGTCAATTAGAATGCAAATGTAAGAAAACGACCATTAGAGTTGGCTGGCGAACGCAGCTCGCGTATCGATCATACGGGCCCCACACGCTTACATACACCCATCTCTTTTTAACTTTCCCACAACAGATCGCTATAAACATAAACATTTTCATACCAAAAAGCCTTCTCTCATACTTGAAACAAAATATCTTCAAACCTATTCCTTCAGTAATATAACCTAAATTGCTTACCCACCAACTTGAGGAAAATGTAGCCTTTTCATTTGAGGTAGAGTCCTTGTTGTGCCAGCAAATTCTGTTCCTACGTTTAAAGGAATAAAGATCTATTTCAGCGTAGGGTTAAGATAAAATGAGTTCTATACAGATATTCCAGAAGCCATTATCGAAAGATACAGAAAATCCTTTGAGTTTTCAGTTGTTGACAAGTTGGCAGTACGTGTATGTAGTTATATTGTGTGCTAAAAGATAGAAGGGTCGTAAACATCGTGATGAGTTTGGCTTTTCTATAATGGTTAGGTGTACTGAAATCTCGGCTACTATCTGCTGATTTACCCAGTTTTGAATTGAATATCTCAGAATAGAAATGTGGATATTCAAGCTAGCTTTCCCACAATATGTTTGAGAAAACGTTATGATTGTGTTTATAGACCGTACGATTTATTTCTTTGATTATAAGGAAAAAAAATATTTTGGTGCATATTGCACATAGCGCCATCTAGCCCCAAACTAAGCCTAGCTTGTATTGTGGGAACCAGATAACTTATAATAATAATAATAAAAACTTTATTTGAGTAAACCACATTATACAATTTTGTTATAGCCCTGGTTTCCGAACTAGCGTTAGCTGTATGTCGGCAACCAGTTCCTTCCCTTACACAAGTGATAATTATTGAAGTTGGTTTAACATTTCTAATAATATATAATTATACATAATAACAATTTAAACTGATGAACTTAAACTACTTATAGAGGTATATAAAAAATTCTGTTCTATATAAAAAAAGAAAATAACAGCTGTATTTTTTACACTATTTATTTGTTTAGTGTGTGTGTATGTGTGTGTGTGTGTGTGTGTGTGTGTGTGTGTGTGTGTGTATGTGTGTGTGTGTGTGTGTGTGTGTGTGTTTTATAGAATACTTATGTATTTTTTTTATAAATGTATATAAAACGTATGACACGTGTGACTAGGATCCTCCCCTATCTATGTAAAAAAACAGATAGGGGAGGAGTGTCTTCCAATTGCTTGTACTGGGCTGCTCACCTCTAGCACTAAACACGAGGTGGGCCATCAGCCCGTTCCGTAACAATATCATTTAGCTACATTGAGTCATATTACAATTTCCTAAGTTTTACGACGAATTACAAATATTAAAAAAAAAAGACCCTAAAATTTCAATTATTCCTTTTTAAAAGATATTTATTAACGACCTGATTCAGTGCTATGAATGAAATAAATTACTTATTTTATTACGAATATCGATAATAATTAATTTATTCTTTATTATTTGTGTATTGTATTTTTGTTATATAATAATATATATCTCAGACAAAAACGTAAATTACACGGAAGTATCTAGTAAAAGGTGATGTTAAAAGTTAAAACTATTACGAGAATACTAAAATAAAACTTCTACTGCTTACGACATCTCTCGGTTACAATCGTAAACGTAAAATGTCTTCAAATGCCATGCGCGCTTCCCTTACCACTCTTTAAGCAAATATAAACTTTATTGCAACTGTCTCAGAGTTCTCAGTTATTGAACTCTACGCGCATGCGCTACATAATTGATTTCAGAGTGACGATGGCTGCCGTACGTCAAAAGAAACGAAAAAACTATTTAGGAGATTAATGTAAACAAAACAGATGAAAATCTGTGGTGAATTGGACATGAGATCAGAAGGTAAGGTTATCTTTTATCTTAGATATTTCAGTAAGTACCTATCTGTCAAAGTAGATATAGTAATGCTAATTTGTTAATATTACTGTAACAGTAGCTATATATTATAGCCATCGTGAAATATAGTCTATTGGCAAGAGCTGAACGTTATAATTGGATTAGAAACGAAGTATTTTAGTAATTAATCATATACAAGATACAACCGGCAAAATAAGGAAGTTATATTGTGTTAAGTAGCCATTTTAAATATTCACAGGCTAAATAAAGTCCACTAAATATAATAATTAACTCTATAATGTAACCCCAGCTTCATTAACAAAATAACTTTTTTTAAACTGAACAATGATATTTACTACAAGTATAATAGCAATAATTTATCTTCATGGAATTGCTGATCTCATTATCTTAATTGTTATGAAACCAAAATGTAACCAAGATAGAGAACAGACGAGTCCACGAGCCATTCTATTGGATGGAATTGTAATCACAAGGGATAAGGGGCTTTCGCCTGATACTGGGGTGATGGGTTGCACAGTTCTGGACTGATTCATGGCACACACTGCACCAATGTTCCGCGAATAATATGCAAAAGAAAAGTAATATTGCGTGTGTGTGTATTTCAGTATGAAGAGATGAATAAACGAGTTAATCAAAGAGTCAAAGGTTCGGTATGTTTGTTTTATTTCAACGAGTGAGATCTGCAACCATCAAGAACATCATCATTATCATCTGGTCTGAAAAATAGAAAAATAAAAATCCTGTCGAAATCAGAGCGAATTTATGTTAGTACTAAAACTCGATTCAAATTCGTCAGGATTTACTTTACCAACTGTTTGGTTTCTACTTCATAATTCGTTAATAATAAAAAGCATGTTTTTTTTATGTAAAGCTCAAATTGTCTTCATTCATATAGGTATAAAGCATGCCTAAAGATTTTTACTGAAATCTGGCAATAAAATTTTTGGTTTTGGCGTAAGAGCTTTTTGGGATTGAGTTTTTTTCTTTTTTTTTCGTTTTATTTGGGAAACATACAGTACATAAATCATGTTAGATTAAAATTTTTAACAGTTGTAGATGAGCATATAATATCATTTTTGTGCTGACTGCTCAGTGGAATGCTCGGCTTTATAAACTCCAGGGCCGTGTGTCTCACCCAGCGGCCACCGCTTCCTACAGACACTTCGACATATGCACTCCGCACTTGTCACTATGAGCGCATAATTTGTCCTCCATTACGACTTTATTTTACTCTATAATAAAGTGGGGTCCGATTAGAGGCCGGTCTCGTCTTTCCATCGGACCAAATGTTCTAAATAGGGGACGAAAATAAATTATACATTCTATCTATTGAAAGTTCGCTGTAATAGATTTATTGTGAAGGGTGGTTTGGCCACCTGATTCCATTGTTTTGATGTGACAAATCTTTTGATGTCCTTAGCCCCTTTTAGTCATCAAAGGGTGAGCTTCCTATTTTACTTTGTTTGCAAGCATTTGACAGTTTCAAATAAAAATGTCTTATAATTTTAAGAACATCATCATCATATGATTTCCTCGTATTGAGTTTTAGATTTCTGTTTGGTCTTACTTGAAAATTACATCGTCATTTTTGTTTGTTTTTTAATTTAGCAGAGATTATTTATTACCCCCAGTATTCACAACATAAAAAACACATCCATAGACAAGTCCACAGACAAGACAAAAGCTTAATTTCCATTTTCATTTATAAATAAACGGCTCAGCATTATAAATTGAAAACACAACCGAAATATAGCTAATTTATAAAACAAGTTTAACAATTCGACAAACCATTAATTTGTCGCGCTCTTTAAATGTAATGGGCTTGCCCTTGTGAAACGAGGTGTGAATAGTTCCCCGCGGGATGTCTTGGCACGAGCCGAGGCTGGGGTGACCCCATGGGGACCCCAGCTGCCCTGTTTCCACCCCTTCAATGCAACTCAGACTGCAGGTATTGAAGTTATTAGTTTCAATTTAAAGTTCCCATTTAAGAGTTAATGTTACTACAGTTGAGACATTTCTCTGTGTGATGTTTCTACTTCTGATTTATAAGGCGTTGTAGGTTGTACGAGGAAGACACAGTGTCATTCTAAGTATGAAGTAATATCGAAATTACCGTCAGACCTGTTACAAGCGTCGAACGTGCTAGCTAGTAAGTGGTGAACGTAAATTTATCTTTGCCAAAGTATAATATTAGAAATCTTTTTTCAGCTGTATTAGTACTTTTTATTAACACATTAGCCCAAGGCATCAGGAGGGGCCCTCACCACCCGCCTGGCGAGAACGCGGTGGATCCACATCATCATCATTACAAGCCGAGCGGTTCCGAATCTATGATGGGAGACCGCCATCTTTTACATGATGCCAAGTAAGTTTACAATGTGTTCAATCAATGAGGCAATTAATAAAGCACACTGAGTCAAACCCCTTTTCGGCGCAAGGGATACCAAGACAGGTATATCTTAATGTGGCTCTTTTTCGTTTCATTATTTTGTATATGTGTATTCGTGTCAAATAAATGCTATTTTATTCAAGACCAGCTCTTGCCCACGACTTCGTCCACTTGGAATTAGGTATCATCACGCCCTATTGAATACCTCGGAAAAGTCACTCCTGCCTAAGTGCTTTTTTAGTTATGAAATCATCTGTCTGTCAGTGAAAGTACCGTCAAAATCGGTCCAGCTGTTTCGGAGATTAGCCGGAAGAAACAGACAGGAAGAACAGATAAATTTTAAAAATCGTTTTTTGTTATATATGGTTATATAAGTTCATACATACATATACAATTAGTAAAAAGCTGTTATTTTGACATTACAAACAGATTCTTCAATTTTATTTAATTGCTTGTATAGATATACAAAATCCAAAGAAGCAGACTCAAGGCTTTCAAACCAAATGCAGCAGTTTGGATGCGATAGTGAATGTAGAGCGTAATTGATACCTTTCGTGTTACCATGAAAATATGCCAATTTTTGTATTAAAAGTTACCCCCTATCACGCTTATACGTCTTGTGAAGTAAAAACGAAGACACATTAACTTGATAACATTTCAGTGCCTAAATTAGACAAAGCTTTGAGCTATCTAGAGATCAGTTTTTATTATTTAGCTCAAATAGCGTCAGGAGCCGTAAAATAAAATAAAATGAAATATTTTTATCCTCCTTGTATAATTTTCGCAACCTATTTTTGTATTTCAGACACATAGAAGAGGATTCTAACGTTTTAACATCAGATGATATATCGAAAATGACACCGGAAGAATTGGAATTTCATTATTTTTCTGCTCATGATTTTGACAGGAATTCTAAGTTGGACGGATTAGAATTATTAAAGGTAGTTAAGTTCATATAATAAATAGTAGGTATGTTCTGATGTGAAACGCCTTATGAATTAAGTTTATAGTCCAACCACGCAGCCACCTTACTGAGGCCGGTTTCAGTAGATTTTTTAACGTTATCCCATGTCTTATCAGAAAAAATTATAGCAGTATCATCTGCGTAACAGAAAATTTGGCCCCCATCTATGATCATTTTACATAACTGATTTATATATACGAGAAATAATGTTGGCCCAAGCACACTGCCTTGTGGCACTCCGTACGTAATCGTTTCTTTACTTTAACTAAAAGTATAGTACCTACTAATACATTTTCAGGCTATTTACCACACAATGGAACACGACTCTCCTGTCTCTCAGAAGTCTGAAATTGAACCAGAACCTGATGAATTTGAAGGATACGTAGGTAAGTACTTGTATATTTAAGCCAAAATGGATCCAAAGGTATAAATATGATATAAATATTGGTGGACATTTCACACAGCGCCATCCAGCCCCAAAGTAAACTAAGCATAGCTTGTATCATGGGAACCAGACAACTGATTAAATACTTATATACTTTTTTTGTAAATACATATAATACATATCGACACCCAGCCCAGACACAGAACAAACATGTATATTTGTCAAACAAATGTTTGTCCTGAGTGGGAGTTTGTGTGATGAACAAAAATCAAACGATCTGAGTCTGGATGTTAATACCTATGTTATTATATCAGCTATCAAGTTTCCATTGTACAAGCTATGCTTAGTTTGGGGCTAGATGGCGCCGTGTGAATTGTCCACAAAACAAATTATAGGTAAACGACAGACATCATAATATTTTGGGCGTTTGGAACTTCATAGACACAACTTCCGTTGCCAGTACTTTTTTTTTTGCCAGAACTGTAGCTGTATCTCTAGTATTAGGTAACGCTCCAGTAAAACACTCAGTTCAAAATGTAAGAAACGACTGACTATTTGCGTCAGCTGTCAATGGGCATGGTGGCAGTACTTCCCCGGACGAAGTTGGCGTGAGTTCTACTACTCTTAAAACACATATACACATATAACAGTATCTGTCTTCTATTTTCCAGCACTTGTGGACAAAACCCTCGAGACAGACGACATAGACGGCGACGGTTACGTCTCGTACGCGGAGTACCGGGCGGCCCGCGCCAAGCAACCCGTGGAGCGAACTCCGCGCGTCATCGCGGTCAACTCCCCATAGTACACGAAGATCAAGTTTGTTGTCAGCCTCTTCAACACCAAGAACAAAATGCCCTTCTCCAGAGAGTTTCACAGAATGAATAACTATTTGAAGGAAGTTGGCATACTCGAGTACTGGAAACGACAAGGCTAAGTGTCATAGTGTGTCACTATTAGAATATCAGTTTTATTTCACAAGTAGCACTGCCAAATAACGCAGTCTTTGATAAAAAATACTTAACTAACGTTGAGACACCTGAATGTTCTGGATTATTGTTTCTCAGTTATTGTGCTGGAGAAAAAAATATAAAAAATTTGATGATGCGTCCTCAGAAAGTCATTTGATTAGTTCAACTCCAAACTGGCCTGAGATATGAGATGATGATGATGGGGTGAAAATAAGAGCGGGACTTCCAATGTGATGTGATGAGGAATCATCACAAAGAGCTAGGGATGAAAATACGACTAATCAACGGACGGATGAATCCAGCCATTGAAAATATTATTGTAAAATCTAAAAAAACTCTCAGTGAAAATAATAAAAATGATAATTTAGTAGCCAGAGATGTTAAAAACGCGGAAAAAGTGTTCAAATGTCAGTATTTTTATTATTTTGAGGCTACAACAAGCTGACTCAAATGAGTAGCGCGAGGGACACTTGGACTTAATAAATATTAACTTAAGTGTAATTTATTTACTGTAATATCACTATTTAGCTAGGTTAATATTAATTGGGAGTGAGCTCTTGTACTTTATCAGTAGACCTTTATCAGTAGTCTCGCAGCAGACGCAGTAGCAAAGTAAATTAATACACTATTCTGACTGTATTTACAAAATAATAAGAGACAAAATAAATTAATGGTTAATTGTATAATACATTAAAGTTTTATTACAATTCTGCAATAGCTTGAGCCTTTTCTTCAATGATTATTAACACTTAAAATAAATACGTTAATTTGATTAAAATGCCCGTTTAATTCTAGACTACCGTAACGCCATTTTTTCAGTTTAGTTTTTAGTAGGTGTTAAATAATATTACATCCCAAACTTTATGTACGGGCTGGACGTGAACCCTAGCCATCCACTACTCACCAGTAGTGGAAGCAACCTCAAAGTAAAGAGTAATTAAAAATTTGAATACTAATACTACTACTATTCGAGACATGGTTCTCTCGAACCAGTGTGGTGAAAGTATTTAAGTAATTAATTAATTTAAAATAAATTCTGCATGTTAGGTAACTTTTACGTCTCCATAGAAAACTGAGGGTCTTAAATTATCACCGTACCTTTACAGACTAGACCTCATACAGTGATACTGTATTGAGGATCTACTCTCGACAAGCGATATCATTTCAATTTATGTTATTCCACTCCGAAACAATATACTAAATCAGATATCAATGAAGTCTTAACAATATATAACGATGGTTAAGGAATATATAATTTTTGGGAGGTCGATGATATTTTAATCCTCAAAGCAGACGTTACTTAATTATTTTTATTGTAAGTATACAAGGGAATCTTTGAATATACGTACTTTAATTTGCAATTTTAATTTAATGCATTTTTCTAATTACTCATACTGAATAACCACATTAATTTTGCTGTTTTTTTTAAGTGGTATTTTGTTTACATTCAAAATTGTCCACTTGCAGTAAATCTATTCGCACACACACATACAACAGTTTTATGAGAGGGTAGGTACTGAATATTCTGGACCTAACTTATAACATTGATTACAAAATCATACAGGCAATAAGCGTCAGGAAGTTTTAGATTTATTCTACCGCTGAGTAAAGTTTTTAAGTAAGGTCCTGAATATTTTGTCATACTTCGTAGTTCAGTTAAAAAAAGGCAAACCACGTGTAATCAATCACTAAGTAACATTTCTAAGTCTAGTCATCTTTCTTTCGAAATTAACTTTCTTTTGAAGGAGAACCCATCATTAAAGTTACGCATATAATTATTATAAATACGAGTATATTACAGGGTTTTTTGACTTATTCACCACATTTGTAGCGCGCGTCGCAATTGACGCCTTTTTCTCCCCACTCGGAGGCTTGCTTGATTCCATTCGATATACTTTCGTAATCTTTCACCTCAATGCTGTTTCTGAAATGAAAAACGAGAGAGGGTGAGGTTTTTTAGAGCTTTTAACTTTATTGGGTAATTTTTTTATTTTACTCCAAAACAATTTTTTCTAAAAGAAAGGTTCCTTACCCCTGCATCAGCTTCGCTCCTTGCACGAGCAACTCGGCCCCCGACGCGTAGAGACCAGACTGTTCAGGCCTCTTGCATGAGAGCAGGTATAGGCAGTTGTAGTTCTTCGTATGCTGGCCGGCCAGGTAGCTCAGGTACATCATGATCTCGTCTTCCGTGATGTAGGACGCGTTTAAGTTGTCTGAAATGGTTTTTCACATCAAATACATTTCAAAAACCGTTTCAAACAATCTTAGGAGCAACAGACTACTCACTACTTCTATCGAGTTCTTCTGGGAAAGTATTGCCTCCGTACCTATTTCTGCCGCCAAGCAGTAGCGGGTTCAGTTACTGCGTTGTGGTATAAAAGTTGAAAAATGACTGGTTGGCACATGAGTTTTAACCAAGAGATCTGCAAGAATTTACGCGGAGGGTTCTCTGTTCCTACGGACCAAGGATCTCGACCAATTCACATTCAGACAAATGCATCAAGAAACACATTAAGACTTGAACCCTCCCCTACTTAGGTATGGGAAGACCTGTCTTGTGTGCCTGTAAAGCAGTTAGTTTCTAAAAGTCATAAAACTAGCATGTGTGCTATTTTTATCAACCCCTAAATATTATCATCAAGAATTCATTATAATATACTACATACCCATCTGTTACGAAATATTCGCAATGTTACGAACTGCAAGCGGTTTGATTAAGACGGTCTGTATATTAATCTGGATAACATCTTGAGTTATACAGAGTGTCCGGTAATGAATGGATAACCTTGAAATGGTTCTTAGTAGAACTATTGGGCATTCGAAAAAAATATCAAATAAAAAAAAACCAAGTAGTAGCAAAGATATGTATTTTTTAATAATATCGATGTTTTGTTTTTTTTATATTACTTGGTTTTTTTTTATTTGATATTTTTTTCCGAATGCCCAATAGTTCTACTAAGACCCATTTCAAGGTTATCCATTCATTACCGGACAACCTGTATATATTATTAATGACTAGATACTGCCCGCGGCTTCACCCACTAGGTATTGGGATAAAAAGTAGTCTAGCTCTTACTCAGATCATCATCTACATATATTCAAAGTTTCAGCAAAATCGCTTCAGTAGTTTTTGCTTGAACAAACATCCCAGCAATCTTTCGCATTTACAGTTTTTTTTGCTATCCGTATCGTACTATCGAGCTTAAGAGTCCTCGGTAAACCAGATTTACTTATTCGGGAGATAATAATTGATAATGATAAGCCAAATGCGACACGTTCTCTGTACACGGTCCATTAAAGCCTCATTGAAGCGGTGTTAGTAACTAGAATAAGGAATAAAAAACTTTAGCCACTAAACCCACTAGGTATTTGTATCAAACTGTGCAAAATATTAGCATTATTTATTGCTTGCGGCGCTGCAATTGTACATTTAAATTTTAAAAAAAGTGTATTCATTAAAGTCAATATTCTGGTAATGTATCTTGGGAACTCAGAATTTAGCAGATTTTTTTTTAATAATATATTTGTCACAAGAAATGTAACAAACCTGTGGAAATCTAGCTTGATGCATTTAAGTTATTCTTACAAGTTTATTGATTAAAATGCTATTAATTAGATAAAAATAATTATCTCGTTTAATAAATCAACCAGAATAAGCATAAGGCATTTCTTTGTTTGTTGATTATTTGTGGCATTCTCCGTTTATAACACCAAGTCTTCTATTATTTTATATGACCACTCAACTTGCATACCGCCATGGTTTACTTGCTTCGCGTGAACGAAGCATAGTTTTTCAGACATCGGCCGGTCACCGGTAGGTAATCCGGGCTCAAAGGATTACCGCTGGACACGACAAACGCATCTCCCGTATTGGATTATCGAGTGACCAGTCCGCCACGTGACCAGACAAAGAGACGGAGGCAGATGGTAGGTACTTTGTTGTTAATTAGGTGACACTTCCTGGTTCGAATGTGATTGTAATTGGCTTGAAATACATTTGTGAGGAAGGGTTATTAATATAAACGTCAGTAACAATTTGGAAATTTTTAGTTTCATTTTGTTAATTTTAATACTGACTGGCATTGCATAAACTATTCAAATCCCCAAATTTAACTATTCCCGTATAAGTTGCTAGATGGGGTAAGTCTGTTCAAGCTGTCTACATACATTTACATGTAAAAATTATGCTTATATCTTAGTACGACTAATAACCCCTTCCCCCTTCATTCTAGGCAAATACCATTTGCAATACATCCTTTTCGATTTTAAAATAAATTTATGAAAATATTTACTCACCTTCCAGACTTCTCCCATAATGGTGACCTCCTTTCCAAGCTCCAGCCCCAAAGAACCCCGCTGCCAATATTAACGCTTTCAGGATTATTAGAATCACTAAATTCGTCAGGTTGAGACTCAAAACCTGCAACAAAAGGTCTTATTGTCGAGTGCTCAAATTCTATTCTATTCGAGTCACTAGTCTCTCGAACCAGTGTGGTGAAAGGATTTTAAGTGCGCCTCAAAGAGGCTCCTTTCGTGCACTTGTCACATGTCTTCGAATTTTTAGTTCCTCACGATGTTTTCCTTCAACGTTATGAGAACGTGGTTGTGCTCAAATGCAGGTATATTTTAGGGATATTTTTCTTTATCTCTAATCACAGTTCTACCTGAGATGACGTCACATTACCCTTAAATATTGACACACGACTCAGCCATAGAAAGGTAACGACTTTATCGCTGAAATTCCTTCGCATTACTCATGCAAGCGTGCAAATTAAACAAAAGTGCGATACGAACCTGCGAAACGCAGTCAAAACCAACCTGGCTGCTTCCCGTGGACCGCGCTATGAAGTCCCTAGCGAGGCTAGTCACAACCTGCCCTCCTGCCCCACTCATGAAGCTACCGGCAGCTTCCAGAAGCGAAGACCTCCCATACTGCGCAGTGTCGTTGAAGTCGTTGTCGTATCTGGCGATGGATCCGTCCTCCTTGAACGGCTTCGGAGGTTTGTCTCTCGGGAGGAGAGCGTTCGTCTCGTAATCCAAACCTTTGGGGTACATTTTCTTCGCGTACTGGGGAGATGAATAGGCCCCGGAGTGTTCGGCCGATGCGATCAGAACACAGGAGAAGAATAGCAACAAGGCAACCATTTCGCTCGAATGTTGTGGAGCAAGTGCAGGAAGCAGGCAACACAATGGGCACTGATAGGGCGTTTGAGGCAGCCGCAGTGGAATCGTTGGTTTTATCTGTTCCCGGCCGCTTTTGTTTGTTGCACGCACGATGACATCTCCTAATGGTGCTATTGTTGTTGAGGTATTTGTTTTTGTAACTTGGTGAGGTATGGTTTCGTAAGGGATTACATTTGTTAAGTAGAGTAACATCCCTCGGGGTGATAACGCGTTTTCTCTTCGTAATTATCTAATCATGAAGAGAAGCTTAAAAGTTATTTGTCTAAAAGTCGTGTTAGCGAAAAATAATGACAAATTCGAGCTTTTAAACAAATTATTGGATTGTGGAATCACACCATGATGGATCGAGTTAGTTATGTTCTTCATCAAGACATATGATGACCCAGAATAAGACATGGACTACTTATCACCTCGATATAACGTGGAAGAAGCTAGGTGATAATAAGAGAATACAGCTGTGTATTCCATTCTTATGATATATTGATTAATTATTTACATACTTAATTAGCCAACCTCATACCTACTTAGATCTGACTGCACAAAGAATGACCTGTGTAATTCGTCGTAGGTGGCCCGATAGCACCAGTGTGCTGATCAATTCACCCAGGCCCCATTACATTATGTGAGACAGTTACGGAAAAAGCAGATGGCTCACGGTGGTAAACTCTGCGATAACACGCAATACGACTTGGGCCCAAGTCGCATTATATGCACCCATAGCTCTGATACGTGAAGGTGGAATGTCTCATGTGTCTGTAATTTAACCGGCATACACACCTTTCAAACCGGAACACAGTAACGTGACTATATTACTGCTTGGCGGCAGAATTAGTATGGGGATTTGGAACAACCAAACCATTAAAATTGATAATACTATATTAATATAGATTTATTAGCGTATCTTAACTAATATTATAAATGCGAAAGTAAGTTTGTTTCTTTGTCACGCTTTGACGCCTAAACCGCTGAGTCGATTATGATGATTTTTGATATAGAGATAAATAGGACCCTGGAGATGGAGACGGTTATAGCTACTTTTTCTCGCTAAAAACATACGTATAAATATGGTAATAAATATTATAAATTATTTTCTTTTTTTTTTCTTTATAGGGGGTGGTATGAGGGGAGGGGTAGACTTTCTGCACCGCGGGGCGCAGCTAGTATTCTAATGCTAACGTCGATAGCAATTATTCTAAAAATCTTTTAACCATTAAAGTAAGTGCATATACCGGAACAATGTTTACCTCAGCCGTAAGCATGGATTATGTTGACAGTTCCGTAACCGTTCGGCACCTGTCCTATGGTCGACAATGTCTGAGATGCTAGTGGAAATTATGGCCTTGTGCCAACAGCGACCAACTTAGCGATAAGTAAGTTATATATATTAAGTTATTAACTATTGTTAATAACGTTGGAATGTCGGCGGCGGGCCATAATATTGGATTATTGATTGCATATTTATTGAATCACCTATTTTGTAAACCTAGCTGTAAGTTTCCCTTACATTAAATAAAAGAAAAGAAAATAACACAGATCATCTTAGTTTGGGTACCAATGTTTTTTCAACCAAAAAGGTCAAATGTAGTTGTATGCTACCTATGTTATTGCATTTTTATATTAAGTATTGTTTGTTACAATAACAATTTCATTGTTTTTAAAAGAATAATTTATTGGCGTTTCTTAGCCGTTTCTATATGAATTCTATGTTAAAACAGTTTTTTGACTTTGACTTTGAATAATAGGAGTATTAAAGTAAGTCTAAAGGCTAGTTGGACGTCGCATCAGGAGTTCCTTAAAAAAAATTTTCTAATGCGACTCGTGACTCATTCGCTCGCTAGTCGCTTCTCCGTGGATGTCGCTCTGTGGCCGTGGGACAGATGCCTTAAACTTTGAAACATCTGGGTCATTTTGACAATTGTGATGTAAGTAACGATGCTATGATGCTATTGACACCATTTTGCAGCTCTACTTCAGCGCGTGTTAAGGAAATGTGACACTTTTGTATTCCGAATACTTCTTGTTTGTTCTTTTACTACTGTTTCACTTTGAAAATTACTTTTAGCTATTGATAGTAAAAAGCAAAACATTGAATTAAAGTACTTTGTAGATGTTGAATTTAATTATTTTTATTGTTTAATCAAAGTGTAGTTGATAACATGATAAAATTATTGTACAGTTTTGTTTTACAGAAAGTATATTAAATTACAGATATAGATTATATTTTACAGAATGACTTTACAGAATATGGCAATATCATATGGAATCTAAAAAATATGATATGTATGGATGGATGTATGTATGATAATAATCCCTAGGTAAATATTACGGTTACAAATAATATTTAAAAAAGTATTTATTGGAACGTATTGGATTTCAAATAAAATTAACTTTATCAGTTATTAATTAAGAGCCTAAGATAGAAGAGTAGATATATATGATGATCATTTAAATAGATTCCTAATAAGTTAAATGAATGTCTCTTTTCAGATACGTCGGTAGTGCCTAAGGGGCCTGAGAATTTTAGTGGAAAGTAAGATTTCACTATTACCATTCTAGTTAAGTTTCATAAACGATGTTTATATCTCTTCCTGGGGAAAAACACTCGCGGAAGCTAATTATATGTTCAGACAATGTGTGAATTCTCGGAAAGGCATATTTATATGTCTAGTGACTCTACTAACCGAGGAAAATTATAAGACATAATAAAGCTAAGAATCTTAGGCTAACTTTTTGCTCGAAGTCCTAGGCAGTAGCTCTATGGGGCATAACAGTTTCACTGTTTGCACTAGCGTAGACGTGACAAGTGTTGAGCCGCAATTTAATTAATTTGATTAATTTACCTAAATTATAGATTTACAAGACTGCGCATGCAGTGCCCTCTATTCTTTGTGTAGCTTGACTAAGGTTATTTGTGCCGGAAATTTTGTTTCATTAAAAGATTATGAACATTTATTTTATATATTTAGTACAAAACAGTTACATGACTGTCTTCAATACTAACAAAGGCTTAGTTCCATGAGCAGAGTAAGCGCAGTTATCAAATCAAATTGATCATGAAATTCGAAGCATTTTCATTGTTGAACGGTACACTTTCTGACAAGTTACAAAATGAAAAGTGAATTGGGAATCATTGATTTAATGGACAGTATACCATGTCGAATCAACAGAAAATTGCTTTAATACTCATATTACAGGCTCTCTAGAACCAGTGTGGTGAAAGGATTAAAGTGCGTCACAAAATGGCTCCTTCGTGCAACAGTGACCCCGAATCGAAAATATGGTAAATTTATAACTTCGACGCAGTATACCAGCGCGGGCGACGGCTGCGATTTCCTGCCCCATATTTTGGAAAATAATGTTCGTGTTTTTTGATTTTCTCCAAGTTTCTACACTATTGATAGCGTAATGTGATTTTTTTATATGGAATAGAGGAAGGAATGGAATGGTTCGAGCTTTTCGTTCTACTGCTACTTTTGGTTGCTCCTTTCGAACCACCCAGAGGACACATGTAGGGATTCAAAGGGTGATCATGATCATCTACGTACGCGAGCAATAAGGCCCCCAAAGTATATAAGAAAAGATAACACTCTATTGAAGTAACTCTCATTGAAAAAGTGCCATCTAGCGGTTAAAGTTCGTACCTTAATGTTAACGAGCTCCAGCAACACACAACAGGGATCAAGCTTCGTTTCGCTAACAGTAAATATACGACATGGTGAGCTTGCTTCCGCTGTCTGTGTGAGTTTCCATTATATATTCATAGATGGCGGTTTAACGTACAACTGTACAGAAAAGACTATTTTATAGTAATAGCGTGAAGTAAATAGTTTGTAACATCTACGTACGGAGCTTACGATGCGACTTGGGTCTTCTCCTAGTAGGATGGACCCAGTCGCATCGGTAGTTATGGGCTGAGGTTACCACTTAACACCAGGTGGGCCGTCCGCTCGTTCCGAAACTGTATTAGGTACACAAAAAAAATATGCACTACTGCGTTCCAGTCTGAAGATGCCGCTGAAATTAAAGTTATTAGAGAAGTTGACGATGATTTCTTCAAGTCTCACTTTGATATTTAGTTGACTAACACAGTCTATATCTGGACATAAATCGAAGTGCTGACTGAATAATATACAGTAGACAATGCTCAGCCTAAATGCGTTTCCAAGACCAAAAACTTAGGTTGTTATATTTTTTCTTTCTACGTAAGAAGATATTTCTCAAAGTGGTGCAATATGACAGCTTTTGTATGGAACCTCATATGCATCGAACAAAAAAGAAAAAAACACAAATATTGTTTGATTTTTTGACAAATGAAGCCTAAAAGGTAATGTCTTGTTTTACTTTTTGGACAAATTCGGGAACTTTGCAACTAGTATAAATATATATTATAAATGCATGTACCATTTTGGGGGCCCACGTTGCTCGCGTCCGTAGGTGATGACAAATTGAATCCCTACACGTGTCCCCTGGGTGGTGCGAAAGGAGCAACCCAAAGAAGCAATAGAACTTGTGCTAAGTTCGCCCGTATAAGTACTGCCACCACACCTGGTAATCTGCCGCCAAGCAGTGATGCACTCGTGTTGCTGTTCTGGTGGGAGTGGGTGCCGGGCCAATGCGACTTGAGTCATCTCGTACTTTGGTGGAGAGGACTTGAGTCGAATTGCTGTTGTCCATAGGCGACGGTTACCACTTAATATCAGGTAGGCCGTCAGCTCATTCTAGACCCTACATTATATAAAAAAAGTGCATAAACATGCATCCATAAACAACATTTGAATTTATATTGCGGTAGTAGTATTTCGCTAAAACGCCTTCTTATAAGCTTATTTCACTTAGTCTGTATATATCCCACGATACATTTTATGATCTAACACAACATTAGCGCGGCCATTCTCCAATTGCCTCAGCGTTGCGTAAACATTTTCTCCGGCGAGATTACCCAGTCTCGAGTGAAAGTACCGAATTACGTCGAAGTTCAGCCCCCGCTATTTCACGGTCAAATGCAGTTGTATACTGCGCTGTACGAACGTGGAGGTAATTTTTGGTATAGTCACTTGCAATTTTAACATTTTATGGGAATAACGTAAGAAATGAAAAGAAGAAAAAAGCTGAAGAGACATTTTTTGCGAAAGTTACAAGGTTCTCAAATAATCAGACTACTTAGTAGTATTATAAGCTAATTAAAAGCCGAACCTCACTCTAGGGTTACCAGTGTCGTGGTAGATTTCTTAATTTTGGAGAAGTGAAAGCAGGAAAATTGTTTTTTATAGGGCTATAAACAAACGATCAAAGCTATATAATGTCATATGTCACTTTACACAACAGCACCGCCTTGTAATCAATCAAATTTTTACTTTAATTTGCCCAACGGAAAGCAAGGATGAGTTCTATGTATATTCTGGCACGCTTACCCATTTGAAGAAGTATCTTTTATAGAGGTATATTCTACTTTTGAAGGTACCCTACATATCTGACAGGCCTTACAGCTCAGTTGGTAGTACCTCTGCCTTCTGGGCTGCCATGACCTACAGCGCAGAAGGCAGGGTTACTACCAACTGAGCTATGAGGCCATTCACTATCTTCAATCGAATATGAAGATGTTAGTGTGAATCTAAACATTTTACCGGCGTGCGTTTGCGGTGACTCAAAATAATTTGTATATAAAATGTCATTGTGTTCGTGTTCATGGGCATTACCCTACAGCCCGTGAGAGTCGGTGAAATGTTTTGGTTGCAGAAAGTGAAAATAAAACAGCCTTGACCGTCACCAGCAAAACTGTGGAGTCGATACCAAACATAAATGTTAGAGTCAAATGTCAGGCTTGTCAACTGTCAGACGTCATTGAACTGCCAAACGTCATTTGTGTTTTTAATGACAACGGCGCTATAACTTAGTCCTCACATACTATTGAGAACGTGGTGGCCTAGTGGTAGTAATCACGTTTAAACCTGGAGGTCACTTGTTCAAATCACAATGTTCAACAATGAGTTTTTACGCTTCAATTTATACATGTTCTCAAAACAGTGTAGGAAAACATCCTTAGGAAACCGACATGTCCTAGAACCTAAAATTCTAAGACATGTTTCAAGTGCATGAAAGGAGCCTCTTTAGGGCGCATTTAAATCCTTTCACCACACAGGATTGAGCGAACCAGTGACTAGACTTACGATCAGCTCCCATTAACCGGAGTAGAAATGAGGATATTTTGTTTTTTTTTACCAAAAGATACTTTTACTAACTGGGATGTAGCCATAATAAGCTTGTTAAGCTATTGCATAGCTTCTATCGCGGGCCTTGAGCGTGGAGACCGAATCCAGAAATTCCGTAACGAAAAAAACCTAACACCCCCCACTCCGACCGGCACAGCGGTGATACTTTTTAGTTTTTCCATCTATCGATAAATACCAAACTTTTAATGACTTTTTGAAATATCACGCGCAATAGCTTTACCGCGGCGGCAGTCTCCGAGTGCCACAACGTCTTTTTTTTTTTTCATTCTGGTCTTATTTAATATATGTAGTATTATTGGACTAATTTTATGTACTCTTTGCATTTATGTGTAGCATACAGGGTAAGAGTTTAATTGGCTAAGACAAATATTTACATTTTTTCACCATTATGTAAAGTCAAAAAATTTTGAATCACAGCCTCTCCACAGAAGTGATTGTCCATTGGTTATGGTTCACCATTCAGATGAATCTCTTCGAAAGTGCTCTGTTTCTTGTTCTTATAACATTTGTGATCGTCATTTATGTTATTGCAGGCGATTATTCAACTTTCCTTGAGTTTAAATAGCATTAACAAAATAAATTGAATATAGGTACTCTCTTTTCTTTATTGTAAATTAGATATTCATCTGCGTCCTCACACTTTAATTTTTCCTGTCCCAAAGTACACTAAGCATAGTATGGTGGGAATCTGACGACTGATATAATACTTATACACATACGTTTTCGTTTTGCAAATACATACTTATAACAATATAGGTATTAACACCCAGATACAGAACAAACATGTTCGTCACACAATTGTTTGTCCTGGGTGGGATTCGTACCCACGACCTACAGCACAGAAGGCAGGATACAAATCCCAAAAACCAACAAACATTCTGTTTGTTTGTTTGTTTGGGATTCCAATTCTTGCACTGGAGGGCTACTCTAAACGAAGAAACTCTCACTTGTAATAAGAAATGTCATGACCCTTCAGTGCTATTGTGGAAGCGACGAGAGCGTGGCGGTCTAGCGGTACTGACCCCGAGTTTCAATCCGGAGGTCGCCGGTTCAAACCCCGACGTGCACCTATGAGTTTTCCGATTGAAAGATTTATGTGCGCAATACCACGTTCTAAAAACGGTGAAGGAAAACATCGTGAGGAAACCCACATGTCCTAGAACTAAAGATTCGAAGACACGTGTCAAGTGCACGAAAGGAGCCTCATTGAGGCGCACTTAAAATCCTTCACCACACTCGAGTGAGTGACTCGGATATGCTATTGTTTGTTGTATTATGTTCCGTGCCATTTCTAATCCCAGCGTGATAGAGTTGTTTTGTCGGGAGCGTCACGGTACCAACCGCCTCATTTAACGGCCGCTGCTCTGCAATGCTTTCTAACTAACAAACAGAGCTGTTGACAAATTTCTAAATTATTTTATTGCACACTTTCTTTCGTAATAGCACGACCGTGCAATTTGTTTGTGTTTTGTAATGTATGATGTGGAGATTTGCATGATGACGCTTTCGGCGAAAAATACGTAGAGAAGGCGTTTTTAAATGCTAACCTAACTTAATATCACACTCAAGAATCTACTGAGAAGCAGTTCCTTATAAACTGGCCCAGAAAACGGGAAAAAAGAAAGAAATAGGTCATTCACGTGTTATGCACAATAAAGAGTTTATCTATCTATCAGCTTCATCAGCTTTACTAAGCTATCCCACGAGATCTTAATTAGTGTATAGTGGTTGTCATACTTTTTGTCATTCACATATCCTCGTAAATATCTAATGTAAGCTTAACCTATATAAGCAGAGAGCATACTAATAATTCTTATATCTGTCAAATCTCCGTTTTCTTAATTAAATTCTGCTTGTGTATTAAACATTTGTTACAAAATGTTACAAAAAATAATATTTTGTATAAACAATTATATACACCATATAAATTTCTAAGACAGCTCACTTAAAATTAAAAAGTAATTTTAATGAAATTATAACGAAAATTCTAGTCGGGGAAATTATGAGTACTTTCGTTTGTAAACAAAACAATGAAGTTAAAGTTAAATTAAAGTCAATTAAAGAAGGCGGCAGAAATTAGACAACATTATTATAAATCAATAAATAATTATTGTAAACAAGTCAACAACATACCAGTGTCTGCTGTTCACAGCAGCAGATAAATGCTGAGTCGAGACCTTTTTGCTGCTGTAGCACACATCACACTATTTGTTACTCTGTTGTTTTTTATTGTTATCAATTTCTGATTTATTTCCCTTTGTTGTTATGTTTTCAATTGAATAATTTTCAATGTGTATAATTAAAATAAATTAATATGTACAGGTAATACTGCTACTATGTAATAATGTAATTGTACGTAATGTGTTTCAGTGGCAAATAAATTAATGTCTATGTCTATGTCTATGTCTAACATAAAATATTTAAATAAAAAAACTACCTATGCAGGCATTGAAGTACCTACCTTAACAGGGATTATGTTCAATCCTATTATTTATAAAATTCTTTCTTTATAGTAACATAATGCAATAAATACTTTAATTTTGAGTTTTAAATAAATGTTCCTGTACTGTCTTTTTTCGTGGTCATTTTCGTGATCACAGTAATAAAGCGGGGAATTGAAAGTGAAATCCCTCATCTCACTAGGGATTTAAGCTCTTCCAGGACAAAGCTTTATCTCCAAGGAGAATATTATGTTTTTCACACTTTCTGTGAGAAAATAAAAGGAAATCAACAAGAAACACAACGATTGGCATTATTGAATGAAAATATGCGTCAACTTTTAATGTTTTAATTTGCGAAATCTTTTATTTTTTTGGTTTTATTGACTTCTCTCTGAAAGTAAATAGAACTCTGCTCGACTTTAAGTGTTCGTGCTTTCTCGTTTTTTTTTAGGTTTGGCTTGTGGTTTGATTTTCAAATATTCTTTTTAATGACTACGGAGAGAGTACGGCGAGGTAAAATAATAAATCATACAAATGTTGCGGTTCCAAATTCAAATATCATTGTGTAACAGCTAAGTTATTATGAAAAGTGTATAATGACTTGTGGATGTTCTCATGATACGTAACGTATGTTACTTAAGTTAATTAAGCATTGTCGAGCAGGAGCATTTGTCAAAATAAATATTTCCTACAAATTGGCTAAATTGTGATGTTATTTTCGATCAAATCGGAAAATACTGAGCTTAAGTGGTCTTTAATAAATGTTGTCCGACGATTAGATACAAAAGCGTGGCAATAGTAGATGGCGCTTATCTAAAATAATTAACAGCCATGTAAATAAGTGCATGGAAAGCGTCTGGGGTTAGTACCACTGGGCCACCCCGCTCTCACGCATTCACGTAAACTCACGAGTTTTTCGTCCGAATATTATATTATTTACCTGAGAAATTTTTGGAACCAGCAGAAACACCTGGTATATATATACACATAACAATCAATATGACTTGGGTTCTCCCCTACTTAGATATAGCAAAATCCAAGTAGCATCGCTTCCTACGGATTGCTGTACCTAACGCTGATACGTGAATGGCTTAAGTGTCTTAATTTCACCGTCAACCACACCTTCCGACAGACTTCCTACAAACCGTAACACAGTAACGTGAGTCCTACTGCTCTTGAACTATAATGTTATTTGAAATTAAGTAATGAAATTAGCAAAATATAACCTAAAAATAATAAATGTTAGCTTTATTTGGTTTATTTTATCGTTCACACCACGTGTTCATTTGCCGCAGAACGGCCTCGAGATCGGCCGGTAAAAGTGCACCGGCAATTAGAGCGAATTGATCCGACAGATAGGGATAATGGCACGCGATTACGGAGAGAGCGGCGAGATATACGGATTTTGGGCTGGTGATAACTTTTGGAGAAAAAAACATAAGATCAGCAAAATACTAGTAAACGAAACTAATGGTTGAGTAATGAAATAGTATTATAACAAAAAAGGTGATTTGCAATTTATTATACCCATTACACTACTCACAAATGATAAACTTAATTTGTGATGTTTTAAATTATAATCATAGCTGTCTGATCACAACTTAATTACTACATTTCATGATTGAGATCTTTTTACTTTCTACGATTCTATAAAATCACGTATTCACACAGAATGAGCCCATTATAGCATGGCATTTCCATAGCAGATCTACAAACTCCTATTTGATGAGAAACCTCCTGTGAAACTTTCTTACCATTATCCACGGAGAAAACATCCCATAAAATGAAAAACGGTTTCACCCGAGAGCGGGTCACGGCCCTGTGAGAGTCGCGATGGCGAATTAAGATAGTCCCCAGTAAACGACAATCGCCAAGTAATTATCTCGCTCATTCGTCGTGACCGAACAAAGAATTGCCATTGCATTAGAGCCCAGGGAGGGTTATTGTGCATCCACAATTCAAAAGTATATCAGAGAGACGACGCGGCGGCCGGCGCTCAGTCCGTGCGCGCCCGCCTGCGCGCCTCCACGCGAATCGAAAGTGAAATTACGACACGAAAATGACAGTGCGTCTACTTGTTTTCGTAATTGCTCTAGTAATAGCCGATGCGATAGATCCGATGCAGATTGAAAAGTATGACGATAAAATCAAGACATACAAGTTAGATGTTCCTGGAAAAGCACCCATCACGATTATAGAAGATGAAGAAGACCACGGGTGGAAAGATATCTCCATTGACCCGAAACAGAATGAGGCGGAAATCAAAAACCTTATGACCCACATCATTCATGATTTAAACAGTGATAAACCCAGATGCTATGGACCCTCTTGTCAAGAGGGCTACAGTGATGGAGGATTACGCGACAGCAACGAAGGAATACAAGAAGATTATGAAGATTACATGCTTGCTGCTGAGAAGTTAAAAGACTACAATGATTATCCAAAGGATCGATTGCAAGCTATTACAGCATTAGCGGCAAAATTAAAGAAAGAAAAACTAAAGTACAACCGTTTCCCGCAGATGCAGATGCAAAATGATGACGAAGATACTGATAACAACAATGACAAGGTGGTGACCTCATGGAATCGATTGAAAGTGAAGCAACATAATCACCCATACGATGACAAAGACGGTTGGGTATCATTAGAACCGGTCGCTTGGTCAACTAGCAAGATCTCAAAGTGGAAACCAAACGTCAAGAAGCAGAAACCTAATCATTGGAATGAAGACGACGACAGCTTTCCTGATGACGACAATGATAGGTTTACAAGTATTTCCAGCCATGGAAACGGAAACCGGTTCAGTTATCCACAAAAGAAGCCGACAGTGACGCGTCCGTCTTTTATAAAGAATAAATTTCCAATGGCTCAGGATTTTGAAAGCGAGTTGCCTTCAAGACCTACCTGGATGAAGCCCCAGCAGATAAATCCTCTATCGTGGTCTCCTGATGAAGGAAGACGTCCCCATAAACCCAATTGCGATTCAGATGATCATTACCCTGGTGATGATTCGGTTTATTATGGGATCTCTGATTCTGTTATGACAGATCCTCGTCCGCCTAATTTCCCATACGATTACGAAGCTCTTCACCAAGCAGCAGGTGGTTTAAAGCGTCCGTTCAAGCGCCCAACCCAAGTAGTTTACGCTGGATCGGAATATGAAGATAATCGTTCATCTAGGCCGCCATATAGCGACGGCCAGTGGGTATTGCTTTCTACAACTAAAGGGTACAAAAATAAAAAACGCCAGAGATCTCTGAACCCCGGGGCCGATGATCGTTCTGACGTTTCAACTGTGACTTCTCATCAAGCGGTCGCTTTGACCGTACTTCCAGTGGACCACGCTCATAAGAACATGACAACATCACACGGGGGTATGTTAGAGGTTGAAAAGAGTTTTCAAACTGTAGAGGAATCCAAGCGAGATATGGATAAAAAACACGACTTGGATGTTTCTGCGACGCAAAGTAGGCCCACAAGAAATAGGGTGGTAAGAAGGAAGGTCGTGTCTAACGTGTCTCCAGATAGTTCCACACTTATGGCGGCAGTTGGTGCCGGGATGGTTCCGGCGACTATGGCGATGGTTGTACCCATGATGTTGGGTAGGCGGCGCAGGAGACGAGATCTCCAGCGGATGCAGGATGAGCATTTTAATGATCTTTTTAAATATCAGTAGTTAATTTATTGGTATGTGTTTGTGTAGCTGTGATTGTTTATTTATTTTGAGAACGCTTGCAAAGGTGCTAAGAGTGAATTAATGGGATTTTTTTCATGTAGTTCTGTTCTAGAATATTTTTAATAGTTCTATGACACTAGATTTATTTTTTGACTGTTTTTGTGATAAGCTGTATGAGATGTATAAATTATAATATTTATTGTAGTTGTTGGAACTATTATTTATTTACCTTTAAATAATATTGTTGTATGGGATGGGATTTATTTTATATAACTCTAGTATTTCGATATCGTTTATGATGGGTCCCCTTGCATATTAAGAAGTTTAAGTCGTAGTGGTTACGTGTTTTTAAATCGATTAGAAATGATAATTAATAATAAATAACAAAAATATAAACATTCAATTTATTTAACATTAAATTTACCATTCAGATTTGAAAACTCAGTCACATTAATTAGTAATAAAATATACATTCAGTTCGATAATTCTACCTATATACATATATTTCAAAATTTGAGCTCAGTTTAAATGGCAATTTATATATTTTTGGCAAATATATATGAATAAATGTGCAGATGATTCAAAATCTCAAGAGATCAATCTTGAAAAACATTACATTTACAGATTTTTAACATTAAGCACTTATTTATTTTATCAACATATTTTTTTGGCGCCATGCGACTCCTTATGGCTAGTTAAATGTGTTTGTAATATTAATATTTCATGTACACTTCTCCGGGTCGACTGTAGATATTTCCAGCTCGGATTGCTTCCATCAGATACTTGACACTGAAGAGACAAATTATCAGGAGAACTGTAAAAAATAAAAAATAAACCTCTAATCAAAAATAAATCGATAAAATTCTATAAGAGATGTCAATAGCACCGCATCATTATACATTATTAAATTCGAAGACACAAAAATGAGTTGAAGATCATATTCGCCATTTTTCCTGAAAATACATTGCGTCATTAAAACATTTCGCTCTGAGTGCAAGAATCATAGCGCTGTCGGTGGATACATATAATTAATGAAATGATTCTTTAAGTATACAATACCTGATTTCAACAACGGGAACTTAATAAAAACTTATTAAAGCTCTATTAAATATGGAACTCGAGTAATGTTGGGATAGGTAATAATGTTGGGATTCCATTCTTTGATACAAAACCGGGTACGCCAAATACGATATTTTCGTTGACAATTTCAGTTTTATGACCCAAAAGAGAATAGGTGAATAGGAGTAGGACAAGTTAGGTACACTAAAAAGTTTTTTGATGGTTGGCTCTTAGCTCCCACTTGCCTCTCCAATTTATATTAGCCCAAAGTTTTTTTACATTTAAAAAATATTTGAAGGGTAGTTAATATTTGAGATAAATGCCTAAAATGTTAGGTACCTATCTATTTCACTATACGGATAAATTCTGTTGAAATTTTCAACTTAATGAGGATTTTAAATCCCGGCCAATCATTAGATAAAAATCAGAATGTCAGACAAATAACCCATTAATTGATAAAATAATCACATTAATCTTCCTACTAATTATTCTCGACAAAAACCAAGAATATAAGAAAGTGGGGAATATTCATTCCTCATTTATTCAAACTCGTCAGGTGAAGATTTCCTCTTCATTCTGACAAATTGGAATTGAATCGCTTTCAACTGAAAGTCCTATTACCTAATGCTTCGACTGAATTTATTTTATCGGTTGTCGAAGATTTATGGAGAATCTTTGTTTCACCGATTTTTTTAATGCAATTTTAACTGATGTAAGAGACAAGTGCTTGGGCTGGCTGATGTTAAGTTATATCATGTGCCCATAACAGTAATATAGAATACAGATCTCTTAAGCTTAGGTATAGGGAGACCAAAGTTTCATCGCATAAGACCCCGAGACTCAAAGATCGGATGTGCCTGTAATTTCGCTGACATCAAAACCGGTATACACTTTCACCCTCCACTTGGAGGCAGATACGTAGATGGAGGAATATTATAATTGCTTGATGAAATCTACACGTAGCTCACCAATGCTTATTGCATGCCTGTCATTAGTGAGCAACATAAAAATAATGATAAATAAACAAATATTGTTGCACATTTCACACAGTACCATCTAGCCCCAAACTAAGCATAGCTTGTGCTATGGGAACCAGATAACTTTCTGTAAATTATTTAATATATAATACATATTGACAGACAGACTCAGAATAAACAAGTATGTTTGTTGAGTTACTACTGCAAATATATAAGAAAGGTGATGGAACTAGAATATATTACGTTAATCCCTAGTAAATCCGATGAGTCAAATGGAAAATTATTGGAATATCTTATCCTAGAAGATTAATTCTGTGAAATACATTACTTAAAACAATACAAAAAAATATGAATATTTACAAGCTATCCATTCTCAGTATAATCATCTAATCACCGCTTTCGGTCTCTTACTTAATTTACGTGCTGTGCTGTTATGAATAAGCGTAAACTTATTTACAAAGGCAAGGTGTGTCACCTCTGTTTACCTAACTAGAAACATAATTAATGATGATGAAATCTAGAGCCTGATAACTTACGATCCGATAAGAGTATCAATCCAAACTGTGTCCACCCTGCAGACAGCGCTTCCAATACTATCACCTCGATTGAGAAGAAAAGGTGAAAGAAGCTGTATACGAAGAATGTAGACACCATACAATGATTAGCCTGTAACAAGAAAGAAGAGAACTTTGTTTTACATAACTGAAATTAGTAAGTTCTTTCTATACTGAGAATTTGTTTTGTGCAAATAAAAACAGAAACGGAAGTAGCAGATAGCCCAGTATATGTTAAGTGGTAAGCTTTGGCCAAAACAAAAGCCTTAAAACTTAGGCCTTTCCCTATTTAGATAGGCAAAAATCCAAGTTGCATGCTATTACGTTCGCCCGTAACTGTAGGACGCGAAGGAGGAATGTCTCAGTAGTAACCGGAGTAACCGAGAAGTACCTATAGGAAAATTAGTTAAAAATATTTTTAAACAAATTTAAACCCTTGTTTTATTTTATAATCCTTGCTGACCTAAAGATCTAAACTTGGAGGTACCAATAGGTACTTTACTCACAGTATGGGACATTATGGTAGTACATAGGTAATATAATTATATTATTTTACAAAAAAAAAACTGATTCATTGCAAACTCTCTGAAACTACATGGCCAACAAGCTTTAAATTTAGCTAGATAGTACTTGACAGAACGTAAATGCTTGCTAAGAGAACATTCCAAAGTCCAAAGTAAATATAAGCCAACAAAAGCAACGGATCCACAGTTTAAGCAACAAAAACCACGGATGTAATATAAAAACACTAAACATAACCCACTTTTCACATAACAATTACCACCATTTCTAATTCCTACGTGATGTAACGCCAAATCCGCGTATAAAACGACCAAATTGACGGTTACTGACTTCAAACATACCAGGCCTCAATTTGGATTTTGATAACTAGTTCTTTTAAAAGCTTTGAACTTTTTAGATATTGATTTAATGTCTTTCGTTGAACTTTTTGTGGGTATGCTATAGTTTGAGCCTTAAAATAATCTTTTTAAAAAAATATAATTAGATAGCTTCACAGACATCACTTTGTATGTCTATTTTGGATTCTATAAAACTTTCACAGCACTTACTTTTGTTTATGGAAAATTAATTTTAATCTTTTAGTTAAAATAGCTGTGTTATTTTTTTACCTAAATACTTAGTAACGTAAAGGTTTCATCAGCATTCAAGAATCTGAAAAAAATTGTTGTATTTTTTTTTTTTGTGCGATTATGTAATGGATCTGCCCATCTCAGATTGGTAGGTATATCTACATATACATTGGAGTCCTCCCTTAGTTAGGTACTTAGTTAGGGAGACCGCATCGCATTGCGCCCGTATCTTTGAGACGTGAAGGTGGAATGTCTCATGTGCCTGTAATTTTACTGGCAACTATACCTTAGGATTTTGCAACTTTGTTTAGCGGCATAAATAGGTGTACTAGTGGCAATTAATAAATAAATAATGATAATTATAATATTGGTGGACAATTCACACAGCGCCATCTAACCCCAAACTAAGCATAGCTTGTACATTAGAACCAGACAACTGATAGAATACATTTTTTTTTTAATACATACATATAATACATATTAACACCCAGACACAGAACAGACATCTATCTATATTCACCACACAAATTGTCCTGGGTGGGAATCGAACCCACGACCTACAGCGCAGTAGGCAGAGTTACTACCAATTGAGCTGTGAGGCCTGTCACGACGATGATTTGTAACACACTCACCTTATGCGCTCCACAAGTCATGACAATCCCGAACAGGAACAACAACATCCCAATAACCACATAACTTAAATAGTACGTCACTGTCACTATGTCCACCATAAATTCCTTCGTGTTCCCGAATATCTTCTCCAGGCTTTGGAAGTCTTTGAACTTATCGTGAGTCTCGACGTCATCTTTGTCCACTAAGTACAGACCTAGCTCAAGGAGGTGGTAAGATACCACTGCAATTGCTATAAGCTGAAACAAAACGGAACGTGAAAGCAAAGAAGTAGGCACGAGTGTATTTTATTCTTTCTTTTTTTACTTTATAAGGCAAACAGTCATATAATTATTATAATTTAAATTATTTGTACCTAATCTTCGAAGTAGGAATCCGGATAATACCGAAATCCGGTAATGAATACAATTAATGTCTAATTACAATTTGCGCCTGCAAAATTTATCATAGCAGACTGTTCGAGAACAGAATTATTATGTCAGGCGTTCGTGTTTTAAAGCTAATGTGCCACGCGCCTCTTTGACTGAAACCTGTTGCTTGGAACCCACACACCACATTTATACAGCTGGAGATTTTGTGTCTCTGTAGACCCTTTGAAATGCAGATGAGAAGGGTAATAGTGTCTACCATTTATATTTTATATTCCACACGTGCAAAAAATACGTATTTTTGGACATTACTCGTTAAGAATCGATTTCATTTAGACCCCGTTAAGAAAAATTGTGGGGTAGGAAATCAGTCGCTAGTTTTTAAAACATAACGCTTCTTGTTAACGCTCGACTCATGCATTTATTTAATGACAATCGCAGATAGAGTCAGAGTCGCGCGACGGAACTGACACTCACATTTTTCCCTGATGCGGTGTCCACCTAGACCTGATAAGTGATGAGTTCATTCAAGTAATTTGTTTTTTGTTTCCCACGCAGCTTAAGCTTTCTTCCAGTTAATCCTTCCATAGTAAAAAAGACCCAGGATATATCGCATAGGTACCAACGAAATTATACTTAACTAAATTATATCAATAGATATTGTATTTATATATAAGTAAGTACTCACAATAATAGTGTACCCGAAAAATACATTTCCTGTCCTCAAAGGGAAGCAAAACAGGAATTTTCTCTGCATTTTCTCATTTGTATATCTGAAACAAAACAAAGGAATAATAAAAACGGTGTTCATATATTTATTGAAAGTTATATAATACATAAAAACAATGCAAAATAATATTAAACAACCTAAAATATGGAATATAATTTTCTTTAATTTCTTGCTTGGGAATATTACCTACTAAAGAAAAGTTTTTTGCGTCGAAATTAAATTATTTATTCAAGAACACTGACTTCATCTATACAAATTAATAAAATTGGAGTGTCTGTTTGCAATATTAAAATAACCGCTTTTTACTAAGTGCATACCTATACCTACACGGTACATATACCAAAACAACATTTCTTACAATTTTTCTCTGTCTGTTAATGGCTGGACCGATTTTGACGGGACTTTCACTGGTAGATAGCTGATGTAATAAGGAGTAACTTAGGCTACTTTGCCGAGGAGTAAAATAGGGGTGCGTGATAAAACCGAATTCCACGCGTACGAAGTCGCGGGCAACAGCTAGTTTCAATTAAATATTATTTGCTTACAAAATTATCATCCACTCCAGAACTCAAGTAGCACAAATACCCTGCAATAAGCACAACCGATACGAACGCGAACAAAACACGGTCTGCTATTTTGGTACCTAGTATCTTAATTGACATGGAAACGTCCATCGTATATGGACCCTCGTTGACCTAGAAGCCTTGAACCGATGTAGATCACTGTAGGTTGGTTACGAGGAAGCGTTTCGTCTTGGTTCGCCGAGCAGCAAAGGTTAGGTAGGGAGAGGGCTGCGAATGTACGGGCCAAGGACGCGCGCTATTCTCAACGAGGACACGACATCACGAAAAATGACGTTTTTACGAATTTCGTGAAAATATTAATAATCTCAAAAATCGTGGCGACGAGCTTTTAAGCTGGATAGACGATTTTAGAAATGTCAAATCACTTTTTTTATGGTTAAAGGTTAGAATGAGCCGACCGTCATTTCAGCTCAAAAATTCATACTCAAAACATAGATTACTTTATATACTATATTATGTATACTACATTAGACAAGACGTATAGTTCAAATATTGACCTCCAACATAGAGTTTAAACCCTAGTGGGTGCATTAGATAGAATTTATCTACCGTTTTTGTTTCACCTAATAATTTTTTACTTATATGTGGAAACTTTTAATTGACCTTCCTATGTGAAGCATTTATGTTTGCATATTTATTCAATCACCTATTTTGTAAACCTAGCTGTAAGTTTTCCTAACATTAAAATTAAAAGGAAATACTAGTTACAAATTTGTTTATTTCTGGTTTCTACTAATTTGAAACAAATTTAGTACTCCATTTACATAGCCCACGCGACATTACGTTGCTAGAAGCTAGTTCGGAATACGGCACCAGGAGCTAGGAAAGGTGTTTTATGTAGTTTTACCTTCCGCGGCGATAAGAATTCGTTTGAATTTCTACACCTGTCTGTTGGTATAACAGATATTTAGTAAATTTTGAAAATACCTTTGTATCTAACATTTTGTGAAACTAAGTATTCTTTGGTATGACACGAACCAGTCACACTAATATTATAAAGGCGAAAGTTTCTGTTTATAAATAAATAATTAAATATGTGTATTTTTTGTGACTGAGTTAAGGAACGAGTCGACGCCGACGGCTCACCTGGTGTTAAGTGATAACCTCAGCTCATTACAACCGATGCGACTTGGGTCCTCCCCTACTACTCCTACTAGGTACGACAAGACTCAAGTCGCATCGTATGCGCCCGTAACTCAGAGACGCATAGGTGTAATATCTCATGTGCCTGTAAAATCACCGTCAACCACCACACCCTTCAATCCGGAATACGGATATCTGTGAGTGCACGATAATTTGTCGGCGGAAAGGGTGTGGCAGCCGTAGCTACTCGCCCTGAGTACTCACATTAGTTGTATTGATGCACCAATGTTGTATACTATTCTATTTGAGGGTTGCCTTGCGAGATGTCTGGAAGGTACATCAAACATGTGTTCAAATGTGTGTACAAGTCTTTAAAAGTCTTTGTTCAAATATTTGTCTGTGTCTGGCGCCGGGGTAAAGTAATAATAATAATAATAAATTTATACAAATAAAACATGGTCAATGTTACAAAACACAAAAGTTACAAAAGTAGATTACGGTAGGTTATACATGTTTATTTTCTTAGTGTTCTTGTCAAGTGGCACAGATACAGATACAGATAACTTTAACAATCCTGTTCACGTAAGCGATAATGTACTATTTTTATATTATTAAATATATATTTATATATATTATTAATATATTATTTAATTTTAAAGTGTCTTCTTTGTTTCAGCTTGTATTGCTATTTAAAATAAAGATAAAATGAAATAGTAAACTTATTGTAGATTTCCTTGTAATTTAATAGATATTGTAGTTTTAAGACAAACCGATTTATACACAAAGACATTAAAAGGAAAATTTGGTCAAATTTTCTGGATAATTTTAAATTTACTCGTCAGTAAAAAACATGCTATTGTAATATTCAAACAGTTTCTCTCATGTAATCCAAAGTTCATTGACCCCAGAGAACAATGAGTGTGACGAGAATGAGAAAATTGCTGCGCGAAGACGAAGGAAACATAACAAAGATATTTCATAATATTATACTTTCATATGTTATTTTATTTTTAACAGAAAATGGATCACGTTATCGAAACAAACGTACTACGAAGAAGTATATAAACTTCTAGATATCATGGTATATATTTATATATAGTAACATGTTATCCCTTGAACAAACATCAACAAACATCGCTTGACCTTCTGCTAAAAAGCTAGAATAAGTTGCTAGAAATAAAGTTTTTGACTTTCACTTCTGGGATCTCGCATTATCTCAGTTACCCTCATGATTTTGTAGAGGTAACTAATGATCATAGATTTAATTTGAATATGAAGTTAGGGAATACTTACTTAAATTTTTACTTGCCTTGGATTGAGTTGACGAAAACTATAGTTCTTAATAATTAATTATACTAGTCGAGTCACTGGTTTTCTCGAACCAGTGCGGTGTAGTTTTCAAGTGCGCCTCAAAGAGGCTCCTTTCGTGCACTAATAATAATAATAAGTACAATCTCATCAGTTGGCTAGTGCACAAAAAGAACGTCCGAGGTGCACTTAGATTATATTCTCACTACACTGGTTAGAGAGAACCAGTGACACAAAGTAATAGTACCACTTAAACACGAATCCTCCAACATTTGTTCGATTCTTATCAATATGCTATTTAAGTATGACGGTAACCCATGCATATGCATAGCATGCATGCCTAATGCATGTGCAGCGATGCGCTCTGTATAACTTGGTAACAGGGTTGCCAGGTCTTAAAACCGATAACGCCGGACAGACCAGCTAGTTTAGCTGGACATACGGATAAGAGCCGGACATCATCATTTTTTGTCATGTTAAACTTGGCTTTTCATCAAAATCTTCTTAAATTCTAATGAAACAAGAATAAAATTGAAAGAATCACAAATGACAAATGTAAGAAAAATTGCCAAATTTAAAAACTTAACTAAAGCCAGGCCGGAAACCATCTAATTTGGCCGGACACGCAACCAAAAGCCTGTGTCGGGCCGGCTTTATCCGGACGCCTGGCAACGCTAACTGTGTATTTGTTCCGTGTTTGTAGGAATAAATTAAATAATAATTCGTGACCCCCAATTGACAATTGGTGTGCATCGAACGCCTCTTATCAATGGCTTAGTAATTAGATACAAAGGTGCATTTTTTAGGGTATGAATACTTATATCTCTTAACAAAGTTAGGCTATAGTTGAAGTAAACCATACTTTTTTTTATGTCAATGAAGTGACGGAACGAGCTGACGGCCCACCTGATGATAAGTGGTAACCGCCGCCCATAGACAACAGCAATACCACTCAAGTCCTCTCCATAGTATGAGATGACTCAAGTCGCACTGCGTTGCGTCCATCACCCAGACGGGGATGTTACGTCTCATGCGCCTGCAATTTCACCGGCACCCACTCCCTTCCATTGGAACACAGCAATACGAGTGCATCACTGCTTGGCGGCAGATTACCAGGTGTGGTGGCAGTACTTCTCCGGGCGAATTTAGCACAAGGTCTACTGCTACTTTGGGTTGCTCCTTTTGCACCACCCGGGGGCACGTGTATGGATTCAAAGGATTATCACATACGGACGCAAGCAACGTGGCCCCCCCAAAAATCATACATAAATTAATCTTAATATCATTTCATATTCCTACTAATTTATACTAGCGAGTTCCCAGCACGCGTTGCGGTGTGGTACTTAAAATATATTGTAATAGTTAATAATTTCACAAGGTCTTATGACCTAATTGCATGTCTAATACTAAAAGTGATCTCTCCAAGATTTGAGAAAATTTACTCATATAAAGACAAAAATAAAATTACTAATAAATCAAGTAAATAAACTAGAAAAACGAACACGAGAACTGGATATACCCGTCTTAAGACTATTCCCGTAATCGGTTTCCTTAAAAGACCAGAGCAGCGCTGATCACTTGTACCTTGCCATATATAAAATAAGATACTTAGACTGTATAAATGGATAATACTGAGTATAATATGCTGGCAACAAGTAATAACGTGAACTATGAATATCTAGAAATAACAAATAGCTATTAGATTAGCATCGGTGGTTAAAAACGACACGTCTTTTTCGACTGGATTCAAAAATATCCACCACTGACTAACCAATGAATTATTAAGTAGGTAACCGTTTTCTAAGTTAGGTCCATCACGTTGACTAAATGGCTTCCGGGCTAGTACATGAATCCAACTAATATTACAAACGTGAAAGTTTGTATGGATGTTTGTTACTCTTTCACGCTCAAACGGCCGAATGGATTTGGATGAAATTTGGTACCAAGATAGCTTATATCCTGGATTAACACAGGCTACTTTGATCGCGGAAAAGTGCAGTGTTCCCGTGGGATTACTTATTCACCGCAGGTAACAGAATATAAAGGAAAACACCACACATACTAAATAAGTATTCTGAGTCTCTCGTGTATAACTGTCCCGGTTTAATGATTGTCGCGCGGTATCCTACAAGCAACATTCAAGCAGGTCGATCAAGCTCAATTAGTTTGAAGCGTCGTGTTCAATATAATATAAACACTGGTCCCACCATCTGCTCTATCCAGTCCATACGGATATTAATAGGTTCATGTTTAATATACAGAAACAGTTTATTGTTTTGTGGAACTATAAAATATAAGAATGTGTATAAGTTTGGTTTTCTGTAAACTAATAAATAAAGAATGGTCTTCTTAATCCAAATAGCATGTATAAAAAATATATGAATGTAGTTAAAAATTGTTGCTTTATTTAATTATTCATTATAATCATTGGTATAATTTAATATGTGGTACAATTGCCGATGACATTCCTATAATATCTGCTATTGATGACCAATTATATCATAAGAGAACCTAAAATGTGTTTAGATTATTTGAACAGCAAAATATGTAATTTTGAAATTTAAACTTATTTCTAATGTCTAATGAATTGATATTAACAAATAAAACGTTGTTTTTATCATTTTTTTATTTAAATAACTGAAAACATAATAATAAAAAATGGTTTTATGGGTTATTTAAACAAGAAAATTATGTAGGAATGACACTTAACTTAATATAAGTATGTATCCATATCAGCACTTGCTCCACTGTACATACATTCTTCCAGCCGATAGACAATATAGCTGCTCGTTAAATTAATGATATGAACCAGTTTTCCGGCACAAGATGTCTATGGTAACATATTAATACGAGAGGTCAATGGTCGGGTTGCTCTGGCATGAACATATCTATGATATACAAGGCGGGATATCTACATTATCATAATTAATGCATCTCTATAGTAGTTTATTATTACCTATTCATAAACATAAAGGCAACTAAAATTGTTTTAAATTGCAATTAAAATAAAAAAATTAAGTTCATTTTTAAACCCTACTTTAATTTTAATAATTAACCTCACATGTCCCGTTTATATATCTTTAAATACATTAAATATCATAAATGTTATAATAGAAATGTTATAAGTTTTAACTTACCTCTTATAATCTAGATCAAATCCGGCTTATAAGTCAACAAGATTCCTTAAGAGACCACCACTTATTACATTTTTCTATTTGATCTCTAAAATGACACTTTCACAAAAATGCTAAATTGTGATTTAGAATTGTTTTTTTTTAATGGAGTTTTGATTATTTAACGAAATTGGAATATCTTGGATGCGCGGGCGCACGTTCGATATCTTGGCCTGTTCGGCGTAAACCTCGCTCAAGGCGTTGCGTCATTGTAGGTGGCAAGGTCGGCACAGCCGCTCATACCTACCGGTTCACTCGGGATTACCACTCAAGGTCAATAAAAATGGCTTGACATTTTGTTTGTGTGAATTCGTCATCAAGATGATTCTAGTGGAGCGTTTAAGTAATGTCTGGAACATCGTTATACTTGCGAAGAATCCTCAACTATATCGTTAGCCCGATAGGTGGCTGGTGGATCTTTGTCAGGGGCAATTTTTTTCTCACTAGCGGCTTTTGTAACATATATACTTTTAGATTCTAAGATAAGTCTTTACAGACAAGCTCTCAAAACGAATATTTTTCCCATTTTTGCAATATTTTTATATATTTTCCTCTGATTTTATATAGTCAATAGCCTTCCTCAATAAATTCTCTATCTACACATAAATATTTTTTCAATTCGAACCAGAGTTCCTGAGATTAGTGCGTTCAACCAAAAAAAAAGTCCAGCTTTGTAATATTAGTATATTATATAAAGAAAGATAGGACGAATGCAGACCTTTATTTTAATGACTAAGTATGTAGGAAAGAATTAAGTACTATGGCCAGGTTACATAGTGGGTTGATTAAAGAAGTTGATGAACTAGAAAAACAAACGTAATTTACAACCGCCCTCGTAAAACGTGGGTAGTTACGTCATAAACACCATATTGCTGTGATGATACGCCGTATTACGGCACTGTAAAGAGGTCGTTAAGCACCGACCCACTTCATTTGTGTTTGATGTTCCGTTGAAATTCTGCTATATCTTCAATTTGCATTTAATCCTAGATAGTTCGGCATCTGAAATAAACTAACCAAAAAAAATTGAAATTCGATTCTATCTGGAATCCTTAGTGAGTCTGACTTACACTTCGTAATTTTTTTTATGTCATATTAGTGACGATACGAGCTGACGGCCCACCTGATGGTAAGTGTGGTAACTGCCGGCCATAGACAACAGAAATACTACTCAAATCCTCTGCAACAAAGAACGAGATGACTCATTGCGTTGCGTCCATCACCTGGAGACGGGGATGTTACGTCTCATGCGCCTGCAATTTCACCGGCACCCACTCCCACCGGAACACAGCAACACGAGTGCATCACTGCTTGGCGGCATATCACCAGGTGTGGTGGCAGTACTTCTCCGGGTGAACTTAGCACAAGTTCTACTGCTACTTTGGGTTGCTCCTTTTGCACCACCTGAGGGACACGTGTGGGGATTCAAAGGGTTGTCATCTACGGACGCGAGCAACAAGGCTTCTCATGTCAAACAATTATATCAGTCAGTGAGTGAGTCAGTAAGGATAAATGTAGAGCTAAGCCGCGCTGCTGGGCAGGAGTCGACTGGCATAACCACGCTACATTTACAGTCTATAAACCGGATATTAACTGTTTTATGTAGAGAGCAGATTATCGAACAACAAATTATTTGAATTATGCTTCAATCAAGTAATCATAAAACGTACCTACAAACAAATCATTCTTAAACAAAATATTCCCAACCAAATTAAATATTTCAATGTCAGTTACACGCGTTTCTCTGGAAGATGGATGACCTCATTTGCCGATGTGAAAATAGCCGGAAAAGTGAAGGGTTTTTACTAAAATGAAAACCTTTCGAGTTTAAGGAGCGACTTCTAATCAACCGTTGAATAGAAGTTGTGATATATTTTGAGGACTGAAAGTTTCTGAAACCAATAATGCTTGTCCTTGCTGCACTGGATCTCTTGAAATGCGGCGATAGGATTTCAGTACCTGCGCCTGAAAGAGGCTGTTTTGGTGCACAATCAGATAGATACGATAGTTTACATATGATTCGAAAAATGCTAAGATTAGTTGCAAATGATAATAAATAAATATTGGTGGACATTTCACACAGCGCCAACCAGCCCCAAAGTTAGCTAAGCATAGCTTGTATCACGGGAACCAGACTGATAAAACACTTATATACTTTTTTTGCATATACACATATCAACACCCAGCAACAGAACAAACACCTATGTTCATCACACAAAAGTTTGTCCTGAGTGGTAATCGAACCCGCAACCTACAGCGCAGAAGGCAGGGCTATTACCAACTGAGCTGTGAGGCCAGTGAAAAATTATGTGTCTGTGTTTTCACTCCTATAGGAGAAGATAAAGAGATTTTTGCTGAAATTTGTACCAGGTAGAATTATTTTCTAATTAGCTGTGAAATAAAGCTGTTCGGTAGTGTAACTTTACGTGAAAAATGTTTCATAGTAGTATTTTCAACTGTACGTACAGCGTTTGTCCAAGAGAGAGCTGCACAGTTATTCCTATGTTGGAAGTATATGGAGACCAGTGTATATTCAGGCGTTGTTTAGGCCAACGCCTTCTCAAATTATACCAGCAAATCACATTGAAATGTAGTTGTCATGTATGTTTGTGTAGGAGCTAGTTAATACCGCACTTCACTGGCAACCGTTGTTCGATTAGTATCGAGTCATGCATTATTATATTAATTTTACCGAAATAAAACGTATTTAATTTGGCTCCATCATATCCGCTAAAGATATAGCAGGCATATTCTACCATAGGCACATGAGACGCTCCATCATCAAGTCCCAAAGTGTCAGTGCGATGACGCATCTTGTGTCTTTCAATACTTTGTACAGGAGGAAGTTTTCCCACTGAGCTTCGAGTATAGGGTCATATGGGGTCATTCAAAAGACGATTTTTAAATACTGGCATTATCAGCATTGTCTCTGGTGTTGCAGATGTCCACGGGTGAAGGTGACCACTTTTCATCAGGTGGCTTCGAGCCTACATGCTCGATATTAAATTAAAAATAAAAAGTGGGCTGTTACCACTTCCCATCATTTGATAACATAAAAAAAATGTAAGATAAAATATAAAGGAATCATAAAACAGCCTACACAATATTTGTCAAAATGCGTGAAGCATGTTTTATATCAGTTTTGAGGGATGGCTTCCCTTGGCGAAGTTAAATGAGCCGGAAAGATAAAGGATTTTGCCAAAATGAAAGCCTCGCCGAAACTCCAATCAGCTGTAAGATAAAGCTCTATAGTTTTCGTGCTTTGTGTTTGTGCTTTGAAACTCATTGTAAAAAGCTATAGAACGAAAGTATAGAACATAACTGGTCTTCCCTTACAAGAGTACGGAAAGATCCAACGTCTAACCAATCGAATTATTAATTAAAAAAACTAAATTGTTCAGCCAGATTCTACAGCTTAATTCTAATTATATTTCTGATTGTAACACCGTCATTTAGATACGGGGTGTAAGCGGGCCTTATTTACCATACAATTTCAAAGATATCAAAATAAGTAAATACTGAGTATCTAAATATTTCAGTATATTTCCATAATTAAGTAAACATTTTAGTCTTTAATTTTATTCAACAGCTTAATTTTAAGATAGTAAATAATATTTAATATAATAATAATATTTAGTAACATTTTCTTCGAAGTTTCATTATGACAACGTAAAGATAAGGAAAAAGTTTCTGTGACGAGTGGCTAGCAATGGCACTCAACATCGTTGAACATTCGATTGAAATACTCAATTTATTGGATTCAGGTCAAGTCAGTTTTTTTAAGTAATTCAATGACCTTGTAATTAGTTCAACATATTTGTATCCTTTCAAAATATACCGGTCATTTAGGGAGATGTAAATATTTTTTTATTCGATAAAGGACGAGCAGATGGCCAACCTGGTGTTAAGTGGTTCGACTGAACACCACATTTTAAAGTCAAAATACCTGGCAATTAAAGTCGACGCTTGAGGTTTTGAAATGGCAGAAAATTTTGCCACGTTATTTGCTAGGCTTGCTACAAAGAGAGTTATATATATAAAGTAAGAAAGCCGCAATATGTGCTCATTGTAAATCTTATAATATTGTAAATTCAATATCTTCTCGTTGTGGTGTAGACATACTATTTCCCTCTCCTCGTATTCGCCTCTTCTCGTGTATGCCAAAATTTCGTTATGAATGTGGAGACGCAGTAATAACGGCTTTAGCCCAAAAATCAAGTAGGCAATTTCCTTACGTTTATTCGGCTCTGAAATATGGCGAATCTGATTGATTCGCTTTTATATTTGAGTGATTTTAAGAGCAGTAGAACTCACGCCAAGTTCGCCCGGAGAAGTAGTGCCACCACATCTGGTAATCTGCCGCCAAGCAGTGATGCACTCGTGTTGCTGTGTTCCGGTGGAAGGGAGTGGGTGCCGGTGAAATTGCAGGCGCATGAGACGTAACATCCCCGTCTCGGGGTGACGGACGCAACGCAATGCGATTTGAGTCGTCTCATACTCTGGTGGAGAGGGCTTGAGTAATGTTGTTGTCCATGGGCGGCGGTTACCACTTAATATCAGGTGGGTCATCAGCTCGTTCATCACCTACATCATATAAAAAAAAACATAGACCAGCACCGCGAGATTGATGACGCTCATCTGCAGCAATCGAACGCACTATCGCGGATCAATTTGTAAGCCCCGACAGCGGTAATCGATCCGAGTGCCTGATGTGGATTGATTTCAATACCGCGCCGATGGAAGAGGGTTTCTGGCAAAAGGTTTCAATAATTCTGCTACCTAGCAACTCTCAAAACATTTTTTATTTTTTTTATGTAATACAGTTACGGAACGAGTCGACGGCCCACCTGGTGTTATGTGGTAACCTCTGCTCGTAACTACCGATGCGACTTGGGTCCTCCCTCACTAGGTACGACAAGACCTAAGTCGCATCGCATGCGCCCGTAACTCTGAGACGTGTAGGTGGAATGTAAGAAAATGTCTCATGTGCCTGTAATTTCACGTGCAACCAAACCTTTCAAATTGAAATACAGTACCGCGAAAGCGTTGTTGTTTATGCTTGTAATTTTATGTTCTGAATATTAAAATTACATGCCTGTAGAATGTATAGAGATCAATTTATTTATTTACTGTTAATCAGAATGGCATTTGTAAATAAGTTAATCAAATAGGGCATTAATTAGAAACGTTCATTAACGCTCTGGGACGAGTAGTTTTGAATTCAAACGAGACAAACCATTAATCTATACGTCTATACAAATAAATAAAATTATAGTGTCTGTTTGTAATATTAACCGCTTTTTACTAAGTGCATATGTATAGACGGTACATATACCAAAACAACATTTTTTACAATTTTTGTCTGTCTGTCTGTTTGTTCTGCCTAATCTCTGAAATGGCTGGACCGATTTAGACGGGACTTTCACTGGCAGATAGCTGATGTAACAAGGAGTAACTTAGGCTACTTTTCCGAGGGGTAAAATAGGGGTACGTGATAAAACCGAATTCCACGCGGACGAAGTTGCGGGCACCAGCTAGTTATTAATATAAGCTATTCCATCGCAAATCTACGTCTCTACGTAGCGCCAACAACTGTCACAATCGACTAACTTGACTAGAACTTCACTTAGGAGATTGATAATGCTCATCTGTAGTAACCCAACAAATAGTGGATCAATTTGTTAGCCCCAATGTTAGTGACTGATTCAATGGAGTGCCTGATGATTGATTGCGATTCCTTGTTGATTGGGAAGGTTACTTTTGGCCATCATTCGTCAAGGACTGACTTGTAACAAGGGATGAAAATATCGTATATATATTTTAACTGAAAAATAAGATGAAAAAAATAAATAAGAGATAAAACGTTTGAGCAGTTTCGGGACGACACCCTAGGCCAAGAACGGGAGCCTTAAGTTTTTCAAAATATTTTCATAGCGTCTGGTCGAAGCGACCTAAAATATTTCTAGCGGATTGCTAACCAGCTATGGAAATTATTTGCGCACAATTCCACTCAGTGGTGGAATAGGTCATTTGGGCTATCTATACTACATATATTCATCTATTAAAAATAAAAATATTATTATATCTAATATAAAAATATTAATTATATTATGACTCCGACTAGATAGCTCATTTGATTGCGTTGTCCAGTATATGATTAATAAAATAAAAAATCGATAAATGTAATCTAAATCGTACATACATTTGTCGTTGCGAATTTTAACTACTTAAATGATAAGCTTTATTTTCACAAGCGCGAATAAATTAGAGCCAGTGAAGAAGTAAGTTTGGATTTAGTATTTGTTAAAATTAGTGTTTGTAGGTGACGCAAATTTGGTACGAAATGCTATTTACTCACGCGATATAAGTATCAAAGAAACCATCAACTAACGTTACTAATTAGAATACTAGAACATTTTGGATTATATATAAGTAACGGGATGAGTTATTTAGAGTTATGAGTTATTAACTTACTGAGCTTTTACCCTCAATTTTCGTGTAACGCTTAAGTTCAATTCCAAGGAACCGTGAATTTCCTGAGATAAAGAAAACCTTTGTCCAACGTGTAAATATGGGCTATAAAAGAAAAGCACGTCGATCCATCGTTGCTAAGGACAAACCAACCAAAAACATTTTCGCATTTTAATAACATTTGTAGGGAAATGCCTGAAATCTTTAACCGAAACCAGTCCAAGGTTCCGTTGAAAAATGTACATGAAATTGATATTGCGCCAAGATTAAATAGCGAAATGTTTAAAATGCTGCATAGCCATGGGCTGGCCTTGGATCTGGCCGTTTGGCAGCCCCAACCCTTCGGTAATGCGTCGGTGACTCATGCTTTATTCGGGAATTACTCCATGACGTAATGCTAGTGCTATAAAGAATATGGTAGGTAACTATAGATTGGGGGATGGTTTTTATCGGGATTGCTAGTTTCACCTGCAATGCGATTGGGGTTTTTGCAGACGAATGTTCACTTTGCTAATAATGTCCGACCTCGAAGAAGATGGATTTGTGCACAAGAAAAAAGGTCAGATGTGAAATTCTCTTACTAACAATGTAGATTTGGTGGATGAGAACGATTAGAATTAAAATTTAAAAATATTTAGTAAAACAATTAATTATTCAGCTACGTCAGCTACTTTAGAGCTAACGTTTCAAGACGGTGGATTGGATGACAAAGGTGGTATGTCAAGATCTTAGCAGGTGAAAAGCCGTGCTCTCTGCCTACCCCTCGAGGGTCAGCGTGATTTTATGTATGAAGACAGAAGAGAAAGGGTATGCACAATCAAGTGTTTTTTTACATCGGATAGCTCTAAATGTGTCAAATCAAAATTAAAAAAAGTCAAAATCAAAGGTGGTCGCCACCTTTTGTAAAGTCATTCTATATAATATTACTGTCGATGATAGTAGTATACGTTTTAATTAATACAACTGCAAGTTTGTGGTTGATGTGTGAGTCATACACATATGGCCAGTTTTCTTTGTGAAAAGTTGAGTATTTCAGCAAGACAAGACGCCTCTCTGTCGCGGCAATGTGGCGCCGCCGCCGACTCGCCTCTCCCTATTATTGTGAGGGCATTCAACAACGTATTCAGTTAACGAATTATTACAAAGCACATTGATTGAATACGAAATTAAGTAAACGCAAGTCATAATATGCGTGCCTATTTTTACTTTCGTCTAGTAGATGCCATACTATAAATGTAATTCTAAATTAATAAGGTTTCTCTATCGTGTTTTGGAATGTGACTCAGGCCTACTCTCTAAAGTCGAGAGTGAATGAGTGAATAAATGAAATGAATGAGAGTTAGAATTGGTTATATTTACTATTAATTAGTTGGTTTTATTGTGATTATGTGTCTTTGCGTACAAGTTAATGCGCAAAAAACAAATAATATCCCTTTCGAAAATTATTAGCTTAGACCCTAAATTTTAAAATGAAAAATTCACTAGCTTAATTATTTTGGTGCGTATTTACAGCCGATGCTGATATCATTTCATTTAAAACGCATTGTCATAATAAAGTTTATGCTTAAGTGTATTGCTTACAAGTTTTCTCTACTTTAATTTTGTACATTTAGTGATATTTATATTATATTTCGTGATTTGACAGAAAACCTTTGTATGGCAGTAGATTGTTAAAGGCTAAAACATATATAATAAGCACAAACCGGAAACGTACCTACTTGTGAAAAATATATAATATCGAATCATACGACCACGGTGAATATTTATTTCAGTTCAGTACAGTAAAACTACTGTACCGCACTGAAAACTGATAATAATCGTGATTAAATGGACCAGTGGGAGTAAACTTCAAAACATCGCGCTATAGATATATTTTATTAGAGAAATATCTTCTACTGAAATAAATAACAAGGTGTGAGAGTAAAGTGAACAAAGACGAGAGCAGACAACGAATATACGACTTCAAGTAAATTAGCACAAACTTAGATTAGCTTTCGCTTCGTGGAGTCTGTTCTTGTGCTCATTGGATTATACCTCGAGAATAAAGCAAGGCTTAGACTTTGGTACGAAAGTGTTTAGGGGTTGAGTAATTCGGGATAATGGTTGTAATCTGCTGGGGCAATATACTGAAACAAATGTTATATTGACGCATCTTTCTCTTTTCCTTTTGACCGCAAATGAACATTCTACACAATGTCAATCGAAAACTTGAAAAAATGGTGTCTATGTGAAAGATCCATAGAGTAAAACAATCAAGATATTAACAGTTCTCAAATTCAGTCTGTGGTCTGGTAACCCTTCTCACTAGGAGCGGAGATGGGTCAAGTGAACCTAAATGCTACTTCAACGAGTTACAGACACTACGTTTGTTCAATATACAAAGAAAATACTTGAACAGCTCCAAACTCCTTCAATAATCAGTTGATTGCTTGCAGTAACTAAAGCAATCAGGGCTTCACGCAAGTCGTTAATTTCTCATTAATTAAATAGGTCAAGGCAATCAAATATTGTATTGAACAACTTTCTCGGCAAATAATTTTTATCTTTCCATTTTTATAAAAATAACATTGAATGCGAGGTACCCGAGCTCACAGCTATATTGGTTTTGTTAGCAAAATTTTGTAGAAAATGTATTTTCACCGACCTATTTCATCGTTACTTTTGTTCTTTTCTGGCTAAAAATACAATTGGTTCCCATTATTATGTTAGCTGCTTATTACGTTAAATATAGAGTAATGAATAATTGAATTAATGTATATACATTAATTCAATGATAGTTCTATGTCTTGCAGATAATTCTGCAGATATGAAGACCTTGAATGCATTCAAAGTGAACGTAAGCAGTATTTCTAAGCAAATAATTTGTGGGTTGTTGTTAAATTAACCATCGTATTATGAGTTTCATAAACAAATAGCAACTATAAGGTGTCCCGCCGTTTCAAATTTAACTATGGACTGAATAGTATAACGTATTAGTGCTAAGTTGTAGTACCTAGACTGCAGCCATTCGGCTGTATTTGCAAACGAAACCTTTTTTATGTGATCAGTTACGGACCGAGCTAACGGCCCACCTAGTGTTAAGTGGTAACCTCTGCCCATAAGAAACGATTCGACTTGGGTCCCTACTATGTACGACAAGACCCAAGTCGCATCGTATGCGCCCGTAACTCTAAGACGTGTAGGTGGAATGTCTCATGTGCCTGTAATTTCACTGGCAACCACACCTTTCAAACCGGAACACAGTAACGCGAACGCGTTATTGCTTGGCGGCAGAATTGGGCATGGTGGCAGTACTTCCCCGGACGAACTTGAGGAGTTCTACTGCTTTTAATGTCTCATGTGCCTGTAATTTCGTAAAATCTATCCACGTTTAATTAATTCTCTGGCTTAAGGTAAACTGCTTTTGAAACTGTCATGTAGATTGTGTTCCAGAAGATTAGTAGTTTCAGTAATATTTGTTTAAACTAGTGTTATGTCTTTCATCGGATGCATTTTCAGAATGAAAAAGATAAGACTATGTCTGAAAAAACTAAAGATTAATTTTATTTTGGTAGTTTCATACTATTTTAGTATTATAGTATGAAACGGTTAGTGTTATTTTCACTTAACATACAACTTAGGTATTGATTAAAAGTATATTTTTTGTTTTTTAGTCACGCATTTATTTCAGGCAACACAGTAATGTAGTATCAAATACAGGGACCATCGAAGAATAATGAAAACGGATTTCATTTGAAATGTTGAATGTTCAGTTGAAATTCATTTGTCCATGTTTTTTTTTTGAGGAAATCATCATTGATCTGTCCTAGGTAAGTACTACAACATTAATACTTATTAAAAAAATAAACATAAACGGTTAAAATCAAGTTAACACGGTTAAAATTTTAAATATATTGCTGAAAGCTACGTTCGTTTTGCAAGGTACTCAACTACGTTGCCATTTTGAGAATGGCCCCTGTAGAAAATGCAGCTTTCCCGCAGCAAGTGACGCGAAAAGCCACGCGTTGCCATGACTACGAGACGCAGCAGTGCTTACTCGCCCGCGCCCCGCCGCAGTACGCGGCCGAACCTAGCGAAGCGCGGCCGTCAATTCGTTCCGATTTCAAACGCGCTTTCGTCTCGCGTATTTTAATTTTCGAACACGCTTTTGTGACATTCAATTTATTTTTAATTTTAATTCTTTACAACCAGTGCTTTTGTGTAAACATGGAGGTTGGTTATCGAAATAAAATACGAATTCGGATGCAGTTTGTGTTAAAAGTGATTGATAATTTGATGTGTTTGTGAGCCATGGATGAATGTTTAGCTGATCGAATGTTTAATTTGGTGAAATGGCGGCGCAAGACCGAGCTAACATCTTTTCTGATGATGATGAGGACCTGGTAAGGAAATTTTATTGGATACTTATATAACAGGATATTTAAAGTGCTTGGCTCCGTGCCAAGAATAAGTTCGGATGTTACATAAAGTTTCTTCTTGAGGGCAGCATTCGAGTGAGAGAACCCGAGATAAAAATTTTGAAAATGGAATAATATATTCCACTTGAAAGTTTACGAAGTCGATAGAGGATAATAAAATTAGTTTTAATGATGTCAACTATGCTTGTCGTAACAGATTAAAAATACTTTTGAATAAAAACAACATTTTTTTTAAAATGAAAGTATATTTTGTAAAACGTTTCGTTCTAAAAACATGTAATATTCATCTTTTGACGTTTGTTGTATATCACCTTCAATATTGTTTAAAGCCTCCGATTTTTGTTTTTCAGTTCGAATAGTTTTTCGTGTAAAAGTATTTTAGAAAACATAGTATCAAAATACTAAGATATATCAAACAAAAGGGAATAAAAAAGTTATTAGAATTTTGTATCTTGTATCTGTATTGATACTTGTATCTTAGATAAGTCACATCTCTGTGAATACTTACTTCCTGACAATCTGAACGTAGATATATTATTGCCCCGTTTGTATCAAATTGCATAGGTACTCGAAACCAATTCATAACATTTTGTGGTATTTTTTTATATCATATTAGTGACAGAACGAGCTGATGGCCTACCTGATGATAAGTAGTAACCGCCGCCCATAGACAAGAGCAATACGACTCAAGTCCTCTCCACCAAAGTATGAGATGGCCAAGTCGCATTGCGTTGCGTCCATCACCTGGAGACGGGGATGTTACGTCTCATGCGGCTGCAATTTCACCGGCACCCACTCCCTTCCACCGGAACGCAGCAACACGAGTGCATCACTGCTTGGCGGCAGATTACCAGGTGTGGTGGCTTCTTCGTAGCCTGCTATACGTCTCGATATTATTACATTACAAAACCAACAGGAAAATGGTGTAAGCATGTATAACGTATCATAAGAAACAAAAGCTATTCTTATTACATTTACCAAAATATATATTGAGGAAAAAACTCTACAAATACGTAAAAAGCCCCACTGGGCCAGGTAATCCTTGACTGCAAGGGGCGAACAATGCGATGACAGTAGCGTTGACAGGCGTCCGAATAAAGCCGGACACATCCAGGCTTTTTGGTTGCGTGTCCAGCCAAAATACTTGGTTTTTGGCTTTTGTTAGCCTTTTAAAATTTGGCCAGTTTCTTTTCATCTCATATGTTGGTATAAATAAGACTTATTCATTCAATTTTATTGTTGTTTCATTAGAAAGAAAGAAAGAAAGAAAAAATATTTATTTTGATACAAAAAACTATTTACAACAACGGACACGTAAGATTATCGAAAAAATTTTTTGATTGTGGTTTGTTATACGATGAATGATGATCTTTGGGGGAGGCCTATGTTCAGCAGTGGACTTTTACCGGCTGATGATGATGATGATGATACGATGAAAGGTCAAGTGTTAATTAAAAGAAAAACTCGTGTTATATTAAGACTAAGAAATTAGAGGTGTCAGACATTTTTACCATAATGTCCGGCTAAACTAGACGGTCTGTCCGGCTTTTCGGTTTTACGAGCTGGCAACCCTAGACGAGAGGGCTTGTCATTGTGCCGCGTTTCGTTTATGCGACGTAATGCACGAAAGAGCGAAGACGGGCCAAGTTTGGAATTGGAACGAACGTGCATTTGCAGCAACGTGCAGGTTTTGAAATGTATTGAATGGTGTGACTTCTTGGGTTGAAGGATCAGTTTTACTTCGACATTTAATGATTCAGATTTGAAATTTTAATGTTTTTGGATCAAAGTATCAACCAAAGTATATTTTAATTCTTTATTTTCTATTGTACACATAAAAATCCACTATCCTCTACATTTGTCCTTCATAGTTATAGTATACGTTATAAAATAATAATAATAAATACAAATCATATTATGCTGTTGTTTTGTTATTTAAAACCCTCCATTAGGGGTTTCTGTCTGATCTCCCCATGGAGGGTCGGATAGGGTTTGAACAGGCGTCAAACTTAGCGATTAATACGCGTGACCTTATGTTTTGAATATTACTGACGTTTCAAAGCCATTTCTTTATGAATTCTATTGATATAAAGTTTTTGACTTTGACTTTATGTGTTAAATGTTTAACTTGTGTATCGGTGTATCGGTATCGTAGCTTCGGGTGAACTGTTTATTTATGTTTGTTTGTAAGGTTACTTATTCATCCATTTGGATATCATCAGCTATTTTCCAGTTGATGAAGGTATGTGAGCAATTTCCCACGGGTATGATCGATTCGAAATTTGTCATCTTTTTACTTCAGTTTTTTGTTAACTATATAGCATTATAAATTATTAATAAATTATTATTAATTTGTTTTGTAAGCTACTGAACTTATCTCTCATTTGAGAGGGGCGTAACTTCACCCCCCCACTGGCTTATCTCCATGACGTCCCCTGTTTATGAAACCTCCATAATAGCCAAGCAATTCCGTGATAACATGTGACTTACAAGTTGTACGTGAGATGTTTACTTATTACGGTGAAAGAAACGATTCAAGTTACGTTTTTGTGTATGGTACAAGAGATTTCTTGGAGTGTAAGCCAGTATATGCACCACGTAATGTAATATCTAATTCAAGACTGTTCAGATATTGAAACTTTTGGTCGATTTTTCCAGGGCAGTTTAGTTACCATACCTATTCCTGTCGTCAGTGTGTGTTTGTGTGTGTGTGTGTGTGTGTGTGTGTGTGTGTGTGTGTGTGTGTGTGTGTGTGTGTCGTCAATATAAATATAAATATATAATAAACGTCAATATTATTCAAAACATAAGGTAACGCGTACTTATCGCTAAGTTTGACGCCTGTTTAAACCCTATCAGCCATTTCAACTCCGGAAATACACATTTTCCGTAGCATCACCTTGGTTGAAAATTGGCAGATCCTTTATTATACGCGATTGTTCGTAAATACCTAGTGCAACTGACACACAGTCTTTAGGGACGCACTAAGGCCACTTGACCCAGATACTAAAATAGATAAAAAGTGTATTCATTAGGTACGTCCAATGAACCAAATATTCGTAGCTATAAAATCCGTTTACTAATCAAAAAAGCCACCCTTTGGCTAACAATTTATTCAGTAGTTATCGATCTGCAGAAATAAAATTAACAACAGAGCGCTTAAAGCAATAGGTCACGATATATTACACAAACATACATACATAAACGCCTGTTTCCCGGAGGGGTAGGCAGATATCACGGTTTTTCCACCTGCTACGATCCTAACATACTTCCTTAGCTTTATCCACTCTCATCACATTCTTAATGCATGCTCGTCGGTTTAATGTACTCTTGATCTGGATTTTTTCCAAAACTTCACCGATTAGGTCTGATTATGTAGCCGATGTCTACCCCTTCAACCGATTCCATTCACACTCGCCTTATGCACTTGTTTCGTCATTCATCTTTCATACAGTGAGAGTTCTCTTAATCGACTTCGATAGATCAGCATCGAAGGTTATGCTTAAAATTAACAAAACATAACAGTACGATGCTGAAATTTAGCATCCGTTTTACTTTAGTGAAACAACACATGAAACAATCTGAAACACGGATTTTATTCAATATTTCTTAATGTATGTTTTTTCGGAAAAATGACTCTATTTTGTTAATTATTATACCTATCTTTTGATACCAAAAACTATTAATTTAATGTATAAAACATAAATTGCAGTTTTAGTATCCAAAATGTTAAAGGCACTGCTAATTTTATCAAAAGTTCATCGTTGATAGTTTAATACCAATTCTGTAAAAGATATTCGTGAGCTCTCATCTCGGGGCGAAACATAAGTATTAAAAATAGTTAAGAAATAAAACTTGAACGCACCAGATTACTTACGGTGCATGTATTCATTGCTCTCTAGAACATTCTTGCTCATATCGATCTGTAGACGAGTTCAAAGTCGTGACCTAACTGTTCAATTCTACCCCAAGAATAATTTACAATTCACGAATAACTCCCTTGACGGGGTATGATAATTAATCTCTTACAGTTACATTTGAGAATTTAAGTAATTAGCTAATCAACATATTATTAAAGGAAGTTCTGACTGACAGACAACGTATATCTTACACCCTTAATCTCATACCTTTAATATGTTCTGATGTGTTCTTAATATGTACGGTGTAGGCAAAACAAATAAATTTTTCGCATTAGGCTTAAGCCTATTGTTTAATCCTAAATTATTGTTTAGTTCAAAAGATACAGTCTAAGAGACTAAGACTGACACCCAGGACATTGGGTAAGCTTAGTATATAGGGCCCGTTCTTTGGGCACGGAACCTAACTAAAGATAAAAATATGATAATTGCAAACATTTGCTTGCAACAAAAATATTATAATTATATCTGTAATTAATTCCCTAGTATTACAACAATGAGAGTTTTGAAAAAGATCGTTTCAAAGTGATACAAAATATTATTAACGTTTCGCTTTAGTACAAGGCAGAAAAAATGTAATGTTGAAGAATATTAATTTAGCTGTATGATTAGTTTTCCTCGGCGGGAAACTTTCAAGTGTTACGAGAGAATTGAAAATAGATAACAAACTCGAAGGAAATTAGACGGGAATTGCTTTACTTTGAAAGACGATAGTACATCAAATTACTAATATATTGGGCGAAATATTTTTTCTGTTACTTTCTTTAGGTACGGTCTTACAGGATATAGGACATATCCAATATTTGTAGTAGGTATTTGTCGCAGCTTAAACGCAATTCGGTCATACGTATCCTTCTGTGAATATTATGTTGTTTCGCTTGCGGGAAATTCAGTGTGAAACATGGAAATCTGTACAAAAGGCTTTTAGTTTTGCTGGTACCAAGGCACCTTATGCACAAAATAATAAGAATAACCACATCACACTAATATTGTAAATTTGAATATTTATTTAGATTATACATTACATATATGTATACATATATTGGATATAAGAATACTCTGTAATCGTAATATATCGTAATAATCTGTACTCGGCAATGGCAAATACAGTTGGTACATAATAATCTGCTACATTAAAATAGTCACATAAACCCTTTCTTGGCTAAATAATCCTCTCTGCTAAGCGTCTTGGGTTCGATTTCCGTTGGTCTGCTTTTCATTGGCTGGGAAGCGAGGGCCAACTTTATGTAGTAAGCATAAAGTTTATTCTCGGGGTTTGGACGTTTGCCTTGTCAGTCTGTCCATTCCACCTGGAGAGAGATAATCTTAGTGCATGTTGTGTTCTTGCCGGTGAAATTACAGGCCTTCACGTCTCAGAACTACGGGCGCATACGATGCGATTTGGTCCTGAGTCTTCTTGTATCTACCTAAGTAGGGGACGACCGAGTCGTATCGCTTGTTATGGGTAGATTACCACCCAACACTAGGTGGGCCATCTCCTCGTTCAGTAACCTTGTCACGTGAAAAGCGGTATGGTTTCGTTTGTTTATGAACTAAATTAGTTCGTTTTACGTGCTATATTAGAAATTGAAAGTGCTTAATATCCACAAGAAAACGTGGACACCAGAATTATTGAGAAGTTTGCATGAAATGTTCATCGTTCATCGGATTATGAAGCAATCTGCGACCGAGTCTTGTCAAGAACTTTAATTAGCTGCCCCATCCAGGCATCTGTGTAGTCGTTTGCTAAAGTAAATTTTATGCTTTATTATTTTTTAATTCTCTCTGTAAAATTGAATAATTGTGTATTGTGATCTTCTGTGTTTAGTTGGTAGCACAGAGCAAAACCACAGGAAAGGCGAAAAAGGGAACGTACGATTAATTATATAAGTTTTTTTTAATAATATTAAGAAATAAGTTAAATTAAGTTTTTTTTTATTTAAATGTCTAATTTTGTCTCGTTAACAGACACTGAAGCTTAGCTTTTACCCCATTAGCGTCTCTTACAAGTAGTAAGTAGTTAGTTATCTTAGTTCTTAGTCTCTTTCTTTAGATTCTGTTGAAAAATATAAAAATAAAATAAAATAAATAAAATAATGTAGTCTTAGTATTAGTAACTTAGTAGGACGTATAAGTCTTCTCGCAAGTACCTCCCAATTAAATTTCTCACCTTGAGAATGAGCAATACTTATGTGTTTTGAAATCTCAAATGCGCATGTTAGCATATAATAATAATAATAATAATAATAATAAAGCCTTTTTTATTTCCCATCACTTAAGTATTACATGTATGCATTAATATTATGAAATTTCACTTTTAAGTTAAACTATTTATAAAAAAATGTTTTTATTTGTTTGTGTTTGTTTCATTTAAATTATGTATTTGCATTGATAGGAACCCCTACTTGGGTACAGGCCTCCTCCAGTTTGATCCAGTTTTTAGTCTCTTTCTTTCAATATATATATTTTTTTCTCTATTCAATAAATGAGTTCTTTGTTTCTTCCTGTCGATACTACAGACCTCACATTAAATTTTCAACGTGTAGTGGTTTTTGAGTTTAGTTAGTTCTCTCTTATCTACTGGAGGGTTTAGGTCTTTTTCCTCCACGGGGACCAGCCGGCTTGGGGGAGTGTTTTTCTTCGTTATTTGTTGCAGGTTTGTATCATGGTGGTTGTGGTTCCGGTTTCGTGTAGGTGACTGCTATGGATTAGACTTCTCTCTCGTTGAGTTTGATCTCGCACGCGCTGTGTACTCGAATGCATTTGTTGTATGGACTTTCTTCGGAGCTACGTACGATGGCTTTTCTCTCTGTAGTGTGTTGAGATTGGGCGAAGAAGATGGATCCCTTTTCCTTTTTTCCCGATTTACATCTGTTTGGTTCCTGACTATCAGTTTATCATTTTTTTTTTTTTTTTTTATGTTATGTAGTTACGGAACGAGCCGACGGCCCACCTGGTGGTAAGTGGTAACCTCAGCCCATAACAACCGATGCGACTTGGGTTCTCCCCTACTAGGTAAGACAGTACCCAAGTCGCATCGTATGCGCCCGTAACTATGAGACGTGTAGGTGGAATGTCTCATGTGCCTGTAATTTCACCGGCAACCACACCTTTCAAACTGGAACACAGTAACGCGAACGATTATTATTATTTTTATCTACTATTAAGTAAGCAATGTTGCCCTTCTTTCGTTCCTCTTCAAGCTTTGGTAGTAGTGCTTTGCGTGCTTCGAGTATTTCCTTTGTGTAGTCTTCCTTCACACATATGCCTGTAGGTAATTTATTTTTGGATCTCATTATTTCCACTTTCCTCCAGTACGATAGAAGTGAAATTAAAATAGGTCGCGGCGAACTTTTTACATTTCCAATTCTAAAGGCGTTTATAATTTCATATTCTTGCAGTTTTAGTCCAAGGTAATCGTTTAGTTTTCCAGTTATGTTTTGCACTAAACTCAACTCTTCCATCTTGTCTTCCTTTATTCCGAAGAGAAGTATGTTATTTTTCTTTTTAGTCATTTCCAATCTTTTCATTTTCTCCTTCAGTTCTGTTACTTCATTTTTAAGTTGTTTGTTTTCTTCGTCCAACATTCTAAATCTTTCATCAATTTGTTGAACTACATTTGTCGTCACCGCTTCCGTTATAGTTATTGTTTGTTGTTTCATTTGCTCTTGAATTTTTTCGAATAATATTTGCATTTGGCTATCCATTTTCTAATAGGTCGATATTCGTGTACTTCTTTATTTTTGTAGCTTTATTCGTAATTTTGAGGTTATTTTAATTATAGTCCTGGCAACACTGAGAAAATGGTAACTTTCAAAATTCTTATGGTGGCAACACTATCTGTCAAAAAAATTGTCTCTTGCAGTTGTCTAGCCTGGGTGAGAATTATCTATGGATGAGTTATGAACGAACTTCACTCTGTTCTTATTTTGAGGTTATCTTACTTGGAAAATATAAACACTTGGCCACTTATTACAAATTTCGAGGAGTTATTTTACTATGAAATGTCTTTTAGCGTCTTGGTTTGTGATACTGTTGACTTTTAACACTGGATGCACTTGGATATTGAGGTAAAAGTGAATATTCTCGTAAGAGCAAATGACAATACGTCTAGTTAGTTTTGCACCGGAACCAGAAAACATGTTAGCATATAGCCCTACGAAATCTCATGCGACAAAAGGTGAGAATCAGCGAGATTGCGGGTTGCCGCAGTACCACAATTCACGAAATATGTTCGCCTCCAGGTTGCTTTATGAAATTACATTCTACCTTCAAATTAGCTTTTGTTAAGTATTTGGTTCTAATGGGTAAGGGTAAGGTAAGACTATGTACGTATATACAACTTTATTACAAATCTATACAAATTAATAAAATTGGAGTGTCTGTTTGTAATATTAAAATAACCGCTTTTTACTATGTGCATATGAATGTATACACGGCACATATACCAAAACAACATTTTTAAAATTTTTGCCTGTCTGTCTGTTTGTTCCGGCTAATCTCTGAAATGGCTGGACCGATTTCGACGGGACGTTCACTGCCAGATAGCTGATGTAACAAGGAGTAACTTAGGCTACTTTTCCGAGGAGTAAAATAGGGGTGCGTGATAAAACCGAATTCCACGCGGACGAAGTCGCGGGCAACAGTTATAAACTATAATCTCTCTTAATTCAAAAGCATTCAATTTTAAAATCGTATGAGTGATACGTATGATACTTTTGACTACAAAAAACGAAGATAAAGGCATAATTGCATATACATAAAAATAAGTCTTTAAAACAAACTACAAACTTAATCATCACTCAGTGTTTGTATAAAGCAATTGGATTAGCTTAACAACAGACACACAATTTTTATATCCTACCTAAGCTTACCATTTAACCCCGAAGAAAATTTTCACGACCCTTAGACAATTGTGGTGGTTTATGTACCAAAAGATATTGTTTATTCCGTTGTCTTTGTTCTATTGTTCGATTCAACCCATTTTATTGTCTCGCCAATTTGAGAGAAACAGTGAATGAAGTACGCCGGTTTATTATAAGTCTAGTTCATTATTTAAATACAATGCAGTACTTATACTTTAAGCTCATATGAGCTGAAGTTGCATACTAAATTTTACATCTTTGTGTTAAACCCTAAACGTTTGAAACAAGGTGTGTTTTTTATTTTAAGTATGTCTATGTATTATGTCTATCTGTAACTTTATAGCTCTCAACTGGATGGCAGATTTTACCGGCTACCAACCCACCTACCAAGTTTAAGGAATATTGGATTAACAGTGCTTGAGTTTTCATCGGGCATAGATGCATTTTCAATTTTCATTTTCGACATCATACTTTCCTCAACTTTTAATTGTAAAGATACACCTGTTAATTCAATGTCTCTTTTCCTCACTGAGCCTGGAGAGGTTGCAAACGTTATATGTGGTTTGAAATCAAGCAATTCGGCTGGTTATGATAAAATCACGTCAGAAATTCTTAAAAATAATCGTTTTTATCTGTCAGGTCCCATATCATACTTGATTAATCTTTCATTTGAGTCTGGTGTTTTTCCTAAAATATATAAAAAAGCAATTGTATGTCCAATATATAAATCTGGTGATAGAGCTTTGGCCACTAACTACCGCCCGATTTCTCTTCTAAGCTCATTAGCGAAAGTCATTGAAAAAATTACAAATAAGAGACTGATACACTATTTAGAAAAAAATAATCTCTTACATGACAGTCAGTTCGGTTTCCGTTCTAAGAAATCAACGGATGATGCTGTCCTACAGCTCACAACTAAGATAACCACTTACTTAGATAAAAACGAGAAAGTTGTAGGAGTTTTTCTGGATCTACAGAAGGCATTTGATACAGTCTCAATTCCAATACTTGTGAGACGCCTTGAAAACATGGGAATTAGAGGTAATGCGCTTCTGTGGTTCCAGGATTACTTGTCTGAAAGGAGCCAGTGTGTTAAGGTGGATGGTAATTTGAGTAACGAAAAATTCACTTCTTACGGTGTGCCACAGGGCAGCACATTAGGGCCGACTCTTTTTTTAATTTACATCAATAGTCTCTGTAATCTTAATCTTAATGGAGCTGATATACAAATGTTCGCTGATGATACTGTCATACTTTTCCATGGAAAGTCTTGGGAACAAGTACATAAACTAGCGGAAGAAGGGCTAAGTACAGTAACATCATGGTTGGAAAATAGTTTACTCACGCTTAATACAAGTAAAACCAAATATTTATGCTTCAGCAAAACAAACATTACCGCACCCAAAAATTTCTCCCTGCATACTCATTTCTATCCTTGTAATCGCGGAATTAATAAAGCTAATATCTCATGTAGTTGCCCAGTGCTTGAAAGAGTATCTTCTATTAAATATTTAGGAATTAATATTGATGACAATCTTAGTTGGAAAACCCATATTACGTATGTTGCAAAGAGAATGAGAAAACTGATTTATATTTTTAAAGAGTTACGTACTGTCTGTGACAATCAGCTACTAATACAAACCTACAAGGCCTTGGGTGAATGTGTCATTACATACTGCATCTGCTCGTGGGGTGCAGCCGCCAAGACGCATATATTGGAACTTGAACGGGCACAAAGAGCTTTGCTTAAAGTCATGTTTTACTTACCATTTAGACATCCGACAACAGCCGTTTATGAAAAAGCTGGAGTTCTCTCTGTGCGCCAGTTATACATCTTTCTTAGCATTAAGAAATATCACAAAACTAGTGTGCCGTATCTCCCCTTTGCTGAACAGAGAAGAGACCGATTCCCTGTCCCCAGAGTTAGAAGCAAACTTGCTCAACAACATTATATCTTCCAAGCCCCAAGACTTTATAAATATTTTAGTGCAAAATATAATGCGAAAAACCTGTCTAACTTCCAATTAACACGTAAGCTTAAAGAATGGTTAAGTAAACTTAAATATGATGACATAGAAAATCTTCTAACAGTGATCCAGTAAAACCTTTATTTATTCACAATTTTTTTTATATTTTTTATTTTTTTTTAATTCAGTCTTTTAAAAGCATGTAACCTTCATGCAATCAAACATCAACATACACACACACCCACACACACACCCACATGCACGAACACGCACATACACACACGCACACACACACACACGCACGCTCGCACACATACACACACACACAAACACACACACACACATACACACACCCATACACACACACACACACACACACACACACACACACACATACACACACTACACAAATAAATAGTGTAAAAACACAGTTGTTATTTTCTTTTTCTTTTTTATATAGAACGGATAGCATTATTGGGTGTGAATTGGGTGTGAATAAGTAGTTTAAGTTCATCAGTTTAAATTTTTATCATGTATAATTATATATTATTAGAAATGTTAAACCAACTTCAATAATTATCACTTGTGTAAGGGAAGGAACTGGTTGCCGACATACAGCTAACGCTAGTTCGGAAACCAGGGCTATAACAAAATTGTATAATGTGGTTTACTCAAATAAAGTTTTTATTATCAAATAAAGTTTTTTTATTATTATTATTATTATTTTCGTACGTACCCACAATCCTTATTTCTTCAAGTTAATTATAAGAATTTCTGTCGCTCGCTCACTGGTTCAATAAAAAGTTTTACATGGGGACTCAACCCAGAAAATACCCAGAAAAAAAACTAATCAAATTAAATTTCCGTATGCTTTACGGGCGTCTTGGTGCGCTCGGAAACTTTTCCCTATAATGAAACGAACTAATTATGAAGTCTTAAGCCACGTTTAATATATATCCGGCAGTTTTTCAACCTACTAAATATATCTAAATCCCAATTTGGCCACAGGTTACAAAATTGTTCATCAGTGTTACGTTTATCACTGAATGTAACTCTACTTATGAATAGTCAGAGGGTCGGAGTTCCCGGGAATTATGTAGTGGATACTCTTTGTGGTCTCTCAAAGGACTTTGCGAATTTCCCTAACGAAACGGTACTTCAGAAATTCAAAGGGACGTTGTATTCTTGAGATATTTCTTATAAATATTTTTGTATTTTACTGTGTGTATGTGTTAAATGATAGATGAAGAAAAAACCGTAAAAGCTTCTGAAAAATGATTGATGTGACCATCTCCACGAAATATTTAAATGTTAGGGCATATGCCTTATCATCCCTTAATATATACCTAGAATTTTCTTTTCTTGATGATAAGTATTTTTTTTTATGTGATATAGTAACGGCACGAGCCTACAGTCCACCTGGTGTTAAGTGGTAACCTCGGCCCATAATAACCGATGCCACTTGGGTCTTCCCCTACAAGGTACGACAAGACCCAAGTCGCATCGTATCCCCCCGTAACTCTTTGACGTGTAGGTGTAATGTCTCATGTGCCTGTAATTTCACCGGCAACCACACCTTTCAAACCGGAACACAGTAACGCGAATGCGTCACTGCTTGGCGGCAGAAATGGGCATGATGGCAGTACATCTCCGGCCGAACAAGGCGAGAGTTCTACTGCTCTTAATAATCACAGAACAAGAAATTGAGATAAAATAAACAGATATCTCTTGTCTTACACACATTTCTATTCATAAACTTGGCTTGAGATACCTTTTGTGGCCCTCGCTGACAAATGTGATGTGTATTCCCTTGTATTATGTTCGTACGTGTAATTTAGTACGCTCATATATATTGTTGGTGGGTAAAAAATGACGGAAAAGAAACTACAGATTGGTTCTAATGATAAAAAATGGCTTCAGTCGATACATCTTATTTGAAATGTAGGATGTAACCGTGAAATCATGAGCCATTATTGTGCGGTAAAATTACGTGGCTGTTTTGTTCTTATTTTTTATAAGGTAATATATTAACTTATACTATAGTAAAATAAATAAAGAGTTTAATTTTCTTATGTCAGCAACTGCAGCCTTGTGTTTAATTAAGACGATGCAATAGTTATTTCTTATACTTAAGAATAGGGCTTTTAATACATTCAGTATTTTTAGAGCTCCGCACTCACATGAATGGACTCTACCCTCTGTCTGTCTCTCTGCCAGTCCTGCTTTAAGCAGTTGTATCGTCTGAAGCATAACAGGTAATCAGGCTGAATAAAAACATTAAAAAAACGCGTTAATATGGCGTTAAAAACAACCTAAGACTAAAAATTATAAACGAATCAGTAGAGTTCCGTTTCTGTTTTAGAATAATATCTGATCCGTTGTACTTACTCGTATATGTTTCATTTACTCTTAAGGGAATCTCGGTTTCAGTCGCGTATGTAGGTAAAATATTGAATAGGCGAAGATAAGCCAAATTAATATCAGGTAACGATTCGTAACCCTTTAAAAGGCTTTACTGTCTGGCCGACCGGACACCCAACCGGGTTGACTGTGTTGGAATTAACCTTTTTGGTACTACTATTATTCGAGTCACTGGTTCTCTCGAACCAGTGTGGTGAAAGGATTTAAGTGCGCCTCAAAGAGGCTCCTTTCGTGCACTACACTACACATGTTTACCATTTTGGTAATGAATTTATATGATTGTAGCTTTCATGTGTTACATATACCGCAATGACATCGGTAATCTCAAAAAAAAAATGCAAATTAATATCTCTAAATTTAAATGTTTAAATTAAATAAATTAAAATTAATTAATTAATTAATTAATTAATTAATTAATTTTTAATTAATTAATTATTTTAATTTAATTTAAATTTGTAATAAACTACTACCCAAGACAGTTTATTTCATTGTTCGAGATCTCGCACTACGATAAATATAAATCTATATAAATAATAATATAAATAAATATATTTTTTGATTTATTTTGAGTTTGCTTGAGCTTCGACTTGAACATGAAAAATGCAATACTGTTCTTTGCAGGCGCTACAAGTTTAAAATAAATAAATACATATTGGTGGACATTTCACACATCACTATCTAGCCCCAAACTAAGCGTAGCTTGTACTATGAGAACCAAATGACTGATAGAATACATATATTAATAATATACATTTTTGTAAACACATACATATAAATACATATTAACACCCATTATAGTTTTTGTCTATTTTCTTTACTTTTTCTCTGTGAATTGGAAGCTTAAATGATAGTATTTTTTATAAATATTCGTAAAATATGTCTAAGTCTTAAATAAAACAAATTTCCCTGCTTGTAACCCTAGATCGGCTTGTCTGTATAAAACTACCTGGAGCGTGATAAATGCGTTCTTATCCCGCAGGAAGGCACCACACTTCCCCGCGCTCGAGGGACAAACCGCACCATCTTGTTCCAATATATTACTATTGCTATAAACATATTTCGATTCGATATTGGTTTTATTCTTATATTATTTCTACTATCTGTATTCATGTAACTTTGTTATTGTCTGTAGGTTCTCACCGGTAGTGAAGTGTCTTAAAGTATAAATTAAGTTAAGCAACTTTCACTATTTTTATGTCTTTGCCATTCCAACAACTCTTTAGTTTTTCCCTTTATACGTGTGTGAGTTTCACAAAATAACGTAATAATATTAAAAACCTCAGATTTTAAATATATACAAGAAAACAAGCGGTAGCTTCGGGAGTACGTTATCAAACCAGCAGACGGCCCACCTGATACTAGCAACCTCTGCACATAGGACTGGGGTCCTCCCCTACATAAGCTGATATGAGCAGACTTAAGTCGCACACAAGTATCACTCATCATCGGACTGGCTTCATAGCTCAGTTGGTAGTAACCCTGCCTTCTGCGCTATAGGTCAGGGGTTCGATTCCCAACCAGGACAAACATTTGTGTGACGAACATAGGTGTTTGAACATAGGTTTCTGTGTCTGGGTGTTTATATGTATGTATTTACAAAAAAAGGATATAAGTTCTATCAGTTGTCTGGTTCCCATGATACAAGCTATGTTTAGCTTACTTTAAGGCTAGATGGCGCTGTGTGACATGTCCACCAATATTTATTTATTTTATTTATTTAGTATTGCCTGGAGCTCTGAGACTTTAAGTTGGCATGTTCCACTTGCTACAGGCATTAGCATCGCCTTTCAAACCGCAACACAGAAATGCGAATGTGTTACTCTATTCTATTCGAGTCACTGGTTCTCAAGAACCAGTGTAGTGAAAGGATTTTATGTGCGTCTCGAAGAGTTACTATATATACGTTAAAAATAGGTACCTGTAGCGGCAGTCTAGATCCGTGTACAAATAAAGGCCTAGACTAAAAAGAGATACGGAAAAAAGATATAATAATTTAGCATGCTAAACCAGATTCCCCCCGTTCGTTCGCTCCGAATCCCGCGTTCTATCAAAACGATGCAGATTCAATCGATTTCGGCTTAAAATGCGCGTCGTACGACCGATCCCAATATCCAATTGGATTTCAATTCATGCAATTGCTATTTGCTTGGCGGATATTCGAGGTATGTAGCGATCCAATAACGCTCAAGTTATTTCGCAGCGCTTTAAAATCCTTCTCAAGGCCTATTTAATGCAATTTATGCCAAATTAGAACGATAATATGAAATATAAAAACAAACCATAATTACCAACTTAAGAGATTCTGGTTTTCATGTATTTATTTGTACAAAGGTTTCTTGTTTGTTGAAGAAAAAATATGTCACATGTGAGATCAGGCGAGCAATACACCTCTGTCCAAAACCCATAACTAATAAACTTTGTTGTGTAGCTTGATAGATTATACGCCTGGTTTAGGCACTAATTAGTCTAAATCTATTTAATTATAGGATTTTCGTGGTTATATTCACATTTTATTGCCTTTTAATCAAAACTTAAGTTTACGAGCAGGCTATTTGCAATGGGGTTGTAAAATCACTGGATGTAGAGGTCTACATTATAAATTTATAGCACACAACATGAATGAAGATCTCTATTACATCGTACCCTCACGATAATAATACCTTAATGTAGTAGTGGAGGAATGCGGTCATATCTGACAGATATATTCGCATTCCAATCATAATTTCTAGGGGATAGGACTAGATTGTTAAATAGACATTTATTATATATCTTCAGATAGGACTGAGAGCGTGGTGGCTTAGTGGTACAGACCCCGAGTTTCAATCCGGAGGTCGCCGGTTCAAATCCCGACGGGCACCTATGAGTTTTTGCTTTAAAGATTTATGTTCGTAGTACCACGTTCTCAAAACGGTGAAGGAAAACATCGTGAGGAAACCGACATTTTCTAGAACAAAAAATCCAAAGACATGTGTCAATTGCACGAAACGAGCCTCTTTGAGGCGCACTTAAAATCCTTTCACCACACTGGTTCGAGAGAACCAGTGACTCGAATAGAATAGAATAGAATCTTCAGATGCCTAGTAGTAATTACATGTTGTGCCAATTTTTGAAATTTTGAAACACTGGGCTGGCCTATCTCATACAGTTTTGCTTATATGCTAATATACAGATATAAAGCTCAATAAAAACTTCTTACTTAGCTAAGTGACCACTTAAGAAAGAGTCGAGAAAGATTAATAGCTAATCCGTTACGGGCGAGCTACTAAGCTTAGCTTAACTCATTGTCAATCAAGGAGCCTAAATGTGTGGGGAGCACGCCAAGGCTATGGATTGATATTAGGGTTACCAATCAGATTTGCTACAAAAGCGTAGTATTTATTTTATTATCGTTTTTCTAGTGGATGTTACATGAGAGTAGATTAAAGTGATACCTAATGCATTAACTAACTAACTAACATAACTAAACTATTCCAAAAGTAATATAAAAATGATACTTAACTTATTTGGGATCGACGCATGTGGTCATAAACGCAAATAACCAATACCCACAACAATATTCGTCAATTGACCATGTTGAAATACATATTTTGAAACTAGTTGAGTATATAAATGTTTAAACATGCTTCTATTTATATATTTACACTGAGACCTTTATGTTACAAATTCTCAAGTACGTAGCGTAAGTATACAATGTTACTTAAGTTTGTTATAAATTTATTCTTATTCTTAGTCATACTTAAGAAGAATACACAAATTTATAGATTTGTGTTCCCACTTGAAGTTCTGTTCCAAAGCGAGCATTTGGAAATCTTTACGATTAGTTCTGTCTTTAAACATTTTCAAGCAGTTTTGCATGAGTCAAGTCTTCGCGTTTGCATACATATAAAAATGGTAGCTTTAGTCCTTGGGACAAATTATATTTATAGCGCAGCATAGAGGCCTTTGGACCTACTTGTTGAATTGATAAGAGAATATTGGATACGATCCACAAAACTTTTTAATTGAGTTTGAAAACTCTGTACGCCATATCAGGTTTCAACTTGGATTCTACTCATTAATTCGTTATTAGCAAGAGATTTATGTGAATACTAGCTTCACATACAAATTTAAAGTTGTTGCCTATCAGATATAATAAAAAAATTAAAGTAACTTTGCCTTGCCCATACAAAATACAAAATACCGCGTGGATTTAGTAAAATTTGACTAGTTACCGTAATACTGTATTAAAAGTTGTTTAATTATATTTAGTAATTTGCGTCAAAGCCGAATTTGCATTAAAATTACCTTTTCAACGAAGCCCTCTCAACTTTTTGTTTCTAGAGGTCCCGTAATTTGGAAATTTATTAGAATTAAATAAAAAAACTGGTCATAAAATATTAAGTCACGAGTTTTTTTCATCTTATGTTATACCTACTAGTGACCCGCCCTGGCTTCGTACGGGTAGCGGATCATATACGCCTAAGAAAGAAGAAAACGTAGATCAAGTTTAATGAAGTCTTATTAAAATCCGTCTAGTAGTTTTTGATGTTTCTCGCGTTCTTCAGACGGATGCGGCGGAGGCACTGTTTTATGATATGTACTTAGTGATCTTGTTTAAACGAAACGTTTTACTTAGATTTCGAGTCTAATTTAAACCCCAGATAAATAAATTAATATTTATGGAGACTTCACACATTGCCATCTAGTCTCACACTAAGCAAAGCTTGTATATGTAAAACGTGTTTATACCAGATTACCGATAGAATCTTTGTATTATACTTATTATGGTGGTCATATTTATGCACACACTTCTAAAACTCGGGTCCTAAATATTTAACAGGACCTGCGGTCTAAACCCAGTATAGAAATTTTGTCACTAATACAAAGTTGTAAACACATAAAAATGCTTCTTTTAACAGTTAAATTTAAACTTGTAAAGGTTTTGGCGCTATGAGAGAACAGTTAAAAATATGAGAAACCGTTCTTAATGTGGCAATATTCAAAATTAAATATAGGTTTTAAAAATAATTTAAAGTTCTTTGTACTTTTGTTTGTTGTTTGTTTTACTGTAGTCGGGGAAAAATACAGATCCATGAGGCGGTACCATTGCTTTATAAAGTTTGTTCATCCAACATAAAATACTCAAGCGGGATTTTAACAACAGAAAGACTGAGTTCATCTCAACAAAAGTGGTATAGTGTGCTCTAACCTTTGCTTAAGAGCTCTCACCAACTCGAGGAGCGCTTGATTGCTTGTTGACTTAAGACAGCGTAAGTTCTAACGAAGTTTAACTCCATTGGACGTTTATAAATAAGTTTATTAAATTGCCCAATTTCAAGAAAATAGGTCAGAGGGCGAGACCTGAATTGACCACGTACCCTTTTTATAACCAAGGTTTATTTATTCAACTGACAATGACGTCACTGGAATGCACTTAAGCGGTGACTGCGAAGGCTTGCAAGGTTAATAAATTATTTTATTGTTATTATTGGTGGACAATTCATACAGTGCCATCTAGCCCCAAACGAAGCATAGCTTGTACTATGGGAACCAAACAACTGATAGAATACATATATACTTTTTTGTAAATTCATATTTAATACATATTAACACCCAGACAGAAGAAACATCTATATTCGAGACACAAATGTTTGTCCTGGGTGGGAATCGAACCCACAACCTACAGCGCAGAAAGCAGAGTTACTACCAACTGAGCTGTAAGTCCTGTCAACATTGTTAGTAGATATCCCCATTCATCTATTATTCTCACTGTGGGGACTCAAGCTTACTTTGCACAAGCGGGAGTAAATAGAATTTGCTTCGAAAACCCACCCGTGGGTTATTTATTTATTAGTCCGGTGGATTGTTATCACTTCGGCTTCAGATTTGATCCAGCGACCTTCAATTGAACATCTGATAGGGTTCGTACCAATGGACTACCACGCTGTCATCACACTGGCCATGAATTAAAATAATTATGGTTTAATTTTAAATATATTAAATTGTGCCTTTGAAATTAAAAAAAACCGGCTAAGGGCGAGTCGGATTTACATATCAAGGGCTCCGCAGCACAGCCGAATAAGCACAAAAATAAGTCTTTCATTCAACTTGAGGTCTATTAGAAGGTATGATATTGAATATTCTATAGGAAGCGGAAAACATATAATTCAATTTATATAACAAACATGTTCAAAATACATTCATCACGTTTACTTTCTCTCATTTTTTTGGTAGTAGGTTTTTAGTAAGTGCTCTTTTTTTTTTATTTATATAAAACTTTGGATATGGTAAACGATGACCAGGAACGAACGTGTCACATATTTGGAATCAAACCGTTGATTGTATCATTAAAATTTCTCTCTACTAATTTACATATCATTCGGAAATGTGCTGCCGCGGGCAATACATCGATCCAATTGAACTATATCCTGAAATTATTCGCTAATTTAACATTTAGCTTTAATGAATTATCAATTAATAGGTTCAGGATTATATTATATAACTAAAATGAATATGAGAGCTTGGTGGTCCAGTGGATCAGACCTCAAGCCAATCCGGAGGTCGCTAGTTCAAATCCCAAAGTATACGAATAAGTTTTTCTTTCGAAAATGTTATGTGCTATACAAAGTATTAAAAATGAGGGAAAACATTGTATGGAAACGGTTATGTGTCAATTGCAAGAAAGGAGCCTCAATGAGGTGCACTTTAAGACACGACACTGATTTGAGAGAATTCTAGTGATACGAGTAGAAGTAGTATTATATAAAATAATACAAACAAGTCAACAGAGACACGCAATAAAGCATTTTTTCCTGAAGGGAAACTCAGCCATAATGGGCCTCCTTTAACAGACTACACTATCGTGGGAATATGGACTCGTTAAGATGCGAGATCATGTGTCTCATTTTATAAGATAGATAGTCCCTACTCTCTTATAACTATACAAATAGTGTAACTGAAAAGAAACAACTAGTAAGTAATAATTTTATATCGTAATACAAATTTCTTTCTATCATTTGGGCAAGTTGATCTAACTTCCAAGCCGAATATTTAATACGTCGTGTATTTAATACGTAAGCTGGATGGTACATTCGGCCAGTTACAATTATTGTAGGTACAGATAATATAAAAAATATATATATATTTTCAATAAACAAACTATTCTACTCAACCGTATTTCGTTTGGAAAGTTTGATGGGTTTTCTGTGTGCCTGCCCGTTACGTAACCCGTGAGGGCGTCACGTAGAAATAAATCGTTTTCACAACAAAATACCTTTCATTTGCCCGAAAAAATATTTGATCGGGATCCAAAGGATTTCCTGGGCCAAGTTATTAGGTCAGTGTAAATAGAGAGGGTGGATTCTTTGCGTTTGGGATTGTGGGTAGGCCTGCGTTCATCGAATCGTCCAACACCTTTCAGTGTGTCGTCACAAGAAATGAAACAGTATTTGTTTGGGTCAAATTTTTGGAAAACATTTATACACATTATGACATAGACATAGACATAGAATTGAATATAGAAAATTGAACTTTTGTATTTAACAAATGGATGGTGGTTTCTGAATTCTACCAAATTAGTGTAAACAGCTAAAATCTGTTGATATTTTTTGGAGTTTACTCCTTAAGTATCGATTTAATTTTAAGCCCCCAGTACTGAAATTTGGGAGTAGTAAAATCGAGCGTTAACAAAAAGAGTTATGTTTCTAAAAAACAAAATAATAAGTCTCCAGTCGCGCTTCAGAACAGAGACCCACATTTTTTATGTTTAAATGAGTTATTTCTGACAAATAAGCTGAATAGGTTGAAACAATTTCCTCAGATCTTGAAATTTAAAATATTTACTGTGTAAAGAAACCTTTGTGAATTCGATCTTGAATCTTGACCTTTCCCTCGATTTGCTCTTGAATCCCGAGGGGACCAAGCTAATGAATCAAAAGCAAAGGAGCCTGTTATGTGTTCCGGGAGAAATGAAAGTATAGATAAAACAAAAGTTTTATACATATATTCAGAGTAAGATAAATATAGCGCTGAGTGCTGTTAACGGTCAAATCAGTCAATCGTTTGAAAATAAATTATCTGCTATTTTTAACCGACGTCAGAAAAAGGAGGAGGATCTTAATTTACTGGTATTTTTATATTTGTTACCTAAGGTAACAAACATAAAAATACAGTAACAAATATAAAAATACAGGTATAAGTACAAGTACCTAGTGATGGAGATATGAGATAATCTCCATCACTTATAAACCGACTTCGAAAATTCTTTTTTTATTTTATGGGAAATTATTTTAAATTCTCTTAAAGTCTCGTAGTTTGGTTTTTAAATCAAAATAACTGAAAGAAAAATTTCATCAAGTCAGATAAAATACTATATTTCGGAAACAATTTTACCTTTGTTCAAACTTTACTTTTTGCCTATTAGTCGATCTTATATTATCTTTTCTCGATATTATAAGGGTAGTTCTTCCACTCATTTCTAACATGTTACACGATGCAGTATAGTATATGTGTAGTATTGATAGTGTACTTCAAACGAGACAAAAGGCATTTGTCCATGCAAGCCATTGTTCTGATAGCACGGACGCCCGCTTTGTTGTACGCATAAAACAGGCGATACACATACGCATTGCATGGATTGAGCGTGAATAAAACGTTTTGCTAGACGTCGTTATTCGTTATTATTTTTAATTCAAATCGGATATATAATAGTCTTGTCTGTATAAGACAGATAGATGAAATTTAGGAACTTCCTACAAAAAAAGACAAACAATATAGATACGACAGACTTTAGAATAGAGTTCGAATTAATATAAAAAGAATAAAAAGAGTTTTATGTATTATCTATACAAATAAATAAAATTGGAGTATCTGTTTGTAACATTAAAAAACCGCTTTTTACTAAGAGCATATGGATGTATACGCGGTACATATACCAAAACAATATTTTTTATAAATTTTTGTCTGTCTGTTTGTTCCGGCTAATCTCTGAAATGGCTGGACCGATTTTGACGAGACTTTCACTGGCAGATAGCTGATGTAACAAGGAGTAACTTAGGCTACTTTTTCAAGAGGTAAAATAGGGGGGCGTGATAAAATCTAATTCCACGCGGATGAAGTCGCGGGACACACCTAGTAATATATATACGTATTACAATCGGTATATATTTTGGTAGATTCATTCTACTCATAACAAAAGTAATACAACGTAGATCCTTCCGTAGGAAAGGGCATTACCCGCATAATGCGAAGTAGCGTTGCACCTGTCACTTTGAGAAATACAGATGGAATTGTAAACCATGGCTGAACTGCGTATTTTGAGCAATAGTAGTATTCGAACAGAAATTTCAAAGGCGCCTACTCATTTCTATCAAAATAAGATTACATAGGAATCGAAGGATCAACAGTAAACAATATTTAAAGTAAACACTTCAGTTATGAAGATCATTTCAAAAAGATCAGTTTCACTCGGAAGGGTTGTTACGGAAACAACAAAAGGTAGAGAGAGCCGCATTTGGGGTCGACGGAATGGGCATTTCCCTCGCGTGGGATGAATTAGAGTAGGCTAAGTAGAACCTTTATATTAATATCTACTCGTATGTAAAACTGGTAACGTAAGACGTGAAATTCTCTAATTTTCACGAGTAAATTACGTTCTTGATTTAAAGCATTTAATTATTGTCATAGCCTACATGAATAGGGATTACTCTTTTATGAAATAAATACAAGAAACAACTATATAATATGTTTTGTATGAAATTTATATATTTGAAAAGTGAACTGTAGTGTAGTAGCCTTCTGCGCTGTAGGTCGTGGGTTCGATTCCCAGCCATAATGTATGAATTAAAAAAAAAACAAGTATTATATCAGTTGTCTGTTTCCGTGATACAAAATATTTAATTAGCTTACTTTGGGGCTAGATGGCGTTGTGTGAAATGTCCAACAATATTATTATTAATATTGTTTGTTGTTCGCAGCGTCCGCGCCAGCAGAGTTTAGGTGGCGTGCTGAGGAGGGAAGGCAACTGGAAATGCTTCACTTTGACTCTAATGATTGCCGGATGTCTTGGCTCCGTCGCGTGGTGCAACACCGCAGAAATCGACCGCGACCTCATAGACTTCAGCAAGTGAGTATTACTATTATTGCGTTATTAATATTTTCCCGGCTTTTCTATTCAATTCTTTCTTATTCATAACGGAGGATATAATCATTATAAAAAATTTGAGGAAAATATTCAAAAACAATAGGAAAATTCTACTTATCTTTTGTGTCTTTGAAAGAAAAATCTATTTGTTTCTAATTCTTTTTAGCTCGTTTGTAATTTGCGAAATTAGGCGAAATTGCAGGCGCATGAGACGTAACATCCAGTCTAGCGGTGATGGACGCAACGCAATGCGACTTGAGTTATCTTGTACTTTGGTGGAGAGGACTCGAGTCGTATTGCTGTTGTCTATGGGCTGCGGTTACCACTTAAGATCAGGTGGGCCGTCAGTTCGCTCTTTACTAATATTACATAAAAAAACACATTCCCATTAGTTTCTCGCTCCTGTACTGTGTTCCTAGTGAAGTGGTACTGCAGCGAATGTTGATCTGCCAACAATTAAAATAGTGTTTTCTCTCTCAGGCATCCGATCAAGAGGACGGTCCGGGAGTCGCCTTGTGACGTTGGATACGCGTACATTCCCATTGCCTTCGTGCTCCTGCTGTACTTAGTATACCTGGTGGAATGCTACCACAGCACCGCGAGGATCCAGCTGGCGAGGCGGGTCGACGTCGCGGCTGTCAGCGCCAGGGTCAACGCTATGAGGACTGCCTCGCCTAGAGTATGGTTTGTGACTCCGTTAGTGAATAGCTTTTATGTACAGGCTACATGTGCCTTGTCATATATATATGTTATATATTTTACTACCAAAAATAGTATAATATCTGTTAAGATATTATCTTAATAGGTATCTATTATATTATATACATTTTCGTATTTCATTTGAAGTAATTTATAGCGATTTGTTAATGAAATTTGGCATTTTTCATTTGATTTCGGTTTATTTGAATTAATCGTAGAATTTTACCCAAATATGACTTTAAGACAATGCTAAGAGTAAAAAGTTTTACAATTTAAAAATCTTTTTACTGCGCTTCGGCACGAGTTTGAACACAAAGTCGTGAGTAAAAAATATGGCGTCCGGCTAAATTCGTAAGTTCGTGGGCGAGAACTTGGACCACCGAAATACCCGTCATAAAGATTAACGACGCGATTTTATAACATAATCGGGTCAACGGGTCGACAGTCATGTAACGAGCCGAAAGTTGTTTTTAGTGAGCCATTAACTTTTATGGAAGATTGGCGAATCCTTTTCCCTAAAATATATTGGTTGTTTAAGTTACTTTTGTTATTTTTTTATCGTCTTTTGTTGATATGTTGAATATACATTAAATTTTAAATTATATAATAAATTTCTTCTTTCAGACTGAAAAGCATGTCTGTGCTCTAAGATGACGCAATTTATTTCAAAACCTCATACGACGAAAATACTATCCAACCTAGTCCATAAATCCGAGCAACGAAAATACTACTGCATCATAATATTTTCTTCATTACTGATTTAAAGTCCTAATAAATAAAAGTCACGTATTTCGCGTAGGCGCTACGTCGTAGAGCTGAAGTCGTAGACTACTCACAATACAATCTATTGTGAGTGCTACACTGCTCAACTATTCTTCATTACTAATTTATTTTTATTATATTTATTTTATTATTAAAATTTCAAAATAACCTCGTCACATATCTTGTCGTAGGTAGCTCGTAGTACAGTAGCCGTAGCATAGTCACATTACAGTCTATTGTGAGTTCTACGCTGCTCACCTAACGAGATTTTGATATTTCGTTTCCCCGTTTGCCTTATCTCCACATATGAAGTTGGTTGAATGCAAAATGACGAAATCGTTAATGACTTGTAACAATTCCCAGTAACATGACTAAATGTAATTGCGATGCTTTTACTAAAAATAATTGGAAAATAACGAATTGGAAAAATCATTTTTTTTTTATTTGAAAGGATAAACTTTTAGGGTAGTCTTACCATAGAAATTTCTTCAAAATCGGTTCAGTAATTTGTTTCTTAAACCAAAATAACTGGAAGAATTATGTCGTCCAAATACGAGATAACGAGAAATCATTCTTGTTCACTGGCGATGAACTCGGCTAGTTTAGTAAACCATCTTGTAGCTTACAGCGTGTACAAAAAAGCTACAGCATACTTTCCAATACCTTACTGAATGTGTGTAATAAAATTCCTCCTATACCTTATCTAACAAGCAAATATGTTAATTAAATAAATTTTAAAATAAATTGGCAATATACGGCTCTTATCTAGCGAATCTCACCTTAACTACAAGTTTAACCGTATTTCTCAAAGTATAACGTATTTCGTTAGTGATGCCGTGTCCGGTTTCAGGTGGAAGGCAATTTGCTACCATTACGTGCGGCGCAAGCGGCAGGTCACGCGATACAGGAACGGCGATGCATATACAACCACACAGGTAATCATCTTATATTATCTATACATATAAATACAATTGGAGTGTCTGTTTGTAATATTAAAATAACCGCTTTTTACTAAGTGCATATGGATGTATACACTGTACATACCTATACCAAAATAACATTTCTTAAAATTTTTGTCTGTTGTCTGTCTGTTTGTTCCGGCTAATCTCTGAAATGGCTGGACCGATTTTGACGGGACTTTCACTGGCAGATAGCTGATGTAACAAGGAGTAACTTAGGCTAAGGCTAATTTTCCGAGGGGTAACATAGGGGTGCGTGATAAAACCGAATGCCACGCGGACGAAGTCGCGGGCAACAGTATATAACACATATATTAACACCCAAACACAGAACAAACATCTATATTCGTCACACAAATATTTGTCCTGGGTGGGAATTGAACCCACGACCTACAGCGCAGAAGGCAGAGCTACTACCAACTGAGCTGTGAGGCCTGTCGATAGTAAAATCTTTATTAGCTTGGAATGGCTTAAAACGTCAATTTTGTAGTTAAAATTTAAAATACTTTAAGTTGAGAGATTTTAGCTGTTCAGTTTCTAAGCGGATCTCTATGGGGTCACAGATATAGTCGATGTTTCTCTCACAAATGATAAGTTAATAACTCCTTGCCTGTATCCACCCGATTGAGTTTCCACAAAACAAAGCAATCACCTTAATGTAATCTATTTTGCAAAGAGCCCGCCGCCGCCCGCGCCGTCACTTAACTAACTACAAAGCCACAATCAATTTACTTCTAAATTAGATTTGTATCGATACCTAAATGAGTTGTTAAAGATGTCATTCCGGGAATTTCTCTAAGGATTATGCCTTTTTTTGTTGAAAATTTAATGTGGCATATGAATACTGAAGTTAATATTTATAGTGTGCAAAGTAAATTAACCTATGATGTGACACGTATATATAAATTTCCAACAAGAAACCCATAATTCTATTATATTTTATTTCTTGCGTTATACGAATTTCGGTCAAGTAGCCCGTTTGTTATAAATACGAATATTCAACAATACTCTACATTTGACTGGCCAAACAGTCGGTTGGCAGTAACTCTGCGCTGTAGTTAGGTTCGATTCCCACACAGGACAAACATTTGAGTGATAAATAGAGATGGTTGTTCGCTATTAAGAAATATAAATAATGTATACTAATAATACTTAATTTAATTAAATTTAAAAAGTTTTTGTGTGTGATATATTATAGTTTGTAATGTGGACTTGTTTCGAAATAAAATTTATTATTATTATAAATAAAACTACCATGAGTATTAGTCGAACACATATTTTCTCAACAATCATTTGGCACAATACTTATTTTAAACATTCATTAAAGTTTGTGTGCATGATAATATTGATTTATGTAAATCAATATTATTAATAATATATATAATCGTAAATTAATATTAAGAAAATATATGCTAAGCACAATAAAATAAAATTGACTTAAATGATCCACACAGTTGCTAACTGCAATATTTTACATAATTAAAGTTATCTTGATTTGCTTATAGTTTGAAAACCAACTTCTAGATTGGATTTCAGTTTTCATGAAATATCATAACAAAGGCTTGTTTTTATTAAAACGGATGAAATGACACGACGAACAAAACAAAGTATCGTGTTTATTCAAATACTCGTTGATACGAATCTTGCTATTCACTTTGAGTAATGTTGGGGTGGCAAAATCGATTGTTGGCCACTCAGTGGAGTGGCTAAATGCATTTTGTTGTTCACGTTCTTCTCCATTCAAACCGTCATTGTACTAAAAGTCTGAATGCCCAAACAACTACTGAAAGAATATTTCATGACGCCTGCCTTCAAATGGAACATATTGCTTCTTTGAATTAAAGCGTCAAATAAGATATTAATGTTCGATAAACATATTTATAATGCAATAAAATTGCTGTTCGCAGACACTCTTAATAAACACTAATAATTGTTTTTTTACAGCTCCTATCTATTTTTTTGTTTAACGACTCATGAGGTTAAGTTGTTAGTAGTACTGCATGCAAGTGCCCGGGTCCCAGGTTCGCTTTGGTACCCGGGCGGGTTTGATTCTCGGCCGGGGCAAGATTTAGTGGTGAGCGTAAAGTTTGTTCTAGGGTGTTGGATGTTCATTTTGTGTTTGTCCATGACACCTGCGACACAGGCAATCCTAGTTCAGGGATATGAAACAAAATTCATGAATCATTATTTATTTATTGTATACTTCGAATAAGATGACTACTTTTTTGACTGGCCTCATAGCACAGTTGGTAGTAACCTTGATTTCTGCGCTCTAGGCCGTTGATTCGATTCCTACCTAGGACAAATATTTGTGTGACAAACATAGATGTTTGTTCTGTGTCTGGGCGTTAATATGTATTATTTATTTTATCAGTTGTCTGGTTCCCATGATAAAAGCTATGCTTAGCTTACTTTGGCGCTGTGTGCAAAAACTTTGAAAAAAATCATTCAGCCTTCTTTCATTGTATGACTACGAGCCAACGGAATCACATATATTTGCTGTATATAGTGCTGTGATCCTGAATACACAGAATTATACAAACACTGTAAGTCTAGTCAAACATTCTATGAACATTGTTTGAACTTTGACCGTAACACGTGCACCAACATACCGGAAGTGGTCCCAGCAAAGGTTAATGCCGTGGAACTCCATATATTCATGATACAATGCGATCATATATCCTTTAGTCAAACCTGAAACTTAGCACAGTGTAAAGAGACCTTTATTGTATATGCTATAAAGAAACTTTCAAGTGCAAATGTATGATGGTAATCGAGTTACTAGCGCGCACATCGATGGGAAAACTATAGGCCTGTGGTATTTTGACGTGTAGCTATCTAAATCATATTCCTTGAAATATGGATTATTATGTTCTTCAGGGGCCCTATTCTACGTAATATACTCGGTAAAAAAGACTTTTCATTATTTAATCTATACAAATAAATAAAATTCGAGTGTCTGTTTGTAATATTAAAATAACCGCTTTTTACTACGTGCATATGGATATACACGGTACATATACCAAAACAAATTTTTTTTACAATTTTTATCTGTATGTCTGTTTGTTCCGACTAATCTCCGAAACGGCTGGACCTATTTTGACGGGACTTTCACTGGCAGATAGCTGATGTAACAAGGAGTAAGTTAGGCTACTTTTTCGAGGGTTAAAATAGGGGTGCGTGATAAAACGATCAAAATCCGTTGCGTAGTTTCCGCGTCCGTTTAAAGATCAAGGCATACATAGGGATAGATAGACAGCGGGAAGCGACTTTGTTTTATACTATGTAGTGATTTCATCTTGAACAGGTGTACTATGAGAGAGTGAATACACACAGCGCGAGCACGTCGTTTGCTCACGCGTGCTGTGGCCAACGTGACGCCTCCAGGAACCTGGTGCTGGACTCCACGACACCCATCACGAAGGTCCGCTTCAGCAAGGGGTTTGCTTTCGCTAATATCGAGGCAGCCAGCGGTAAGTACACTCATTACGCACACTCACCTGTGGGCCCTGTCTGAAAACCAGCGCTGCGCTCTTTCAGTGTGTGCAGCACTATGCTGAGACACGCACCCTCTTTGCCCACTCAACACATTCCTTTTACGTTGTCAGTTGTGTCAGATGATATTCTGTTTTTAGTTTTTAATATGTGTTTAAGTATATATACATTTGTATTGTATTGTTTATGGCAAATTAAATACTCTCTCTTTCTTTCATTCCTTACACAAGATAAAGATAAAGACACAAATATTTATTTGTATAAACATGTGTAGGTTATATTGTAATATAGAGTTATAGTAGTTAATACAGAGGCGAGCCAGTACACGAAAAATAATAATCAAGTTCTGAGTATTTTTTGAACATTTTAATTATAAATGAAAATTATAAATGAAATTATCACGGAAAAAACCAGTTACAATTGGACGAATAATACGATTTCAGTGTTATTTTAAATAAACGCTGTGAAGCTTCACAGCTTTTACATAAAATTATTTTATTTAGAAAAAAATATTCTACTAGCGATTCTTTGTTCTACTCGAGCTATTTCGGTGTAAAAATATTCGATTCGATGAAAAACGACTTTCGAACACAATAAAACAAAAAAAAAAGTCTTTGTTCACAGAGTTCGAAGACCAAAGGTCGCGATTCTTCGCTGAGCATGAGCGATTTGATGACTTTATGGAGATGAGAGAAGGACTCGACCTGATTGGGGTCACGTCGTTCAAGGAGTACATGGTTGCTTACAGGTAATTATGATAACTTTAACAATTATGTGGTCTAATAGCGCTACGGGTGTAATCACGTACCTTTTTAACAGTTAGTATTTGCATTACAGTGTTCTGGTTTAAAAGGTGTGGTTACTAGTTAAGAAACATCTTCAAGTCTCAGAATTACTGAGCAATATAATGCAATTTCTCTTCTCACACCTATGTTAGTGTCTTATTGCTTTTGTTATGTGCAGAGGTCAGATGGGCCCATCTGTTCGTATCGTAATTTATCCCCTTAAAAGATATAGATATGATTGATTTTACGATAAGTTTTTTGTAAATAAAAACCGGCAGTGAATTTAATATTTTGTAAAATTTTTGAATGAACGCTTTTTAGAAATGTTTTGGCCATTGCAGTTATAATCATTATACAACCTACTGAGAATTAGAAAATTTTATAACTATATGAAGCAGTTCAGTCTGATTGATACATAATAGTTTTGCAGTGTTGATTCTATTATTAAGATTGTGTGAATCTTTCAGGGATGCAGACCGATGCCCTTGGTATTCGTCACAAGTTTTGTTCTGGACACTGTCTTGTCTACTCCTGTCGTGGCCTCTTCGGATACTTATCGAATGCAATACCGCTTACGTCCACTATACGGTCAGTTTATTATTATTTTAATGTTATTCCTATATTTTAATGTACCCATTGCACACAAAAATAGAGGAAAGAAGGTATCTTTTATATATCAGTATCATTGATATGATTTATGCATACCCACTTTTTTATGTTAAGTTTAAGCAAACAGGCTTGCGGTCCGCCTGATGTAGCGCGGTCACCGCAGCCCATTGACGTCAGCAACACCGGGAGCATTACTGATGCATTGCCTATCCTGGAGAAATCATTTTATACGCATATATTTCAGTAAATATTGACTACAGCTTAAATTTTGGCGCAGATAACAAAAATCTTCGGCACTAACTACGAGCTCGACCCTAGTCGACAACTCGACTTAGACACACATCTGTCAGACACACTACCCCCGGTCACAGCCACCAACTACGCCTGGGCGCTACCCGACGACCAGACAGTCGTAACATCCAACGCCCGTCCAACCAGAACTTTGCCTCTATCCCACGCTTCGACTGTAGATAGCTTGGAACTTTTCGCAGCCATAAGAGGCAACTGCGCCTTAGTGCCTTCATACTCTGAAGCGATGCGCATAGACGCAGCCCTCAGGGAACCACCGGCTGGAAACTCTGAACATGTGGTAGAAATGGAACCGGAGAGACCTAGACAAGCAATTAAGGCGGCTTCGTTTGACGAGCCGACGAGAAGGCCGAAAGTTTCCATAGCCAGCACGCATTCAAGTTACAACATCGGGAACTCAAGGTCACACGAAGCGAAGCAGCAGAACCGAAGGTCATGGACGGGAGTGTTGACGACCGCTCGGAGCGCGAGACAGATCCTAGAAGACTTCCGAACGTCGAATTCCAATTACGAGTCGGTACCTGAACCGCACACGAGTAGAAACAGCGAGACCACCTTGTTCTACTCTCGAGAATTGGAAGCGACGTGCTCGAGAGATCCTTTCCAAGGCAGGGATGTCACAACTCCTACTGATGAACCACCTTCCTACGAGGAGGCCTTGAAATTACCCGCTTTGAGAAGACTGACGCGGTCCATCACCGGGACGGACTTAGCCAACCCTAGAAGAGCTTTCTTAAGAGATGTGGTGACTAACAGAAGATCCTGCTTAGAGGGCGTAGGCGTGCTTTCGGGCGCAAAAGTAGTTAGGTTGCCGTGTAATGAATCCGGTGAGGAGACGCCACTATAGCGCTTCACTCGATAATAAACTCTATGGTGCAATAAACTCGGTTATAAAATGCTGTTAATGATAGTGTTTATACGTATACGCTTGGGACTGATGAAAAAGTTTGAGCACAAAGCTTGCGCAATGTTATTTTTTAAATAAATGGAATTGGATTTATTTTACAAGCTTTTATTTAACTTGCAATGTATATTTGTTCGGGTTGAATCTTGCAACTCAATTTTGAATCAGATATCTTCAACCAATTTAGCTGAAATTTTGTATACATACACGTTTAATTTGGATGACAATGCATGGTTAGCTGTGTGACGTCACTCTAAATCCAATATAGCGAACTTATAAAAAGCTTATTTCAAAAAAGCTTTCTTAATTTTAACTTAGTTTTGTTCATTATTGTGGTTTTTAAGGCTGTGGAGGGTACAAAGGCAAACTGCGCGAAGCGTCTTTTGCAGATTGCTTTTAAACTATTTATGTATCTTATAATGGCTGTTTTTTTAGTATCACAAAGTCGTACATACAACCAATATAACTATCTTATCAATAAAATACTCAACAAACTAGATAGTTTCACGTTTAATAAAATAAAACAGTTTCACATATTTTTATGGCTTACAAACTGAGTTGTGGTGTTCGACTAGTGAAAGCGTAAACAACTTTTATGCTTAACTAGAAAACTTTTGATTAACTGAATTGTTTGCCTGAATATTAATGTGTTCCCCTAGGACAAGCTGTGCTAAGTTTGGGGAAAGATGACACTGTGAAATGTCCACCAATATTTATTTAAGTTAGATTTGGTTTATTTGGATGGATTGCTAACAACCGGCCAGATAATCCAATGAAATACATAAAACTGACCAGCTCTATGTATTTTTACTAATCCATCAGATACAGGCACACATATTTATGGTTACAGCATGAAAATTCAGTTTAATTTCCGAATCTAAAATTAACAAGTCCACTACATACTATTGTGTATCTGTGTGCGTACAATTAATTTAACCAAATCTTAAAATGTACCTGCTTATGTAAAACATTGAGGTAGCTCCACTAATTTGCGTAACAAAACTGCTCTTGAGATAAAAATAGTTTATCGATAATCGTTTTCTATAAGCGGATATTACCTTCTTTATTGACTCAACAGCCGCAGTGGACTGCATACTTTATACCTAGTTGTTAAATAAAGAAAAAATATGATGTTTTATCTGAGTAAGTAAGGGTTTGTTATAAGGCAGTGCCTTGTATAGGTAAATTCGAAGCAAATGTAGGCTTAATCGTATTCCTAACAATTACCGAATCGATGCAACAGCATTTCGTTAAAACTTTTCTACTGTAAAATATTTACTGTAATCAGTAGATAAATAATTATTAAGATATTAAGAAACGTTTAAAAATAAAATGTACCTAAAACATTTGTGAGGCAAAACAGTGAATTGGTTTTTCACCAAAAGTGATACTATTGTAAGCGTTAAGGTGAAGCTACATTTAGGTTATGTAACCCAGAGTCTTCGATATCTGCTTAGTCTAGGACCAAAACTTTCAGACGTATTGATAGCTATATAGAGGTAGTCTGTAGGCTTTAAAACAATGCTATCGTGTATTTTATGCTTCTTCCATCGAACACACAAAATATTTAACAAGGCCTTGTCTTTCAGTTATCCATCTAAACGGACCCAATTTCAAATGAAATGTAATTTCTCCAGTCCGGAACAAAATATTTTATTTTCATTGTATAATTATTAAAACTCTATAAACAATTTTTATCTGTCTATTGGAAAACCGGGCATAAAAACCATGATAAATTTGTGATAAACATTTAAAGCGAAAGTATGCTATATTAAAATAGCACATTTAAATAGCTTCATAGACTGACATTAATGATAAAAACTTATGTCAGCAACTTGTATTGGTATCTATGTAATACAAATAATATAAATATAAAATAAATCATATATGTAAATAAATAAATAATTAGTTACGATTATTTTTATGAAGGTTACATAACTTCGATGTAGCATAGGTTAATTAAAACGACCGAGTTTCAATTAATATGGCTGTTCAAAGGAACCAATTAATGTATTCGAATGAACGTAATCGATAACATCGCAAAAGTATTTTGATTGTATATTTAACAATGCTACACTAATTAGTATTTTAGGATTCGATTAATCTTTCGAAACACTTGACTTGCTTCGCTCGTGCGTAGTTTTCAGTTTAATGTGTGCACACAGAATATTCGTAGATTGCTTAGTTCACCCCAAGGATTTATGATAGTACTTTTTCTGAACTCTGACTTAAGTTTACAGAAAACATTGTTGAAGTTCAGATCCGTTCAGCCGTTCTGGCGTGTATGAGTTACAAACATCCATCCATCCAAACTTTCACATTTATAATAGTAGTGAGATACCTGCCGTAAAGTTAGTACTAAAAATAGCTAGAACTGACACAAACGATTCGCTTTAACAAGAATATACAACTTTGAATGTGTATGCATGATGAGACTCGATCATTAAACTAATTTCTGAAAAGATTTGTGAAAAGTGCCCCATGCTTTTACTATACACATGAAATGGATCTTTCATATTTTTCACTCTGTTCATAATAATACAATTTATAACCCGTCCAAAATATTACATTCTTATATTAAGAGCATTTTGATGTGCCTCAAAATTACTTTTAAAACATAAATAGAAATATTGTTAACTGTAAATAAGTAACGTTTAAAAGGCTTGTAAATAATTTATTGTACCTATCGCTATGAATATTAAATTAAAGAAGTGCCAAGGATTGTAAAATAGATAAGATGTAATTTTCCGAGAAATGACTAGAATAACTTGCTTCAAATCTAGTTTTATAAATATAATAGTACATTACGATACGTGTGACCTAAGTTGCCTATTACTACACGGCGTGAAGTTAGCGCCCGAGCGGGCGAGGGTGCTAAACGCCGTGCAGTAATAGACAACTTAGGCCACAAGTATCGTATACTATTTTATAGCAAGTGTGACATAAACCCGCCCCGGACGCGGGCAAGAGGGGCCCGAGGGATGCGATTAGTGTTTTGAAAGAAATTAAAAAGAAATGAATTATAGCTGACCGTTTCTCCTTGTTTTGGCTGTCACTGAAAATCCCTAACCTATCGCTAATTTGTCATTTGTTTGCTGTGAGTTTTTAAGCTCCAAATGACATTTAAATGTCATTTGGATGTCATTGATTTGAACATTTGATTTGAATGTCATGTGTAATATAATGTTTTCTACATGAGTGAAGTTGGTCAATTCATTTACACACCGTGCAGAAATAGGCAACTTAGGTCACGGAAAAGCGTGCGTAAAGTGCGGGTTTAGGTCACACTGTGCTATAAAATAATATATAAGTATTCTACAAGTTATCTGATTCCCATAGTACAAGCTTTGCTTAATTTGAGGCTACGTGGTGTCTGAAATGTCTACACATATTTATTTTATTTATTTATTGGTTAAATTTTCCATTAGATAATCATTTAAGTTGTTTATATAAAGTCTAGGCGCACTAGTTTGGTGGTTGTTTTGACTGTGAGTCGATACTAAAATCTAACATGTAGATACTAGCGACGCTTTGGCACAAACAAGCTTTGAATGTGTACAAATAGTCGAAATTAAGTTAACGTTAGTTAAGTGAAATATTCATGTATAAATTAACTGCTATTTTATGAAGAAGCTGATTTGAGATGTTTATTAAAATAAACTGTGTTATAATTAAAACTTTATTTTTTTACTTTTAACCCGACGATCGTAACACGTTTTTTTGAAATCTCTACTAATATTAATTGATTTCAGACAAGAAATATGTATATTAATACAATAATATATAATACATTTTAATCAGATACGAAAACAAAATAAATGATTATTTTGTTTAATTAAAGTTTCTACATTCCGCTAAAAACGGACAGTCACAACAAATAGTTAACAGTCACCTCTTTAAAAGTATTTATTAACAAGAAAAAAAAATTGCCGTTAAATATATACAGCTGTTTTTAAATAATATTATCCAATCGAGTCCGGAATCTATTACATTTCTTCTCATGAGAGGATGAACCTAGTGAATTATTCAGAATTTTATTTTCAGTTGAATTAATTTTACGCCATTGAGCAATTCTTTGGTTCGAAGTACAAGGATTGTTTAAGGTTGAAACTGATGGTTAAATTATCTCGACTCATGATATCTTAGAGGAAGACAGTTGTGGCCCATGTTTTATTTCTGTGTAATTTTTATGACGAAACAGATTGGACAATTGGGTAACAGATTTTAACCTATATTTTCTGTTCCTTACGGAATTAAAACTACAAAGGGAAATTACCTCATTTATATAACTATCTGGTGCCCGCAACTTCGTCTGCGTGGAGTTATTACTTCGAGGAGCCTATTTTTTTTTCTCTAATCAGTATTGGTCAAAAACGGAGAAACATTGGTTATTTCTTACCAATACATTAATATATAACCATGAGTTTTTTTATTCCCTGACTTGTGAAATAATTGAATTTCCTTACTATATTATCATCAATTGTATTTCATTTGCCCTGACAGAAATAAAAATAGCTAGTTCCAATTGCATATAAATAATAATTAGCCACCTTTGAAACAAAATCCCCGAACTAATAAATTCATGTATACATTCAAATAATATAAAATATTCCAGCCATCTAAGCAGTAGGTACGAACACACCTAATGTAATTATTTACAGCCAGGAACGGCGCCCAATAGGCAGTCAAATTGTATTACCGTGAACGAGCTTCGAACTGTGAATTTATTTATAACGAACCTGTCGCTTTACTTTGATTTCTGTTGATCAATATAAAATCGTTATAATGATATTACAAATTCGTGTGTTTGCAGGACAAGACAAGGCTAATATCTAAGCAATAGTGCAAAAAATAAACGATATTTTACAAGCTTTTATTTAACTTGCAATGTATGTATGTTTGTTCGGGTGGAATCTTAGAACCCAATTTTGAAGCAGATATCTTCAACCAATTGAGCTGAAATTTTGTATACACGTTTAATTTGGACGACAATGTGGTTGCCAGTGAAATTACAAGCACATGAGATATTCCACCTTTCACTCTCCACGTCTCAGAGTTACGGGCCCGTACAATGCAGCTTGGGTTGTAGCAAGGTAGGGGAGCATCAAAGTCATATTGCTTGTGATGGGCAGAGGTTACCACTTAACACCAGATGGGCCATCAGCTCGTTCCATAACATTTCCACAAAAAACATATTTGATGTGCAGGGGTACGTCATCCTCGATTTTCTGAATAGCGTGGTGAATTCAATGCATAGATACTCAAAAACCACGGCGTATTCTACTCGTATATCTAAACTAGCTGTTGCCCGCGACTTCGTCCGCGTGAAATTCGGTTTTATCACGCACCCCTATTTTACCCCTCGCAAAAGTAGCCTAAGTTACTTTTTGTTACATCAGCTATCTGCCAGTGAAAGTCCCGTCAAAATCGGTCCAGCCATTTCAGAGATTAGCCGGAACAAACAGACAGACAGACAAAAATTGTAAAAAATGTTTTGGTATATGTACCGTGTATACATCCATATGCACTTAATAAAAAGCGGTTATTTTAATATTACAAACAGACACTCCAATTTTATTTATTTGTATAGATATTGGCCTTATCTGTTTTTTGCTTGTTGTTTTATTTATAACATTTCAATGTAACTTAATTGGAAATCCATTCAAATAAATGAAACTGAAATAGGAATTCGCAACCACCGCTAGTTTTGAAAATCCAATCAATCAGTTTGTAATTCCATTTCATTTCATTCATTATGCATAGTTGTCCATTTTGAGTGAATCCGTGGTATATTTTTGCGTTATTTAATAAGGCAGTTTTTCAAGCAGAATACATTGCCACTATACATAGTGTTTGTTATGGACAGAAGTTACCACTTAACACCAGGTGGGCCCTCAGCTCATTCAGTAGCTGTATCACATAAACTATTTCTGCGTCCGAGCAGTGACGCATTGGATTGTCTGTGTTTCGGTTTGAGAGATGTGATTACCAGTAAAATTTGCTAAAAATATATATGCGCTATAGCTACGTATATGAGCGCCAATTTTTATAAAAAAAATCTTTTGCTTAAAAGCAAAATACTTACGCAGTTAATGCTTAAGTATTAACTGCTTAAGTATTAAACTTATGATACTCCTATGATATGAGTAGCAGTGATGCACTCGTATTGCTGTGTTCCGGTGGAAGGGAGTGGGTGCCGGTGAAATTACAGGCGCATGAGACGTAACATCTCCGTCTCGGGGTGATGGACGCAACGCAATGCGTAATGACTTGAGTCGTATTCTTGTCTATGGGTAGCGGTTACCACTTAACATCAGGTGGGCGTCAGCTCGTTCCGCCACCCGAATCACATACAGGGTGTCCCAAAAGTCGACGTCAAGCCGAAATCGCATGATAGGTAAGGTCATAACAGTTATCAGAAAAATATAAAAAAATAATTATGTCTTGTATTTTTAAAATCATAGCAAAAAAAAATTTTTTCTGGAAAATGTCACCCTGTAACAGTTTTTACTTTCCTGTTGCTACAAATGTTTACTTTTTGCCTTTTTTTTTTTACTTATTTCATCCCTAATAGTGTTTCTGTAATTTGTAACCTTAAAAGCTGAGCTAACTGCTCCAGCTTGAAAGAAGATGTCATGTTTTGCAGAACCACCTTTTGAAAATCAGTTTTTCGCCCTACTTTAACTGACGGTCCTGAAAAAAAATTATACCACGCAAGTCTGGCAAGTAACTTTAAAAGTTAGCGCATTTAATAAGGATTCTAAAATGCTATAACACTTATTACATTATTACTTAGGTCGGCTACAAAAAATGTTTTTTCAAGGAAAGTCGGTTTTGAATAATTTCTTTGACTTTACTAAAAGTGGTTCTAGTGAACTCAAAGCGTTTCTTAAGACCATTGCGTGGTTTGAATGAGACGGAGTGAGACATTCCATAAAGTGTGAGCGAGACAGGTAGTGACGCCATCGAAACAGAGACAGAGAAAGTATATTTATGAAGTGTGAGCGAGACAGATAGTGACGCCGCTTTTTGGTATTGGCACACGCAATACAGATCAGTACGCTACTCTCCTTCGTTTACTTCGCATCTTTTCGTATTCGATCGTGTTATTTTGTGTACCTACTAACTACTTTTGGCTTCGTTTATTGGACTTGTTTGCTTGTGATTTGGATTTGGACAGTATCGATCACTCTACGACCACCTTCGCTTTTCACTGGACTAACGTGTGATTGTGTATTGGCACTATGTCTGTGTACAACACACAGGAATATGCCAACATGCACCTCATTTATGGGGAATGCAGATGTAATGCTAGTGCTGCCTCGAGACTCTACCGCCAGAGATACCCAAATGCTGATCGTTATCCAGATCACAGAGTATTTACCAATGTACATCGTCTACTTTTCTCCGAGGGCCGACTTCCAAACCAAGTGCATGGGGAAGGAAGAATGTCATTACCTTACGAGGAAGTTGTCCTTCAAGCAGTGGAAGAAGACCCAAGTACTTCGGTACGTACAATTGAGGCAAGCACAGGGGTTCCTAAAAGTACAGCTCATCGAATATTGCAAAAAAATGAGTTCCATCCATATCATGTGCAGCGAGTACAAACTCTTTTACCTCGGGATTATGAGCCTCGGGTTGAGTTTTGTCAAACTATGCTTCAAAAACACCGAGATGATCCACAATTCTTAGAAAAAATTTTATGGTCGGACGAATCGACGTTTAAAAAAGATGGATACATGAACTTACATAACTTACACGAGTGGCACGTAGAAAATCCAAACTTAATGAGAGAAAATAGATCACAGTATCGTTTTAAAGTCAACATGTGGACTGGGATTTGGAACGGAAGAGTCATAGGACCCTTTGAGTTACCAGAGTTCTTAAACGGTGAAATTTATTTGGATTTTTTAGTAAACCATTTACCCAATTTACTCGAAGACATGCCACTGAATATTTTGAGAGATATGTGGTTTCAACAAGATGGCTGCCCAGCGCACTATAGCCGCTCCGTTAGAGAACATCTAAATGAAGAATATCCGGGCAGATGGATAGGGCGGTCTGGTACGATCTCGTGGCCACCCCGCTCACCTGATTTGAATCCATTGGATTTTTTTTATTGGGGAGCAGTTAAAGAAAAAGTGTATTCAAAATCAATAGAAAATGAAGCTGAGCTCCGAGAGAGAATTACGGAGGCAGTTGATTTTGTCAATAATGGAAGATTCGCCCGTCTGATATCAAGATCTTTTTTAAGGAGATGTCGTGCTTGTATTGCAGCTGAAGGAAAACAGTTTGAACATCTTTTGTAAATAAATGTTACCATTGAAACGGAACTGATTTTTTATAATTTTTTACTACTAGGATCCTTATTTGCTTCTGTGACTCATAAGCGTCTCTATCTTTCTCTCTTATCTTCTCCCTTTATGGAATGACTCATTCAAACGAAAATTTGAAATTTGAGGTCTTAAGGAACGCTTTGAGTTCACTAGAACCACTTTTAGTAAAGTCAAAGAAATTATTCAAAACCGACTTTCCTTGAAAAAACATTTTTTGTAGCCGACCTAAGTAATAATGTAATAAGTGTTATAGCATTTTAGAATCCTTATTAAATGCGCTAACTTTTAAAGTTACTTGCCAGACTTGCGTGGTATAATTTTTTTTCAGGACCGTCAGTTAAAGTAGGGCGAAAAAATGATTTTCAAAAGGTGGTTCTGCAAAACATGACATCTTCTTTCAAGCTGGAGCAGTTAGCTCAGCTTTTAAGGTTACAAATTACAGAAACACTATTAGGGATGAAATAAGTAAAAAAAAAAAGGCAAAAAGTAAACATTTGTAGCAACAGGAAAGTAAAAACTGTTACAGGGTGACATTTTCCACAAAAAATTTTTTTTTGCTATGATTTTAAAAATACAAGACATAATTATTTTTTTATATTTTTCTGATAACTGTTATGACCTTACCTATCATGCGATTTCGGCTTGACGTCGACTTTTGGGACACCCTGTATAAACTACCTTACTACATAATTATGATCAAAAAAATAGTGAATGTTCCCGGTCCAGTTTTGCGGGTAGTTTTTCACATCTTGACTTAATATAAATTACTGTTTGGGTCCACACTAAATGATTAATTTTGGAACATAATCAACATTATCCAATTTGGGTGGAATTAATTTGATCCGGCAAACGAATCAAATATTCCTTTACGTTTTCCTCGGAGCTATCCACGTTTTAATTGAATCTTAGATAACTTTATATATTTTGGGTGAAATTATTAACTTCAAACAAATTTATTTGTCGGTCGATTACAATCTTCCCGTTTGCTGTTTATTGATAGAATTATCGATACATGGAATGGGCTACCTCCTGAGTTCTTCCCGGCAAAGTACATATAATATCGACACCCAGACACAGAACAAACATCTCTATTCGTCATACTAATGTTTGTCCTGGGTGGGAATCGAACCCACGACCTACACAGAAGACAGGGTTACTACCAACTGAGCTGTGAGGCCATCTAATAAACATGCATAGTATTTCATGTGGTGAATTACCACTAATGACGTTCTGGGTTCATTGAATCGGACTAATTGCAACGCGATGGAGCCGTTTGGTGCTGCGAGCCTGGATTATTTTAATGAACCAACTTGTTAGGTGAACTTAAATTAACTTCACCTTTCAAATGATTTACCACGACATATCACAATCCCAGGGTGAGGTATTTTCCCCTGCTTTATCTATCTATTCGAGTCACTGGTTCTCTCGAACCAGTGTGGTGAAAGGGTTTTAAGTGCCCCTCAAAGAGGCTCCTTTCGTGCACTTGAAACACGTCTTCGAATTTTTAGTTCTAGGATATGTCGGTTTCCTCACGATGTTTTCCTTCACCATTTTGAGAACGGGGTATTGCGCACATAAATCTTTCAATCGAAAAATTCGTAGGTGCACGTCGGGATTTGAACCGGCTACCTCCGGATCCTCTGACCTTAAAAACAATAGACTCAGTTATCATTTTTTGTGGGTTCGATTCCCACCCAGTACAAACATTTGTGTGACGAAGATGATAGATGTTTTTCTGTATCTGGGTGTTAATGTATGTATTTATAAAAAAGTATATATGTATTCTGTCAGTTGTCTGGATCCCATAGTACAAGCTATGCATAGTTTGGGGCTAGATGGCGCGGTGTAAATTGTCCACCAAAAATTATTATTATTATCACATTTATCCAGTAAATCAAACCTAATTAATCCGACAAATCGAATGACCATCAAAACTTTTATGCAAATGTCACCGTATGGCTTTTCTATTTTCGTTTATGTCAAGTTGCGTCGTTCCAAAGCGGACACGACAAAATTGCATCGACTCAGTAAACCAATTGATAACATCAGGTGGGCATAATATCGGCGCGGTGAACCGAAGCGGCAACATCAAAGGGAGTTTGCCTTTGATGTGCCGCCAAGCGCAGCCTGACCGCACGGCTGGCGGCGAAAGTAAAATAATAGTCTTAGTTATTAAATATTTGTACGTTACGTCCTTATCTTTTTTTTATGAATGGATGAATTTTCTTCTTTTGGAGCAGTGGCTCGGGTGATTACTACAAAAAATGTCGTTAAGAAACCCGTCGGAACTGAATTAATTTCGGAGTTTCCTCTTGGCTGATAGAAAGTAGATTTATATGTAAATATATCACCTATATAAGATATTCCATAGCTGACTGGCCTAACAGCTCAGTTAGCTGGTAGTTACCCTGCCTTCTGAGCTGTAGGTCGTGGGGTTTCGTGATTTGTATGACGAATATAGGTGTTTGTTGTGTGTCTGAGTGTTGATATGTATTATATGTATGTAATATTTATAAAAAAGTATACAAGTATTTAAATTCTTAAATAAATAGCTTGGACACGTCAGTAAGTTGAGTTAAAGCTTACGTGTACTCGTACGTATAGCTAAGTTCAAACTTCGTTGGTTATTAAATCACATAAATATGCATATTCATCTTAAACAAACATTTTGCGAACCGGAAGTCATATGGGGCATTAAAAACGTAAACCGCTTGATTAGCGTTCGTGGTTTGGCATAAAACCCGGTATAAAGCCGATACAGAATGTATTATATACAACATACAACTCCAATTTTCTTACTAAAGCCCTTTAGTAATAAACCCATATATAATGTTTCAATTATGTTTTATTAATTAGCTCTAATTAATTTACATGTAACGGCATACTCGCGCTACGTTTAAAATTTATTTAGAACCACTCGCAAAGTCATTAGTAATTTTTATAACTTAAGAGTTGTTCATTAAAATAAATGAGCAAAGATTTTTGCTAAGGCTGCGTCGAAGCCTTTGTTTAGACCGTGTCGAATATCAAATAATTATTCCATAATTCAACAAAAAGCTTTCTGCATTTGTTAAATTAAATTAATTCAGATTGTTTTGATTTTATATATATATATAATTTTTATTTATCGCTGCGTACTGATGTTATACCAAGACTAAGAAAAAGCTCATACATAGTGCCCATCATTAAAAATGGGGTAAGTAATGTTTCAGCTAATTATCGTCCAATATCTAAACTTAGTATCTTAATAACTTACTCTAATCTTCTCGTAGTTATGTTGCACTTATGCCTAGAATAATGAGATTTTAATTTAAACTATTATATTCACCTGTCAAAGCTCTTTAGAGTCAGCTGCAACACAGGGAAAAGCTTGCCTGACGTATTTTTCTTTCGCAATATTATTGACAGACATATTATTGAATAAAAAATTACTACATATATTATTATTATAGGCCCTAGCAGAATACCAGCGTTGCACTGCTCGCCAGTGTAACACATGCTGAGCTAGGTGCCTATTGACTCCGGCCACTAGTTACTCCATAGCTAATATTTAATTAAGATTTGTTTTTGTATGTTTTCGTATTAATTTTGTTTGTTTTTCGTCTATTTATATTATTTGTGATTTTGTATAACAATTTTTTTGTGGAGTCAATAAAAACTTTTTCTTTCTTTCTTCTATATCAGTGCAACTAAATAAGCTGAACTCGTGAACATTATTATTTCAATTGATCGTCTCTAAGTCACTTAAAATCTAACAAACTTTATACAATATCTATACAAATAAATAAAATTGGAGTATCTGTTTGTAATATTAAAATTACCGCTTTTTACTAAGTTTATATGGATGTATTACACGTTACATATACCAAAACAACATTTTTTTCAATTTTTGCCTGTCTGTTTGTCTGTCTTTCTGTCTGCCTGTTTGTTCCGGCTAATCTCTAAAATGGTTGGACCGATTTTGACGGGACTTTTACTGGCAAATAGCTGATGTAACAAGGAGTAACTTAGGCTACTTTTCCGAGGGGTAAAATAGAGGCACGTCATAAAACCGAATTCCACGCGGATTAAGTAGCGGGCAACAGCCAGTCATTTTACATTTTATTTTTTATTTTTTATGTAGCTACGGAACGAGCCGACGGCCCACCTGGTGGTAAGTGGTAACCTCGGCCCATAACAACCGATGCGACTTGGGTCGTCCCCTACTAGGTACGACAATACCCAAGTCGCATCGTATGCACCCATAACTATGAGACGTGTAGGTGGAATGTCCACCACACCACACCTTTCAAACCGGAACACTTTGTATATTGAATTAATGATACCTATATTGCATTAAAATAACATTAAAAATAACACAGTAACGCGAACGCGTTACTGTTTGGCGGCAGAAATGGGCATGGTGGCAGTACTTCCCTGGACGAACTAGGCGAGTTCTACTGCTCTTAAATTTTTACATACGAGTTACATAACGAGGAGAGGTTGTATTGTTGGCGCCGTTAGGTCGCGTCGTTGCGTCGTTCATCGGCACCCTGTGGGTGGAATCATACCTTATCTTGTTATTAATATCTTCGCCACAGTATATATTTCGGATGACTAACAGTAATGTAACTGCAATTACTAAAACATTAAAAAAGATTTGCCTTAATATTGTGAATATATTTGAAACTTTCATCTGGTAAGCTTTTTATTTTCAATCAGGACCAGCATATTGTATTGAATGATGGAAATACATAATACCTGAATAAAACTTTTGTAAATAAAAATTTTGGTTTTACTGGCCTCACAGGTCACTTGGTAGTCAATTCTGCCTTCTGCGCTGTAGGTCGTGGGTTCGGTTCAGCCAGGACAAAAAATTGTGTGACGACCATAGATGTGCTTTCTGTGCCTGGGTATGTATGTATGTATTAATAAGGTATATAATGTTCTATCAGTTGTCTAGTACCCATAGTACAAGCTATGTTTAGACACCATCTAGCTTAGTAGTCTGTGAGAAATGTTCACCAGTATTGCCACAGATTCATTGATGAATTGTTAATGGCCTACCATTTTAAGTATATACTTAATTTGAATTATACTACTTTCTTTTCTAACTTTTTATTTACTCTGTGTATCTGTGATAGCAAAAGCGGTTTGAATGAACTTGAATAGGACAGAAATCTACTGTGATATCTAGAGAATGGCGGTCTTCTAGATACATATCTTGGAATTCTGATTCTACTGAATGTGTTAGTAAATTATTTCCTACATGTTTGTCTTCGCAGTATTAGCTTTCAAAATGTAAGCCCATGGCTAACCGTTCATTGTCGTAGTCCCCATGACTGTCCCCATAGATTGTTGACATGATCTGATCTAATCCAACCTAGCCGCAGGTCTTAATACAGCTTAATACAGAAATAAGATAATACCCGAGTAGATTATATATAGATATTATATTATCGAGAACATAGTTCATAGTTTATTCATTATGTTTTATTACTATTAAAAAAAATTAGTATAAAATGAAAAAAAACTTCATTATATGTAAAAAACAAAATAAATTGTTAAAAAATTGTATAAGCAATACATTTGAAAGAAATTATACATATTTAATTATACGTACAAGATAGGTTGTACGAATTTCACCCAATTTCCCCAAAAACATACACTTTAAATCTATAGCGAAGGAGTAATAATGATATTAGATAAATTTAGGGGTGAAAAGATTACCTACTAGAATCAACCAAAAATTATAAGGACTCCTATTATTCAGCCCAAACTGAGCTGCCGAGATAGTTTGTCCATTCATTTTAATATCAAAAATAGGCGACGCTTTGCTTCAGTACGAAAAGGAAAATAAAAAGTCGTAAATTGCTTTTTGCTGAAGGTTAGGAAACAATTGACCGTACTGTGTAAAAAGGGGAAGAAAATATACAAATAAGCTAAAATAATAGCCAAATTCTATTGCATTTTATTTTATTAAATTCTAGATACATTTAGAACTAAAAATCTACGTAAATAAGTTTAAGTAGGTACTTGAAGTAAAATATTTCTACAATTGATTACAAATGATACAACATTGATATATTATAAGTGAAAGTGGGTAATAAAAATAATTAGTAATGAACCAGAATTGATACCATTCCGGAGTCGGTGCGTTTGCAAAACATTAAGCACTTCAGTTAATTGATTCATTTCATTTGCGTTATGGGTAACCACTTGAATTTGTGTACGTTTCATTCATCCTAAGCGTTTGTTTAATGTATTTATCTCAAATCACTACATTATCCTTTATTCAGATATCTTTCACTTAAAACAGTTTTATCACATCGTAATACTTAAACATTTATCTGCAAACCTATGCTAATTTTGTACTGAAATATCTGTGTATGTAAAGATTGAAAGCTCAGTTTATTCAAAGTGAGAATTTCAGTTCAACGTTTAGTGCATAATTAGCTATTAAATGAATTTAGAATTAATTTGAGGCAGTTAAAGTTAAACGTCCAAATCATTTACTTGAGAATTTGCCTTTCTACATGAAACTTTACGACGTCTAATTAAAGTTGAGTCCATGAAATTTGGAGCTTGACTTAGCCGGTTGTTATATTTAGCTTTATTACGAGTTTATTTAGAGTCAACCCCAAATCTTATATATAAATTTAATTATTATATTTAAGATCGTAATTAACTCATTTAAAAACTGTAGAAAATAGGTATGAGATGGATACGAAAAATTACTAAGAAAGCTTACTTTTTCTTCTTTCTATCTCATATATAGTACGGTAAGTAAATGAAAAGTCAACTTATATAATATAGTGTGTCTTAAAGCATAATCTGTTTATTTTTAATCAAACTTGTTTGACTTGCCTTATAACAAGCAAAGTTACTTAAATCAACTCTCAAGTTGCCTCTGCAAATATTACCTCATGTATTACGAACGAGATGTTTCATAAAATTTATCTCGAAATATTTGAATTGAATTTTTCTTACGTGTAAAGACAAAAGTCATTTCTTATTCCGTTAGTCACTTTGAAACTTGAAGATGGAAATTTTTATGTTCCTGTAATTGCAACGGAAGTCTTCAAACCGGAACACAGTATGCCGAGAGTACTTTATATCCTGACGGCAGAAATGAGTACGGAGAAAGTTCCGGACAAACACTACATAAAATGAATCCCATAATAAATCGTACTAAGTATATTTTTCTCAGAATTTTATTCACGGCGAAAAACCACTTCGTAAAAATTCTCTTTTGGAAAATTTTACTTTTGCAATAGCAATAGATTCATATTAATGTATCTTTTTTTGAAAATCCCAAATAATCATGTTGGATCTACGGCCACTAAAATAAATAAAACTATGGAAATGAAATTATATTCAATGAAAATACGACTTAAACAGTGATCATATAATAATAATAATAATAATAATAATAGCCTTTATTCAGAAAAAATATTTTACAGAATAAGTTACAGAACAAAATTTAAAACTAAATCTGTTCTAAAATTTGTTTTTTGCTCACTGTTTGCAAGTCTGTTTGCCAGTCGGCAAAGGCCTCCTCCAACCTTTTCCATTCCTGTCTTTCCTGAGCGACCCTGTTCCACATAACTCCTCCCACTTGTCTGATGTCGTCATCCCACCTTTTCTGTGGTCTGCCTCTATTTCTTTTACCTTCTCTAGGATGGAAAGGAGTATGCTCAATGTGAAGAAGTCACACAGATTGAAAAACCGTGTCATCAGAAACAAGACAAAGGTCCTGGACATAACTTGCAAAATCAGAAGACTCAAATGGCAATGGGCAGGGCACTTGATGAGAGGACAAGACAAATGGAGTAAAACTGTGACACGATGGTACCCTAGAGAAGGTAAAAAAGTGATCATATAACGCATGTAAAAAAGCGGTTTCTCAAAACACACTCAACTCAGTCCGTTTGAATCCCATTTCATCTGCACTGACAAAATGCTTTTTCAAAGGTTTGTAATTTGATTCGTTTAAGAAATGTACTGTCCAGTTTCCCATTTAAAAGCCTCTTTACAGAGTGAAGCCCACAGGCAGTTTTCACCCACAGAGCCTTTTACTTTGAGATAACTCGCTTTTCGTGATCATAATTATTTGCAACGAATATCATTTCACATTTCACGAGCAGATTTTCCATAGCGTGGTCGCGTAGTGGTTTCGCCACCGAATTCAATTCAAAGGTCACTGGTTCCTAATCCATTGAAAGGGGAATGACCACGATAATATTTTATAATAAAGAAACAAACTACTGTTAATATTTGTCGTGACACAAATTAACTTTTATTTTCATGACGGTAATATATGTTTTGGGTAGAAATCAAACTCTTAAAAATTACCTACAGCGCAAAACGCATGCTACTACCAAATGAGCAGTGAGGTCAGCCTAAAAATAGCTAAGTGCTAAACACTGCCCCATCCCTGTTCAAACGAGAAATAAAACAAAGTGGATTACAACAATTTCGCGATATTAAATTAAATTCAAAGCCGTTAATAACGACCCTTTGGCAGGCAAAATGATTTACATTATTACCCCTATGTTTATTTTAATATTTTGAAGTTATGGCCTTATTGAAAAGGACTATTCAAATTTGATAACATTATATTCCAACCATCTGTTTCTGGGTATACAAAATATGATTTGCTGAAAAATATGCAATAAAGTTGCTGTCAATAAGGTTAAGTATATAATAATAATAATAATGGTGGACATTTCACACAGCGCCATCTAGTCCCAAAGTAAGCTAAGCATAGCTTGTATCATGGGAACCTGACAACTGATAGAATACATATTAACTTTTTTTTTTAATACATACATATAATACATATTAACACCCATACACAGAACCAACTTCTATATTCGTCACACAAATGTTTGTCCTGGGTGGGAATCGAACCCACGACCTACAGCGCAGAAGGCAGAGTTACTACCAACTGAGCTGTGAGGCCAGTCAATATCAATATAATTATATTCCAACCATTTGTTTGTGTCATTGTCATTCATACAAAATATAATTTGCTGAAAAATATGCAATAAAGTTGCTGCGGTTAAGTATTGACTCCGCATATGCACCAAATAGCATGTGTGAGAGGGCTTTAACGGATATAATAGATTAGTATTATATTGATATCCAGTATTGAACAGATAGTTTACGCAAATTACTTACAACCCTACCTACTTATTGAGTGAAGTTTATTCAAGAAAGTTTTCCGGAAACCCCGACAACCTCGTTAGGAGCACTCTCAACCGTATCAGACTCTCCTTAAGTAGTACTTATGGAGTTTACGAGAGAATTGTTATGCTACTTGAATATGTCTCTGAGGGAAGTTCAAAAGAAGTTATGCTTATCAAATTATAAACAATATTACTGAGCGTATCTACATACGAGTGCTTTGTATGAATGCTTTGGTGAAGATATATTGCGCAAGAATCTTAACTGCAACTTGTTTTGAATGGACTATTTTATCGGTTGAAAGTGTTGGCAGAAATATAAGTAATTGTAGTTACCTAGAAATAAAAAATAACCCACCTTATGAAGAAATGCTGAATTAAATTCCAGCAGGAAAATATGATTATATATTCCAAATTCTGTTTTGAATGTTTAAGTGGAGAATGTAATATTAATGTTAAGTTTTTATTGTTTTAATTCTGGGAATACTACATAATCTTCTCAGATGGTGCCGAAATTTTGTAGTAGATTAGTAAATTTTTGTCGTAGTCGCGTCTTTCCATAAATATAACAATTCAATAGACTTAGGGGAGACTTGAAGGGTCTTGAAGAGTCTACTAACTAAGTCAATTTAGTCCTTGAAGTAGTTTAATAAAGCTTTCAAGTCCCTAAAGTCTTTAAGTAACTATAAAGGACCAATATTAGTAAGTTTTAATGCTGCGTGTGTGATTAAGAGCTAAGGATGGGTTGCGTCAAGATGGAGCTCAACCGGGCTTATAACCCGTGATTTTAAACGTTTTTAATAATGAAAATGAACTTGACATTATTATAACCGTATTATTATATCGACCACGTCTGTCCTCTAACGTTTTACAAATGTGATTTTCTGCACGCATTTCGTATTATTATATTTTATAAGACACGCATTGCCTGAATAAATGATAAGCGAGCCTTTTACCACAATCTCACCTGGCAAGAGAAGATGTGTTTGACAACGTAACACGCTTCTCTTGAAGATAACAAGGAATGTAAAAAAACACAGTTTAATGTTTAAAACTTAGCGTATAAATAGGTTATTTTATGTTATTTATTAGGCAACTTTAGAGGGTCGTGACGTGACCGGACACGATTAGTATGGTTTTCGCTGAAAACTAGCGCTGGGTCAGCATTATGCTGGATACACACTGCCAGCACAATTCAGAGCGAAAGCCATGTTTGCCTTGAGCTCTGCTACGCACATAAATTTAAATCACATAGCTTTACCTATATAGTTCAATTAATTGTGTAGTAGTTCGTATGGTAAATAAAAACATTTTCTTCTTCTTCTTCTTTCTTCTTCTTCAGTTCCATTCCTGATTATCCACATAATGAAATTGGAAGCAAAATACGTATCTACAGATAAATAATAGTTTTTTAACGTTAGCAAAACAGAATAGATGCTCAAATCGTGTTAAAATATGATTCTTATTAATATCAAAATATATGTGCTTACAGTTACTTTGTCTTGCAACAATTTTAAGTTCAAAACAGTTAATACATCGAACCCTTGGTGACACCCGAAACAAAATTTAAAATTCAAATTAATCTTGGGTCTGACAAAACACAAATTAAGTTTGTGACTTTCGCAAAAGTTGGTCGATGCTGCTGACGCAGGATAAAGGTCTGTATTGGACGAACTTTGCCCCGTTGCTAAGTTGAAGAGTTTTGACATGTTTGGAGAGGAAAGCAGTGTGCGCGGTACCCAGCATTCTAAAGCTCCCATAATAGGGATGCAGGCATACTATCGACAAGCGAGTTTGAATGGTCTTTAATCTAAAAAAACTCTACGAAGCTGATGCGGTATTCTTTATACAGGTCTTTCTAATCTGAGTTACTAAATATTGATCTCAGGCAAACGTTTTTATTCTGAATTTTCGAGTAAATAAATGTTCGAGTAAATAAATACACTAGAACTATTTTTTCAGAAATATTTGTTATAACATCATAACCAGCCCCTTGGAATTTTAAATTAAACTTGCCCCGGGCAAGTAAACGAGTAATTTGTAACAAAAGTAATCGTTTACATTGCCTTAGTTATTAAGTAAACAAGCACATTGTTGGTAACTAGTTTTTGTCTGTACAATTAAGCTTTAATATCATGTGGGCTTACTGCGATCAGCTTATCTGAATATTACAGTTGCCCCGGGCAAGTAACTCGAGCTAAATGACTATAAATATCTTTGCATTGCCCGCATTTGTTAATAACGGGTGAAAATTAGTGAACGACCAAGTGTTTTGGGGAAAAATGGGTTCTGGAAAGGACGTGAAAAAATCTTCTTGATTTGGCCTCACAGATCAGTGGGTAGTAACCCTGAGCCGTAAGTCCTGAGTTCGATTCCCACCCAGGACAAACATTTGCGTGACTGACATAGATGTTTGTGCTATGTCTGGCTTTTAGTACGCATTATAAATGTATTTATTACCACAAAAGTGATACCCATGTACGAGCTATGCTTAGCTTACTTTGGGGCTAGATGGCGCTGTGTGAAATGACAACCAATATTTATTTAGCAGACGATAAACCATACCAAACATTTCAAGGTTGTCTGAATGTTTCAACACCATACTTGTACCAAAAAGGATTTGCTCTCGAGGATTAAGCACAATATATCCTCTTCTCTAAGCTAAATACGGTGGCAAATCTTCAACGGACGAAACTGACACAAGTTCTACTGCCTGAGAACTAGTATTAGACAATTAGGATTAATACCTTATATCCCATCAAGTTATTACATTTGCTGATTATATCACTGAAGACTAACTACTTATGTATAATTTTGTAGATAATATAGTCGCGCCACTTACACCACAATTGGGCAAACAAACATCAGTAATTCAACACGGCTTATATAACATTCCTGCGTCATTAGCCGGGGATATTACAGTTTCTGGAGGTACCGCAAGGCCCGAAATGAGAATACTGTGATTTTTTTATGTTATCACCGATGATGTTAAGCGACTATGTAGCCATGGAATTTCCACGCAACGGTAATTGACTGGTCGGTGATTGAGTATATGAACTACTGAATAAACTCAGCGTTGATTTTCAGCCCAATAAAGCATAATATAAAACACAATATTTCAAAAAATTATTGATAATATAATGGTAACTGATAATTGATAAATTGATAATATCAGATAACTGTAAGGCATTACACACAAAATAAATATCATTTTTCTTATAAATTTTTTTTCTGTATCGTATAATTAATTGTAATCTAGCTTTAATAAGGAAGGAATAATTGAATGAAATCGTTTGAAGGACAGCAATGCTGATTGAACTAGCCATTGTTCCATTTAAAATTATTCCAATTTGGTATGATTGTTCTCTGATCATATTTCACCAGAATTTTTAGGATCATTTTTTTGATAGAACAGGCTTAACTCGTAAGGCGTTTTTTTTTCTTTACTGTTTCCTCCGGCATATAATATTGTCATAAGATTACTGTCTTTTACCTGCATTGTTCTCGCCCCAACACTTGGTTAATGTTTAATTCATGTAGTCGGTTCAGATTACAGCATCAAAGCGCGGCCTGCCAACATGTCACAACTATGAATATTACAAAAGGTGCGACGCTCAGTAAGGTTTATCATGAAAATCGTATCCCACCTGAAATAATTGTAACATTTTAATGCTAAACCATTTGACTGGCCTCACAGCTCAGTTGGTAGTAACCCTGCCTTGTGCGCTGTAGGTCGTGCGTTCGAATCCCACCCAGGACAAACATTTATGTGACGAACATAGGTGTTACACACACACATACACAGGAACATAAAGCTACCATAGTAAACTATAGGATACTTCAGGTGCCAGCGCTTACAAAGGAATTTTTGCTCACTTATTTCAAGCTTGTACAAATAAGCCGAGGTATAGTTAACTCACGCAAATGACTTCATCTTCCGACGCGACGGACCGACGCCAAGCTGGCGCCTCAGTGTCTACAAACATATCTATCAAACTTAACATTAAACCCCAAAAGAACCTTAACACAAAGCAATACACACTATTTTCACAAATTCTACCCGCAACCTTGTTTGGCGCCCGCCATGGGACCTACTGGATTACGTCATATCGCATCTTGCCAAGTACCATGAAAACACACCATTATAAGCTGACCCCTGTGACAGAAGCTCTCATTTAAAACGACGTGTCTTCGGTAACAGTTACACGTAATACCATTTATTGGGAAAACAGGTCCAAGGTTGTGTTCTGGATGTACAAATAAAGTCATTTGGAGGATAATAATGTAGGTCGGAACTGTACGTTACGTTGCAAAGACTCGGAGGTGTGCCAATTTTCTTTGATTTCAATATTTACGTGATTTTAACTTTTAGTAGATTAAAGGGTAAAAACTTTCAGGTGCCTGCATTCGTATAGGCCTACAAATGCAAACTTCTGGTTGTACTAAAAATATATGGATAGAAAAACTCTTTATTGCACACCAAAACCAGAAACAATAATTGACAAGATATTATAACTATTACAAAGGTCACAATGGGTGGCATTATCGCTTAGAGTGATCTCTTCCATGCAACCTTTGGATGGACAGGATAGTTATTAACATTATATATTTATTAATAAAAATGTACCGTATTGTTATTGTATTCTGAGTTATTTAGCTGGAAGAAAATGCTTAATTAGCATTAAGTATTTGTCTATATTGTGCTATAAAGATTTTTATCTATATGTCTAGCTACCACAATTCGTGGGTTTCGATGGCGCTATGTTAAATGTCAACCATTAATATGACCAAAATGTATTTATCACTAAATTTGGATGTCTATTTAATACAGGTAATCGGCAAGTATACAGACTTGTTGAATGTTATATTTACATTTACGTTTGTTTTATAAATTAATAGCACGGAAAGTCATTATTAAAAAATATGAGCAATGCTCATACTCTCACCACTCAGTACTTATACTTTGTCAAAATATGGACAAAAATTATTGCTAAAACAGAAACAGATTAGCTACGCCGTAGCAAGAGCTAAAGCGGTACAGACCGCTAAAACATCAGACTACTATCCGTAGCAAGTGCTACAAGCTATACAACCCACTTAAACATTCTGGTGTGACAATCAGTGAGATTTAGTAATATATTGCATCAATGCTTACTATGATTATAACTAGATAGACTTAGTATCATAAAAATAAATATGCATGTACTAAAAAACCACACATCACATATTAATGTATTTTGAAAAACTGTATTTCCACATGATCACAAATTTAGCTACTGAAGCATAAAATCAACACTTACTTTGATCGTTCTTCAAATGAGGCAAATTCGTTTATGGTATATTTCCGGTTCATCTGTGGACAGTGAACGGGAGAAGTAACTGTTTTTACTAAATTTTCAACCATAACTACATAAGAACTTCATACAACAAAGTATAACTCTGCTTGTTTGGAGTTCTTGTATTTTTTTCGTAACTCATAACGTCTTTCAAAACTTTGTCCAAAACTTATACTTCTGGACACTATAGTAATAACAATGAGAATATAAAAGCTTCATTCATCACTGATATTTTGACTAATAGAGTATTGTAATTATTTATGGAATGCAAATTTAAGTAATTATCTTTTAAATTGCCTTTTGCGTTCGGCTGTACAGGACAAAAATTTAACGCACTGCCAAGGGAAATTACATTTTGTAAATAACGCTGAAAAAACGGTACGAGATTGCTCTCATCCGCCTGTCGTTTAAAAACTTTTAACGGTCCTTTTTGTGAAATCGAATAATGGCGTGAATGGAAATGGACATTTGGTTTTTATATAAATCATATCATGATTTTCGGAAAGCCTTCTTTTTTTGGTACACACGTTTATATCAGGTGCAAATAGAACTGTAAAGGTTAATTTGGTGAAATACGTTGCAGGTGGGTACAAAAGTTTTTAATAAATGAAAGTCTGTCAGTTGTAAAAATAATGGTAAAAAATGATTTTGATTTGGAGCTCTTGGGTATAATTTGCATTTTGCTATAAAAATATAACACATCTTTTTTTCTTCCATCTGTTTTGCTTTTGACAACATAGCAAAGCGAGTATGATATGATGAAATTGGGAACTAGGTACCAAATAAGAGCTACCAAACATACTGTCAAGCGTTTGACGCAAGTTTTTCAACTTGAGATGGTAGCTAGCCAGCCGGTTTGTTTTATTAGTTAACTAGTCTTACATATACCTTACTGTATAAAATCTGTCTGAAATAAAGGCTTTATTATTTTGAATGTTTTTGTATGGTTTTATAGAATTGATGATAAAAATATTTTAAAATATCTCCATTCTATACTTGATTTATTGATTAAACTATGGCGATAAAACATTAATTTCTTCCCATTTATACCGACAGTAACCGAGATAAAAAGTTTACCGACCTTACGTTTCAGGTCGGCGTTTAGGCGCACGTATCAAATTAACATACGTGCAGAGTTTCGTTATGGGGGTTAACTATGAAAGGGAGATTTAGTTCGAAGGGTTAAGCATAAAAAAAGGGAAATTATGAGGCTCCTTTAGGAGTCTAAATTCAACATTTTCAAACAATCACAGCTCAAACATCTTGAGAGTGAAGCCACAAAATTGATAAATTTTATGAGCAATCTACGCTAAAAATTTAATGATTAAAAAAATAAGTAAACCATTTAGTATATTTGTGTATATTTTTTAGTATACTGAAAATATTTGCTAGCGACAAATGTGTTAAAGTGTATTTACAATACATATATATGTGTTCTATCGATTATCTGGTTCCCATAGTACAAGTTATGCTTAATTTCGGGCTAGGTGGCGTGTGAATTGTCCACCAATATTATTATTATTATATTATATGAATGGTCTGTCATATAAGATTTTGATAAGAATTTCACCAATAGTTTAATTTTTTTTTTTTTTTTTTAGTTTTTGTGCTACAGTGTTGTGTTATTGTATATTAATTAGCTACAAATAAAGATTTTTTCTTTCTTTTCTTTCTTTCTTTCTTTCAATAGATCACGAGGAACGTCTTTTTATTTAATTTACTCGTGAAAATTGTCCGGCCGTATATACTTAGTGCTACCCGTGCGAAGTCTGGACGGGTCAGTAGTAATCTAAATGTAGGAGATCGCGTCCCTGGAACTGTGGGCTGGAGTGACGCAGGGCGCCGACGGTGAAGGACGCCACGGCGCCGTCCAGTCTGGAGACGAGACTGGAATTTGGTACCGATATATATGTGATATATGTTCAAGTAATATACCCTGAATAGCGGCCTTCTTAATTGTTCCATGGTTAGAAATAATGTTATAACGTTATGCTAGTCAAAGAGCCTACAATATTGATAATCAGCATAACTCAATTTCATTTCTTGTCTCAAAACCAAAATATGAAATTTAAATTCAGGGAAATCTTCTCCGTCGCAAACACGCATTGAATATTAATAAACCTAAGCTGTGAACAAATCTTTAGCCGACATTTACTTTACGTGATATTTTTACAAAAATCCTTAGTTTGGTGTTAGGCCACAAGATTTTTATTCGAATATTGCGGACACCAAATTACGATGTAGCTTAAATCAGGATCAAACGCTTTCGAAGGTGTCAATTTTATACCAAAGAACTGTTCGCTGCATACGCCCTACTCTGATGAAACCTACTAAGTCAAATAAAAATAAATAAATAAATAAATAAATATTGGTGGACCTTTCACACAGCGCCATCTAGCCCCAAACTAAGCATAGCTTGTATTAGGTACTATGGAAATTAGATGACTGATAGAATACATATTTACTAATTTTTTTTTGTATTTAATTGATAACTAGATGGCTAGATGGTCTCTGGGTGTTAATATGTATGAACAAACATCAATGCTCTTCACATAAATGTTTGTCCTGGTGGGAATCGAATCCACGACGTACAGCTCAGGAGGCAGAGTTAGGTACTAACCAAGGAAGGACTCACTAAGGAAAAAATCGTGGGCAAGCCGCCATGTCCTAAAAACATAAAATCGGTCACGTATCAAGTGCACGAAAGGAGCCGCTTTGAGGCGCATTTTAATTCTTTAGGAACTGGTTTTGAGCCAGTGACACGAGCTTTATTATAACTTCCTATTTTTTTTTTATTTCATAGCCATTTCATTTCATAGTGGTCGCTGTTGTAAAGGTATCTATTGTACGAAGGCCTTAAAGAGACTATCAGAAGTTTAAAATCAGGCCAGGGATCAAATACTTAGCGTGTACCTACTAGAATTCAAAGCATGTACGCAATAAATTTGTACGAAGGAGGTAAACGTCCTACGCGACTCACAAATACTGAGATAAAAAGGCATTTTCTTTCACACGGAGTTTAAGATACAGCACGATTTTCACCGAGAAATTTAATACATTTCATATAAACGGGTGTTGCGAATTACTTTGACTTTACTTACTGGACGCAATGCAATGCGACTTGAGTCATCTCGCACTATGGTGGAGAGGAGTTGAGTCGTATTGCTGTTGTCTATGGGCAGCGGTTACCACTTAACATCAGGTGGGCCGTCAGCTCGTTCCGACACCAGAATCACATAAAACAAAAAAACGTTAAGGTGACTCCTGAGTCACCTTAACGTTTTCTGTCCGTTCGTCAGTACCTGTACTGACGAACCGACAGAAAACAGTATTAAAACAAGAGGGACCTGATTAGTTGGGCTAACGAGGAAGACGGGACAAGGTATAAAATAATTACTCTGACAAATACTAGCCTTTCCTTGTTGACCAAACAATAGGTTATAATCAGGAGTCATAACTGATGCAGTACTGCAGTGTTAACTTTTAATTGATTGTGCTATTATCATAAAATATACTATTGCTAAGTTCGAGTACTATACACTGTACATAGGGGCATAGTCAACAAGAAACGGGGTATAAATATAATACACCCAAGGTAGTGTTTACCTACTGATATTTTATGGGCAGCGAAGGAACAAGGTTCGGATCCAAAAGAGAGGCCGTAAATGCACACAATTAACGATTCCTACTGTTTTCCTCTTGATCACGAATCGCTAGTTACTGAGCTGTCATCTCTTAAGGGGTCGCAGTGAGTTAGCATGACCAGTGTTTTTTTATGTTTTGTCTTCACTTATACTTCGGTTTATACGGGATTTGAGAGCTTGGTGGCCTAGTGGCACACACCTCGAGTATCATTCCGGAGCTTGCCGATTGAAATCCAGAGGTACACCAATGGCTTAAATAATTTATGTGTGCGGTACTGACTTTCTCAAAACGGCAAAAGAAAACATCACAGCTGAATGCTCTTTCGCGTGAAACGATGACACTTAGCTAGAAATCATAAAATTACTGTATATATCTACCGCAGAAATTGTTCACAAATGTATGTGAAAAGTTATCCTTCATTCTTTTATTTCCAAATGTACAATTTACAACGTGTCCCAAAGAAAAGAGGAGAAAAGCGGGAGTGAGGTATCACCGTCGTTAATGCAATATAACGGAACGTAACGAGCTAATAATTTACAGTGACGGTCGAGAAATTCCCGCCTTACCTGCCGTTAACATACAGATAAAGTGCGAGTTAGACATAACATGTTGGTGTTCTTTCAGTTACGGTCAATATAAAATTTGTTTCATTTACTTGAATATATTTATACATACTTGTTCATTTTATTTCGTTGTATAAGAAATTTCCTGGCTGAAGGTTTGTTCCATACAAGCAAGTTGATACACGCTGTTCTGTTCTGATACCATTTGAGATTTTGATTCGTAACTGCGAACAAAAAACAAAATACACTCCGGACGAAACATTTTCAGGCATTTAAACGTACTACCAACATCAAAAAGAGAGAGAAATTAAGGAAATCCGTTTTTGCCATCGTTCTACAGAACCTTAAATACAATAGGATATATTATGTAACACGAAGCTCAAGTTTATGTGTTTGTGTCTATTATGTTTTATTTGCCCGTTGCTGGAGTTTCGACGGCGTAACTATAAATCTTAATTCTATCGCTCCACTTCCTTACAGCTCATGAGATAAGAACTTAAATATTTCCGTATATATTCTCGTACAGGAAGTACAAAGTACAGCTCAGCAAAAACCTGATGAACCTTCAGTTTCCGGTGTTTCTCCATTCATCTACATCTAGTCCAAAACTATGCGCTAAAAATGATAATAGAAAACATGGGCGTCGATGTTTTTGATAAGATTTTTAACCCTAGACCTAAAGATTATAATTGCAAGTATTGTTCTCCAAGTGAATGCACTTTTGGATAAAAGCATTTATTCTCTAAACATGCAATACATCTCGGTAACGCAGCTTGGAGTAAATAATTTCTATCGCTCGACCTACGTCTATATATATCCTGATTTTCAGTCATTGTGAAATGAGCTTTATAGCGTAAACTTTCTCATTTATTATTGACTGATCAATCGGGCGTCGCAAACGAGATGATCAAGTTCTCACAAGTGGATGAGAGCCGTCACAAGTGAGCTTACAAGTCATTTTCCTTTAAATGTATCCCCAGATTAATATAAAAGAGATGTAGAGTGAGAGTTAGGCTACATAATACTTTAGTATTCTGTGCCATTGCTCCGGTAAGACGATAAGTAGAATGCTTTGTGAGAATTTGTTAGTTATTGGTTTCACTTATACAACTGACAAATAGTGAGTGACCTTTGTCGAGACTAATACATATTTTGCATGCTGTGAAAGTGTTCCCATTAGGTACATATAAGAAAAAAAATTGTCTTTTAAAATGTAAAATATAGCCCTAAAGTTATTTCCATTTAAAATAGAAATTATAATCGGATGTAAAAGCACAAAATGTGTAAAAGTTCTTGTTTTTTTATGTAGAAATCTTTGCTTATCAAACGTGGAGTATTATAATACTTTTCTACAAATATCTACTAAATATCTTGTAAATGGTGTTATGTTGTAACAATGGATCTGTTTTTGTGACGTGTGTGATACTTTCAGTTGTGTAGCAGATATATAGAAATTAATAAGAATGTTCCCGAAAACTGAAAATTCTTCTATACGAAGATCAAACAAAATTAAAGACAAAATACGTTTTACTGATTGGGTCACTCCTGTGTAGGAAAATAACCAGAGATATGGAAAAACTGGATGTTGATGCCACTAAATATCTCTACACAAAGGGTAAGTTTGTACCAATATATTTGCTTAATAAACGCATACAATATTTGCAACTAAAATCCTAGGATAGTTAGATAAGCTTACTTAGGGGCTAAATGGCGCTGTGTTAATTGATTACCAATATTATTTATTTATTATTTAATTTATGAGACAGATTGGCTATTAAATTTCCTATACTATGAGTTTTATTTTGTGATTTATCATATCAAGGTTGAACCATTTGTTCAGTTTTCCAAACTTTCTCACTATCCTCCCACATAAATTCTGTATATTACTCAAATATTATATTTGGCTGGTTTTGTAAATGTTTTTGCCGATGACGTGGTGACAAGGGTCGGTCTCGGAATTACCAACAGACAGGTTTAGTAATAAGTTATATAAAATATATCTCTATGGTGACCTTTTGAAACCTGTATATTGATTGGAAATGAGTTTCCGAAGTAGCCACAGCCACGTTTCATTATACAAAGCTTCTTTGGCTTTATGAAATAATAAATTGTGTAGTGAAATTTATATGTGAATTATTATCGTGGGTTCGATTCCCTTCTAGGACCAACATTTGTGTGGCGAACATAGGTGTTTGTTCTGTGTCTGGGGTAAGTATTTATTTACAAAAAAAAAAGTAAATATGTATTCTATGAGTTGTTTGGTTCCCATAGTACAAGCTATGCTGTCTGGGGCTAGATGGCGCTGTATGAATTGTCTACCAATATTATTATTATTATAATTAGAGTCAATAAGAGTGTGAGGAGTGAGTGCTTCTTACGTGAATATACTAAGGCTGCCATGGGTCATGGGCGTGGGGCGCCCATCTGAACCAGCCTTTAAAACCACCAACTAATGCACGTTCAAAAGATTACAATAATACGACACATATCCATCCCTATTCATTCATTTGCCTGTGCTACTCTTTTAACTAATTTATTTTGACGTCCACACTTACAAAACTTTAACATCATAACAAATTGATGATATACGTACTTATCTACTTATTACATTCGGCATAACCGATAAACTACGCTTCCCTGTTGCCTTGTGATAGTAAAACATCTAAATAAAATAGCACCTAATCCCGATGGAATATCCAATACAATTTCACCAGGAAACGATTTTTATTACATGTTTTGTTTCGTTATCCTACTAATATTATAAACGTGAAAGTTTGTATGGATGTTTGTTACTCTTTCACGCTCAAACGGCTGAATGGATTTGGATGAAATTTGGTACAAAATAGCTTATATCCTGGATTAACACATAGGCTAGTTTGATCCCGGAAAAGTGCAGTGTTCCCGTGGGATTACTTATTCACCGCGGGGCGCAGCTAGTCGTGAATAAATTGTTCAATAAACATTCAGTTACATTGTTTTCTTAGAGAAACCAAAATTTCCCGTTGTTTTTATGTGAATAAGTTACGAACGGTAACATGCCAGTAGCAAAAGCAATACGATTTGGGTATACCCTAATACCCATGGCATGGGAAAACCCATTTTGCAACCATTGCGTCTCAGAGTTACGGGCTGAGTATATACTGTGCTGTGTAGACAGTGTGCTGTGTAATTTCACTGGCAAACATCCTGCGTTACGGTTACCCATACCCTTTGTAGAATACAGCCCAAAAAGCCATGCAAAAAAGAAATGTTACGTAGAGACATACCTACTTATCTCGGCAATATAAGACTCAAACGAAAGAAAGATATAATCATATATATGTTACGAGTACTCAACCTAAGTACCTATCAGCATACAGAGTTACGACTAAAAAAAGCTTCGAAAAAGCTTTTCTCACCTGCCCTTATATCCGTGGGTTCTTTGTTTAGACGGTACGTCCTGGATAAGTTGACAGCCCTGACATTATGCAAACATTATGCTAAGTGATGGAGAAATGGTTTTTTCAACGTACCCGCGGCTTATCTACTTATGTATCCGAAAAACCTTTTAGGTTTGTATACGTGTAGTTCTAACCAGACAGTTTACGGATCGCTGTGGAAAGGTTAGGTAGAATCAAGTGGCCTTTAGTTTCTGGAAACATTGTTTCAAATGGAGATGTTTTAAGTTGTATCTATGAAACCAAGCTTCCTAAATAAGTACTTACAACCTTACCCAGAATTGCGATTTCTTTCACTTCAGAATTGTGTATTTATGACGATATAATGATAATGGGGTAGAAATAAATGTATCATACTTATTTTAAACTAGCTTTTGCCCGCGACTCCAGCCGCGTGGAATTCGGTTTTATCACGCACCCCTATTTTACCCCTCAGAAAAGTAGCCTAAGTTACTCCTTGTTACATCAGCTATCTGCCAGTGAAAGTCCCGTCAAAATCGGTCCAGCCATTTCAGAGATTAGCCGGAACAAACAGACAGACAAAAATTGTAAAAAAAAATATTATGGTAGGTACTTATATGTACCGTGTATACATACATATTATGCACTTAGTAAAAAGCGGTTATTTTAATATTACAAACAGACACTCCAATTTTATTTATTTGTACAGAATATGCGGCAGTTAACATCAGTTTAAGTAATTAGTAGGTATGTTTGCAAAAACGCATGAACTTTTACGCATTTGAACGCTCGAGTTATTTGTCCCTGTTACTTTCGGGGTACCTTCTACCAATTCCGATCGTAACTTACCCTTTGTTTTCATTAGACCCTTTTGTGTTAAGCAAAGCCTATCCCAAAATTAGATTAGATTCCACTAAGCAATTGGTGACTACATAGGTCATTTGACCGTCTACTAAAATACCCATATTTGAGGGTGAGCGATCGAAATCTGTCGGATCGACATAATGTAAATGGCTCACGATAACGATAGCAATCCATATAACGATAAGTAACGAAAGACATTTATCTGAGGTTTACCTAATATTCCAGCACATTAGATCTTCGTGTAAAACATGCTTATATACTAATTAATATTTTTATATTATGTTGTTTTATTAGAAATATCTAATATAAAAAATTCACGTGTCACTCGTGTTTGTAACAAAACTCCTCCGAAACGGCCGATCCGATTTTTATGAACTTTGTTGTGTATATTCGGTAGATCTGAGAGTAGGACGTAAACTATTGTTCATACCCCTTAGTGATAAGGGTGGTCCGCCCCAATTCTTTTTTATGTTTATTTGTGACGAAAATTTTAATTTTATTTTTTCTTTGATCATCATTAAAAAATACATACAACCCTAAATTACCTACATTGTACCACCAACCCCTATTTTTTAATTGCGATATTAGTCCTTTAACAATAATTTTCACTATTCGGTGGACATTTACTGAAAAAAAAATATTTTTTCCTTTTTAAGCTAGTATCTACTAAAAATCTTGTATTTTCAGTACGCATAGCCGGCCTCATTTCATGTCATTTACATATCATGGAAACATACACGAGGAAGTAGGGATCTTATCTCAGCCTTTGCTTTCTCATGAATAACTCATTATCGATTTTAGGTTAGTATAGGTACATATTTATTCGATTGAATAATTGTTTTACTTTATCTATCATAATCTATGGATCTATGGGTCTGAAATAAATGATTTATTTATTTATTTATATTTATCGTTTGATTGAGACAAGTAGGTAACAGAGAAAAATGAAAAATAGATATAAATAATATTTAAAATAAATAGTAAAATAGTATTTAACTAAGTGCTAGACTGCCTTCTTATTTCCAACCCCATACTATTTAATTCAATCAGATTCAAATCTTCAAATGATAGATCCACATCACACTCAGAAGGGGCCAATATAATATTGGCAGGTAAACATATTACCGTTACGTTAGCTAATAAATTTTAATATTCTAATTTATTGTAGGGGTAGATACTTACTAGCCCCGAGGTAACCCAAAGGAGTTAGGATAGGTATTCCAATTTGCAATAAAGCTAACTGATATTAAGTAAAGTAAATACTATTTAATTATATAAATACGTTAAAAATTAAATAATGAATTTATTTTATGCAATTATCCACTTATCCTGGCTGTATAACAGTTGACCCATTCTCACATATTCTCCCATACACTATATGAGTATTTATTACATTATACTAATATACCACCAAAACACCCATAATAATTTATCTCGGTTTGCACTCATAAATTATTCCAAAAATATTATCATCCATTATCCATTATTAACCAAAATTCTTCCACGATTTAAAAATAGAATGCAAACAGCATTCTATTTTTAAATCGTGGATAATTTATTTTCTGATGACGTTAGCATAAATAAGAGGAGTAATTTGGACGGTATTACATTTTCTACAGGTACCTTCTGGAAACTTTGTACTGATTTTGTATTAGGTAATCACCAAAAGTCGCGTCCAGAAGAAGCTCAATCAATCATGAGAGCTGTACGAGTAGGTACATTTGTTCACGCCGACTTATTTACTCGTAGTTTAGTGATGGATTGACTAAAAAGTCCGGTGATTAACTGAAGGGTTAGTTTAGTTTGTTAAAAGTATTAGTATATAGTTAAACATTTCTCAAATAATATATTTATTAACACAATTCATTAAATGCCTAGTTACAATTTTAAAGTTTCAACTTCAAAGATTTATTAAATCATATTATTAGTTATTACTGCTTGGCGAGTAGCCTACATATAATCCGTATGAAATATTACTTAATAGTTATGTTTTTAATACTTACGTATAACATTTAAAACGTTAAGTATATTATTTACGTTGCCCTATACAGATTGTCCGCAAAATTACAAATCGGGCAGTTTAAAGAAAAAAGACCTATCTATCCGGACCTTATAGGTCCGTAGTATGCTGCAGGTGTTGCAGATGTAAATAGGCGACGGTACCTACCTACCACTTAAGTATCATGTAAACTGTAAAATATGAATATCTATATTCTTCTATAGGTCGCAAAGCGACTAAAAACAAAATAAAATAAGGGAGTACCAGAATATTTCAGATTCCTCCTAAAAATTTTAAAACAAACGTTCGCGATATTGATAAACATTACTTAGGAATGTATATTATTAAAAAAAAACAGGCTGGAAATGAAATAGAATAGCCATCAAATCACCAAAAAGATTTACAGGAATTGCGCATCATCTAGGAGGCTCGGAAGTTTTTACGAAATTGGGTTTGAAAAGCAGATATGACTCGTTAAGGAGCGCTATCTATAATACAGTGGTCACTTAACTGATGGATTCGTATTCGTTTTCTGATTAATTTCGTATTTGTTACTGACATCTAGTGAGTAGTGACTAAAGAATAATTATTAAAGTAAATAAGTCCAACAGATGGCGCTTCACAAATTCAAAGACAAATAACAGGAAATAGAATGAGGCAAATGTCAAAAGTTGAATATAGATATTTTGACAGCTTACTAGCAACATTTTCTGAGGAAAAAAATGTTTTTTTGTCTCTGGTCTCGTCACATGACCTCTTTATTTGTCCCCGTGATCATTATTGTGAAAATTCAAAAATATTATTCGCGTAATGGCCAAAATAAAAGCAGACATTGAAGATCTGCATGAAAGTTCCCTTGATAACAGGTAAATAAAGTAAGATGAGTGATATTTTTTTCTTGAGTTACATAATATAGCAAATAAGTGCCAGCGAAGGCCATCGTTTTTCGCAGTTGCAAGTTAGCAAGGAAAGGAATGTGAGGAACTCTTTCCGATTATAGCTTGTGATGTTATGATTTGTTGTGTTTATTCACAGTGCCGACGACAGTGAATATATGAACTTGATGAAAGACGATGGAGTTTTCGGTAAGTCCGTAAAGTTACGCACAGTTTATTCACAAATGTATGGTTAATCTAAATAATAATGAAAAGTCAATATTCGACAGGCCACCCGGCTCAAATTTCATAACAAATATTTAACTTGGTTCATCTCATTACCACTGTATCTATACGCGAACACTCGATCATTATTGAATTATGGTTAAATTTAATTACCTGTTATACTTTGGTTTAGTTGAAAGATCTCACTATATCTCGCAAGTTCTTTGAATCTACAGGTAATATGCGACATAAATGTTCTGTACAAGTCATTCTTTATCTAAAAATTTGATAATTCTGATTTCAAGACGAAAGAAGCAACCAAAATAACCATAGAGGTAACTTTTTTTTCAGCAAATTCTGTCACTTACAAGATAATACCTATGGCAAGTGACGATTGTAACACCACTATGCAAAACTCACCGGCACATGGTAAGTATTATATATTTCTTATATACATACCCATTCCTGCCGCCAAGTAGTAATGCATTCAATAACTGTGTTCCAGTTTGAAAGGTGTGGTTGCTAGTGAAATTACAGTTACATAAGACATTCCACCTTCACATCTTAGAATTACGGGCACATACAATTTCACTTGGGTATCTAAGTAGGGGCAGGTCCCATGTTTTATTGTTTATGGGCAGAGGTTACCACTTGGGCTCTAAGTGGGCCATTTGTTTGTACCATAACTGTAAAAAAATGCTTTGAAATTGGGTATTGTCTTGATGAACCTAAAAGCTTATAAAATGTGTATTTATAAACACATATATACCTATTATATTTGGAATAATAATGTGTTTCAAATGATAAGACAACTTTTAATTTACAAACAAGAGCATAAAATTATGTCATACATATAATTTTTGCTAACTTAACCTATAATTAATGTTTTTTTTATATAAAGTGTGATTATTTCAATTTCAGACACCACGTTTTATGTGATCAGTAATCCAGGTGAAGTATTTGGCACGCACAGCACAGCAACCACACCAAAAAAGCCTTACAAGCGGGAGCCGGCACAGTCTAAGGCAGTCACTGCAAAAAAGGTTTGATATTCACTTGACTTCCACAGTACGGTAGCAAGTCTCAAGTTTGTTTAAATTATGCCCAACTAATGTGATTTTATAATTATCACATAAAAAAACTATTTTCCTTACTTATATATTGAAACAAAGCATATATATATAAGTGTTGGTTCTGTTGGTGCCAGACTAAATGAAATGGTAGTTTATTTATAATTAATATTCTGAAAATTAAATGCTGATTTAGCTGTTACATAATTGGGAAATGTTCTTTATCTGTTAGTAAGCTTTTTTCTAAATTGGGCAATGTCTTACCTACTTTTTCAATCAGGACATACTTTTAAACAACTTCAGAAAAAGGAGGGGTTTCCTTTGGTTGTTTTTTGTGATTATTACCTCAGATCTCCGTTATTTATAAACCGATTTGTAGTTACTTTTATATTGGTCTCATAGAAATTTCATCAAAATCGATTTGATACTTTGGTTTGAGGAATCATTCTTGCTCATTCGCGATGAAGATGGTTTTTTCGTTTTGCTGCACAGAGTTATTATGTTATCTAAATACTGATTTCAGAGGGACGACAAAAGGCGAGCAACACACAACGAGGTGGAGAGACGACGTCGAGATAAAATCAACAACTGGATCATGAAGCTGGCTGCTTTAGTACCCAACTCGGGAATGCCTGACTCCGCCAGCAAGGGTGGAATATTGGCAAAGGCGTGCGACCATATTACAGATCTTACTGAGAAACAAAAGAGGTTGGTTGGACCTTATCTAAAATTGAATACAGTGGAATTGAGTCCAAATTAAATTAAATATCACATTAGAGTAACCCGTGGATTCTATTCGAGTCACTGGTTCTCTCAGAGCCAATGTAGTGAAAGGATTAAGTGCATCTCATAGTGGCTTCTTTCGTGCACTTGACACGTGTCTTCGAATTTTTGTTTCCTGACGATGTTTTCCTTCACCGTTTGGAGAATTTGGTATTGCACAAATTAATATTTTATGCGAAAAACTCAATTTTGCACTTTGAGATTTGAACCAGTGACCTCAAAAGTTCAACGACCGGTGACATCAAGCAATCTCTTAATTAACCATAAATCTTAGCGAGCTTTGCTCCAGTACTCCAAGATTTAATACACTTACGAGTTATTTATATCTGTTGTCTGGTTCCCATGATACAAGCTATGCTTAGCTTACTTTGGGGCTAGATGGCGCTGTGTGAAACCACCAATATTTATTAATTTGTTTCCCTTTCAGATTAGAGAAACTTGAAGTTGAAAATGAAAAGCTAGTGTTAGAAGTTTTAAGGCTAAACCAAGAGCTAGCGGAAATAAGGAAAGAAAACTCGTCGATGCGCAACCAAATGGTGGACAATTGTATAGTGTACTCGAGACAGAAAAACGAGAAATCGTAGCTCTAATTACAACCTAGTAAGGTTTAAAACGATGAAATACAAAACTGAGAAGGTGCTGTTTAATGTTTATCGTTAAAATCATAAATGAGATGGTTTTAGGACATCCCTAGTATGTTTTTGACTGGTACAACGACCACTTGGTATCGCTTTAGCACCCGAAGTCAACGCAACTGTAAACTGCATGCCAACTGCCAAATCGTTTACCAAATGATCTGTATTATTTCATTGTGATAAAATTATATGAGCTGATGGCCCAACTTGTGTTAAGTGGTAACCTCTGCCCTTAAGCAATATGGCTTGGGTCCTACCCTACGGTACAAGAAGACCCAAGTCGCTTCGTTTGCTGTAACTCATAATTATATATCAATATCAATAATTATAGCTTTTGATATTCTCTTACACAGCCTGCAACTTACCACCAAACAAGTTGGGAATTTTGGAACAAATTTTCCCTTAGACTTCTTATAAAAGGAACTTTGAAATCCTTTTAATTGGAATCCTTACAAAATAAAAAGGTCTCAGCATTGTAATACCTTTGCATTATGACGATTTTCGTGTATGACGATCGCAGTTAGCTGTTATATTGCAGTTGTTCAAAGTGAACTGCAAATTTGCAGTTTAGACATTCGGTGTTAGCTTACTAAGTGGCCAGTTTGTGCGCTAAGGGAACTAAAACGAAATATATCTTGTTATTACTATTAGCGGGATCAGATCCATTGTTAAATTTTTAGTTCACTTATTGTTTTATTTGGCTCTTTCTATGTTCAGAGCTAAAGTCGAAATGAGACTGATCCCGTGTATAGTAAAAGTCTGTTCAGTTAAGTATGTAGATAAGTTTATATTAAGTCGAAAACCGATGCAGTGAAAGGATTTTTTCATATTGAAATTCCTTGATCATTATGGTCTGCGTCATTTTATGTTCCCTCAGCTTGTAAAATTGGAACAATGAAATATAATAAATTTGATTAAGTAATACACATAAAACTTGTAGGAGTAAAATACTGTGTCGCAGGTATCAACACCCATATGGTCGTTACCCATATTCTGAAAACTTCTACTCCGAATAAAGATATAAGGTTCCACAGGTATAAGATAAACACTTTAAAAGAGAAGTTTTAACTTAATATCAGGCTACTTACATATAAAATAAAAATGTAAGATGCTCCCTAAATCGACCAGAAGTGAAAAGCTATCCAGCATATTAATTTGCGATAAAGAATCTGGATTTAGTCTTGTGTCCAAAGCAGATAGACCGACATTTTATCTTTCATGATGTAGAATCTACACCATGAAAAATAAAATAATTATCTAGACTGTAGGTAATTATTTTCCAACATTTTAGTATAGAGAAATCTGTGATGTCTAAAATAATATTTTACCATACTACTTTTTCGAAATTAAGATTTATTTAGTTTTGTGTGATCAGCCGATTAAGTCAGTCCAGTTTTTATGTCTATTTTATTATGTCGGGTTTTGACTTACGACTTGACGAGCCATTATGAATTCTATGGAAATCAATGTTTTTGACTTTGACTTTTGTTAAATGAAGTGAAATTTTGTGAGGGTAAATACTGAGACCTAATTATATCATTTCATTTTGGTCTGTAAGCTCTGGTTTGATAACGTAAGTAGAAATTTGGCTTAGAACTTACTTAAGTTTCATTTTATTGGTCAAGAAATCAAACTTTTCAATTGTTTTTTTAAATTTGTGCATAATATTATTGCATTTAAAACTTTTTCTTTGTTGAATGAACGTAAAATAGATATTTGTGAACATGTACGCAGCTCAGTGGGACATAATTTTATATTTTTTTATTTATTTCGTTCTAGTTTCAATATAATCGTGTTGTTGAAAATTTACGTTTTTTCTTTTCTGATATAATCAGGTACCTTAAAAAAAATAGGTAATACTTGACTGTATACATATATACATAATAAAGAAAAAAGAGACAATCATTCAAACTGTTTTATTCATTTGTCATTTGTTATTTAAAAAAAAATAAGAAATTTTTTCTATAAATAACAATTTAAAAACTAAATACTAATTGATAGTTTTGAGATAAATCATAAAAAAAAATCCTATTTTTTTTTAATACTAAAACTGATGAAATTAAATGAAATTTTATTCTCGACAACAACATAATTAATTAAATATAAAAATGCAATAACACAGGCAGCATACAATATGATGAGAAAACAGATTTTCTTAAATAAAAGCTTTTTTTTAAGGAATGTTGATTCGGCCACATGAGGCCAATGCAATCGATTCGAAGCGACCTCATTCACTGGAAACACTTTCACTAGAGGTAAACAGAACGAGATCAAATTATGAAAAAGTTACAGACGAGCATATGGCCCACTTGTTTAGTGACAGCATGCAGCTAAAATGTAGGTAAAACGATACACATTTTTTACCATTTTGATATTCGCTGAAACACTGAGGCTAGAGCGAACCGGATCAATTTATTTATGTGAATAGTCACGTAACGAGCAGAAGGCCCACCTAATGGTAACTAACTAATACTCTTGATCGATTTTTGGATCAGGAGCTTCCAATTCTGACCGAACCATACTCTGTTCTTTTGTTGATATATTTTCTTTTGAAACACTATCTCCGCTGTCCTGTGTAATGTCTTTACTATAACCAGACATGGTATCATTTTCCAAATATTCGTGATCTATTTTCGAATTAAGATCCTTATCCAATTTTGATTTAAGCATAATATTTTCCTGTGTTATATTTAACTCCGAAGGTTCGGCATTATTTTCTATATTAATTTCACAGCCTGATTTATCTGCTCCGCTCAAACGAAACATCCTGTTTATTTTGTCGATGGACCCTTTAAAATAGGACGCTGTTACTTTACACTGATCTTCTGGCCGTAGTTTAGAATCCTCTGTTCTGTTCTTAATGCATTTCTTAGTGCGAAAGTGCGCACTTAATATGTGCTTTGTGGCAAACTCTTCTTCGCAAACGTGACACTTGTGTTGTAGCCTGCCTGTAATTTGAAAGGGATATGAAGTTAAACTTAATTCAACTTAACTTATTAAGTCAACTTTAAACACACCAACGTTATTAAGTTCAATTTAACGTGGTTCTGTATACGTCTGTAATCGATATGGCGAACTAAACTCGCACTGGGAGGCTAGTTAAATCATTTATTTATCAAATCGACAATGATAACATTCAATTGAAATAAAGTAACATAAAATAACACAGTACTACTAATCTATTCAATGTTATCATATTATGAAAAACAAAAATAAAGATAAAAAATTAAAGATGCAACCAAAAAAAATGGAATAAAAAAATACAAATAAATAGTTGACAACAAACAAGTTAATCCGCCATAACTTAAAGTTTACTCCTTTATCGATTTTCATCTATACAAATAAATAAAATTGAAGTGTCTGTAATATTAAAATATACATTTTTTTACTAAGTGCATATGGATGTATACACGGCAAATATACCAAAACAACATTTTTTTAAATTTTTGTTTGTCTGTCTGTCTGTTTGTTCCGGCTAATCTCTGAAATGGCTGGACCGATTTTGACGGGACATTCACTGGCAGATAGCTGATGTAACAAGGAGTAACTTAGGCTAGTTTTCCGAGGGGTAAAATAGGGGTGCGTGATAAAACCGAATTCCACGCGGACGAAGTCGCGGTCAACAGCTAGTATAATATAATACTAACCCATATGTCGATCTACGTGTTTGTAAAGTTGCTCGCGGCGTTTGAAAGCTTTGGTGCAATACTGACAGTTAAACGGTCGATCTCCTGTGTGTAATCTGTGAACAAAGAAACCGGAAGTTGAACTTATGCCATTCATCCACGAAAGTGCTGCCACCACACCTATTTCTGCCGCATATAGGCTTAAAAACTAGCAGGTACAATATTTTACCGACGCTGAGAGGCGCGAGATTAACACCACATTTTTCAAAACCATGGGAAAACAGAAACTAAATAAAATGTAAAATAAATATTGGTTAATATTTCACACAGCGCCATCTAGCCCCAAACTTGTACTGCCTGTACTTTAGGAGCCAGATAACTAATAGAATATATGCTTTTATGCAGTGAAAAGGCTTCTACTAAGGCTGCGCCATGTTTAGGCACATTTCGTTACATGAGAGAGAAGAAAGATATGACGTAGAGAGAAACAAAAAGAGAGCTATATATTCAGACGCCACAGAAGTGGAGCTAAAGAGCGACGTATACATGAGACAAAGCGATAGAATAGGATAGTGTTAAGAAATTTTACTTCTACCATAATGTACGTTGTTGAACGCGCATTTTTTTCCTTATATGATATATACAAACAAACATAATACATTTTAACACCCGTCTGGGTCGTCACACAAATGTTCAACTGGGCAGTATGGTAAGCAAAAAAATCAATTCAGCTATTTGTTATATAGTACCAACCTCATGTGTTGTTGCAACTCGTAGTTTCTGTAGAATCCTTTGCCACAGGTACTGCATGTCAGTGTGAAGTCTTTGAGATGCCTCCGTTGGTGGAGTTTCAGATTGGTCAACGAAATGCTCTTTAGACCGCATGTAGAACAAACATATTCCTGAAATGGTCAATTTCAGTGTTAACTAGCTGTTGCCCGCGACTTCGTCGTAAAAAAGTATAAGTATTATATCAGTCTGGTTCCCATGACACAAACTGTGCTTAGCTTACTTTGGGGCTAGATGCTGTGTGAAATGTCCACCAATATTTATTTTATTTATTTATTTTTCCATAACTAGTAAACAGTAAACATAATTTACCTTTCCATTACGCTGCCTTTTATTGGCATTATGTTTTTTCATGTGCAGCAGCAAAGAGAAGTGACTTTTGAAAAACATCTTGCAGTGGTCGCACTGGCACGAATCTGCTCCACTAGAATACTGGAAAAATACATCGCGTGTGTTAGGTATTTGACCTTTATCACTCACTGTGTAGAGTCCAATATGGCTGAAATCGCGCTCCATTGGTCACAAACAACAAATTTAAATTTTATCACAATACGATAACATTGAAAATTCAATCTTGCGTGGAATCCAGGGATATGGTTCGCCCCTGAGTAAGAGCACAAGAGATAGATAAACGCAGGAATTAGAGAAGGACCCAAGTCGTACCTATTGCTTGTTATGGGCAGAGGTTACCACTTAACCAGGCGGGCCATCGGATCGTTCCGTAACTATCAAATAAAAAAAAGGTTGTATAATGTTACTTACCTCATGAGCTTTCTTATGTCTAGCGTAGTTAGCAGCGCCTTTAACGTTTTTCCCACAACAATCACACACAAAGTATTTGTTGTTCTGCGTCTGATTTCTGTGAGGATCGGAACTTGGAATTTTGTACTTGTGAATCTTACAGAAGTGAATTTTCAGAGATTTCGAAGATATAAATGTTTTTTCGCATAATTTACACAGACATTGCGCTAGATCGTATTTGTCGTGTGGAGGTGGCAGAGGTTTTTTGAAAATGTCTTGATCTTTACGTTGCTCTAAGAGATCCATATTTTGATCCATAAGTTCCTCGTTTAGACTGTTATCCTTCAACGGGCTGCTTTCAGCCCCTTTGAGGAACTCTTCTAAAACTTCAGTGGGTTCAATTTTAACTTCGCTTGGTACAGTCTCATCTTTACATCCGATTGTTACAGCATCATTGCTATCGAATTTAATTTCTTCTCCATCTTTAAGGAACTCACCTAAGAAATTGGTTTTAGCTGTACCCTTTATTTCACTAATATTTTTGGTATCAACCTCAATTTGGATATCAACATTTTCATCGCAATCCTCATTCGACAAACCCAGTTGGGCGAAATATTTTGGGGTAATTTCAGTAGTCATATTTTCTCCAAGCACGTTTTTTAATAAAGGCGTAGATGCTAAATTCCCGACTGTACCAGAATCAATGTTGCCTCCGTAAAGAATCGTTTTGATAGTCGGTGTAGATGCACCTGAAGGAATACTTACTGAAAATAGAAATACTTTTATTTTGTGACTGGTCTCACAGCTCAGTTGATAGTAACCCAGGACAAAAATGTGTGACAAACATAGATGGATATTATGTGTCTGGGTGTTTATATTGTATGTATTTACAAAAAGTATAATTATCCTATCACTAGTGTTGTTCCCATGGTACAAGCTGTGCTTAGCTTACTTTGGGGCCAGGTGGCGATTTGTGTTTTTTTTTTTGTAATTATGAAAACATAACTTATGAGGAATGAATTAAGGACACTAATACAATTGTAATCAATTGAGATATGCTGTTGTCTTATGGAAAATAGTTACCTTGAGGTGATACAAGCAGCTGATCAAGAGCAAACTCTTTGCTTCCTTCATTTTCCAAAGCAATTTCTAAATTCCTGTCAATTGTACAGTGCGGTTTGTCATCAGCTTTCTTTTTAGCGGAGAACTCCACACTTGCTTCACTAATTCGTTTTTTCAGTTCTGCTTTGTTGATGTAAAATTCTAGTTCACTATCTACTGGAATATCATCATCGCTACTTTTCTTCTTGGCCTTTCCATGATTCAATACAATACAAATATTATTATCTTGAATGGACAAAGCCACTGAATCATTTGCATTTTCATCGTAATTAACTAAAGCGGAGGTTTTATTGCTTTCCAAGCGGTCAATTTCAGTTTTACGGGCCAATAAATCCGTTTGGAAACATTGAAGTTTACTCGAAATGCTGTTTTCTGTGACCATATCCTCAATTTCTCTAGGAATTGAGTTATTAAACTCATTTATCGGGGCTATCTGGTTAGAGTCATCATCAAGATCTTCATGCTGCATATTTTGGATTTCAGTTCTTTCTGTTGGGTTATTATTTTCGAAATCCATGTTACTATCTATGTCTATAAGAGGCATGTCAAAATTCTGCGAGATTCTAGGTACATCTCTATGTTTCATAGTTTTGTTGAAAGTAAGATGGTCAGGTAGTTTAATATCATTAATGGTTTTTGGAGTATAGCAGTGATCGTCTTGTACTGAACGTGGGGTGGCGAATGGACTGAATCTGTAATACAAAACTAATTAGCCATTAGAAAGTGAAGTTTAATTGCTAACAAGCAGAAATACTGTTATTTTGTGACTGGCTTCACTCGCTCAGTTGGTAGTGGGTTCGATTCCAACCAAAAACCAACATTTGTGTGATGAGCATTGATGTTTGTTCTGTGTCTGGGTGTTAACCAATATGTATTTAAATGAATGTATTTACAAAAAAAAAGTATTATATCAGTCATCTGGTTTCCATAGTACAAGCTATTTTTAGTTAGGGGCTACATGGCGATGTGTGAAATTTCCACGAATATTTATTTATTTAATCATTATATAATCATAATATTAATTCCACCTTCTGCCTAGCAATGGCTGTCTTAACAATTTAATTATTTTATGATTTACCCAAAATCCATGTTAAAATCAGAGCCAATAGACAAGTTGTCATCCTGCAGCCAGTGGGAATCAAGTGAGTCATCAAGCACATCTGCCTCTTCCTCAATCACCTCCCGGATGATACTTGCTTCCGTAGAGGGCATCACCTCCCCGTCTAGGATGTCTGTTATGAAATTACGGATACTGGTGCACGTAGAATCTGGAATGAAATTAGATAATTGCATTGTAAATAATAATAGCAATAGCCTCACAGCTCAGTAGGTAGTAACCGTGCCTTCAGCGCTGTAGGTTGTGGGTTAGATTCCCAGCCAGGACAAACATTTGTGTGACAAACATAGGTGTTTGTTTTGTCAGGGTTTTAATAAATATTATATGTATGTATAAAAAAGTATAGTAGTATTATATCAGTTGTCTGGTTCCCATGAAACAAACCTGGCTTACTTTACAGCTAGATGGTGTTTTGAGAAATGTCTTACTACACTCAAGATCAGTCAACTCAAAACCATTTTTTTTTGAAGATATGAGTAGAAATCCATCATGAAATAACAGATTTATACAATATAATATAGATTTGCTTCTCATTAACTGGGATAGAAAAACATGTGTGAACCTCAAAAAAAAAAAAGCTTCATTTTGCTACTAATGAAATCACCCCCAAGCATAATCGTTCAGACACTGCATGCCTACTATAGCTTGTAATAATTACCATTATCATCATCTTTCATCTTTTGATGTGCAGGTGTGCTATGACCGGGATTAAATGGTATCCTGTAAAAGTTTATCAATGTTAATTTGTCATTTTGGAAGACCTCTTCAACAATACCAAAACAATGAGTTTATATTACCTTAAAGTCAAATTCTCATCCACATTCTTGATAAAACTTCCAAAACTTATAGAGTCTTCGTTGTTTTTGATCATCAAATAATTTCTGAACATTTTGTCTGAGGTCCGACATTGCTTTTTGAATTTGCACGATTGTTTCATATTGAAGAAGCATTCTTTACATAATTGGAATGTGAAGGAGTCATTTCTTTTTACCTGAAAATAGTGTGGCAATAATTACTGTACTATTATAAGCCCTGTCCACATTTAATATACCTGTCTATGCAAAGTAATGTGAAAATTGGTTTTGACTTTGAAATTATAAAAATGTTGCACATAATATATACACAGTGCTAATAAACAATATTATAGTGCTAAATACAGAAGCATTACTATTCTGTCTACTAAATTAAAAAACCATCCATTGCTACCTGAACAAAAGAGAGTTCAACTCATTTTGTTTTATATGGAGTAAAAGCGACAAAATGAATATTAGATTGGTCAAAATCAAACTGTGATCATAATTAGATGCTAATAGGATAGGTGCTCTTCTTCTGATGATTGCTGGGCTATTTAAGGAGTTCTGTGGGCAAGAGATCTTGTGGGTTATTGTGGCCACTAGGCACAAAACTTATTTCAATTTTCTATTGAAAATTGAAGAGAAGAGTCATTTGAAATTAGTTCAATGGATTACTTGAGACAAATGCAGTGAGTGTCGATCGCCATCATAGCTTTCCACATTACCTTCAGTTTGGCTAACTTTTAAATTGAGTAATTAATTAGTTCCTAATATATTGTGAATTGTTCTATGTACGAAAAAACATAGTATTAATACCTGCAAGCCAGTGGAATATACGAACATTCGCCGATTCTTTTCAGTGTATTGTAACAAGTGAGAGGGTTCACTATATTGCTGTAAGCAACCTCTGCAGAATCCTTCCATATTTCATCCATTGAGTGCACAGTAGTTTTCACAAAAGCTCTGAAAGAAAATATTTAACCATCTAAAAATATTCATCCAACCCGGACTCCCTTTGTTTTATTAAATTGTTTCCTTTTTATTCCGCCTTTCGACCGGCTGGCCGGCGCTGCCTGCTTAGCCAAATATATTTTATTTCCTTTATTTGGGAAACAAACAGTAAATAGGTACATGAATCATGTTAAATTAAATACATACTAATAAATAAAAATAACACAGAAACCAATGAAGTTTCCACATATAAACTGAACGTCTGATGCAAATAATTGTGGCCCAATCTTATGGTAGGATAATTATTTGAAAGACCTTTCTGAGCTGAGCACGACAAGAAATGTTCGTCCAGTCTGGCTTTACCGTATTACGCTACACTACTCGTGTAGTTAAGTTTAATCTATTCGTAGCATTGTATTCTGCTTGCAGAACGTAAGCGCATCAGCGGTGGCCTCATTCCGTCAGTCAGTGCCCTCGTACCCCTCAGTTCATTGATACGATGAACCGGATGAACGGTACCACTCTCTAGCCTACCTCTTCAGACTTCTGTCAGTTCTTAAAGAGAGTAACAGCATGGATATGATATATATAAATGAATATGCGGACATTTCGAAAAAAGATACCTACCGTGAGAACTGATAGCCCTATGGAATACCTAAAAAAGTTTCTTCCGAGTCGATGCGACTGAACCAAAAGCCGAAGGCTAGGTACCGTAGCTACTGAGCTGTGGCCGCTGTGGTTTATCAGATTCTGACATCAATGGATTGATGGCAAAGACATTTTTGACATTTTACAAGTCATCATGACATTTCGTTTCTTGTTAAAAAAACACAAACAAATAAATACAAAGTTAACAAAGTTACGAAAATTAAACATAAAACTATTCAAAAAAAATGGATGGTCAAGATTCTGTTGTTACCATCAACAAACCAGTGAAGGTGCTATATTTTAGTGATGGAGTAGAAGAAGTAATGGAAGAGAGGGAAGTGGAACAACAGGAGAGCCAACCAGATTCTGCATATGTAGACCCCGTATGTTATTTTTTAAACACCTATTTATACCTACCAAAGAAAAATAGCGAAAAAAATACAAATATCGATTTAAAATAAAATATGGTTACTTAATGTACCTACATGTTAAAAATGAAGCTGTATACCTCATTAGCAATATAATAGTATAAGCAAAGTAGAATTCGATTGATTTGCGTAATTAAATTAGGCTTTCATGTCTGTATAAGGCTGAATGCTAACTGTATTGTTGCTGCTACAGAGTTACGATATCTATTAATAGCAATAAAGCTTACTCATCTTTTCTGTATTCTATGAGTAATTCTTTGAACCAATGATGTTCCAAAGTAACGGATGTATAGCACATGTATGGTGCACTTTGGAAATTGTGGCACATTTTACCTATATCCACGACAAAGATAGGTCCTTAGTAATTACTGTATTCACACATAAGCTATTCAAACAATGAATACACTAAAATCTAAAGGCTATAAAATGCAAAGTGTGTGAATTTTCATCCTGTCCAAACAAATGCAAATCTTGTGACTGTCAACTCCATTGATATTTGGCAAGCAATGGATGGATGACATCAAATGTTATTGTCATGAGTAGATGTTTCAAACAGGAAAGACATGGAGTTAACTTTTCATTAAACATTTTAAATGCAATTTTGACATATTTTTTCATTTTGACCTGTTTGTGTTTTTTGCATGCCCCCTGTTGTTAAGCAGCTATGTAGCTAATAGTTGTACCATGAAATGCTTGAATTTTGTGCTGGCTCAATTCTTCCTTTTCGGAAAGCCCAAATTCATTGTAGGATTTGAATCCACAGCCTATTGAAAGCCAAAATTACCAACTGAGCCATTGTCACTTCCAATTAATTTGTCAAATAAGAATGATTAACTTCCTTTATTACACATAGTTATTAAGTATTTAAGTTATTTAAGTACGGGCTGAAGTTTAATTTAGACAGTTCACTGGATCAAAGGTTTAAAAGTTATTTGCTGCAATTAATGATTTAGGTCATCACTGCCATGTTAGTGCTCCTATGGCTCCTAAGCCACTTAACATTCTTCAGATAAAATGTGTTACTCCAAGAATCTCATTGCAACTTTGGCTTTTTAGAAAACATTGACGTGGGGTCCCTGGATATCACACTACGCTTGGAAATCTGGTTTCAAAATGCTGGATGTTATTGACTATGCCGGTGAGTCTTTAGCGAGTTTTTTTGGTATTACAACCCCAAAATACCAACTGGAAATTGCTGAATATGAAAGGATGAGGGAGGAACAGCTTAAATTGGAAGAGGAGTCAGTTGGTTGGGTGGCTACGAACCCAGGTGGAGATATTCCTTTGGTACTGAGTGAACCAATCACAGAGGACCATAATCGTGAACCACCTGAACAAGTGACCGCAGTTGACGCATCCATTCAACAAAAATTACTGCCTACTGTCTAAACTTTCAACCTTCACATAATTGAAAACTTCAAAGGCAAAATTAATATACTGTTTAAATATAATAATAATATATTATTAAGATTGAATCTAACATGATAGAATTGATTGTCAAGATAATAGAATGAATGTCATATTCATATTAATTTCTTACAGCCAAAGCAAAATTGTATTATTTATTTTTATTTTATATATATATATATAATATTTCTAAGACACCAGTGCAATATGTGTAGAGTTAATTAAAATTAAAATTAGTATTTTTTAAAATTAAGCTGTAAAATAATCGTTCTATAATCATATAAAATAATCTGTAAAACTACATTTTATCTGACTGAAGATTGTATTTCCCATAATGTTATATGGTAAAACTTGCACTAAGGGTAATTAAGGTTTTGTAACGCGGTCGAAGTTAGTTATAAATCAATGTTTAATCTTAGGATACCTCAGAGCAATTGCATTGAATTTCACAATTAGAACTAAAATATATTACACACACTGTATGATTTTTAATTTGTGCATAGTCTTATGTGTTTATTGCTCGGAGGTAATTGCTATAGTCATAATAAGTGTATATGTGGTAATCTGAATACGTCCTTTATATATTTAAATTAATTGTATATGGCGTGACATGTGGGTGCTATAGGAAAGTAATTAAATTGAATATAAATCAAGCAACTTTTTTTTTGTCCTGCGTTCATTTCAAAGTAGTCTAATGACTATTATGATGTCTGTTCCTATGATAACCATGATGCTGGCGAACGACATGATAACCACGGTATTTAAAATCGATTTGAGAATAGCGCCATCTGTTGCTGAGTAGCTGAACCAACATCAAGTAAGTCTACAGTTTATTAACTACCTTTCAACCGGTTTTTCGCATGCGTTCCTCGTTTATAACGTCTGTAATAGATGGCGCTGCACTGAGAATATCTTCCTAGGGAACGAATATCGTTACTAAAATCCTACTTTTACCACTACCGAAAGACACTGATTTTCTTGTCATGCAGATTTTTCTTTTATTTATATATTTATTTAAATCAGGCACCACATTAGTAAATATATACATACGGGACCCATATAAATAATATACCTACCTTAAAACAAAAATACCTAAATTTTGCTATAAAGCATTGGTAGTGCACTAAACGACACTGCTTCTTCTAATAAATAGGACATCCACTCTATGTATTTACTTTTTGGCATTGAAATGCAATGCTAACTATATTTGCAGTATTCGTTTCTCTGTTAATTTGGTAGGTAGTAGAGTATTCAAGATTAGGTAGGTACTTGAACCTTGAGGATAGAAGTTTACCAGATGCCGATGTCTCGCTGGTCACCTTCAAGTTACCTCAACTTGAGGTCACTACACCAGCGCATATCAATTATAAACGAAATCGATCTAAACCAAACTTAATTCCGTAGCCGTAAAATTCATTTTTACGTACCTTTAAAAGGCACAAATGACACCACGAATCGAATTTGGAACGTCGTAAGCGACGTGGCTCTAAGCAAGTGGTTTGCAACTTTAAGCGTATGTGATAGAGTTGTGATTCGAACGGCAGATTCGCGTATGTTATTGTTTGTCGGTGTTTAGCATGTGATATGTCGAAATGTAAACGGTTCGAGCGTTGTCCGCAGATCAATATGCGTGTTGCGCGAGCTTGTTTAAGCCGTCTGATTGGCCGACGTGCGGGGGGCGGGGCTGCGTGTGTGAGGCGGCGCGTCACACATCACCTTTTGGCGCGAAATAAGGCAATGTTCTTTATCCAAAATTTTCAATGGGCCGAATGTTCTTAATTCAAAATTTTCAATGGACCGAATCTTCTTAATTCAAAATTTTCATTGGCCGTATGTTCTTAATTCAAAATTTTCAATGGACCTAATTTTCTTAATTCAAAGTTTTCAACGAATCTTCTTAATTCAAAATTTTTATTGGCCGAATGTTCTTTATTCAAAATTTTCAATGGACCGTTTGTGTCTTCACTCAATTTGAATTTAGAATATAATTGTAAGCCCGTCTATATAGTTAGAAAATAGGTAGCGCTATAACCGCAAGTTTAAAAGCCAAATGCAGTTATTTTAAGCAATGGTCAGATTAACTAAATTATATTTTTTTTCAGCCGACTATCCTTCGTGTAACTGATTTAAAAATCAAAAAAATATATTGGAGAACTAATTTTTTCAGAAGTAACAATGTTACGTTAAGGACACAAAAAACTGAATTGTTTGTTCATTAGAAATTTATTAATTACATATTTCAAATCTAAATCTGTTGCTAATTAGGTATTTCTTAATTTCCGATAGTTTCCTTTACCGTTTAAGAACGTGGTAGGTAGGTTAGGTAACCTACTGCGCATATAAATCTTTCAAGCGTAAAAACTAATTACTTTTATTTTCATTTCATATCGTTATCATTTTATTCATTCCTCATGTATTTAAATCGTATTAATATATTTGTAGAAAAAAACCCTAGAGTAAGAAATCTGCTTATTTTCTTTTTTTTTTCATTCTGTTCAGTTTTCGTTGTCTCATTATTGTGTGATCTATGGTGTCCTCAGTCAATAATTTACAGCAACACATATTTTATATACTAATTCAATAATTCATTAACATTGCAGGTCATTCCGGACAATGTAACACGATACAATACAAGGCCAGTGTTGCCATAATTCCCCTAAATCTGTACCCCGTTTAGTTCAATAAAAATTCGCAAATTATAAAGAGGCGCGTGGTTGGAACCAGTTTTTGGTAAATCAACTGGAATTTCTGGTTTGGTCCGGTTTTGTGATTTTGCGTGGATTTGCCAAACATAATGATTTTGTATGGAGGGCATTGTTTGGACTAGTTTCGCTAGTTCACGCTGTTTTGCGTGCAAATAAATAATTTTCTATTAGATTCGTGGCGACGTTTACAACAACGCGTGCCTTTTATACACGTTACATTTACAGACTAATTTCTAATAAAATAAAAGAAAGAAAATACTTTTATTTGGCCACACACACATATAAATACACACCAATAAGAGAAAACAAAATATATAAACAAAAAGTGTTTAAGCTGTTACAATACATACATAAACTTAAACTTGGTTATGTTATGTTTAGTGAGGCAGGATACAAATAGGTTGTAGTCACAGCTTAATACCGCACTGAACCAACACCTAGGTATCTCTGTGGCGCTGGTATTCTGACTAATAAAAATAATAATAAACTTTATATGGAAAACAAAGAAAAATCACGTAAAAATAGAACACGTTTAGAATATGTGGTTCATTGAAACATGGAAAAATCTTGTAGCTAGTCTCTGAAACACTAAGAAATACGCTTATAACATTATCTACATGTAAAAACTGACGTAGCCATATTTTCTGACAGTGTTGCCAAGTTCTTTAGCCTGGACACTTATCTATCAGTTTTTATATCCTGTTTTAATGGTTATTGTTATTTAATGCCTAAATTTTGTATATGTGGTTTTGAATTTGAAGTTTCATCACTATCTATTTAATTAATCTCTATCTTACATTGTTATTGATATGATTATGTCTTTATTAATTTGTTATGTATAATTTACTATGACACTTTGGCTGACATCTGTAAGCTCATTATGTAATTTAACAAGTAAATAAATCAATTTTGGAAAAGAAAACCCATTGCATTCAGATTTGCAAAACGTTTTTACTTGTCTACTGAAAACTTAAAAATAATAATATCCTGAATAATAATATGTTTAATCTTTTCCTTCATAATGTTATGTTTAAAAAATGCTCTACAATATTAGATTCTTTCTTTAGTTTACTGCAATGTATATAAGGAAATGCAAATTCTAAGCCGATACAAAAAAATCCATTCATTGCAAGCTGTCAGTCAAAATTGCATGCAGCGGATCAAAGTGAAAGGTGTGTGCTTTATGCAAATTTCTATTCTAATCAATGACGTCGACTGCAATTCAATTTGAATTTTATGCCACGGAAATAAGGTATCTAGAGTGCTTTATTGCGAGCAATAATAATAATATTTGCATATGAAATTGTTGGCACTGGAAATGAAAATTTATTCACTTATAATAAGGTCGAAATGTGCTAATCTTATCCATGTGTTAGGACGTTTTGAAAGTGCAACTGCTACTAATTTGCATGCAGCATTGTCAAAAGGAGTTTTATTTTTCTAAAATGCCACAAAAGGTTTTTTAGCGAATGCCCGCAAAGTTTTAAATAGAACATCTGCTTCATGGGCTATGTAGGGTAATTTTTGGACATATAATAATCAACATAATTTGTATTTCAAAATTTATTATTTCTTCAGATAGTTCATTTGGTTTCATAGTATTTTGTAAATATTTCTATATCTAATTATGTCTGTGTACGTATTTTTATTGAGTTATTTACTGCACGAGCAAATGGCCCACCTCGTATTAAATGTAACCTTTGCCCATAACAACTTGGGTACCCCTACTTAAAACATGACCCAAGTCGTATTGTAAGCGCCCGTAACTCTGAGAAGTGAGGGTGGAACTTCTCAATTGCCTGTAATTTCAAAGGCAACTACACCTTTCGAACCAGAATGCAATGCGACCAGAATAATGCGAATGAATACTGCTTGAAAAAGAAAAAACAAATAAGAAATATAATATATATAATAGAAGAAAAAGACAAGAAAAAAAGAAATTGGTATAGTGGCAGTACTTCCGTGAACGAACTTGGCATAAGTGCTACTGCTACTACATGAACAAAAAATTCTAGAGGAGGGTATAAATCCTCTTTAATAATAACTGAATAACAATAACTGTGGCCTGAATAAACTTATCTTAATCATTAAAATCGATAATTATTTAAATTGGGATTTTTTTATACTAACCTTCTTATTTGCATCTGTATTGTTGCAATGAATCTTGGATACATCTGCCACTGCGCCATTTCCGGTGTGTAAATAATAACAATAAATCCCTTACTTTTTAAAGGGGTGTGTTGTATGCAAAATAGTTTAGAAGCGATGTAACTAAATATCGCATTCAGCCGCCCTTAAATTTTAACACGACACCTTGCTTAGGTATAGTTTCAGTGATGTTAAGTTTTTATTAAGAGATAATTGCAAAAGAGAGCGATCATAAGATTAATCTTATCTTAACAAACAGTTGTTAACAGCAGCTACTGAGTTGTAGTAATTTTGTCATAAATAACAATATGCTCGTTTCTATAAAAGTTTGACATTGTTAATTTATCCACAAAATAATACATTTTCTTGTCATGAGCAGATGATAGGAACAGCTTGATATCTGGTGTGTCATCTGCTCATTCTAACATTAACTTACACAAAATAAAATTAGTTCTTCAGAAGTAGAGGAAGAGGATGGTCGCAATTATTCCCCGACAAACACCGCTATAAAGTACTACTGCTATAAAAGCTTAGAAACTCGGAACTATGGAAGTTATCAAGCTGGTAAGCTTGAAGGTTGTCTGGAAGAAACACATTTGTTGTGTATTAAACTAAAGGTTTTGTATTTTCTATTTGACTGCTGTTATGTATGTGCAATAAGGAGTTCATCTATTTATCTGTATATCAAAGTCAAAACTTTATTTCCATACAGTTCATAAAGAAATGGCTTGAAAACTTCAATAATATTCAAAACATAAGATCACGCATACTTATCGCTAAGTTTGACGCCTGTTCAAACCCTATCCGACCCACCATGGGAAGAACAGCGAGAAATCCCTAAAGGAGGGCTTCCTTTTTTCGCGAGCATGATCCATTAAACAATGTGATATCTATGTATCTGTCTATGTTATAATAACAGTAAAAACCTATCAAACATTGTGGCCGCATTTTTAATGCAACAGCTGAATCACTGCAAATTCTAAAACTGGTTTAGTCGCATTCCGAAAATTCGCAAACCAGTTCCAACCCTCCGGCGACGGACACTTAAAGTTCTAATACGAACACAATGACCGACCGGGGAACTGGACAGCGCACAATGGGCATACTACCCGATTAATAGTGGACAATGTATGGGTAGGTCCGAGAGGTTATATTTAGGTAGAGGGTTCAAGGGTCAGCCGGGGTGATGGTAAATAGCGAGCTCCCGAATGATGGGGAGTGACGCGGTGGGCTGTCGGCCAACATGTCGGAAGTGAGGATACATACGTTGAATTTATGCGTTTTTGTAATGGGGAGGTGCGTTTTGTGCACATCAGTTTTGTAAACGCAATAAGGAGTAACTAAACGATATGTTATCAAAGATTTTTGTTTTATTGGTTCCTGGATGTTTCAATTTTTTCCGTGAATACGTGCCACTCCGCACTCATGTCAGTTATCTTGTCATGGTAATATATATTATACTCATAGTAGATAGATAGATGATAGACTCTTTAAAAAAATAAACCTTCGTTTAGAAGAAATTCATTTTTTTATTAAAAAAAAAAGCTGTGTTGTCACAGGAACACAAGCTGAATATTAATAGAAGAAAAACTTCGTGGCCTTTTGTTTTACATTTTTGTTCAGTATAATTACAAAATAAGTTATAAGTAGTAAGTTTCACAAATTATAAGTATAATCTGTGAAATACATACCATTCTTTGTTATCTTACTGACCTACCTTCGTCACAAAGCGTGAATTGAAAGTCGAAAAACAGTCTAAAAAAGTTATACATTTACAATTTCTTTAATCACTTTTCACGATGTAAGTGTTCAGACGTTTTATTTGCTACAGTTTATTGAGCGTCATCTCTCCCTCTCTTCTAGGCCTCACTTAAACGCAAAATTTTCTTTAATTTACTATTTCAGTCTACCGAATACCTTCCTCATCAACGCTTCGAAGCACATTTGCTACCATAAAATAACCCAGTTTTTATTATCATTAATTATATCATCAGAAAAAGTCAACCGGATGGAGAGCACTCGACATAATGATATCAGATCGAATCGTGGCGATACTTATCGGTTCAAATAAAGGACTCTTCTGTCAAATTGAAAGCCACGCACAAGCGTCAAGTGTGAAATTGGTGATCCTATCTGTTGGTACTTTTGTCTGATAGTTCATATTTTTTAGAACGATGGGTGTATTCATACATCTATACAAATAAAATTGGAGTCTGTTTGTAATATTAAAATAACCTCTTTTTACTAAGTGCATATGGATACACGGTACATTTTTTGTACATATATACATATAATTAACACCCAGACACAGAACAAACATCTATGTTCGTCACACAAACGTTTGTCCTGGGTGGGAATCAAACCCGCGATCTGCAGCGTAGAAGGCAGGGTTATTACTAATTGAGCTGTGAAGCCAGTCAAAAATTTAAACAATATATTAAGATTAATGGCTAATATTAAATAAAAAATTAAAATAAATAAACAAAAATGCAAACCTATAACACGTTAATAACGAACTATCGGAACCACAGCGGCGTAGGGTTAAGACCCCATAAAAAAACTGAATGCACAACGTGTCTAACCCTTTCACTGCACACAAAAAGACCAATTTTATGTGTGGCACTGGTGTCCCGTTTCAATAACGCATAATAAAAAAAAGAGAACTTTTTACCCACGATCTTTGGGGGTTACTTTTTTCAACGTTGAATCCTTAATTTGCAACAAGGTGCATACGCAAAATAGGGGATGCGTTGATTTAAATGAGTTCTATAGATAAAAAGTCGATAGGGTACGCTGCACGTTATTTTTTCCCATGCTCCTTACAAAAGATGTCAGTTGTATTGACGGCGATGTGTCGATCGTATTAATAATATTGACCTTTGTCGATATTTGCCTCAGTTGTGTTCTTGTGATCGATTTGTAATGGTACTATATTTGTATTCAAAGTCAAAAACTTTATTTCCATAGAATTCATAAAGAAATGGCTTGGAAACGTCAATATTATTCAAAACATAAGTTTGACGTCTGTTCAAACCCTATCTGACCATGTCCATGGGGAAGAACTGACAAGAAACCCCCTAATGGAGGGATTCCTTTTTTTTCGCGAGCACGATCCTTTCACGATCCCATCGCAAACCACCAATGCTTGCCTTGTATCGGCTTTATAATGTGTTTCAGTAGTATTTCTTGCTTCTGTGAAATTATTTAGTGGTCGACTAGCCTCACAGCTCAACTGATGTTAAATAAGCCATCTGCTCTGTAGGTTTATTTTATCCAACGGTCAATATCAGCTTATGTAACCAAAGAAATAAAAATGTACCTAATATTATTGTTTTTATTTTCGTATGAAATCAAACGTTCAAAGCTCCAAGTCCGGTTGTAAGCTCTTTCTGCATACAATCATTTATTGGCATACAGCCCCGCGATTTATTTTATTATTCATTTTTATTAACAGTTCATTTTGTTAGTGAAATGAAGAAAGAAGAAAGAAAGAAAAACATTTATTTTGGCCACTCACAAATACATTCTAATAAGAGGAAACAAATTCTACCAACACGTTTCAAAAGTTAAAATACTTATAATAATACTAATAGATGTAATCTCCTTAATACTAGTGTAAGATTATATACCTACCCTCAAACAGCAATTATCTGCTCCGTGCACATAGAGATGTGGGTACATAATGTTAGATACTAAATAATGTATTGCCATGTTCGTGTATGGATTATTAATTAGTTGTTCAGAGTGCTGAATAATTGACGGGCCATTCTGAGGTTCGACTAATCATGATATACTGAACCTTGTCTCATTAACAATATATCCATCTTCAATGACAGTTTTCTCTCGTTCAAATTCTTGACAAAAGCATTATTTCAACCCGGGCTGTCAACTGAAACAGCAATTCTCAGTCTTAAGCACACAGTCAAGTATTACTCAGACCGGCGGACTCCAGTTTATGCATGTTTTTTGGATTTTTCAAAAGCCTTCGATCTCGTCTCGTATGACATTCTGTGGCAGAAGCTGAAGGTCACGGGATTACCGCCAGAGTTAGTGTCAATTTTCAGATATTGGTACCTTAATCAGGAAAACCGTGTGAAGTGGGCGGGTGCGCTCTCGAGCTCATGCAGGCTGGAGTGCGGGGTGCGGCAGGGGGGGTTGAGCTCGCCCTCGCTCTTCTGCCTGTATGTGGATGCCTTGATCGAGAGACTCAGCACCATGTCTGTGGGTTGCCATGTTAACGGCGTGTGCGTCAACAACATAAGTTACGCTGATGACATGGTCCTGCTGGCTCCCTCGATCAGTGCTTTGCGCAAACTACTTGCTGTATGCGAGTCATACGCGGCATCACACGGCCTTCACTATAATGCCAATAAATCAGAATTTATGGTTTTCAAAGCGGGTACTAAGTGCCCCGCATTTATTCCGCCTGTTACATTAAATGGCACTCAGCTCAAAAGAGTGTACCAGTTTAAATACCTGGGGCACTTATTAACCGATCATCTGCGAGATGACGCTGATATGGAGAGGGAACGCAGAGCATTGTCAGTCCGGGCGAATATGTTGGCCCGCAGATTCGCTCGATGTACAGATGCCGTGAAAGTTACTTTATTCAAGGCATACTGTACATCACTGTACTCAGCGAGTCTGTGGTTCAACTATACTCAGAGGGCTTACAATGCTCTGCGAATCCAGTACAATAACGCGTTTAGGGCGCTGTTGCGGCTACCGCGCTTCTGCAGCGCTTCCACTATGTTTGCGGAGGCGCGCACAGATGGCTTTGACGCTGTGTGGCGGAAAAAGACAGCCTCACTGCTGAGCAGACTTCGCACAAGCACCAACAGCATCCTAAACGCAATTGCATCTCAATTTGATTCGCCTCTGGTATGGAGGCTCATACAGAGGACGAACTCCCTTTTAGTTATTAAGTACTAACATTAGTTTTAAGTTGATTTTATTTTATTTTATTTTGTGTTACTAATACTATTGGATTTTAATTGTCTGAAAAATAAATAATAATAATAATAATAATAATTATTATTCTGTCAATAGTCGATATTCTTTATTTCCGTCAGATATGGATGCCCAGTTGGTAGTAATACAGCCTTCTGCGTTGTAGGTCGTGAGTTCGATTCCCACCCAGAACAAACATTTCTGTGACGAACTAAGATGTTTGTTCTGTGTCTGGTTATTAATAATGTATTATATAGTATTTACAAAAATTGTGTACGCATTATATCAGATGTGATAGAACCAGTGACTTGACAAATAGTATTATATCAGTTGTTATATCTGGTACCCATGATACAAGTTATCTACTTTGGGGCTAAATAGCGCTATGTGAAATGTTCACCAATATTAAAATACTTCATTCTTCATCTGATAGTTGTCTCTTATTACAAATTATTGACAAAAGTATAGTATAAGTATTTGTATGTCTGTAATTTAAAACCTTTATATCCTTCAGATATGAATTTACGTGCTTTTTGGCCAAGACCCTCAGCAATGTCCAATGAGTGATTCTTAGTCAAGTTAAACACATAAGTCGTGTCGAATTGCGTCTGCCTTCAAGACGAAAGCGTATTCAATATTACAGGATCGATATACACCGTCCGACATCCGCCAATGAGATCTGAAACCAAACAGGGTACGTAGTTATTTGCTCAGTGCGAGATTAGAAGGAGCTCCTCTAAGTAAAGACAAATATGGCTGAGATGGGGTCGCGGGCGATACCATGCGTCTACAATCAGCTCGGTGACTGTGTCCATGGATTTGAGAATTCGTGGGATAATATTTTGAATACCCAGTGGTGTTAAGTTCGGGTCACTACCGAATCTTGCAAAATAAAAATTGACATACATATTCCTTTGTATTATTTCGTTATTTGACTCTCAAGTGAGATTTTTTTCCAGAAATTCTTAACTTATTACTCGCCGCAGTGAAGATTTGGTAAAATATTAAGTTCTCCCAACCGATGGGAATGGGTGGAAGGGATTGATACCAGTTTTTTTAGTGACCCGTATATTTTGAAGCTCGGATGTAAGCTACAAGATTGACTACGTGTGCTACGAACGCGTAGAAAGCCAATTCTCTCAAATTAAAATGCTATTTTAGTCCTCGGCAATGAGTAATGCTGTCTTATCATCGATATCTGTTCTTTTTTTTTTATTTTAATTATTCATAATATGAAAAAGATCTTAGACCTTAGGCTAACCGTTATAAGTAACAAAATAATGCAGGCAAATATACCATTTAAAAAGATAATTCACTTAAATAAATTTACTATTACTCTTAAGTACATCATACATATGAACATTTTTACTAACGACTACTAATAAACTGTTTAATTTAAAAAGCATGAGTGTGTTTTCAATGTCAAGTTGATCTTGTATTAGTGGTCAGACAATCAGTATTTTATTTATTATTTGTATTTAAAAACTGTTTGATTATCCGTATTTTGTATACTATACTCATGGCTACCAATTTAATCTAACCCTCTTAACCGTACCTACACATACCTTTATCAAGCGGGCAATTTTAGAGTCCTGTCCTGTACAGGATTTCCTTTTGCGACGTGTGCCTTCAAACAGGAAAGCAACCCCCTGCGCCCGGCACACCCTCCTCCCTGCTTAGTTGACGAACAAGTGTGCTTGAAGCAAGATATAGGGCATTCGCGGATTATTGTTATTGTACATAGTATCGCATGCCGAGGTAGTGGGATAAATTTACAGATAATTTAGCGTATGCATAAGTAATTGCAAGTTAAAAATCCGTTAGTTATCGTACCTAGAATTATACTTTAAATTTTATATTTTCAGTAGTTCATTTACAGTGGACTTACAGTCCGTTCAACATAAGGCGATTAGCTCTGGTGCTTTATGAAAAAAGGAGCAATTTCAATTTGTTGCCCTTAAAAACCACACGGCTCCTTTCGTTGAAAGTAGGTAGCGAGAAATTCCATCACAACAGCGGTCTTAATCCAGGGCTTAATCCAGCTACAGAAATGTATGTATTTAGAGTTTGAAGTCCAATCAAAGATTCGCTACTAGCGAATATATTCAGCTATGAGTAGCTGAATATAAAGTGTAATTGACCACTGTATTGGAAAACATACAGAATAAAGTATGATGTAGCGGAAAGAATTTTAGTATGATGATATAATATATATAAGACACAATCACAGGCGACAAAATCCTAGTGTATATATATTATAATAATTGTGATTTCAAAGGGTGTTTCTGTAATGTCTGCTATATCACTGAATATACGTGACCAATTTTAAAGCAGAACCCATTTGTTTGGTCTTTATACCCGGTCAAAATCGCGTCGTCTTAGTGCTTAGCCCACAAATCTAAACATGCGTCGGTACCACCCTGCTTAGGCGACCAAACAGGGTGGGTTATGTACCATCGCATGATATACAGTGCCCCTTAAACTTAAACGGATTACCTTTGATATATTACGTGGATACGCAATTCAATCTTGGATAGTCGATCTCGAGAGCTTATATGTGATTGCTTTTTGAGTTCCAGCTAGTAATTACCTACTAGCTGAGCGGAATAGATGATGTATCTTGAAAATGTATTCTGGGACTCTTACGTTCATGCGGAAAACTAGTGCCTTTTGAACTTCGAAAGGTTACTGTAATGAAATAAGTATGTTTCCAAAAATGTGAGAAGATCTGTCAAGTCAATATTCTTGATTATTATTATGTGCCAAAGATCATTATTAGAGACTAAAGGCAATCTTTTGGCCTTATGAAATGGCGTTAATTTAAATGAAATCTATTGTTTCCTTTACTGTCTTTCGTTCCCAAATATTTACTTTTTGCCAATTAAACAACTTAGAACCAGTACTGTAGACGAATTATTGACTAGAGTCAGAGAGTTCAGTGAAGTAATAATCATAGTACCTTAAGTAGTTAGTCTTAACAGTTAAATAATAATAAATAAATATGGACATTATATAAATTATACAATCGTTTAAATAAAAATAACTGCTGCTTCTTCTGATTCATGCAACCTAAAATAACATTAATTTAGATTTTTTATTTGTAGATGTTTTGGAACGAGCTGATGTCCCACCTGGTGTTAAATGCCTCTGCCCATAACAAGCAATCCGACTTGGGTTACTTCCTCACCTAGGTACAATAAGATTCAAGTCGCATCGTATGTGCCTGTAACTCAGACGTGGGTGGAATCTCATCTCATGTGCCTGTGATTTCACATACAAACACACCCTTCAAACCGGAACACACGAATGCATTACTACTTGGCGGCAGAAATGGGTATGGCGGCAGTGCTTACCTGACAAACTTACTTACTAATCCAAATACCAATTATAAATTTGATCTCAACCACAATCAACGTTGATGTATCGAGATATTGAAATAGCTTAAGAGCCAACGAGTACGTGAGTACCGAAGCGCCATTACTGTTACTATTTCTGCACCATTTCACGACAGGTGACATTCTGTAATAGCGAACAGGAGACAGGGACAATGTACCACACGTGCTTTCATCACTAGCGAGGCACCAAGGGCATTTGTAGGTGCGAGGGAATTTCGGATGCGGCATTTGATCCTTGGCCATTTTATTAATATCATTTAGGTGATAAAACGAGCTGATGTTAAGTGGTAACCGCCGCCCATGGCAATACGACTCAAGACCTCTCCACCAAATTACGAGATGACTCAAGTCGTATTGCGTTGCGTCCATCACCGAGACGGGGATGTTACGTCCCATGCACCTGCAATTTCACCGGCACCCACTCCCTTCCACCGGAACACAGCAATACGAGTGCGCCACCTAGCCCCCAATTAAGCTGTGCTTAATTTGGGGCTAGATGGCGCTGAGTGAAGTGTCCACCAATATTTATTATTGCCTTCTCGTCTTTTTAGTATTTCACGGCATGGAGATAGGGTATAATCATTCTATTAGTTTTACCCATAGTACAAAGTGTGCATAATTTGGGGCTAGATGGCGCTGAGTGAAGTGTCCACCAATATTTATTATTGCCTTCTCGTCTTTTTAGTATTTCACGGCATGGAGATAGGGTATAATCATTCTATTAGTTGTACCCATAGTACAAAGTGTGCATAATTTGGGGCTAGATGGCGCTGAGTGAAGTTTCCACCAATATTTATTAATGCCCTCTCGTATTTTTAGTATTTCACGACATGGAGATAGGGTAGGGTGTGGGGCGCACACACGAGGGGTGCGGGAGGCGGCGCGTGGACAGGCATTCGAAATGAAGAGTGCTCCTCAACTACGTCTGTCTGCCCTCTGTTGTCGGGTTCAATGGAGACGGATTGCATTTATTTACAAGAAAATTGCGCGTTTTATTTATAAGCAGCATTTTAGCCGAATCAGGTACCATATAAGGTTATGGTGCTCAGAATGTTTCACAGTCTATTCTGTGAAACATTCTGTAAATCTGTGTTCATATAAACTATACAAATAAATAAAATTGGAGTGTCTGTTTGTAATATTACAATGACCGCTTTTTTACTTAGTGCATAATATGGATGTATACACGGTACATAATAATATACCAAAACACCATTTTTTTTTAATTTTTGTCTCTCTGTCTGTTTGTTCCGGCTAATCTCTGAAATGGCTGGACCGATTTTGACGGGACTTTCACTGGCAGATAGCTGATGTAACAAGGAGTAATTTAGGCTACTTTTCCGAAGGGTAAAATAGGGGTACGTGATAAAACCAAATTCCACGCGGACGAAATCGCGGGCAACAGCTAGTACATACATATAATACATACATATTAACACCCAGACACAGAAAAAACACCTATGTTCGTCACACAAAAGTTTGTCCTGGGTGGGAATCGAACCCACATTATTTATTGTACCCAGATTTATTTATTATTATTTTGTGAGTGTGAAATAGCCGTTTCCATGCAAACTTAGCCCTACCGTGAGGGTAGTGCTACACCGCACTAATGGCGGACCAACATTTATATTGAAATACTCCGAGATGTGCGCAAATATCCGCGGCCGAGGAATGCGGGTGTGGTGCACTCCGAATGGCCTTTAATATGCTGCAGTTTTGGTTTATGGGGTACGCGTGAGATACTGCGTCCAATTGACGCTTTAAGAGCTTGATGGCATTGTCTTTCATGGGATTTGGCACTTATAGATCACGAAGGCCTGATACCTAGTTGGTAGTAACTCTCTCTTCTGCGCTGTAGGTCATGGGTTCGATTCTCGACCAGGGGGGATGTAAGTATTATTTAACAATTTTATTTTATTACGATGTAGATTGTCATATTGATTTAAGTTTTTATCAGATGTACAGAAAATAACACAATAGTAAAATTATTAACATGACATAGGTACCCTCGATTATTCCCAATAGTTCCCACTACCTCCGTTCCTACTAGGAACAAATGGGAAAAAATATCAACCTTTCCTTACTACGTTCTTACTAGTAGCTAATGCCTACTTACAATAAAATATAGGGTTTGAAAATGCGTGAAACTTAGCGATATGTACGCGTGACCTTATGTTTTGAATATAATTGACGTTTCCAAGCCATTTCCTTATTAACTGTACGGAAATATATTTTTGACTTTGAAAAAAAATATAACAAAACTTTTAATGGTTCCTTGTATCTGATAGGTCCATAATTTCACAAAATCAGAAGAAATACTAGTAGATTGTAGCTACTGCTAGTACCTACCTACATAGAGTAGGTATTAACTAAACTTTTATAGGTTATTTGCATCTGGTGATAGGGCCATTGTTTCTCAAACTTCCACGTAATGTTAGTTTTGGTTGAAAGCTGTGATATGCTCGGTGCTATATACACGTGGTATGTTACAGACGTGTCTTAACCATCCTTTGTTCAAATAAAACTATCGTATCCCAACACTCGTAAACAACGCCGTGAAGATATTTACATTTCAGGTAGCGAAGACAATTCGCGGCCGTCGCCATGCCAACGGCAAGATGGCGGGCGTCTGTGGTTTCCAACTTCGGCTCTAGTTCCAAATTGTTCCTCGAGTATTTTAGACCGGAGCTCGAATACGTACGTGCATAATTACATTATATACGTCGGCTATGTACGTCGGTCCCACTAATTACTGGTAGCGACAGCAGAAAACTGGCTTAGGTCAGTGGACTAACGAGTCCAGCCATAACTTTTGAAGACAATAGTCTAAAAAGTTAAAGACAAAGAAGGTTGCGTACGAATTGATGAAAAACAAACCACTAAACTTACTTGACTTTTATTTTTCATTCAGGTAGATACTTACATATTGTGTTATACACCTAACTTAAATTATAACAAAATCAAAGATATGGGAGACTTGCTGGAAGTCCGCTGATCGTTCTTATTTTGTTTAGTTGCTTTCGAAGACACATCACATTCACATCTTTATCTGTATATTCGAAAACATTTTTTCTTTTACTTTCTTACTCATTTGCTGGAGACGTGGAAATTCAGCAAATCGCATCATACACGTGTTTCGTACCATATCGTGAAACACGGAGCTTAAAGGTCTAGGTTTAGTCCAATATACTTATTATTTGCTGGCGTTAACTCGCGAAGCATACCATGCCATATCTAGAATATATCATAAGTTGAAACATCACTGAAGTCATCTTTGAGTTCCCATCGCTGAGATGAGTGTGATAATATGGGCATGTTTTGTAATAATCTGGAACAATAGAAATTATAAATTTAGCTGGGTTACAAACATTAAAGTCGTCGTACCTAGTAAGGGAGGACCCAAGTCGCATCGATTGTTATGGGCAGAGGTTACCACTTAACACCAGGTGGGCCGTCGGCTCGTTCCGTAACAGTATCACATAAAAAAAAAGTAGCATAAAAAAACTTGTACCTATAAGGTACAAGTTTTTTTCTATTGCAGTGTGAAAGATTTCAGCAAAACGCGTAGTCCGAGACAGAGGTTTACGACGGCTTAAATCGCGCAGACTTGTTTTTTATTTAACGAGAATTAGAATAAAAATCCTTAAACTAAAACATGCTGTTTAGTTTTCTTTTAACAAAACCATCTTAAAATAATGTTTAAAAAATATTGTAATCAATGCCTAAGCCAACACGCAATGAGCTATTTGTTAATTACGTCATTCAAATTTTTGTTTCTTGAAAAAGCTGAGTTTCTTCACTAGGTTTTCTATGACTGTTTTCTCAAAACGGAATCGTACACATGAATTTGTGAGCAGAAAACCTATTTGTAGAAGTCGGTGTCCGTACCACTCGGAAACGAGATACAAAACCATTCCTAAAAGAATTTGTATTTTTTTTACCATCCGTACCTCTGGGCTGAAGGATTAGTTAAGGAGGATTTAATAAGAGCTCCTTAGATAAGTGTTGCGCGAACGCTCTCCTATCTAATACTCATCGGAACACCTACACCACATCACCTACAAGCGTCTTCAGAGATAAGTTTCCTTCTTTTGTCATTATCTATTAACCCCTAGTATGATGTTTCTTCCCTTCTTCTCTTAAGGTTGGTTGATTAGGGTTGCCACAGGGAATATTAGGGAAGTTGACACAGGTAATCTTTGTGCATGGAATGCTAGTTAGGATAAGGACTACACTACTAAGTGACGCACTGACCCATGCAAATGTATATAACTGTAACTTTAACTTGTTCAAGGATATGTGCTTGTACCTATGTTAAATGACAGGGTATAGAATATGGAATAAAATATTTGATGATTACGAAGATGTTTCTCTTCGCAAAAAAAAATATGATGGACTGTTTGACTGATATTTACGTTGTTATGGTAACTCTGCACTGGACCTAATAAGAGAAAGAGTACCAAATGCTATAATCCGACGTGTGCTTCTGATCACCGTTGGGCTATTTTTTGAATAACAAATCAATGTATGAACTTGCAATAATAATCCAATCCAGGTAATCCAGCAACATACGTACGATTTAAGATCGCTTGTGTAGATACCTACATTAGTAACTAAAATTAGTACGAAAAATATATATTATTATTTTTATTATTAATCACTTATTATTATTTATTATACTTGGTTCCAATGAGAACGCACATCGAAAGAGTTATTATAACACTAATATATTCCACGAAGTTTGTTTAGCTATAAATATTACATTGTGGTCTGAAATGACGTTGAATTTACGCCGTACTATAAAGAAGTTTAGTTACCCTAGACTTTGTTCCCGTGAACTAAGTCTCATTGGTATTGGACTCCAACCTTTAGAGTATCTACAATATCACCACCGAATCTAACTTAAAACTAATAGCATCTTACACAAAAAAAATGATACAGAAATCCTTTTAATCCTTAAAATGACAGACGGCTGAGAACCCGAGGCGAAAGAAATAAAAAAATGTATAATTTTTTATTTCTTTCGTCTCTGGTCTCTGTATTTCGGTTTCATTAACGATAATCAATCATTCATTCTCGCATCATAATGTATTGCTCAAAAATCATTACTAAAACATTGATGCAAACTAGTTATATTAAAAGCGAATCGTTTTCTTCAATTATATGTAAGTTATTGCGCAAATACCATTTCTGTAATATGTCATTCAGTTTTGATACCTAGAAACATCAAACATTTTCAAAACATCAAAGAATCTCCAAAGGTACAAACTATCTTTCTGCATGAGACATCTCATCTCATGAAGATAAAACGTGCGTACAGAAATCAAAGTATATTCGCCGGATATTACTAACACGGTTATCCGGCAATCGCCCCGGGACATTATACATAATAAAGTATAGTATATAGTACGGGGTGTCATATAGTATAACATGTCATATAGTATGGAAGGGACATGAACCGGATATTGTAGGGCCTTTGGCGTTCGTCGAGGATATTAACATGTATTTTATTCGTAGGGCTGCCTCGCTTTCTCCATAAACGAAATATATTTTATATTTTTCTTCGCTACCGAAAGGGTTGTGTCTGACTAAATATCATGTGATATTAACAAAAAATCTGTTGCTTGACATCACAGTTCAGTTGATAGTAGCTCTGCCTTCTGCGCTGTAGGTTGTGGGTACGATTCCCACCCAGGAGAAACTATTGTATGGCGAAAAATAGTTATTTGTACTGGCTGGGTGTTAATGTGTATTATATACATTATATGTATTTACAAAAACTAAGTATATTATCACTTGTATGGTTCCCATGATATATGGCTATGGTTAGCTTACTTTAGGGCCAGATGGGGACTGGCTTCCAAGTGAGGCTCCCAAAACACATCATCAGGTGCTTATCGGCAGACTTTGAACTTGAGGGCGGCGGACAGCCTGAGATGTTTTGGTTTCAAGCTCATTGTAAAATTTGAGCACAAGACCTGTCAAGTTAAAGCCTATGAAATGCCAACTGAGCCATCATTGCTTTATAACATGTAACTTGCTTTGTGATTATCTTCGGGAGCGTCTTTGAGGCGCACGATAATAACTGGTTCCCGATAGTCAGATGCACAAGTATTTTATGAATGGACATTATGCTGTTGGCCGCAGATGGCCTTGACAGCATTTACATGGGCTTTTGGTGAGAGCAGACGGCTCTCAACCGGTAAAACTTAAAATTATACACAACGTCACCAAGGGCACCACTTAGGTTCGGACCTCGGCTTGGGGCGTTGCGAGTCGGGAGGAATTGGAGAAAATGCGCCCCGCGCGGGCATTTACGGAGATACTTCGACCCCGCCGGCGGGGTCGGTGCGAAGGTTGAGTGTTTTCTCTGTGGGGGGCTGACGATAGGAATAACTCCGGATAGGCGGCCGTTATCTCGTCAGGGGGGTCACCAAGTACGTGTCTTGGTCTACGGAGAGAGCGCCTAGCAGGGGGGACAACCGAGTAGTCGGGTATGGTGCGAACCAGGTGGTTCGGGTGGGACTCAGATGCACAAGTAATAATGAATCTAGCTGTTATAAGGTGTTGTGTGTGTTTTTATATTAATTATAATTTTTAGATATTATTTCATGAATTTGGTTCGTTTTGTATATTTATTTCTATCCGAAATAATAAAAGTAAAATACTTAAAAACTTATGTATCGTTTATGTTTGTTTACTACCTTATAAAAAAATGGTCTAGTCTGTTCAACAAACATACCTAATCATTGGTATACCTATACACAATCAGGCATGACCTTATAATTATATATTAATTGAATTGCTCAAGAGCCTAGTTTTACCCAATTTTTTTTTTGTATAAAAATCACAGTACCATCCATTTAAAATAACTAAATTGACAACCCTATCACATATTAATTCTAGGCAAACGTCTGGAATTCTCGATGAATACTTACTCTGCTTCATGTTAAGTGTATTCAAGTTTTATTTGCTTAATTTATTTTTACCTGCTCAGGGTTTCTAAAGGCATAATTCGAAAAACAAGACAAAAGTCAGCATTTCGGGAACTATGTAAAGTTATGTGAAATAAGAACGTTAATTTATAGAAATTGTAGAGAACTCTAGAGAAGGCAGAAGAATGTATGAATCTAGTAGTATTTGTAAGTTTAAACAATTTTAAACACATTACAGTTTAATTACTCTTAATATCTATACCAGCCAAGTGTAAGCTAGATCCATGCCTTACAGTAAGGTTATACTTTAATTCAGTTCCAGATCCTTAGCGCGAGTTCGACTCACTCTACTATATGCATTGTTTGTGCTACTTATCACATTATTCATTATATTTTAGAATTCTGCTACTACGCGAAAATTCAAAGCAACCTTTTAGAGTCACGATAGACATACAGAGAGGTGAACGGTTAGGCTTAGTAATAGATTGAGTACAGAACCCTAAAAATCAATGCTAGATAGTTACTATTCTTTCAATTTTGACCGTTTTTCCTAGTTATTATTTCCACTTTTGGGCTGTGGTTACGGCTCACAAGGCGGGTTATTTGTTCTTAGCATCACTTCATTTCCCTTAGAAAAGAGATCCCTTAGGAGAGAACGAAATAAACAGAAGTAAGTACACAAGTAAGCAAAGATAGCCTTACACACAACAGAAAATTGTAACTATCGCCCCATTTACCATCAATTTAATAACATACATTAATTACATACGCGTACAAAATGAAAGCCATACACTGCCTACAATTACTGGTAAGCACAACCGTCTCGCCACAAAGGTTCTAAACGCCGAATTTTCCCGACACACGGCCTCCCCCCCCTCCCCTCCCACGGGGGACAAGGGGGCGGTTTATTCCCCCCCGGCTCACACGTCTATCCATTTGCCAGCTAGTTCCGAGCTAAATTAATTTCAAAGCTCCTTATGTTACGTGCCTTGCGGCTTTGCTTTCGATGTGTGCGAGAAATACGTGGAGCTACTTTGGAAAGGCTTAACTGATATATAGGAGAGCTTGTGTGGGTGTGGGTGTACATAAGTTTACGGATAGGATCTTGTAAAGGTTTGAATTAGAAGGTATAAATTAGACGGGGATGTTTGTTGCTTAGGTATTTGACGTCGACTCAATATCCCTCTGGCGTAGCGCTGCCAAGATATCTTCTACGATGAAACTGATATACTTTACCCAGTAATTTTTATTTAGTCTCTTTTTTATCATATTCATATCCAATAAACTAAACACAGTCTCAAATTGATAACATTTGACCAGTAAAAGAAGAGTCGTTCGTCTAGTCATGGTACAAGTCGACATGAATAAATATGAACTGTTCTCAAGCAAGTTTAGGGAAGGCATTGGCAATCAATATTTTTACAGGAAATCAAAATCGCGGTCCTTGCAATATTTAGTATTTTCTTGAATAGTACATTACGATACGCGTGACCTAAGTTGCCTATTACTGCACGGCGTGAAGTTAGCGCCCGAGCGGGCGAGGGTGCTAAACGCCGTGCAGTAATAGACAACTTAGGCCACAAGTATCGTATACTATTTTATAGCAAGTGTGACATAAACCCGCCCCGGACGCGGGCAAGAGGGGCCCGAGGGATGCGATTAGTGTTTTGAAAGAAATGAAAAAGAAATGAATTATTGCTGACCGTTTCTCCTTGTTTTGGCTGTCACTGAAAATCCCTAACCTATCGCTAATTTGTCATTTGTTTGCTGTGAGTTTTTAAGCTCCAAATGACATTTAAATGTCATTTGGATGTCATTGATTTGAATGTCATGTGTAATGTAATGTTTTCTACATGAGTGAAGTTGGTCAATTCATTTACACACCGTGCAGAAATAGGCAACTTAGGTCACGGAAAAGCGTGCGTAAAGTCCGGTTTAGGTCACACTGTGCTATAAAATAATTTAGGCCTGGAATGCTTGGGCTGCGCTTGTAACCAGCAACGAAAGTATGTCTCGCCAAATATAAAAGTAGCTCTTGGGCGCCCTAGAAATATGTTGACTCGGATAAAGCCAATCACCCACAACCCCATTTCATCTCCCGAAATCTCGCTTGCCTGCGCACAAACTGACATGACACGGAGTTACAGATATTGCGGCGTGGCCTGTAATTTATTCACTGTATAAACTCCGAGAACTAAGTTTGGAGGACAAAAGAATTCGATGAGGAGTGAGACACTACATGAAGAACTTTTTTTTTTATACCAAAGAACTGAGTTTATTCGATAGAAAGCGAAAGCTGACTTATCTGTGATGTAAACTGAATCGAAACCTTAAAGCGTCGTCGTAATTATGGTTTGATAAGCCCTAATGCATATCAAAAGAAATCAGTATTGAAATATTTAACGAAAAGATTAATCTTCAGTTTTTTATCAACTTCATAAAACCTCCTAGATATACGATAATACGAGTAGGTATTCATAAAGTAAATTATATTTATATATTACTATAATTACTTACACTATAGTTAAACATTTAGTCTGAAAACTGTAAAAAGTTATCTTAGAAATTATTCTATGATAACTTTTAATCCTGGTGCGACAGAATGTCTAACTATAATGTAACTAATTATAGTCAAATTAAATTGCGGAAATATCTCTTACGATGTATTTTATTTAGCAGTGTTCTATCATTATTGATGCTAATGTATTTTAATTATTGAAATATAAAAATAAATAAATATGTTAGCGAAAAAATAACAAATAAAAAAATATTAAAAGCAGCTCTTCTTCGAAAAAATAAAAAAGACCTTAATAATACAAAATCTTTTAAGAGGCTTTAGTTAATCATCGTTCAAAATCGATTGAGGGTAGGTTAGGTATTAGGACGGACCAAGTTCATTAAAAACCCTATTACTGTAAATGATTAAACAGCTGAATAACACAATTACAGGAGTGACGTATGATATCTCCCGGGAGTAGCGAGTAGGGGGAGGTGGCCCACCATAAATCATTGTCACAAGGAGACAAATACTTCGGCGCACCTTCCGTATAACGAGTTATTTCGCGGGGAAAGCTAATATTACTGAATAAGATAAAACAAGTCGCGTTTGTATTTTTCGCACCTGAGTTTGTCTATGTTGTAAGGTTATACACCACGTTTGTTATCGGCGATAATAGGACTAGAAGACCATCAAGTAAAAGTTGTGTGAATTGAATGAATATTGATCGATTACTGATTATAGATTACACAGATTATTAGTATTAATAATAATATTGGTGGACAATCCACACAGTGCCTTCTAGCCCCAAACTAAGCGTAGCTTGTACTATGGGGACCAGACATCCAATAGAATACATATATACTTTTTTGCAAATACATACATATAATATTAATACCCAGACAGAACAAACATTTATATTCGTCACACAAATGTTTGTCCTGAGTGGGAATCGAACCCACAACCTACAGCGTAGAAAGCACAGAGTTACTACGAAATAAGCTGTGAATCCTGTCAAAAAATTTAGTATCTGTCCTACGATAATAGGTTTAAAGTGTTAATTGTCCAAAATGCACTCAGATTTAGTGTTCAGAATGTGATGTAACAGTCTAAACTGAAATTAACGTTAGATCGAGACTTATGTAACGAATTTATGTAATCTTTACACAGAAATTATGATTTTAGTCTTGTTACTCTTGTTACGAGTTATTTGCGTAAGTTAGAAGCTAAGGACCCTATGGAACCCTAACCTTCTTTTAGCATATTCATAAAAGGCATCGTATGTTATGTCTCTCACTTACACACAAGTTATGTCTTCTCATTTGAGTTCTCCCTTTCACGGAGTAAATACTTTTTAGCTATCCAGCTTTAGTAGTACAACTTATGCCAAAATTGTCCGGGGAAATACTGCCACCATACTCATTTCTGCCACCAAGCAGTAATGCATTCGCGTCATTGTGTTTCAGTTAATAAAACAGTGTTCTTCGAGCTGACGGCCCACCTAATGTTAAGCGGTAACCGCCGCCCATAGACAACAGCAATACGACTCGAGTCCTCTCCACCAAAGTACGAGATGAGTCAAGTCGCATTGCAAATGGGCAACACAGATGGGCCATCTGCTCGTTCTGTATCTAAATCACATAATAAGCTGTACTCTCGTTGCAAACTATTTCAAAAAGGTTAAATTTTAAACCAAAAACCTTTGTGACATATGTATAGCATTTCTCTTATATCCAGCCCATTGATACAAAGCAATTTCTCAATTTTGGTCTACGTGCGCGCGTTTCCAATCAGCCAGTACCTTTGTGCGAGGCGCCTGACTATCGACGCAGACATATGGCCCACGTTATCCATAGCAGGCTTTAATCCCGGCAACTGTTGTCGGAACTACGTATTGCTGACTGCAGATTGAGGGGGTGTCGGTGGGAATAAGGTCGCCTTATACGATTTTTGAATGTAAAGGAGATTTTGTTACAAGACGTTTAGCATAATTGTGGCTAATTGCACATTGTATTTATAAGGCTATATTTTGCCCTAACTACATGCTCGTGAAGCTAAGTACAAACCAGTAAATAAATATTGGTGGACATTTCACACAGCGCCATCTAAACCCACAAGTAAGCTAAGCATAGCCTGTATCATGGGAACCAGACAACTGATAGAATATTTATATACATTTTTGTAAATACATACATACAATGCATATTAACACCCAGACACAGAACAAACATCTATATTCGTCAAACATATGTTTATAATCGAACGGGAATCGAACTCACGACCTACAGCGCAGAAGGAAGGATTACTACCAACTGAGCTATGTTTTCGTAATCAGCAATTCATTTCGATACAGACGAAGCGTGATTTTTGATTCGTTTCGTAATATTTCCCCCTTCAGGTAACCCTCTGTCTCTGGTTAGCTACTTGTCCATTCCTCACATCACCCACCCCAATCCTAAACGCGTATTTTATGTTATTGTAGAATTTCCCGACTCACCCCGGGGCGGACTTGTTAGAGCATCGGTCGAGAATCACGTTCACTTTGAAAAACGTCCTTTGATGCGTTCTCTGAGACTCGAGGTTGCCATCTTTGCTATTTATTGCTACTTCTCACCTAAACATTGGATAGTAGATATTGTTATAGGGGTGTTATTATGTATTGTGTGTATATACAATTTTATATCTAATGTACACATAATTACATATTTATTTTTAGATACAAAAAATAAATAGTAAGTGTTGTATTCAATCAGTTGTGTAGTTTTTATTTATTTTTTCTTTTTTACTAATGTACTTTCATATTGTAAATTTATTTTGTATTTTGTGTGACGTAGACTCTGATAAGTAGCACTAGCACAAACCTCTGTGGTTTTTTAGTAGCTAATAACCATACTTTTCTGTTTTTGATAATTCATATTGGTAAATAAATAAAAAAATAATAAAAAAAAAATTATCATAGTACAAGCTATGCTTATTTGGGGCTAGATGGCGCTGTTTTAAAGAATCGTATATTAATTGTACATGCAATTTTGATTCTATTATTACCTCAGCAGCTATGATATATTTATTTAATAATAACGTTCTTACTGTCATAAAATTGACTATTACTGCAACGAACAAAATTAATGTTATTAAGCTTTATAAATTTTTGCTTCCGCTTGAAGTAAAACTAGTGATGTATTTTCCAAATCTTCCGTTTCACAAGGAATTAAACCAAGCTTCGGTGCTAGTAAATATGTTTGCTTGTGTGTAGTCCTATTTCGCAATAATATTATTGTTCTGATAATCTGAAAATAAAAAATATGTCACAGAACTTATCTGGATCGGAACATAGTTGCAGAAATGAACACCAAAAGTGATAGAACAATTTTATTTTGAGTTTGTTTGTTATAATGTCTTCACAAATATTCACTAAGTGTGGCTTATACTAAACTTTAAGAAATTTCTCAAAGTTTAAAAAACTTATTTAATCTTAACAGCAAATAAAATAACAGTTGTTGGTAACACTGCTTGTTACGAACGTAACAACTAGCTTCGCATCACGTGCATCAAGCCTTTATCGAATGCCAACCAATATGAAATCTTGTGCGTCGGAGATAAGGCTCACAAATATGCTGATATGAATAAAATAATTTCGAGTGGGCTTACGTGCTTGGAAGCGGAAAATTTTTCTGCTTATGAGACAATGTGGTTTTCGTGACATGAGCTCAATAACGCCGAGTTTTTGAGAATATGTTTTTGTGTTTAAGAGACGCATCGAATTATCTTGCTTTACGTGGTATTTTTTTTCTATTTAATTTCAAAATAAATAAGTAAAAGAATTATAATTCATTACGAATGCAATTTAATCTGTCGATGGTGTAAAATGATGATGATGATCTTTATTGAATAATCATGAATGCAATCGCACACAAAGCATAAATATTGCTATTACTGGCAAGAATCGTATAAAAAATTAAACCTAATAATTAAATAGTACTCTGTAATAATTAAGAATTCAAAAACAGATCATATACCAATTCAGAGTATCCCAAGTTACGTCAACGATCGTACATGGTTTTGTCGTTAGGTTGAAAAATCAAGGAATTTATCCTTTAGAGGTTTCTCTGCTGTTCCTGCCAATGGATGATCGGATAGAATTTGAACAGGCATCAAACTTAGCGATAACGCGTGGCCTTATATTTTTAATATTACCTACACTGACGTTCCCAACCTTATGAACTCTATGGAAGTAAAGTTTTTGGCTATGACTTCCTCTTTGACTAAACTAAAAATATCCGCAAATGAAAGGACCATTTCCCTATTTCATGTTCAGGAGCGCACATTTTTCAATCAATCTTACCTGTACGCACGTTGTTTCTCATTCACCGAGTAAGTCTCATACCGGCCCTGTGATATTTGAACCATGACGTATAATGCCTCCCTCTGATTACCATTTGACGAACTGAGTATTCCGCTCTGGTAGACTTTTTGATGCCATACCTTCAGCCGTAGTCTGCAATTCAGTCACAAAAAAAAGAGATTGAACCATTTTTTATTTCTAGCTTTATTATTCGCTCTGATGTTTATTGGAATCCTGATTGATCTGATATGAAACAGATATTTTTATAGAAATTATTTGGCGTTGGAATGGAGAAAATTATTGTTTTTTTGTCCTTCGTAGAAAAACATTGACAAAGGAGTTTTGATGGAATAAAAAGTATAAATAATAAAATTTTGACATAATAAAAATTATTCGCAAGGATTTGTTACATTATGTATGGTATTAAATTGTCAATTTTATTAGTGATCCTATTCTTCTTCTATAAGCCCAATGGAACAAAAGGGTGATTTAAGGTCACTTTTTAAACTGGAAACAGTGATTTCATGATTTTTATATTTGCTACATAGACACTTTAAATCAGGTGATATATCAGCCACAAACCTGCCAGTGGTAACTAAAAACTGCTTTACTTCTCTGATCGTAACGTTTTCGACTTCTAATTGGTATGCATAATTATGATTCTTCATCTAATGGACTCAAATATTTATATTCCATAATTGTTTTTATACCTTTTTGAGTCTTCATTAGCATGTGAGTATGGAAATTTCACTCTGCTGCTAATATATGCAACAAAAAAAAAGCTTTGTCATCAACCAACTTGAATTTAAAAACGGTATTGATTTAATCCCATTATTAAGTACTCCCGTTACGCACTATTATAAAGTTTTGTTTAAGTTGATTTCCCAACTGATCAAAGCAATGCCATACACACAATTAATTCATTCCTTTGTCCCGCACAATCGTGTTAAAACAATAAGTTTCAGTCACATGCAGAGTAAGACAAAACTCGGCCGCCCTTTGTACTTAACCCTTCCATTGTTTTAGGGGAGTGAAATTAATCTCAGTATATTTCTTTGATCGTCACGCGGGATAAAGGGCCGCCGTGACAGGTCCAATTTTGACGAATATGGAAATGCGTGACAGTTTTTGTGGTCGCTTACACCGTTTGGGCTTTGTCTGTTTTTGCATGGTCTGAAAATAATGAGGAACACTACTAATAAAACAATACGTAATTGTTTAAGAGAGCGAGGTGGCCTAGTTGTACTGACCCCGAGTTTTAATTCGGAGGTCGCTGGTTCAAATCTCAGCGTACAGAAAAAAATTATGGGCAATACCACGTTACAAAAACGATGAAGGAAAATATCGTAAGATCATTCATCATATTATCATCATTTATCTAACGTCGAAGATCGAGGAAAAAACAAAAACTAGTTTTTATACGATATACATGTTAGTAATTTGTGATATTCAAGATAAATGTTGTGTGATCTGAGGACTGAAAAACATTGTACAGAATATTCCTTGTCGTATTTTGAAAATAATTTTAACACAAAAATGTTTATTATTTATATTTTTCCAATACATCATCATTCATAATTCAAATAAGTCTGGACTGTCATAACAACACTTTGATCGACAAGGCATATTATTTGTAAAATACTTGTGCTTCCAACATGTTTGCAAACAATTACAAATTCAGTAGACAACTAAGAGTACTGTAACAGTACATCGGGAGCAGTAGTTCGAAACTAAGGAACTCGGCAAGGGCTATACATAAGTATATACGTAGTACATGCCAAGATTAATGGTCTGTTTGTATTGTGAGGGGATTGAGTGGGAGTTCGTTTGGATGAGGCTTCATGTTCCTATGAACATATACAGTTGTATGTGTGAACAGCCATCCATGATGAATTAAGAGTCGTTGTCGTTGTATTATTTTGTCATATAATACTTTGTTGCACAAGAAAAATAAAATGTACAATAGTGGACTTAATGCTAAGCTAAGGGCATTTTCTATCAATTAACTTTATTAGTGGATAAAATTATTGGTTGTAATTACTATAACGTAATTAGTGAATAGTAATACAATTTTACTAAGGAAAACATGAATTTTACACGACAATTCTGGTATAAGTATTATTTTGTATTAATAGGATATATAGCAATTGATGTGAAGGCTAAAGATGTCGGATAAGTGATTAAATATTGTTTACTGAAAAGAGAAATGTATATTTTTTTTAAGGCATGTATGATTTCTTTCGTCGTAGTGTCCCAAGTGTCACAAGAAAAGTAAATGTCAAAAGTTCGGCTTGAATAATAGTGTGTTTTTAATGTTTTTAATCCTCAAACCAAAGTCACTATGATAATAATTGGACTTAAATTCTAATAAAGCAGCATATATTAATTCAATGGAATTAAAATAGAGTTAAAATGTTCCTTTCACAAACTCGTGCGTATATTTTATTTCAAGAAACCCAATTTGAAGGCTTTGAAGCTCAGGGAGGCCTCTACAATATCACATATATAGGGTAAAACGCCCACTCCACACATACAAGTGTTGTGTATGTGTAGTATAGCCTCGGGGCCCGTCAAACGCCTTGAAAGTCACGTATGCCTGGCCTCACAATGTTAATACCCGCACTTACGCAGTGCGTGTATACGGATAGGTAGCTGACAGTGTGCGTGGGCGGCCCGGGCACCGCGGCCCACACGACCCCGGCCAAGGGACAAAGCGAAACGGGTTTGTCCCAAGGGAAATTCAATATTCGGGACTAAACCTTAACTCCCCCTTAAGACACCCGTCTACCTCCCCCGGAATGCTTATATGGCCAGGACGTGTATCGATTTTCTTGCCAAATGGAAGATTGGTGTCGAACCGTTCTCTGTGGACGAATGAATGATGTATCGGAGTGGCGACTGAATATTTCACGTGTGCATGTGTGTGTGGGATTGTGTTTAGCCACCGTATCGGCGCTGATGGAAATCTCTTTCGGAAATTGAAATGGTTTTTTTTTATTTCGGTAATGCATTGGGCGGGCGGTAACTTTGGGCGGCAATTATTCGCAGGTTGCTCTTTGAGGTGACTGATTGGATCGGGGCGATTGCTTTTATCGTTATGTTGGCAGATTTTGGGTTTATAGAGGGCCAAATATTGAGTTGTCGCTTAACTTAGGTAGAAAAGATCAATAAAGTATGAGAAGCTAAAACTCCTCTCTACCTACATAATAAGTTAAACGGAATAAATTCAATTTTGCACAGAATACCGTTATAATTCGCTTCTCTAAATTGAAGATATCACACTACATAATAAAAAAAAAACTGGAGTATATCGCTATTAGTGACTATTTGGCTTTTCATTTAAAATCAGTACTAAATTATCATTTAAATGTATAATAATATGTATAAATCTGAGGTTTTACATTTCGTTGCATGCATACAGTACAGAGTAACTTTCAAGATTAACATGCAAATCCCCATAAAAAATAAGATTCTCATACTAAGTCATAAGTTATTCAAAACTGAAGCTTTTAAGAGGAAATCTCAACTTTTATGTTCGTAACATGTCATAAAGCTAGGTCATAAACCCTCGTCGTAAAATATGCTACGGCCAAATTATAAATATTTACCTACGCTGATGTAATATATGCAGAGCACAGCACTCACACTGACAAACATAATAATGTGTAGTTATTTGCATAAATGTAGACGCGTACAGGGCGTAGTAAGATACGGAGTCGCAACAATTTACCAACCAAGACAAGACACTCTGTCAGCGAAGCTAGGGGTCCGGGGTTCGATCCTCTTTCGAGACAATAGACAAAACTTTATTTTGTATTATTTAAGAAACAGCTACGGAAACAATAAGTCAAATTTTTATGTGATGAAGTTATGAAACGCGCAGATGGCGCACCTGGTGTTAAGTGGTAACCTCTGCCCATAATAAGCAATACGACTTGGGTCCTCCCCTACTTAGTTACGACAAGACCCACGTCACATCGTATCCGCCCGTAACTCTGAGACGTGAAGGTGGAATGTCTCATGTGCCTGTAATTTCAGCAGCAACCACATATTTCAAACCGGAACACAGTAACGTGAAAGTATAATCTAAGTAATAAGTATCTGCTTGGCGGCAGAAATTGGTGGTTGGTGGTTATTATAAAAATATTTGCCCCGTTAGGAATTCGTATCAAGAACTCAGCACTTTTCATTCAGTTACTATCAACTTAGCAGCGGAGTCTTCATAGAATACATTCTCGAAACTAGTATTGGGCACAACTCCATTTACATAGCCTTAGAGACGAAACCGCAGTTTATGGCTGTTTTATACATTTTCAACAGACTTCAAAAGGTTATTTTTTAATGTTGTCATATCTCCGTCATTTATAAACCGATTTAGAAGATTCTTTCTTTATTTGATATGATATACTTTCAGATTAGTTTCATAGAAAATTCATAAAAATTGGTAAAGTACTTTGGTTTTTAAATCAAAATAACTAAAAAATGTCATCCAAATGCGAGATATCGAGGAATCATTTCCGTTCATTGATGAGGAAGTCGGTTTTTCGTTTTGTTGCTCAACATAATAAGAACTTGTCACTGAAGCTTGTAACAAGTTCATGTAAGAGTGATGTCAAACGAGCAAATTTTTGTGTTTACGCGTTTCAAATCAATAAATTTATATTCTACCAAAATTAATGGTGTAGTATTAGGGGTTTCTTGTCAGTTATTCCCCATATTCGGATAGGGTTTGAACAGGCATCAAACTTATCGATAAGTACGCGTGACCTTTCTTTATGAATTCTATGGAAATAAAGTTTTTAACTTTGACTTTGACTTTGACTTATAAATTATAGTTTTAATCGAATGCAGCTAAATTATGTGAACTAAATACGTTATTCACGACTCAAAAATTCAAGTCGGGTCTTATACAAAAATATATTGTACAGATTTTTGAATTTTGTCCTATCACGATCCTATTATACATTGAGATGATCCTTGTGTGTATTGAACGCACTGAAGAAAAGATCGTATACTGACGTAAAAAAATAGCAGATCTAACTTGATTAATAAAATATTCTGTCAGACGCTGGCTTTATGTTATAAGTAGCAATAATTAATTGCCTCAGAATCATATTTTAATTTTTGTTTTCACATCGCCCCACACTTTCATATTTATGGGCGCAACTCGATGCAATTTAGGTGTTCCCATACATAAATACGGGACGATCCAAGTCATTGCTTTTGTTAACGAGAACAATCCATAATTGCAAATGTCACCTTAAAATCTCATCCCAAGAGAGCAATCCATAATATTTATTTTCAGCAGTCGTCTTAAGAAACTTCCATTATCTCTCGTGCCATTCCCTAATGATTATACCCAAAAACAAATGAGTGTCGAACGTTTCAACCCCTGAACACACATACGTAGAGGACATCAGTATTAGTGGGTTTCGGCCTTTGAGGCCCCTTAGATCGAGGGGGCACGTTTGGGGTAAGATTGAGCGTGGGTGAGGGGTGGGGTGTTTTCCAAGATGGCTGCGGACTGTGCCGGCCATAAGGGTAAAATAGGTGATATATTTATGTGTATATTTGTATCGGTCAGGCGTCTATTGATCTTGGGTGGAATTGCGCGTCTGTACCTGAATCTGAAAGTTTATTTCAAAAGTTTTGACTTAATAAATAGGTACTCATAAGTACTTGTTCCACGATACGCAACATATCTAGTAATATCTTAACCATTTCAGTATTATGTAGTTGTCAAAGTAATAAAAAAGTATCCAGATTTAAGAACTTATTTTTTTCGCGAGCGCAAGAACAATTTAAATATTTCTCCTTTGGGGTTTTTTTGTCTGTTCTGCTACATGCAGAGTCGGATAGGGTTTGAACAAGCATCTAACTTAGCTAGTAAACTTAACTAGTAGTCTTGAAATAATTTCCAAACTATCTCTTTATAAATTCTATGGAAAAAAGTTTACTCACTTCGAGAGGAAAACTATACTAAGACCACTATATTTCCAGTAATCCGGACCCAAAACACAGCTTCGAATAAATTCTCCATAAACAAGAGGAACGTAACGCTCCTCGGGTCCATTCGGAAGGGTTCCGTAGTAATAAATTACAGCTCTGTTTATCGGGAGGGGCCCTCCGGTGGTTTTGCAGTTTATCGTCCCTCCGTATGAGAGGGACCGAATTACTGGGCCGTTACTCAGCAGCGCGGCGCGAAGGCGAAGGCGGTCATAGGTACTACAAAATGAAACCTTTAGGAATATATGTTTTTTGTATCGTGCTCGCGAAAAAAGGAAGACCTCCTTTATGGGTTTCTTGGCTGTTCTTCCTCATTAAGGGTCGGATAGGGTTTCAACAGGCGTCAAACTTAGCGATAAGTATTATGTTTTGAATGTTATTGACGTTTCCAAGCCATTTCTTTATGAATTCTATGGAAATAAAGTTTTTGATTTTGACTTTGACTTTGGTGATACACCCCACCCATAGACCTCGAAATAAGTGTTAATTATTATTATTGGGTTTTTATTTCTAATCATAGGACACATGAATATTTGAACAATAATGTCAAAACAATCAAATATCGTGGCTTCAACTTAAATAGGTATCGGAACTTTTGGATATACCTACAGTATTATTTACGCTAGTTTTTTATCTGGCCTGTGAGCACAGATCTTCAGTCGATAAATTCTTTGAATAATATTTAAGAAGAGTTCTCAATTTGGCATCATAGCTGACAAACGCCATTTTGTCGAAAACCATAGACTAAAAAAAAAGAAATATTAACCCATTTATTGTGTAATATTATGTTTGGAATGCAATTTTTATCAAAATAAATAATAGTTTTACCACACATGTATCTATAATTTAAATAGGTTACGATTGCAGCGCTGCCGCCGCGCCGCGCCGCCCGGCTTTGTAAATCTAAATTTGTCGGGATATTGCTGCTACTTCATTATAAGCCTTTCATGAAAAACTACCCTAATATGCCATGTATACTTCAGATGACTTAAATTGTATGTATGTATTTATACCATTATTACACTTTTATATTAATTATGTGTATAGATAATCAAAATGAAGAAGAAACATTTCACTACAAAGAAGCTGAAAAAACATCCTACGATATTATAACCCAATTATCAAAAGTAGAACTAATTAAATGTAGTTACTGAATATTACAAGTCTCAAACTTCTCGATACAAAAGTTCCCAAGTATCAAATTTGTTCAGTCGGAGTCTCGACGCGCCTTCCATACGCGCGGTCAAGCGGATTTTGTTTCGCAGAGTTTCAAATTGTATAGAGAAGGCACGAAAAAAATGTAGAAAAAACATTTTGGCATTGTTTTTTTTGTCCTCTTCCGTGACTGTTAATTATGAATTCAGAGTAAAATGAAGGGATATCAATGATCTGATGATATTTTCATTACTTGAATATTCTTTTAATTTTGTATTGTGCATATTGTGCACGAAAGGAGCCTCTTTGAGTGCACGAAAGGAGCTTCTTTGAGGCGCACTTAAAATATTTTCACCACACTGGAAAATCAGTGACTTGAATAGAATAGAATTGTGCATTTAAACATATTTCAGCTCAAGTTGGAAAGTAACCCTTTTATTTTCCTTTCTTTTTATGTATGCAACTCTCTTGCATTATAGTATAAGTTGTACCTAATTATAGTTGCAAAGAATTAAGTTTCGAGTAATGAATGCACATTTATCTCTGAAACTAATTACGGCTCGTTCCATTCCACAAACACAATACTAAGCTCGAAAGACAAAAGATACATCTGCACTAAAGCAATTTGGGGACTTCTAAACAACTCTGTGGCAGGGAGGTGCGGTCTGAGCGGGGGTGCGGGGCGAGGGGGTGAGGGGGTGGGGGGGTGACACAGGCTACCGGTCACCACCGCCCGTATTGATTTGTTGTATCGCTCGTCCTGCAACCAGCGTCTCCCTCTCGCGTTAGCGAGCTCTCGTCTTTTATCTCCCTCCGTCCTCCCGCACTCACGTGGGCACATAGCCCGTATGTGAGTATGTATGTGTGCGTGGATTACTATGTGTTTGTGGTAGTGTGGGTGCGGGTCCGAATATTATGTAGAGTTTTCGGCATTGGTTTCCCTTACGTTGTGTACTTTGTTAGATTTTACGGTTATGCTCTGGTTCACAGTTATAAACGTCTTTATTGGATAAAGTTTCACAGTTAATGTTTTCGATGGATTTAATATGTTCAGTAGAGAGTATCGATATGGTTTGTAACTAAGTTTCTGGGAATTTTAAAAGAATTTAATTTAATTCCACATTTTAAGACCCATTGTCACAGAGTGAATCAAAAAAAAGAAGAAAGAAGGGATAGCTCTTTTCTTTGTAGATAACATATTTGTGGAAACATAGAAATGGCACTGGTTAGTTTAGCACCAGTTTTTTTTAAGAACTTAGTTAATTATTCTCTTGTCACTTCCTAAAAAATAACATAAATAAAAATTAGGCAGGACTATTATGTATCCAACATTCCTTTATTTCGTGGAAAATAAATTAAATTTGCATCTTAGACTGATCGGAGATCAAAATAATTATATTCAGCTGATATATTTTCATTCGTCTAATTCATCTCATTTAATTGTCTGTACAAAATGTACACGAAAATAAAGTACCTAAGTAACAATTTTCTAGATTATTCAAAGATCATCAGTAATTTTTTAATGTGATTAATTTAAGGAATGTACCTATGGGCAACCTGGTGTTAAGTGGTAACCTCTGCTCATATCATTTGTTTGTTACATCAATCTATGTACCTACATACGACTAGTGTTGCCAGAACAATTACGCCAATCACCATATTCAGTATGGCAACCCGCATATGTATAATCAAAGCGAGTCTCTCGCGTAACAGCACGCCGTGCAGATGAATACGGACCACGGATGGAATACTAATGGAGGTTGGCAATTAGTTGCCGACGATTTATTGAGAGACTACAATTTGTTGCACGTCTGTGCATTTGTGTTATGTACCGAGTACTTCTAATCGTATCACTAGCTCTCTAGAACCAGTCAGGATAATGGATTAAAATGCACCTCAAAGAGGCTCCTTTTTATACTGAGTAGTAGGTAGTTCCTGTAGTAGTAAAATTACATCAACTGAAAGGAGATTTCTTTACAGAGCCGATTACAAATATTGTTTTTTGGTATTATATTCTTTAGATATAGTTCGGAATGTTTTAATTCAATTTATTGTTTAATTTCAAGAAATTTTCTATATAATATTTAAGTGTTTATTCCAAAAAAATAAAAATAAATGAGCAATTACTTCATAATTTGTTTAAAACAAAGAAATAATGGGACTTTCAGTAGTAAATACTTATTAATTACTTAATAGTCTCTAGCCCGTCTCTGCAACGAAGCGAATTAAACCTATTTTTTTAATTATTTAAATATGTCCGATGAAAATGATACCTTTTTTTTTATTTACTACATAATAAAAGTACATTTAACATTTTAAATTACACATCTTAAAAATTATACTTAGTTTATCTAAGATGTTAGGAGATTCCTCATTAGTTAAATAAATACCTTCGTATTACCTTCGGACCTGTAAAATCAAAGCGTCATTTAGAACGCACTACAAAAGCCACTCACGGAAAGTGTCACAACCCTCGCCGCGAATAAAATGGGAAAAATACAAAAATTACCACAACATTAGAGTTCCTTCACGTCACGCCTAAGAAATTGTTTCGAACCCCTGTTTTTACATAAATAGTGCAAAAGTAAACAAAGTGATGCCGAGAGGGAAAGTTTTCCCGTTTTTCATCCCCCGGGACCTCCGTGAGGGGTTCAAATTTCCGTCGTAATGGCTTTCGAATTTAATTCTTATGCTATCTATTGCTTATGGATTGGAAAAAATCCTTGGTACAGTACAATGTAAGTCGATTGAGTCGTTTTTTTATTACCAAATTCTCTAAGATATTCAAATATCTAGGAATGATGTTTCACATTCCTTAAATAAGGATTTTATTAAATTATTATGATTAAGTATATATCAAGTAGGTACTTACAAATTTAATATAAAGATTTCTTCATTCTTCTATGAATGAGAGGGTTAGATTTGATTAGTGTCTATAAGTCTACATTTATATTTAAAGCAGTCATTTTTATTGTAGGTTATTGATATTGTCCTATAATAAGTAGACTTGTATTCTTTACAAAACAACTCAGAATCACAGAAAGGCTAATAAACTCATAATTATAATCAAAATCAGTAGACAGCACGAACCTTATTTGATAAAGATACGTTCGTAAATGTTATTTCAGGTCATTGACCACAAAACAGGTTATAGGCAAATTCAATAAAAACCTCCTTGATTGGCAAGAAAATAAATCTTGAATTCGTAACCCAAGTGACCTTTTAATAGAACACACGTGCGGCCCAGAATCACAAATTAAACGTAAAATTTCCAATAACCTAACCCTAAACTAAACCGGTCTCGGAGACCCAAGCTGCGAAAATATTATAACTATTGTATATAATGTAGCGAACATGAGGGGTCATCAACGACTCCCCTCGGAATGACCGATGGCGACCCGAGCGCGCGTCGGTCAACTCTGAATAATGAAATTCGAAAAAGGAACGAACATGCCCGCCAATAAACAAACCGTATATCATTCGTTATTCAAATACATTTTGGTGAATGGTTGACCCATGCCCACGCGACCATTTGCTGGTTAAATATTTTCAGTGGGCAACACCGACCGCCGGACGTAATTTATGACTTGTGAATTGGAAGGAAAATGTTTCTTTTTATGCAGTGATTTATTCGACGATATTTTCGTTTAGTTGGGAAAATTTCACCAAGTATTGCCAGTATCGCCCTAATTGTAACGATCTACTTTATTAATGAAATGAGTTGTAATTAGGCGGCGGAGAAAAATGCGGAAAAATTGTATTAAATTCACTTATAACAGGAGTTTAACACAGTGTTTGTCATCCCGACTTTCATAATTGTATTAATTGTTGGGTCTGATGTGTTTTTAATTTGATTTTATTTCTTGTAGGGGTGTTATATTGCTCACTTTTTTGATAAATGAAGGCCTAAATAAGAAGCCGAAAAATAAAGCAACGGTATCTGAAATAATCAGTGCTTAGGGCTAGGTTTTCTAGCTTACTCAGATGTACTGACTGAAAAATACGATAATAAGAACTGAAATTTTTGAATGGCTAATCAGGCTAATAGCTAATCAGTTAGCACGTAGTGGCCAAGTGGTACCGACCCAGAATTTAAATACAGCTTTTCTAGCTTTTCGCTGACAATTATGAGTTTTTAAATGACACATTTTTTTGATTATTTTTCTATTATCTATTATTACTCGAAGACTTGTATCTAGTGCCCTTTTCACCGCACCGTTTCTAAGCAACTGGTTCTACTTTTGTCCAAACTGATTCTTACGTCATTTCAAAACAACAATCCTTTTCAAACTTCACAAACAAACCAAATTATCACATCTACCAACATAAAACTATATTGTATGCGGGTATCCGAATATTTATGGCATTAGGGACATTCGAAATTCAAACATGGGACATAAATTTCTAATATTACCTATATTGAAGCGGCTCCCATTCTAAAATTAAATTTTGCATGCAGAATGTGACAAGGGGTCGTTTTATTTGGTAGGCGTATATAATTTTATGGCAGGGACCAATGGTTCGCGAAACACGTCGGGTATTGCTTGTTTTGTATGTAAAAGTATTGTTTTTATTTGTTCTTTTCTTCCTCAAAATGTTTACTTTTGTTCTTATGCGAGGTGTTGATACAAAATATAAGAAGAAAGAACAACATTTTACTCTAATATCCCTTAATAAAGCTTTGATCTGCCTCAGTGATATTTTTTGGCTTTAATGATTTTATTGTAGACGCGCATTAGATTTTTCATTATAATGGCTGCAGTAGATTTTCTATTTGACAAAATCACGGTACGAACAGATGGCCCACCTATATATACACTCATAACTAGAAATATAGAATGGAAATATTTATTATTGATTTTCGGACAATTCGCACAGCGCCATCTAGCTCCAAACTAAGCATAGCTTGTACTATGGGAACCAGACAACTGATAGAATACATAATATATGTATACTTTTTTGTAAATACATACATATTATACATATTAATTGATTTTAACTCAACTCATTTATTTTTGTATTAACGTATGGAACAGAAAAATGGAATTCTGTATACTTACACTTTGCTTTGCTACTAATTGAAATTTACACTAGATATTTATGGGTTGAAATTTCTTACACGCCAGTGTTGTGACATTTAAAGACGTCAAGATTAAATGTTAGTAAAATTAAATTATAAATAACTTTAATTAAATTAAAATGTCCAAGATCCTAGCCCCTTCAGTTTATGCTACAGACGACCTGAGTTTAAAAAATAATGTAAGCCTTAAGTACTTTGTATTATCATTATCTAAAAACAAAATCGATACAGAAAAGAAACGTTCAAAAGACACGCTTCGTGTAGAAGCCAGAATCTTCTAAGACAAAAGAAAATCGAAAGCAAACATCACGTCTTAAAAATAACATATTACGTCCCTTAAAAGTGCTCGAGTGTTTGAAACGTTTCACCTCCATTACGCCCCCTCGCCCTCCCTCACATGGTCATAACGACGCCCGATAAGGGTCTCAAAGACCCTCAGTAAATCACCCTGTATCTGCAGGGGTGTCGCCCGCTATGTACTATGTACTTGGACATGGGACTTTTCGGGTTTATTTCCAAGTGAACTTTCCAAATGGACTCTCTAAATGGCTGAGACAGTGAGGAATTGTTTTGTACTTGGAGTAAAATGTAGAAGAAAATGTGAAGGAACGGAGACAAAGAGTAAACATAGCCTATCTACAAAATGTCGTTACTTTTGTATTTCGTGCGTTATTAGATTTTTTTATACCCATAGAAATGGATGTGGAACATTGTTATTTTGTTTGGTACACGCCATCTGGCGGATTCTGTAATTAAATTATCTCATAACTTGTTAACAAAACTCAACATTTTGAGTCGAATTATATATCTTTATTATATCTAAATCATAATTACTCACAATAAATTTACTGATGAAAATTGAGAGATATAGGATATAATCGAAAAAAAAATCTTGATTCATCATTTTTGTGTAAGAAATTTAGATACCACAGAAAAGAAAAGACAAGGAATTTGAATTTCAAGAAACAAACCAAAACTCGTGATAACGAAAATGATTGTTAAAAATCTTTTGACAAAAAACTCTACAGAACAAAAATAAGCCATCAAAACAATACCGTACCACGCATACATTACCCCCTAACATACATTAAAGATTAACGTCCAAACAAAAATCAGTCTTGACGTGCCCCACGAAAAATATCTTAAAGGCTTTCCCTCGAGAGCCGGTGGCTGTAATGTTTTCTTTTTATTCCATCACGGGGGTAATCCATCAGAGGGGCGGAGGGAGGAGGGGGGGGGGGGGGGGTCGATCGATTTTCCATACGACAGGTCCCCTCCGAAACTATGGTTATTGGTTATTTTGGACATAACGTCATCTCGGGCCGTGGGGGATCGCAGATTTGGAACACAGAAAGGATTGGAATATCTGTTTCAGTGTTTGATTTTGACTGGTCTCATAGCTTAGTTGGTAGTAACCCTGCCTGCTGCGCTTTAGGTCGTGGGTTCGATTCCCACCCAGGACAAATATTTGTGTGACACACATAGATGATTGCAGTAGATTTCTGTGTCTGGTTGTGAATATGTATACCTAGTAGGTATGTATGTGTTTACAAAAAAGTATACAAGTATTATATCAGTTGTCTGGTTTCCATGATACAAGCTATGCTTAGCTTACTTTGGGGATAGATGGCGATGTGTGAAATGACCACCAGTATTATTATTATTATATTACTATACAGTACTGATATTTGTATGTTTAATATATCAATCTGACTCACGTAAAGTTATGGAAATGTACCACTTATGATGGTTAAGTAAAATACTAATAAAACACTATGTCCGTTAGTGCAATTAGCAGTGATAAAGAATAAAGAATATTTTCTATCCCGAATTGACTAACACTTTGTGACTATAAGAACCTAGTTAATTTACTTCAGGTTATTTCGGTTATTATTTTCCAGGACGTTAACGTGCCATTAATATAAAATGTGTAAAAAAATATAAATGTTTGCGTTACTTTTCCCAGTTTCAACCCAAAAGTTCAAGTTCAAGCTTTTTTTCACTGGGGTTTTAAGCGAGACATACCAGAAAAGCGCCCGTAGCTCAATCCATTCTTTAGTAAGATATCTTCTTTTACTATTTTAAGTGTGTGTTACATTTAAAATAAAAATACATCGGACTTATGACCAGACATATCTTTTTAGTTATATGTATATAAATAATATGATATATTAACAGTTTCGGCTATACATATAATATGACGGTACTCGTATGGTCTAAAGATGCAATTAATTGTCTTGTAACTAGGTGCAAAACACGCCTTTGCTCTCTCAAACTAACCTTTTAAACTGTATCAGTTAAACTAAGTTATTGTATTTTCTTTAACATGTTAACGAAACAATAACCGTTAGAAAAATTGAAAAATCATCTTCACATCTTTCAGTTTGCCGCGCTCACCCCCAAATAGGGTGGATTTATGTTAACAGGAAGTACCCGGTGAAATAGCATTCTAAGCCTGCGATACGGTTTATGTACACGCTATGTGCGTGGGTACATACGTAGCTTGATCGAATATTAATTTCTGGGTTGAATAGAATTTGCTGTCAGCATGTTGGAAGTAAGCTGAGTGCGCGAGGTATGAAAGGGCGTGTGAAACAAATTTACTTGATTCGAGTTCAAACTAATATATAGTCATATATATAGCACTTACCAGCAGGGAGGCATTGCCGCCAGTGCTTTGGGTAAAATTTCACCTGTTAGCGAATTAAATCATTTGAGCTATCGACGGACCGTTGAAAATGGTTTTTAGATATCTCAATTGTTTTTTTTTTTTTTTTTTTTTTTAATGTAATACATTTACGGAACGAGCCGACGGCCCACCTGGTGTTAAGTGGTAACCTCGGCCCATAACAGCCGATGCGACTTGGATCCTCCCATACTAGGTATGACAAGACCAAAGTCGCATCGTATGCGCCCGTAACTGTGAGACGTGAAGGTGGAATGTCTCATGTGCCTGTAATTTCACCGGCAACCACACCTTTCAAACCGGAACACAGTAACGTGATTTCATTGCATTTTGTAATTGTGACTAGATGTTTGTTCTTTGTCTGGGTGTTCATATGCATTATACGTATGAAATTATAAAAGAAAAGTATATAAGTATTATATCAGTTGTCTGGTTCCCATGACACAAGCTATGCTTAGCTTACTTTGGGGCTAGATGGCGCTGTGTGAAATGTCCACCAATATATATTTATTTATGTCAACTAAATGTACGTGTGTGATTGAAGAAACAAATAAATGTCTTATCTATCTATCCATCTATCTATCTATCTTTATCTATCCTCATCTCTCATGTCAAGCTTCAAAACACCCACGCATCACCGTCAAGTAATACTCTCACACACTTATTCACGTCATAAAAATAAAACCTATAGTTTTATGACCTCAAGAGGGTTTGACTCCGGGCTATTGGGGGATCGGTCGTTTGAGGGCCCTAAAAACTGATGCCTAACGGCGTGAGGGGAATCCTTCCGGAGATAGTGCCACTGCCACGGCTGTAACGCTTAGCATCGCTGGCGTTATGAAACGGGCGTTTTCAGAAGCAACGAAATGTTTTATCTAATGTTCTAGTTATAAGCAGAAATGTCTTTATTGTTTATTTATTTTATTACTAGCTGTTGCCGGCGACTTCGTTCTCAAGGAATTCGTTTTTATCACGCACCCCTATTTTACCTCTTGGATAAGTAGCCTAAGTTACTCTTTGTTACATCAGCTATCTGCCAGTGAAAGTCCCGTCAAAATCGGTCCAGCCATTTCAGTGATTAGCCGGAACAAACAGACAGACAGACAAAAATAGTAAAAAAGAATGTTTTGGTATATGTACCGTGTATACATATGCACTTAGTAAAAAGCAGTTATTTTAATATTACAAACAGACTCTCCAATTTTATTTATTTGTATAGATGTGATACAGTTACGGAACGAGCCGACGGCCCACCGGTTGTCTCCAATGCCACCTCTGCCCATAACAACCGATGCCACTTGGGTCCTCCCTTAATAAGTACGATTAGACCCAAGTCGCATCGTATGCGACCGTAACTCTCACGTGCAGGTGGAACGTCTCATGTGCCTGTAATTTCACCGGCAACCACACCTTTCAAATCGGAACACAGTAACGCGAATGCGTTACTGCTTGGCGGCGGAAATGGGCATGGTGGCAGTATTTCCCCGGACGAACTGAGCTTATAATATGAGTAATTAGTTTTTTTTAAATTTATGGTATAAAGTTACCGAACGAGCAGATGGCTCAGCTGGTGTTTAGTGGTAACCTCAGCCCATAACAGGCACTACGACTTGAGTCTTACCATACTTAGGTACGACAAGACTCAAAAAAATATTGATTAAACTAGGAATAACTACTGACACTCAATGTGAAATTGGGAGATAACCTATCAAGTCTAATTCTTAACTGATACTGCTCTATCAGTTTTTCTTTTACTATATAGACACTTAGGTACTTTTTTATTATATTCGAGTCACTGGTTCTCTCGAATCGGTGTGGTGAAAGGATCTTAAGTGCGCCTCAAAGAGGCTCCTTTCGTGCACTTGACACATGTCTTCGAATTTTTAATTCTACGACATGTCGGTTTCCTAAAAATGTTTTCCTTCACCGTTTTGGGAACGTGGTATTGTGCACATAAATATTTCAATCGAAAAATTCATAGGTGCACGTCGGGATTTGAACCGGCGACCTCCGATACCACTGGACCACCAAGCTCTCAATATTAACAAGACATTTACTGAATATTAACAATATGAATGTTGGTGAAATGTAAAATTTTTTAGGAAATCAAGTAAATTGTTGTTTATTTACCAAATTTTCTTCCGGTCTAGATTTCCTTATCACCTTCATTATCACTGATCACTTTATCACAACCTTCCGTAACGAAAACCAGTAACACACTAATCTTTGTTCGAGTCTCAAAGTTAATAAATGCATAACCATTGATACTGTGAACGGTTAACCCTTCGTCAGCGCACGCGCATGGAAATTAGATCAGTAGGTAGCAAAGCGGTTGTCAAACTTTTGTTGTTTTTTTTTGTATGTTTTATGGTAACAGTTTTACAACCCATATTGTTATTCAGTTGATACAACATACATTGACTGGCCTCACAGCTCAGTTGGTAGGAACTCTGCCTTCTGTGCTGTAGGTCGTGGGTTTGATTCCCACCTTGGTACTAATCCCGAGTTTCAATCCGTAGGTCGCCGGTTTAAATCCCGACGTCACCTATGAGTATTTAGCTTGAAAGATTAATGTACGCAATACCACCTTCTCAAAACGGTGAAGGAAAACATCATGAAGGTACCGACATGTCCTAGAACAAAAAATTCCAAGACATGTGTCAAGTGTACGAAAAGAGCCTCTTTGAGGCGCACTTAAAATCCTTTCACCACTCGATTAGAATAGAAGAACCTGCACAGTTTGAGAACCAATAGAAGCGATTGTGCAACATTTTTTGCATGTGCTCATTAATTTGATGTTGTAACAGACAATGCAACCCTCACACAGTCTACCACCGTAGCGTTATCGGTGCATTTCCTAGCTCATCTTTTTATAATGCAGATTAGGGGATTTTATCTGCCCCTGATTAAGACAGATTGTTGCTACAAAGCCTTGTTTTATAACGAATATGTGTTTGTTATTTCGAAGTTTTAGTAAGTTCGTTATAAACTTGATAGTGACTGATCTGGAAGGTTACTACGATATGTCTTAGAGAGAAAACTCATGTTCTTGGCTCTAGGACTTCGCTTCGCAAGTGGCATTGACACATACATTTCGCTGACTAAATTTGATAGTGGCACAAAACCAGATGAGCCAAAATTGAGTTATTGGTGTAGTTCGACGCGAAATATTCCGTATTACAATGGGAATAAAATTCATATTCATATTCACCCAACTGAGCGAGTAACGTCACTAAATGTCGTTATCTGATTGGTTGGATTTACTCGCCATCGCTTAACGCAAAACCGCTCTCCTGAAAAATGTGTTTACTTTTGTGTCGTTGTCGAATTTTGGCAGCGATATGTAGTTAAAACACAAACATATAAGACCCAAGAACATAACTGGTCATTACAAATTTGTCTCTGCCTGGGATTGAGCTGAGGTTAGCATGGCAACTAACTCCGGGACTGTCCTGACATTTTAAAATAAAGATACGGGTGCTAAATATTAAAATTCACCCTTGTAAAACGACAAACATCAATGGACACTAACTACCGATCGACATGACCAATCATGCGTAACGCAAATCAATGGAAAAACAGCATTCGAATAAACGTAACGAGCACTCACATCTGCATGTCGTTGGCATAAATCAAATCACCATTGAATGCATCCGTAAAATATTTTTGAACTATTTTGAATGCGGTGCTGTCATAAAAAAGGTATCCCTCGTAAGTCAACCCGTTCACTGTCACGTATTCACACACAAAAAAGGTTACACCCATATTTTGCACTTCCGATATCGAATAATAGGGTCTATTTATGCATTCTCGATAAATGAAGAGTATATTTTTTTACGTCTATTATAAATCAAAATGTATTATTTATCTTTAGACAATCTGAATCTGCATCCTATTGTTATTCTGGATGTGCGGTGTGTCAAGGGTGTAATGTTTTAACGGATTGCACACCCGATATTCAAATAATAATAAAAATATAATTTGAAATAATGTTTTCTTTACTAGGTCATTAGTTTTAAAGTTGAGGATTAAATGTTTTAATATTATGCTTTTTTTATGTAATTTAATTACAGAACGAGCCGACGGCCCACCTGGTGTTAAGTGGTAACCTCGGCCCATAACAGCTGATGCGACTTTGGTCCCCCCTACTAGGTACGACAAGACCCAAGTCGCATTGTATGCACCCGTAACTCTGGACGTGGAATGTCTCATGTGCCTGTAATTTCAGCGGTAACCACACCTTTCAAACCGGAACACAATAACGCGAATGCGTCACTGCTTGGCATTTGCATTTGATAAGTCGACGATATATTTCAAATGAAAAGAGACTATAATAACATCCAGTTAACCCTGCCTTTTGCGCTGTAGGTTGCGGGTTTGAGTCCCACCCAGGACAAACATTTGTGTGACGAACACAAATGTTTGTTCTGTGTCTCGGTGTTAATATGTATAATATATGTATTTACAAAAAAAGTATACCTATGTATTAAATCAGTTGTCTGTGGTTCCTATAATACAAGCTATGCTTAGCTTACTTTGGGATTAGATAGCGCTGTGTGAAATTTTATTTTATTTAGTACAACAAAACCCGCAGCTTTTTTGTAGCAGTAGAACTTGAGTTAAGTTCACCCGGAGAAGTACTGCCACCACACCTGGTAATCTGCCACCAAACAGTGATGCACTCGTGTTGCTGTGTTCCGGTGGAAGGGAGTGGGTGCCGGTGAAACTGCAGGCGCATGAGACGTAACATCCCCGTCTCGGGGTGATGGACGCAACGCAATGTCACTTTAGTCATCTCGTTCTATGGAGAGGACTGGATTCGTACTGCTGTTGTCTATGGGCGGCGGTTACCATTTAACATCAGGTGGGCCGTCAGTTCGATCAGTGACTTCAATTACGTAAAAAAAATCTCTTTATTTAAAAAATGAAGTCTGATATGTGACCAATATATAAAAAAACTAAAAACATACTTTTTTTATCAATGTTTAGTGTTCCTCCATTGCTTGTTAAGCTACCGAGTGCAGATCTTATCGTGTGCATAAATTAAACGGAACGCAAGTCGGCCATTTTGAATATTTCGAGTGCCGAGGGTGTATTCGACCGTAGGGCAGTAATTATTTGATTGGAGTCAAGAGGTTGCATGCCGAGATACCGGCCGGGATGCATTGTTGGCTCCGTGCCTTTACCAGACTCGAGTGGGAGATTCGAGTGTTTTATCGAATGTTCGGCATGTTATATTCACACCTACGGTGTTCGAGGGTTAACCGTCTGTAGATTCTGGTAATACCATTGAATGAATAGAATTTAAAATTTAAAACTAATATACTTGGATTTTAAAATTAAAAAATAGCTTTCGGAGCTCGTGGTTTCGTTTGTACAAGATTTTGTTTGGCATTAGGCTTAATTGGTAAATTGATCGCACTATAATTCAAGTAGTTCTTACTTGAATTATAGTGCGTATGCATATAATTTCCATGTATTTAGACTTTGTGCAGGTATAAAAAGAGTTAAAATTTTTGCATAACAATCACTTTTTTGTCATTAAAATGTCGAACTTACAATAAATCGAACCGAGACTATCAATTAGTTAAAAATATCCGCAGCTTGCGTACAGTTGCATTTTAAAACATCTGATCCTAAAGGTGACAGGCATAGAAAACGTCGCACAGCTCCCTAATCCGTTCCATAATGCATATAATTATTATTTCCGATACTACATCAAAGAAAATAATTCCTTTTTGCATATGCGCTTATGACGGAAGTGTGAAAAAAATGTCACCCTCAGGTAGAAAGGGTCACCCCACGAGTTTTGTAAGGGTAATGCGAGATTAGATTTTTTAAAGATGTTTATTATGCATGCGTTCTCAGGAGGATTTGGCGGACACAGCGCCTCGGGCGTTATAGGGTTAAAAAGTCTGGCAAAGGTGACGGTTAAAGATGTATTCGAGTGGTTAAAATAGAGCTCCAATAATCACGGTAATAAAGGAAATGGCCGTTATATAACGTTATTGGATTAAAATTAAGAAATATGTTTAATAATTCCAACTTAATTTTATCTACTTAGAATAAGCTTGCTTTAATTATATATTATATATTGAATCAATGACTAAAAAATGTAATTATTTTCATAAAACATATTTTTATTCGTCTTAAATTAAATAAAAAGCTATTGTAAATTAATAAGTGCTTATTAAAATATGCTTATAATAATGGGCAATATGTCAAATTAATAAATTTAAAAAACTACAATATTATGTATTTTTAGAATTACATTTTTTTTCCACGTTATATTTGTGAAATAACTAGTTCGTATTACGTAACGGTCATTTAATCAGTAATTAATATTGCTGAACACTTCACAGACTAACAATACGAATCAATGACAAAACTGACACACCACAGCTCTTCATTCAAATATCTTTTCCCATAAAAACACACATCTCCCGTGCGGTATTGTGTATTTAGTTTTTGTTGGCTTTTTTATGGGGTTAAGTCCAGGTAATCCTGTGTCCTCTCACTATTGAATGGGTTGTGACGTCTAAAAGGATTATTTTTTAATAGATAATTAATGATGTTGCGTCGTTGTAACTGTTTGGTTGGGAGGTTGGTTTTATGCTTTATTTTATTTTTGATTCGATGTTGTAATCTGTTACGGATATTAATTTTTTTATGTCATATTAGTGACAGAACGAGCTGAAGGCCCACCTGATGTTAAGTGGTAACCGCCGCGAATAAACAACAGCAATACGAATCCAGTCCTCTCCACCAAAGTACGAGATAACTCAAGTCGCATTGCGTTGCGTCCATCACCTCGAGACAGGGATGTTACGTCTCATGCACCTGCAATTTCAACGCAATTTACTTTTCACTTTTCACAAATTCACTGATAATAAAGAGTTCATATTACAGGTAACAATACTTTTCAACTATAAAGTAAAAATAAATAAAATAAAACAATGGCGAACAATGCAAGTGGATCGGAAGACGTAAACAGAACACAGCTGATACAGTTCATCGACCTACGGCAACGTGGCGTAACTTTCATTCTTAAAACGTACCAAGTTAGTAACCTACTTTTCATTAATAAGGCGAGCTAAAAAAATGCACGAAGTATCAAAGATTGAGCGAGCGCGAACTTCGCGAACACGAACGAAAGTGACGTGTGGATACGCTGTGGTGTAACGACGCCATTGTTGGAAACTAAAAAAAAACGTTAAAATACTGATAATTTATATATTTTTTAAATTGTACGGTGTTTTTGTACAAATTCGTACGTTGTAATTGGTTATGCACTACTATTTGAGTACTCCTAATAAAGAGTATATCTACCAATCTATCTACTTTTGAAGGATGTAGTGATGTAGTCATCGTAATTTTATCATATCCAACAGTTTTCTGCGGTGTAGAATCGAACCCACAACCTACAGCGCAGAAGGCATGCTTACTACTAACTGAGCTGTGTGGCCAGTCGATATGTGTATATGATTATTCTACTAGTTATCGTCTAGTTCCGATAGCTCAAGCTATGCTTAATTTGAGACTAGATGGCGCAGTGTGAAATATAATTAATGATTACTAGCTGCGCCCCGCGGCGTTACCCGCGGTGAATAACTAATCCCACGGGAACACTGCACTTTTCCGGGATCAAAGTAGCCTATGTGTTAATCCAGGATATAAGCTATCTTGGTACCAAATTTCATCCAAATCCATTCGACCGTTTGAGTGATAAACATCCATACACACTTTCACGTTTATAGTATTAGTAGGAGCCCGGGTGGCGCGCTGCAGGGAAAATCTGTGCAGATGGGGCATACGGGACCCTACCCTAATGGCTTGTGACTGCGGAGACCTCATACAGAACATTTCCCTCTTATTAGTCTGCCCCATGTGCCCTTTCTCCTGCACAAGGGACGACCTGATGAAAGCCACCAAAAACGCAGTTGAGGTGGCCAAATTTTACGCAAATTTTGTTTGATCTGGACCGTAGACACGAAAGAAGAAGTAGGTTTTTTTTTTATTTAAACATAACATTTGGTTTCCCCTAACCTTGTCCACACAAAGCTACCGTTAATTTTTGCCGGAGTTTCCCAGACGTCGAGACGCTCGGCAAAAAATAATTAAAACGACCGCCGACGACGAAAGCGAAAGCTCGCCGTCTGCCGCGTAATTAGTACAATGGTGTTTCCTGACTTTGAACTTTTCAATCGCTGTTCATCCTTTAAATTATGAACTTATTACTTGTTCGCTTTCTTTTCACGTTGGTAATTTAAATACGTTTAGTGTAAGGCAGAGCTGTGTGCTTGTTGTAATTAGTTCAATAGTGTTGTATGCCTTGAATAGTTACGAATAAACGTACGCAGACCGCTCAGTATGCTCCTATGGCCCAGGCTCTAAATATGCTCAACGCTATGCTTGCTCAGAACACAGACAAAGATGTTATTAGACATAATGATAACGATTTTCTGGCAACATGATTAAGATATTTTCTAATTTAATCAAGTACTGAAGTAATTTAGTTATTTGTCAATCATATATTATCATATTTCATTATTTACATAATTATGAAATTATGAGTTAGGTTTCTTTTCAAATGATGACATGCACTAAAGGCAATTTAGAACGAAGTCGTTCCAATCAAATGATACAGGACAAACTGTACATAAACCATAGTTTAGCGAGTATTCTTATTGCATCCTTATAATATTCAAAACGGTTTTTAAAATGCCTATATTTAAGGTTTTTATACCTCTTCCGTTTCTACGCCAAATCCACGTTAATATTACTAAACCCAGTGTGACCCAGGGCTGACCTAATTATCTGATTTGGCGTAGATGACAAGATTACTTGGAATAAATCATAGGCAACTTTTTATTCTGGTACGAGTGAAGCCTGAGAATAAGAATGAGAATAAATTTTATTAAATAAACTTAAGTAACATGTGTATACTTACGCTAAATATCACTATACTATCACTTATTAATATAAAAAAGGTAGTTTAATAAGTTTGTAGTAAGTACAGTATTCTAATTTCTAAATTAACTTTTTTAGAAATAAATGAAGGTACAGTTGGTAGAAGTATGAGTTATATTATTAGTAATTGTCATAAATTATAAAAAACAGTAGTACTTATAAATATTCATATTTATTTATTCACACAAAGATATTACATGGGGTTGATTACTGGTATATAATATTGGTGAGCATTTGACACAGCGCCATCTAACCGCAAAGTAAGCTAAACCTTATCTTGTATCATGGGAACCGAATCCACGACCTAAAGCGCAGAAGGCAGGGTTACTGAGCTGTGAGGTCACTCGAACAGTATAATATAAACTAAATTAAGAAAGAAAAACGCTACACATACTTAAATAACTTATTATATGTAGAATAATACAAGTCTCACGAAATAATACAAGTAATAGGTGACTGGTTTGTATGGTAATTGCTATGTATCGTAATGAAATCGTCTAGCTTGCCTCGTTTGCCAGTATCGTTGCCATATTGGCGTATCTAAGCTCCGCCGTCGACTTAGGTGGCCATCCACTAACGTTCTTTCCTACCGCAATTGACAATCGCCTGAGAATTGAACGCCAATACATTTGCGACTTAGCGAAAGAGTCACTGATAGACATCTCTCTCTTTCTCTTATCTTTTTGTTGCACATCACACCAATTAACATTGAACAGAAAGTAAAACAAATAAAAACAAAATAAATGTTACAATCCGCGGTCTTATCGCTCAGAGCGATTTCCACCAGACAACATTAAAATTAAAATATATATTCTATATTAAAATGGAAGAATACCATGTTAATATAGAATGCTGCTGTTATGATAATAATGAAACATATTTATCCAAAAACAAGTATATTTATAATATACATTCATAATAATACGATAGCGAATAGATGTTAATAAAATGATACATACATTATAAGGGAAAAAATCTTAGTATTCTTGATACAAATGGAAGTACTGATTATACAGATTAAACTGGATTGAAGATTAAATTCACGATGGAAAAGTATCTCCATCCTGAATAACTTGTAGTGAAAACTAGTAGATTTAACGCTTTTGTCTTATTATTTTATAAAATGGCATTTCTGTATATTAAGTAATAGATAAACTTATGCCAAGTTCGCATATTCGCGCAATTGTGTTCCAGTTTGAAGGTGTGGTCTCCGGTGAAATAACAGGCACATGAGACATTTCACCTTCAAGCCTCAGAGTTACGGGTGCATACGATGCGAGTTGGATCTTGTTGTACCTAGGGGAGGACCCAAGTCGGTCGGCAAAGTCGGCAAAAGAGGTTAACACGCGGGAATAACCCTGACAACACCAGGAGGGCCATTTGCTCGTACCATAACTTTATCACTAAAATAAATACTATTAAACGGGGTAAGGTGGAAAGTAACGTCAGTGGATGGCCCCCTATTGCCGTATCTCAGCTTCTTCGTCATATTGGCGTATCGTTGCTTTTTATGTAGCCCACGAGCCACGTAGAGTTTTGAGGTCGTCGCCATAAAATTGTAACGGGGTCTATTCTAGTGTTACGTTTGTAAGGAAAGAAATAAACATTAGCTAGTATATTAGTATATTGACTGGCCTCACAGCTCAGTTGGTAGTAATTCTGCCTTCTGCGCTGTAGGTCGTGGGTTCGATTTGTGTGACGAACATAGGTGTTTGTTCTGTCTGGGTGTAGATATGTATTTACAACAAAGTATTTAAGTATTATATCATTTGTCCGGTTCCCATAATACAAGCTATTTACTTAGCTTACTTTGGGGCTGAATGGCGCCGTGTGAAACATCCCCTTTTTTTTTTTTTTTGTGTACAAAGGTAAATATTTTTGTGATTTATTATTAAATTTAGTGTAGGCTTTAGAGCGATTACATACATATTCTTGTTTTCATCTTTCGTATGTTTCCAGTTTCTAAAACTACGCCTTTGCCATTAACCTCTTTGGTTCTATTTATGAAATAAAATTGACGTAAACATGAGAATATGAAGTCTGTGTAAATTTAGGTAAAAATTATATAATGAAATTCCCCAAACACGAAAGTAATCACCCGACAACATGATCTGAAACCTTTTTTTAATTTTCCCGAAGCCCACACGGGCCGTATCAAAACCAATTTTTCCTCCATATTGAAAACTTGGAAAATTAATTCCTCCGCCTAATTTCCTCTGTGAAATATGAGGCCACGTTAGACCCTTACTCACACTCACGCGTGACGCAAATTTCGTTAGGCTGTAGGGTTGAAACTACCCCTCCGCCCGTGGCATCAATCTTCACCCCCGCCCTCCGGCCACCTACGGCCGTATAATACAATAATATACGTCTAAGTTTCGGACCGGCCCTGTAGGTTGTTGCATCCCTCTCTGACGGATGAGATTAGCGGGGGTGGGAGCGGGACGGGCGCGGTGGAGGCGTCCTAAAGGGTGTAGGGAGTGTGTAGGGGTACTATTGAAATTGAAGCGGGGTTTAGGCGCGGATGACGCCCGGCTCGAGAATAGATGGAAATTTCCTCAATTTAGCGTTTTCGCTAACAAAGGACGCTGTTTAATTTTTTGTTTTTGACTCCACCAGTCCTCTTTGATGTGTTTGGACTGGACGATGGATTAACAGCAAATGTGCTTTCACAGCTTTCTCATAATTAATAATCTAACAATTAATTCATTGTATTATTGAATATTATGTAATTACAAAAATATAAAGATATCATATCAGTTGTCTGGTTCCCATCGTACAAGCTATGCTTAGACATATAAAAAATTCTATACTGATATACTTAGTTAAACATAGGTATAAGTTGAAAAGTGAATTTGTAACATATGTACCTAACAGGATATTATACCCTTTGCTCGTTATCTACAGTCTTCGTAACACTACCTGCAAAGGGAAGGGTCATGAGTTCCATGCCCGGGGCGTGAAAAGTTAATTTGATCTGCAATATATTATTTCCTTGTATGCTGTGTTTATATTTGTGAGCCATCTACGTCACAATAATCATAATTCTAAAAAATATAAGAATTCGATAGTTCATCTGAGAGTAATGTAAATTAATAACTCAGTTCTTTATATACTCGTATATAGCAAGAGTAAATATATCTGATGAAAACAAGTCGCGACAGACGGGTCGAAAACAAGCGACCGCAATCCAATTAATTACCGGCTCGAACTCAACGCGATTTATATTTGACGCTAGCAGGTGTGGCTCGCTTTTATATTTGTGCCGCCGCTGTGTGGATAATGGTTTATCTTTGTTTACGCTGCCGCTGGTAACCTTACACTGCGTAAGGTTTTTAACTATAGATTCAAATTATAGAAATAGAATCAAACATTAGTCCTGGGTGGGTATCGAACCCATGAGCTACAGCTAAAACTTAAAAAAAAACAATTGTTTAAGAGACACACAATTGCTCACAAAACTGGTTCGCATATAGCGATATGCCCATTTGCCACTTATTTTTGCATGTTTCTAACTTATGGTGTAAATGTTACATTGTATTCTATTGGTAAACAGAGGCATTCTCATATGTTTTTATTTAAATAACCATTTCTGCACAACACTATGGCAGAGTTCATCCATAAGACACACGCTTTCTATGGTCAACGTCAAAGTCAATGTCAAGAACTTTATTTCCACAGAACTCATACAGAAGTAGCTTGGAAACGTCAATAATATTCGAAACATAAGTTTACGCGTACTTATCGCTAAGTGACTATGACGCCTGTTCTAACCCTTTTCGATATGGTGCCGATCAGGCTTTTTTATGTGTTAAAAGGATATGGGGATCGATTCTACAATAGTAAAGCCAGTAGTAGTTCAACTTATGTAAAGTTTGTCCAGGGTAGTACTGCCACCCTACCCACTGCTGCCGTCAAGCAATAATGCATTCGGGTAACTGTTTTGGTTTGAAGGAGAAATTTAGAGGCACAACAGACATTCCACCTTACGGGCGCATACAATGCGACTGGTGTCTTGTTATATCTAAGTTGGGGAGGACCCAAGTTGTATTGCTCGTCGATGGGAAGGGAACAAAGACAAAATCCGATTTTCTTGGTCAGAACAAAAAGTGATAGTTCAATTGGTAATTCTTTGTAGTCTTCAATCTAAAATAACTAAAATAAAAACTGATTAAAACCCTTTTAACTTATAAAAATAAGTTAACATCTTACTCAAAACCTTATCCGTTACCGAACTAGATTCTCCATTCTACACACATAAGTACACACATCTACATGCTGCCTTAAACAACCCTTATAGCCCCCCGTCTTATCTCTCGCGTCAGGCCGTACTTAAAGCCGAGGGTAACTTGAAATAGGAATAGTCGCATTAGGCCCCAAAATTACAGACGACCGTCAGGCCTAACGTGGTGAAATTGCCGACCACCTGGGGGAGCCCTCCATCGCCCACTCCTGATACGACAAACTCCAAACATCCTATATTCAACCTTATAGTCTTCTACTCACAGTTGAATTTCTTTATCACGTTGTACGTTAAACTTGTAGGTAAACGTTAGCGTTTGACCCCACTTCGCATTTCGGGTCCGTGAGGGAGGCAGTCATCAATAATGTTAGAAGGTAAGCTTCGATGCGATTTGTTACGTGGAACATTATGTGGGACTGTGAACGTAAAGATTTATTAATCCAGTTTTTTTTTTATATTTTTGGACATTTCACACAGCCCCAAAGTAAGCTAAGCATAGCTTGTATCATAGGAACCAGACTACTGATATAATACTGATATACTTTTTTGTAAATACATACATGTAAAACATATCAACACCCAGACACAGAACAAACAACTATGTTCGTCACACAAATGTTTGTCCTGGGTGGGAATCGAATCCACGACCTACAGTGCAGAAGGCAGGGTTAATATCAAATGAGCTGTGGAGCCAGTCATCAATGTTATCTATCTATCTATCCGTTACAAGGTATTGGTATCCCACTACTAGTCGAGTCACTGGTTCGAAAGAATCAGTGGGTTGAAAGGATTTTAAGTGCGCCTCGAAGAAGCGGAATTTTTGGTTCTAGGACATGTTGGTATCAATAATTGAGTAATAAATATTTGAACGCCATTCCAAAAACCTTGTCAAGTTATATGTAATATTGAGAAAGATGAAAGATTTCCTTATCTGTAAAAAACAGTATATAAATGGATTTTCAGGATATGTATTAAAATCCAAATTAAGTTGACCGATCACCATGAATTTGATATATATGTTAGTGTTTTAAGATTTAAGACTCAAGAGTGGAAGGGAAAGTAAGAAACATGCTTATCTAGAAATTTCTAGTTACTGCGTTTAGGTACTGGGATATAATCTATCCTATGTTTTGCTCACATGTGTTCAAAATTTGTGGAAAATCGCTCATTAGTTTTGGAGTGACGAATATAAGTATATCCATTCATCAATACAGCAGGCTTATATAAAAATAAATAATGTATTTTAATATTAGTTTATACGTTCCTACAAACTTGGACAATCTGCGAAATAAATCGAGAAGGTAAAAAGCAAAGTTAAGGATCTCGTTGAAATCTTTTACTTGCTACGACAGATTCGTAGAATGTAGCAAAGCTAAACATTAAAAAGCGATATTAATCCCAATAAAATACAGTACATGCATATAATTTAATTGATATGTGGTTTGATAATAATATATTGCTTAATTTTTATACTAACGTGCTGCCATCTTAATGGCTGCGTTGAAACAAAATTGGATTTTAGAAGCGATGCAGCTATTCAGCGCTAGATGTCACTGAAATCTATCTTATTGGAAATCAATGTTGTATATCATCCATTTTGATAATTATTAAGTATTCTAAGATATGAAAAAAATCAAGAAGACTAAAATATCTATTCTCAGATGGTTTTAATAATAAATTAAATTTCTTAATATTTTCAATTTCCTATTTAGGTTTATAATACCTTTTGCCCAATACTTGCGTTGATAGAAGCCTTTCTTTTTAATTTCTTATATCTTATTTGAATCATTCATATTATTAATTGGAGAAATGTACAAGTCGGTTTTTGTTATTCTAGCTAGAAAACAGCAAAATCAAAAACTTATTAGTTACCTGCAAACCGTTTAAAAGGATTTTATTGCTGCCATATTACAATATAAAAGAAAATCGATAACATATCAGCCAAGACGTGACATAGGGTAACGGTCCTAACTTAATATTATGACGAATATCATTAAAGAAAAAAAACTATTTATTTATCCATAATATAACCCACAAATAAATAATTGTTTACGAATAACATGTTACACCAAATGTTGAGTACTGCTTAACACCAATAAAAAAAACGTAGATACAATCACCTAATAAGAGTGTTTTTTGTGTAAATCATTGCGATACGGGGACATGACTAACTGATATTAAATTGTAACCTCTACCAATAACTAAGCAATACGACTCAGGCACTCCCCTACTTAGGTATGGGAAGACCCAATCACCCCATTGTATTATGTCCATGTCTCTAAATAACTCTTTCGTGTTTGGGTTAATTGGATTTGTCTTGACAGGATTTTGAATGTAAAAAAAAGTTTTAAAAATGTATTTAAAACAATTATTTATTTTTACAGATAAGTAATTATAAAACTATTAAAAGTTACTAATTAAAATTTAACTATTTAAAATATACCTTATAAAACAACAGCACTTATCTATAAAAAATAATTGTTCTAAATACATTTTTAAAACATTATTTTAGAGTACTGTAAGTTATCTGTGCTGTGTAAAATATTGGCTCTCAGTTTGCATTGGGTTGGTGGGTTCCATCGGCTTCGTACAGGTGAACTGTCAACGTGGGGGGCGCAGGGGCGGTGGGGGTAGGTTCTATTTGTCTTGCCGGAGACATGCATCGCCGCTGTTTGTTTGGAATTGGAGTTTAGTTAGATTGAATAACGATCCGTTGGGTTTTGCAGGGGACGAGCGACGAATTTAAAAACGTAAAATATATGGAAGGGAGTGGGTGCCGGTGAAATTGCAGCCGCATGAGACGTAACATCCCCGTCTCGGGGTGATGGACACAACGCAATGCAACTTGAGTTATTTCGTACTTTGGTGGAGAGGACTCGAGTCGTATTGTTGTTGTCTATGGGCGGCGGTTACCAGTTAACATCAGGTGGGCCGTCGGCTCGTTCTGTCACTAATATGGCAAAAAATAAAAAAGATATATTCCACTAAATTGTCGCTCTGTCACTGTTCTTGTCACAATTCATCATTGAAACAGTTATCAGCTGGCTAATAAGAAAACGAGCATACGAGATAAATAAATAAATATTGATGGACATTTCACACAGCGCCATCTAGCCCCAAACTAGCATAGCTTGTACTATGGGAACTAGATGACTGATAGAATACAGTTTTTTTTGTAAATACATACATAAAATACATATTAACACCCAGACATAAGACATAAAAAGAAACATTTGTGTGAAGAAACATCTATATTCGTCACACAAATGTTTGTCCTGGTTGGGAATCGAATCCACGACCTGCAGCGCAGAAGACAGAGTTACTGCCAACTGGCTGTCAGGCCAGTCAATTGACAACTGATTAAAGAAGTTTAACTCAATTTTTTTTAAATTATAAATATGTTCTTTTCAGTTTTGATACACACTTTTTCCGATGGAGTTAATTCCGGAAAGGAAGATGGAACAGGTTTTCAAATTATCGGTTCTAGAATTTCCTGACGATATATTCCTTTAATATTCTGAAAACGGAATTGCGCATTATAAATCAAGTAACTAAACAGCACATTTGTTATTCACGATAACTGCTCAAGTTTAACGACTACCCTCTAATTGTGGAGCAGGTTGGTTCGCTCAACTGATTTCGTTTATAGTCGGTTAAGTTGGTTTTACAGCCAGGTACTGTATGAATAATTTCGTTAAGTTATTGGACGATTTATATAAGCCTCTCTCAGTTTAATTGAGGTTATATAAGGCTGTTACCTGAAATACAAGTTCACACTTAGATTATGTAAACGTATAAACATTTAATATATTAATATAACAATAATATAAACGGTTTAAAATTTTTGTGACGCATCTTTTTCTCTAGCAGAGTTAAGCATTAATAGTGTACTCTAGTTTTTAAAGCTCAATCAAAAAGTTTAATACAACCTTTTTGTTGAGCTTAATGTCAAATTTATGTCATAAGAAATGCTCAAACTAGGCTCAAAACTTTCAAACTTGGGTCAGTCAGTCAGTCAGTCAGTCAGTCTTTCTTTTCACCTCGGATCTTTTCAAATAAATCATAGTTCAACGATGAGTAAAAATGGTTACCGGCATAATCCGGATCAACCGGGGGATACCCGGTTAACCAGCTTAGTGTGAAAGATTCTGTAAATAGTGACTGAAGCAGAACTACAATAATATTTTAAAAATATCACGTCGTTTCTCCAACAGCATGAGGAAAGTGGATACAGCTTATAGGACTAATGAGTATTGTCAAATCGATATCAAACTAACGGTTGTCTTTCTCACAAAAAATGTGAAGCAGTCTACAAATCATTAAAATTTTATAATGTATTTTTTTTCCAAATATTATCTAATATATTTTTACTACAATTACTTCATTAGTTGTTTTATCCGTATACATTAAAAACACAATCAGGTTAATTATTTTCACAAGTAGAGTTTATGAGTAAAATAAATAAATTAATTTTAAATATTTCGTAAGGAACGAGCCCAATATCTAGTTTAGTCTTTAACTATAGCAGAAAAGACCAGACGATGCAATTCTGGACTGTAGGTGTTTTCTTTGGGAGAACATTACAAAACTTACACTAAAATTGGTACCACCAAGCTGAAGCAAATGTATAATTTTGTATACTTATTTGGGAGAATACTGTAATTTTTTATGTGGATGGTGAGGCACAAAAGCTGAGGGCCCACCTGATGGTAAATACCATCGCCTATAAACGCTTGCAGCACTCCAGGAATTGCCAGCGTGATGCCTATCACCTAACATCCTCTATACACTTTTTTAGAGCAGTAGTACTTATGCCACGTTCGTCCGGGGAAGTACTGCTACCATGCCCATTTCTGCCGCCAAGCAGTAACGCATTGGCGTTACTATGTTCCGGTTTGAATGGTGTGGTTGCCGGTGAAATCACAGGCATATGGCGCTGTGTGAAATGTCCACCAATATTTATTTATTTATTATTTGTAATATTACTTGGTATTCAAACAGCAGTGTACCTTAGCTGTCAGAGTAGTGCTGTTCAACATCCCGTCGCTGACAAATTTACCCTGGATTAATGAAATTCCGTCATAGCAAATGCCCAATCTCCCCATAATTACAGCCTGAACACAGAGAAATGGAAACAGTTGTTTCAGTTGCATTATTCACTAAACTTAGGATCTTGTTCACAGTTTTGTGAACTTTGATCTTGCATCAAACGTTACAGTGTGAATTTCGAAACTTAGCTAAATAAATAATATAATACTAGTAGACATTTCACACAGCGCCATCTAGCCCCAAAATAAGTTAAGCATAGCTTGTATCATAGGAACTAGACAACTGATATAATACTTATATACTCTTTCCAAAGAGGCTCCTTTGGTGCCTTTGACACCTAAATAAATAAATAAAATTAATGTATATTGGACTGAGATAAATATTGAAAATTTAAATTTATGTAGTTTCACACAGCACCATCTCTAGCCCCAAAGTAAGCTAAGCATAGCTTGTATAATAAGAACCTGACAACTGTTATATATACTTAAACTTTTTTTGGAAATACTTATATATAAAACCAATTAACACCCAGACACAGAACGAGCATTTATCTAAAAATCTAAAAATTTGTCCTTGGTAGGAATCGAACTCACTGCCTGCAGCGCAGAAAACGGGGTAACTACCAACAGAGCTGTGAGCTCTGTCGATGTGCTATGTCCCCAAATTTTTGCTTCTAGGTCATATTTCCTCACGATGTTTTCCATCACCGTTTTGACGTGCACCAATGTGTCAGGTGTGTTAGCTGTTTCCGTAAGCCTGGGCCATGGGCGGGTCCCGAAGTTCACTCATCAAGATACGCCTGCGTTAGTTTGGTCTTAGTTTAATGTATGCACATTATCTAAGCAACTTCCCCCCATCTCCCCTCCCACTTCGTTACGTGCTCAATTTAGTTGCCTTATATAATGTTACGTACGAGACATGTGCTGAGAACGAGAGGATTGGCATGATAGATTACATCAAAGGTTATTGATCTATATCAGGAAAATAACACAAAGCTTTGGTGATCAGACTATAGTCATACAATTAATTGAGAAATATGCATTTTGATCAATTTAATGACAATTCTTTCAAACGACTACAGCCTGTTTAGACGGTAAAAAGACTATAATATCAATAGTATAAAATCTGATTGCGCCACAGGAGAGAAAAACAGGTGTCAGAATCTTACAAAATTTTCAAGAAATAAAGAGAAAAGCGATATTTTTTCGCAACACGAACCTTTCCATCTTTTCTAGTTTTTTTTTACACTGACATATTTCAATAAAACAAGTAAAAAGTTTGTTTTTGTTGCGTTACCCTAATTATATCCGTGATTTTTTTTGGTTTCCGAACTCGCACAGTACCAGTATTTTCAGAAGTCAAAGAAACAGAGTAATGAGTGATCATGAAACATACAACTATTAAAGTCATTTTAAAAATTAGATCTAAATAGTCAATAAATAATTTACATACCTTTTTTCCAGTAGAACATGTATTTATTACAAAATGTAATCAAAGTACTATCTCTTAATATATTTAATTCAACCCCATATAGCGAAGTTCCATCCGCTACAAGCAATTTGCAACACGCGCTAACTAAAGCAATTGAATTCGATTTGCTGAAATAGTTCCGTCAAAGGTTCCATTATTGGAAGCGAGGATGTGGTTTCCAGAAGTAGAAACGTTCACATTCAGAGTGATTTCTGATCTCAAAATGCATAGGATTAAGAGTACTTAGGTACTGCGTGCTCTTAGAACACATCAGTCGCTAATATGTTAATACAGCTACTCAAATGAATAAGTGATTTAATGAAATGACGTAGTCGACCCTTGAAATCCCAGAGACGACCAGTTGTTCCCTAATTAGTTTGATAGTTTTATCTTATAAAATACGCTTCTTTTGCTCCTTAAATGCCAATATTATACATAGGTATTATAACAATAGCATTACAAAAGCCTTCAGATCATTAAATAAATTAAGTATAACAAATAATAAACAATAGTAATTATTATTAAGAAAATTGGAGTTGGCTCCTTGTGAAACACGCTGTTTAAAATGCGCAAAAAGTAATAAATAATGATCGTAGTATTTTTCTTTAATAGATTTAAAGAAAAATTACTAACAGATCTGTCTGAGTTATAAGTGAGTATGATATCAGATGAATCTAATTTTTCATTGCATTATATCATTTAAAATAATCCACTATATTTGAGCTCTGAGGAAACTTTTCAATGCTAAACGTTTTTTGGATATAACAAGTTTCTCTTGATTCCTCACTAGAGCAACATACATTTTGGTTCATAAAAACGCGTCTCATTAAAACGAGAAAAAACCGTTCGCATGGAACTCAAAGTGAAGCTCATACACAATTAGGTACTAGGTTATAGGTATCCGCCCAATGTAGTATATGCGCTTAGAAATATGTAATTTGAATCACGTCTACAGCAGAAATGCTTATTGCTTCACATGAATATATTCACAAGCCTTTGACACCAAAGCTCTTCAATTAGAGAAATAGAGATATTCAGACTAATCTTCAGGACTTTTGGGTGAAGTACCATTACCAATTTCTGCAGAGACGTGAATAAACCACTTTAAAAAAATTGTTTGACATGAAAAATAAAAAAGGGACAATAATTCGCGTGTTCTGTTTCAAAATTGATTTTTATTGTGTATCTATTCAAAATTTTACAAACATGTAGGTATAATCAAATGTTATGAAATAAAATAAATTAGTACTGGTTAATAGTTTATGCATCGCCAACTAGCCCTAAAATATTCTAAGCATAGCTTGGGAACATCATGGGAATTAGACAATTAATATAGGTAATACTTTTTTTTTTAAATACTTATAATACATATTAACAACCCACAAAAACATCTTGTTTCGCCACACAAATATTTGTCCTGGGTGGGAATTGAGCCTACTGTCTACAGCACATAAGGCAGAGTAACTACCAACTGAGCTGTGACACCAGTCGATGCCAGGTAATTTTCTTTCTACGATCAAATTATTATTCTAGAAAATCATTTAATCAAACATTTTATTTGTGTAAGAGAGATATGACGATATATACGATTAATAAGAAACACTTAAAGTAGTCCTACACTCAGAAATGGCGGCGTACCGCGCCGATGTGAACGCTGTTTGCTCTCAAACAATTCATGCACAAATACAGACCTAGCAATAAATAATTTACATAAGCCCAACTCATATACCAGTACATAAGTAGTCCAAGAAATACATAATGTATCAAAGCCGCGTACGTACCTATTGCCCACCGAATTCTAAGACTTCGTTGGTCCAAGTGATACGATTGATGGCACAAAATGAAATCTTCAACTTTCAATTCACTTTATATCTATTTTTATAATACAATTAACGGAATTTTACGTCGTAACCTGAGATAGTTGATATTATTGTATCTACTTTTGAAGGATTCGCACATAGCACAGCTAACTTTTTTAAGTTACACAATAGATTATTTACGATTAGATTTCACTAGTCCCCACACTGGGATTCCCTGTGTTGTGGGTGACTAGTCCCTTCCAGGAGAAAACAGTGTCAGGCCTTAGACTATATAGACCAAACATTTAAGGCGGTACTGACTTGAAAGTAAATTTGGTAATCATGAAATCACCTGCCTTGTGTTTTTGTTTCTGCAACACAAGCGATCCTGGTACAGGAGTCTCTCTTCCCCATGGAGGGTCGGATAGGGTTTGAACAGGCATCAAACTTATCAATAAGTACGCGTGACCTTTCCAAGTTTCCAAGCCATTTCTTTATGAATTCTATGAAAATAAAAGTTTTGACTTTGACTTTTGACTTTGAGTATTAAGTTTAAGAGACTGTACACCAGTACACCAGTAAAAATAAAAAATGGTTATTCGCTCAGAACTTATTACCTGATCCACACGTCGTGTCGGGCGGGTAAGTAACAAAGGAGGAATTTCGCCGGAGCCATCCGCCCGCAAACGCTGAAGTTCCACATTCCGTCCACGGGATGCCTCGCGTGACGGCTTGTGATCTTACCGTTTAGGATTCACATGTTATATACATATTGTTGCTTTCGTACACAGTCTATCTATCTATTCGAGTCACTGGTTCTCTCGAACCAGTGTGGTGAAAGGATTTTAGGGGCGTCTCAAAGAGGCTCCTTTCGTGCACTTGACATGTCTTTGAATTTTTGGTTCTGGTGCATGTTGGTTTCCTCACGATGTTTTCCTTCACCGTTTTGAGGACGTGGTATTGTGCATATAAATCTTTCAATTGAAAAACTCATAGGTGCACACTACACTAGGGCTTACAGCCGGCTGACTGGAGTAGCCGAACACAGCTAAAACTGTAGGGCATAATCGTCACATGAAAGTATATCTTTGTAAATCCTTCAGAAATTTAATATTCTTTACACAAGGATGAGTAGATATGTGATCCGTATTTGCCCGGGGCAAAGACGAGCAGAACTAGGGGGTTACAAACGTTTACATTACCAACTGGATATCAGATAGTGATGGGCCTTCTGCATGTACCTATATGAGATCCGAACATCACAATACATATTATTTTTATAACGAACAGAATAATCTCCAACAAAAGCGTCTTGGGTCTTGTCGTACCCAGTAGGGGAGTCCAAGTAGCATCGCTTGTTATGGGCGTTATAGTGGTGGGTCGTCGGCTCGTTCCGTAACAGTACCACAAATAAAAAAAAACCTCTAAATTCTTTTCAGGCGTTTCGTCGCACAACCATATACTACATCATTGATTATTTTTATTTATCAGCTCTGTACTCAATCGCAACTTTTTCAGTTGGGTATACCCCGATTTTCTTGAATTTCCTTTGAGAATGTTCTTCATATTTTAACTGTCCACTGCGAAATCAAAGTGAGTTTTCCATATGAAAGTACCACTACTAATAACGTTGTCACTAGCTTCTCTTTGTGTCAAATAATTACAGTGTGAACACTCAAAACTCTACCTCCAGATGGAAGGAACTTGGTACATTTCTTACTACTACACAGGACATTATGTCGTACCAACATACACATAATGAAAAAAAAAATACTCCAGACTTCGCGTCTCTAGAGGTAGAAGAAGTCCTCATATGCCAGCAATTTTCAAAAAAACAATCAACGATTTTCTAACCAGAATACGTAATGCGTTTGCGTTGGTGCGCGAAGGATGACCGCCATTGATATCGATAATTTCGTTTATATATCCAATCGTTACACCCCTAGCCGCGTAGCCCGTGGTGGTTGCGAGGCGAAACCGAATTTCCGAAACGTCTAATAAGTTGGATGTTAAGCCGACAGAACCATGTGCTATGTACACGACAACACCAGCCAACGAGACCCCTCGAGCGCCCGCCTCCATCCACTTCACGGGTCGATGAGGAGCCTGCGGTTGTAAACGATGGCTCTTGATAAAGTGGACGAAACGTACGAGTCTCATTTGCCTGCGCTAGTTACGTAGTTCGGGTGTGGAATTAGGAAATGTTTAGTTAAGCGATGCAGAGTTCGTAGAGATTAAAATAGCTTTTTTTTATAAATTTCGGAACAAGCATCCCACCTATATTAAGTGGTCACTGTCTTGGAATCCTCCCCTAGTTAGGTATGGTAAGACTATGTCGCATTGTACACACGTAAAGGAGGAATATGTGAAGGACCTGTAATTTCACCGGCAACTGTTGTCTATGGGTGACGGTTACCATTTACCAACAGGTGGGCCGTCAGATCGTTCCTTCGCTTAAATTACATTAAAAATATATACCTTTGATACCGCAACGTAGTTAGGCGATTGCATTACTACTTTGCGGCAGGAATGGATATGGTGACAGTACCTGTATTACCGGACATACATCTATATTATTTGTAGTACACTAATAAGCGTAGTAATTAATAGATACAAGTCAGACATCTCTCTCCACTGGGCGTCTCCGTGGCTGAGTCACTACAAACTACAAACCCTGCTTCCAATGCGAGCGGTCTCGGGTTCGATCTCCGGCCTCCTGCGCTATAGGTCGTGGGTTCGATTCCCACCCAAGACAAATATTTGTGTGACGTACATAGATGTTTATTGTGTGTCTGAATGTTAATATGTAGGTATGTATTAACAAAAATTGTTTAGGTATTGTAACAGTTGTCAGGTACCTATTATACCTCTACAAGCTATGCTTAGCTCACTTTGGCGCTGTGTGAAATGTCCACTAATATTATTGCTATTATTATTATCTTCCTGTTTCGTGTTACCAACCTATTATGACATATATTTCCTTAGTTTGTTGAGGCGGATAAATATTCTATGATTAACATTACATCAAAAATCAGAGAACATTTAAACTCTTGAATAAAAGATATAAATGTTACCAGACAGACCGCGGGGCCGAATAAAAACTCCGGCACACTAAACTTATTGGATTTATCGGGAAAGTCCCGACAGCCGCTTAATTCACTAATTAGGGAAAGAACCAGGAAAAGAAATGGAGAGATTCACTTTCCAGTGTTGAGGTAGGTTAGGGGCGATTTTTACGTCAGTTTACAGACTTCTTTGAAAATGTGCCGTTGGCGAGAATTGGCGTGCTGTGAAACCAATCAGAAATTCGATTTGGACTTGTTATGGAGCGATATGATTGTAAAAATAATATTAGTACTACTTTGTAGGCGTAACTCAATAAAACGTTACATAGTATAATATAGTAACGTTTGTATGTTCATTACAATTTTCTAATGATGATTTGGTTTCAGTTTGTAGCAATGATCATCGAGGGAAACTCACTGCACTGGAAAATATAATATCATACTATTGGAGAGCAACATTGAGCTTCGACATTTTTGTTGATTAACTCTACTAAATGACTATGTCTACTAAACAATATTTCTGATAGTTTAATGTTGAATGAATAAGAAGTTTTGTTTCATATCACATATATTTATTATATAGCTTACTATTTACCTATAAACTCAAAATAAATTATTATAAATATTATTCAATTAATAAGGACTGTGTTAGACGATTAACATTTTATATTTTCATTTAGCTTCATTTAAACTATAAGCAGAAGCCATTATCTTATTGGAATTTCAAATAAATCATGGTTTGTTGCGGAAATTTTGTAGTGATTCGTATTTAAAATATCAAAAATGTATTTACTAATTGGAATCATTTATTTTTACCTGTGTCTCAATCGATTACTTAATATATTATTATTATGTAAATCGCTTTGCAATTCAAAACAATGAAACAGATAACTCTAGTCTAACTACTAAACAGCCAATACACTCAGTTGTAACAATCTCGCTTTCGCGCTTTTGCCGCGTCGAGCAATCATAATGAATATTTTATTTTATCATACCTCCCCGATCCTCCCGAGCCATGAACTTGACACCGAGCGAAAAATTAGTTCACAAGGCGAAAGTGAACTTTGTACAGAGTTTGCACTTTTTGAGACACTAGACTGAGATAAAAGAAGTTCCGAGACTTCGCGTCTTCCGCGCCATTACACACCCATTCATCCCGGCGATCAACCACCTACCTTATACATTAATGGACATTTACTACATACTACACTAACTACTCACACTCAAAAAATATTATCATCTCAAGCGCAAAACGACGTTCAAAGCACACGAGTGTGTACCATACTTGTGAATTAACATACTTTACTCAAAGCTACCAAACTAACCGCGTATGAGAGAAAAAAATATCTAACGTATTTCACGCATTCACTACGTCTATGAGGCTAATTAAAAAAGTACAGAGGTTGGTTTCGCGAGTGGCGTAGTCCCGCTACTCTCCGCTAGGGGGCGGTGTTCGCTTTGACTGGCGAACGTTTTTGTAGGCTTATGACGGTGTTTCATTTTTTAATGAGTTCGTTCGAGTTTTGAGCTGTGTATTGCGGTCCACCAGCTTTGTGCGGCGATAAGCGACGGCCCGGTTAGGCGTGCGCCACGCAAAAGGGCCCTTTCGAGAGTGCCTATGAAAGAGTCACGTTTGCTGTTCATTTATTCATTGAGGTTCAAAGAGCTAATAATGAGGGGATTTTGTACTATCTGTAACTATATTGATTGTAGGCTGGATGAGTGGCTCGCTTTAGGTTCATCTCTATAGCCAACCTCGTTGCACGCAACGGTCCCATTTTATAGACAAAACTCTACCTATCACCTTGAGAAAGGTGATGAAGGAGAGGAAAGAAAGGAGATTTCAAGTTACATTTACAATTTATGTATTTCAGTTACAAAACTTACATCTACTCGTAGTCAAGACTATAGCCAACTAATAAGAAAGCTGTTGTAAATCTAGAGAATCTCTTTTCTCGATTTGTGTGGCTTAGTATGATATACTTAGATACCATTTACAACCACTATAACACAATAACATCGTCGCTATAAAGCTCTTATCTTTTCATGCGTAATAGATCTCAAATGAGAGCGTGGTGGTCTAGTGGTACTGACCCCCGAGTTTCAATCCGGAGGTCGCCGGTTCAAATCCCGACGTGCACCTATGAGTTTTTCGATTGAAAGATTTATGTGCGCAATACCACGTTCTCAAAACGGTGAAGGAAAACATCGTGAGGAAACCGACAGAACCGGTGACTCGAAGAAGAGAAGAAGAAGATCTCCAATTATAGTGAATAATCACTATTTTTGAGATCTAATTCTTCTAATTATTGTTATCAACACACGCTGCGTAAGGAAAAATCACCAGAATAAAAATAAAAGCAGTAAAGAATTCACTTTAGTGAGTTCCGGTGAGATATTATACCTTCACGGTGCAAACGACGCGACTTGGATCTTGTTCTACCTGAGCAGGGAGGACCAAAGTCGTATTGCTTGTTATAAGCAGAGGTTACCAACAAAACACCAGGTGGGCCATCTGCTTGTTCCATAATTTGATAACATTAAAAATACTAAATTAAAAACTTTGTCATTTACAATATTCAATAGTATATTCCTACACCATAAAAATCAACAATAAACGTTGATAAATACGTAGAATATAATACATTCCAATAAGATTTTTATTAACTTATTAATTAAAACTCAATACTTTATTACCACTACTACTACTCGTATGTTTGGCTCACTTGAGCCAGTCTGATGAAAAGATTAAACTCCTTGGAACTCCTTTACACAACAATAGATATTCCAGATAAAAATAGGTTGTGATAAAAATCCAATGTCAAGGGATGCCAAACTATATAGGTATCTTAAAAAAAACCATCCCTACATATGAATAATTAACAAGAATTTATTATAGACGCTGCAAAAATAGTCTAAAGGACTCAACAGCGATTTTTATTTGATAATTTTTAGTAAATTGCAAGGAATGTTTTCTTTAGATTTGAAAGAAAGTTATTGACGTATCTGTCATCAATGCTTTACTAATTTTTTTTATTTACATGCTACCATACCTATGCCCATTTAATTACGATTAATTATGTATATGTAAAGCTTAAATCACACAATTTTCTTTCCTTCCATTTCTTACGATTTTTCGTTTCCAGAGGCTAGTCCTTTGATAAGAGTGAAGTAGACTCCACATAGTATATAGTGCAGTTAAATATATGAACGACTTTTTAGCAGAGGTTAGTAGACTTCTAACACGAAAATGTATCAATAGCGCCATCTGTGTTTGAGTAGCTAGTGTTTAATTAAAAAGATAGATGTCGCTAGTAATCTATTAGAATAGCAATTTTAATATTCTTTCTTACTAATATGATATGATAATGCACGCCTAACGTATTAACCTAGTTCTGGACCAGTGAACTCAGTGGCGGCATGGCATTCCTAAGAATATTTTAGAGATATCAACCATTAAAATAAAAATAATAGTAATAAATTTTGATAACTAGAAATACATTATTTAATAAGCGAAGTTAACCCCATAGGTCAAGTTTGCAATTTTTTCCATTGAACTAAGCACAAAGGTATTTTTGGAATTATTTATTAAACGCCTTTCTTGGGTACGTTTTATGATAATCAGGTTTTGTCACTGTCTGTGAAAAGAAGTTTTGAATTTAGTCTTTGAAAACAAACACTTTTATCACATTTAAACTAATTAATTGCTGAGCAGCGTTTTTGAACGGCTGTTTCCAGCCTACTTTTCAACCTTAAACCTATTTGTTGAACTTATTTCAGAAAACTATAACCTCTTTGGACATCTGCCAGAAGAGAAAAACGAAAATATTCAAAAAGTGAAAATCTTGATTGATGTTGTCAGGTGCAAAAAATCTTTTGCTTGATGCAAAAGATCTAAATAATTTGAAAATAAAATGAAAAATCAGGAGTGTCGAGTATATTTTTTGTAGTCAGGTGATAAGTGATATAAGATGGTCAGGTGGAGGTACTGCTTGGTTTTAGCACTGCTGATGCTCCTGCCTTTGGGGACTGCTTCAGAGGAAGATGATGATGATGAGTGAGTACCCAACACTCACTAAAGTTCAGTTTTGCTACACTGCACTGTAAAGTTTTCAGTACCATCTGTGACAGCACTAGTGTTCCGGCACCATTGCCGTTAATTTTAGCCAAACATTGCAATATTTTTAGTGTAAACCAGCAAACTAAGATTGGCTGCATTAATTGCGAGCCATATATTTTCTAGCAACATTCTTTGGGTGAGTAAAGTCGATTCTAAGTTGTTCTGAAAGTGCACGTAAGTTTCGCTTTAAGGAAATTAATTCTCAAAAGGACATACAGTTCAGTAATAAGGATTATTAATACATAATATTAAATATATTATATATATTATTAAAAACTTAATATATTGTCGCTAGTAACCTAAGCATGCTTCACAAGATGTATTATAACAAATAATGAAACCACCTCACTAATTCAAATTTAAATTTTAACGTTTAGTACTTATCTGCTGGCCTTTCTACCTTGTACACAGAATAGAATATATTTTATTTGAAACACACAGTTCACATATTACATAAAATTAAATAAAAATACAATTATATGAAATGACATTGTTAAATATTGACCCGTTATTATGTTTTGAAAACCATTTATATTACGAAATTTATATCATTTTAATAACAGTTCAGAAAGTAGTGTATGTACTATTACAGGTATTATGATAAATTGTATTCACAATGTAGTATTCACTTCGAGAAAGTCGTTCACTCCCGCATGTTATAATATCAGGATTTTTTAATGAATATTGTGAACGTCAAGATTAGTGATCCAATGAAAAAAGTGAAAAAATAAAAAATTATGCCTTAAATTTCCAAATACATCCATTTCCGGAATAATTTAAGATCCAGCCAAGACGATGACAGCGACGACGGTGCCAACGACACAGATGACGATGACGACACACCTGAGAAGGTGGATCCTCAGGAGCGAGCTGGTGGGAGACGAGTTCCACCTGTCCTAGCGTCAGTTGTCCCAACCGCTGTGACTAGAACCATGCCTAGGAAACCTTTGGAGTGCTACGTCTGCGCATACAAGGCAGAGATACAGCAGAAGTCTTGCTTAGACCCGTCTAAATACAGGTAACAATATTGCATGTAATTATTTGTGTTGGAAATATCTTTATAAAAAGAACTATCTTACAAGCCTCTTCATATTCCCACTCTTAGACATACAGGCCTGCTCTTGACTCGTGACCACGGAAGCTAGTATATATAATAATCATAATATTTTATTTCGGTACACTTAATCTAAGATACATTTCAAGTGATAGGGTTAAGTCCTATTAAGTCCCTTTTAAGTATCGAGTAAAACAGTGATATATGTATATATATCACTATATTTTACCACTATTATAAGTTAATGTAAGCGACTTAGAGATAAATTTTCGGCAACTTCTTAATTAAAAGTCCTCCGGCCGCCAGGCTCTCATGAGATTTTCTATTTTCATCTAAACCTTACCTTACCTATACTTCCTTACCTATAATTTCATTGCAATAAACTAGTATGATTTGTACAAGGATGTCGTTTTCAGAGTTCACACGATGACTTGCCATAGCGTCGAAGAGAAATGCTTCACGTCCGTCATATCGAAGGGCAACAACTACGAATCCGTGATACGCGGGTGCCGCTCTCCGTGCGTCGGCATGCCTGATGTCACTTGTTGCGAGGTAAAGCACACAGCGCCATCTAGCGATAGCTAAAAAAATCGCAAATAACAACAAAGTGGACTATTTACACAGCGCCATCTAGCCCCAAACTAACCATAGCTTGTATCATGGGAACCAGACCATGGTAGGCTCGGACAACTCGTTTCACGAGGACTTTTCTACCGCATACTTGTAGGCTTGTGGGCTACCTTCTTAGGTCTTCCCGGCAAGTTAAGACATGGGCAGTTTCAAGAGAAATATAAAAAGAAATTTCCAGGGTAGGCAACGCGTTAGTAATGCTCCCGGTGTTGCTGACGTCACTAGGCTGCGGTGACCACGCTACATCAGCCATCATAAACTTAACATAAAAAACTGATATAATATTATTTTTTGTAAATACATTCATATAGTAAGGCCTCACAGCTCAGTTGGTAGTAACTCTACCTTCTGCGCTGTAGGTCGTAAGTTCGATTCCCACCCAAGACAAATATTTGTGTGACGAATATAAACGTTTGTTCTGTGTCTGGGAGTTAATATTTATTTATTTTATTTATTTTAATATGTATTAAATGTATGTATTTACAAAAAAGTATATATGTATTCTATCAGTTGTCTGGTTCCCATAGTACAAGCTATGCTTAATTAATTTGGGGCTAGATGGCGCTGCGTAAATAGTCCACTTCTTTTTATTTGCGTTTTTTTTTGATTGGCTAACATTTGACCGCAATCTCACCTGATGTTAAGACGATGCGGTCTACGATGTAGCATGCTTGCCTAGAAGATACCTATTCAATCTCCTCTTGAAGACCTCCAGATTATAGTTCTCGGGTAATACAGACGCAGGCAAGGAGTTCCACTCTTGGGCTGTCCGCATTATGAATGTGGAAGCAAAACGCTTCATACGGATGTGGGTAATTGGACCAAGAAAGGGTGACGCGATGCTGTACGTCTGGATGTGAAGTGGTAAATTACTATTACTAAAATATTTTCCGTTTCCAGTTAAACCGGTGCAATAACCAACCGTTGGCTCTGCCTATGGTGGTGCCGCGAGCTCTCACCGCCAACAAGTCCACCAAGGGGCTGCCTCAGACGGTCCTCTTCTTCGTGACGGTTCTTTTAGTTCTTCAAACAGTTGTGAAAGTCGCTATTGTGTAGAATGTAAAACGTCTACAAACGTCATTTTCGAGACAGTTCAAAGCTTCAAAACAGTTCAAGTCACTTTTATTTCTATCTCGTCACAGGGTAAATTAATAATGCATATTGTAAAATGTGTTTTTTTTTGTGGTGTTGAGTTTTACATAACTTTTTGTGTGTCATTATATGCTTTTGTTTATGATAATGGTCTTTAAATTGTTCCTGTAGTATTGAATTGTTCCATGAGTGCGTTGGGAGATCGCCTACAGGACTTCTAGACTGGATATTAAAATACTTTATTTGCCAAACTTCTGAAACTATTCCTGGAAAAAGGATTGAAAATTGTAATTCATGGTTTTATTTTAAAATAATCATTCAACCTTTCTATAAAGGGTCCACAGGCGATTGGGAATTTGCAAATTTGATTACTAATTTTGTAATGTATGTATATTTTCATTGATTCCACCTACATTCTGCGTTCCGCGATTTTTGACAACATTCAGCATGAGACGGTACAATCCCGTCTCGGGGTGATGGACGCAATGCAATGCGACTTGACTCGTACTTTTGCCAGGTCTTGATTCGTATTGCTGTAGTCTATGGGCGACGGTTACCACTTAGCATCAGGTGGGCCTTAAGTAAATTAGAAAAAAAAAGATAATTAGAATTCAAATACATCCACAATGTCCAGTCGACACCAAACCAAACCTTACTTACAAAATTAACTTATAACCCGCACCTAAAAACAGCTTGTAAAAATCAAAGAAAGCCCTTCAAAGCGACCCTTATAAGGAGCTTTATGATGAAGGGAAGGGGTCACTCGACTTGAGGTCAAGTCACCTTTCCACCCAATTGGCTTTGGCTGGGGCGAACGGGAATGTGAGGGTTTAATGTATTATTCAAGAAGGTTGCAATGTATGTTTATTTAGAATCCGAACCTACTCGAAGTTCTAGGTTTTTTAAAGTAATTGACCGGCCTCAGTTCAGTTAGTGGTAACCCTCCTGCGCTGTAGGTCGTGGGTTCGATTCCCCCCCAAGACAAACATTTGTGTAGGTGTTTATTCTGTGTCTGGGTAAAAATATGTATTTGTATGTATGTATTTACAAAAAATGTATTTATGTATTCTATCAGTCATCTGATTTCCATAGTACAAGCTATGCTTAGTTTGGGGCTAGATGGCGCTGTGTGAATTTTCCACCAATATTATTATTATTATTATTATTATATTAAGCAGGAATAGGAGATAGTCGGTCAACGCTTGGTTCAGCTTCAAGGTGTTATTTTAATGCACAGTCGTTTCCAATACATTATGATGTTCTTTTTGTATTTAATGGTGGTGGTTCTACCTCTTTTGGCATAGGTAAATAAATAGCATTTAACAGACATACAAGTCAGCATCAAGTACTACAGTTCTGGCTCCATGGGTAGGCCTTTATGCTATATGGAGCCCTAAGTTTAGACCGTCTTTTCGATTTTTCCATGTTTCACATTAAACATTTTATAAATCAGCCACATTTTCATATTGAATTTATGATCGCGCGGACCCCTAACCGCATCCTTCAAAGTGTGAAAACCATCCCGGGAAATTCCAATAAAACCGTCAATTTTCACCCTCAGACCAACCTCAATTTGGGGTGTCCAGCGTGTTAAGGATCCAGTCCACTTGTTTTCGACATATGTGCCGAATCAAAGGGGAACTCACCATTTTAAACGTGCTGTCTCAGTGTGCTCTAAACAGTTAGCTGTTGAGTCGAGTTTTGTCCGAAGTTTATTGAAAAGTTGACGTTTCGGAAAATTCTCGATTTCCGCACCGGACTTAGCGGTTTTTATTGGGCATAAACAAGGGTTCCGGTGTTCGCTCAGATTTTGTGGAAACGGTCAAACAATGAGGGTGAGGTTAGTTTGGATTGGGGAGTAGGTTGACTTTGATAGTTTTTTAAGGTTGTGATTTCATATGATTACCGGTCGGATATTTGAAGTGACAAGGGATCTCTTTCGAACTTGACAGACTGTTCTAGTCTGTTGATAAAATGTAGGAGGCTGCAATTTTAAGTCAATAGTGATTTTTCATAATGTAAAAAAATACATTTGACAATAGCGATTGGTACTATAACAAAACATAAGGATAATATGAGTGCTCTAATGAGTTTTTGGCGGAAATATTATTTGTTTAACACCACAATCAAGATGATGAAGAAATGATTGGCAGTAATTTTTTTTCTGATACAATACGGAACGACCTGACGGCCCACCTGGTGTTATGTGGTAGCCTCGGCCCATAACAACCGATGTGAATTTGGTCTTCCCCTACTAGGCACGGCAAGACCCAAGTCGCATCGTATGCGCCCGGAACTCTGACGTGTAGGTGGAATGTCTCATGTGCCTGTAAATTCACCGGCAACCACACCTTTCAAAGCGAAACACAGTCACGCGAATGCGTTACTGCTCGGCGGTTGAAATGGGCATAATGGCAGTACTTCCCAGGACGAATTTGGCGTGAGTTATACTGCTATAAAAAAAAAAATTAATTTTACGCACAATATTTTTATCAATGATAAATCAAAGTATCTTTTGATTGTGCCAACTATGAATTATAGGAACTGCGAACTGAATTACTTTTTGCTGATGATCGACTTGTGGTTTGTTTAAGTGTTGGAGGATTTTCAAAGACACTGAAATCTTTACATATAATTGACTATCTATTTTGACTATCTTTTCACTTTTGGTATCACAAGTCCAAAAATATGTGGCACAACAGCCAAACAAGCATGAAATTGGACACGTGGTTGCTGCCAAAACTGGTAAAAAGTAAGTTCCTAGCTGCAGTCCACACCTGGTGATGTCAGAAATGTACAAAGCCGACGCAATGATCGATCGAATTATTCGCCACGGTCCATCGGTCAACAGCAAGATTTGCAAAACAACCTAGTGATGTACCCATTGTGCAACTGTGGTTTGATCGATTGATCGATATAAATAAGTCCACGTTTCAACAATCATACAAAACATTCACTTCATCACATGCCTCATGATTTAAGGGAAGTTTAAATGTTTATAAATACATATAATATAATGTTGAATTACCACTTAATATAACAGAATATCACTGGTTTTAGAACAATGAACGTTATTTGCAAAACGTACTATCAGTAATATTTTTAATAACATTTCTAAATTTCTTTAAATTTCTTTTTGCAGTATTTTTTCAGTATCAGTGATAAACTTTAAATGATTGGAACGATTTGTAACCTTATTGAGTTTCAGTATCGAATTTATAAAAAATGGTTTATTAGAGTTATAATTATTTTTTATTTCATAATCTTTTAAGCGCGCGCTTTTATAACGCTCATTTCCAGTCTACTGAATTCATACTGATATTTTGATGTGAAACATCTATAGCCGCACGTAATACCGATTTCTGGCGTCGCCACGGCATGCGTTGCTAATTACTTTTACAATTATTTTTTTTTCACATCTGCCAGGCGTCCCGTGATGGCTCACATTTATTTTTCATATTAATTGCTCAGGTTTTATCTAACTGCTTCATAATTTAGGAATAAATAACAGTTAATGCTATTTTATATACTTATTCTAGTGTGTTAGTACATAACTAAGACCAGGTGTGGCTTTGTTTGAAATAGACTTTAGATAATATTGTTAAAATCTTCCAAACTAGATTCTCGACTGTCTAATAATTTAAATCGATATCGATACTCTAGTATAACTCGATACCTCATCATTAGTAATAGTGACATTTTTAATGCTTATTATGCGACCGATGATCAATGATCTACGGACATTTGGATCAATAATATTATGCAAACTCATCGTGCTCATTGTCACTGGTACCCCTATTGAACGTTTTATTTTATTATTCATACAAATCCAGAAGATGCCCGCAGTTAATGCTTTGCTGTATCGATTAAATTGTTTTACTATGGTTTAATATAAGTTAGTATACGGTATGTTGGTGAAGCTCTTTTTAAGTAAATGGAAATAATTTTATACAATTTTTTATTAAGTAATGAAAACTCTTTACTATATCTAAACAGATTAAATTATAGATTAGTTTTGTTACGAATAGGATTATGTCTGCCTAGCAATCAAATCGCACTTGTTTTTAACTTAGTTACAGGTTTCCCCGATACAGGCTAGGCCTAGTGGGAGAGCCACCATTAATTATTTGTATATGGCGACCTGTAAAATATTTTAGTTTTGTATTTCTTTATTTGTATAAAATGTGTCAAATTATGTGTTCTAGTAAATAAACAAATCCTTCTTTTCTTTTCTTAATTATAAGAAACAGTAACGAAATAATGTTTGGCGATCGATAAGGTTTTTGCATCATGGCAGATAGGATATGACTATTCGAGTGTCCTAGAGCTGGCAACAACTTTCGACTTAATATTCGAGTCTTAAATAATGAATAATGTGAATGTAGATGAAATAAAAATGGTATGTTAAGATCATAGCTGGTGAAAAACCGTGCTCTCTGCCTACCCTTCCGGGAAACAAGCGTTTTTATGTATGTATGTCTTAAGTAATTTGTTTGTAAAATTATCAGCAAAAAATTTGAAGATAATAATAGGCAAATTTTTTTAACAACAAGATATTGGACTTGCAATGAGTAAAGAGAGTATTGGCCGCTGGTCGCCGGCCGGACAAACAGACTATATTTGCAAACGTTTTTTTTGTTGGCGCCTTGCCAGATGACCGTGGATTGCAATGCCAGTCTGAGTGTGTTCACGTACAGGCTGTTTTAAATTTGGAAGATACTTGTAAAATAGTATTTAACTAAACCCAACGGCCCAAAAGAAGCAGATAGATTAAGATTTATACACCAAAGAAAAAACATTTTACCAAGAAAAGACAATAAAATTAGTTAAACGCATTATGGGCTGCATTATCACTAAAAGTGATCTCTTCCATGCAAACTCTGGATGGACAAGATACTAAGAAGACACATTTATGTATATCAGGTATGTATAAATCTTTATAGGCAACAGACTAATGCCAAGCTCTTTAGAGAAAAAACTGCCACCACACCTATTCCTGTCGCCAGTAACGCATTAGTTTGTTCTGGTTTGAAAAGTGTGGTGCCGGCCGGTGGAATTACAGACACATGAGACATTTCACCATCACGTTTCTAAGGTATGAGTTCGATTCCCACCCAGGACAAACATTTGTGTGAGGAACATAGATGTTTGTTCTGTGGCTGGGTATTCATATGTGTATGTATGTATTTACGAAAAACTATTTAAGTATTATATCAGTTGTCTGGTTCCCATAATACAACCTATAATTACCTTACTTTGGGGCTAGATGGCGCTGTGTGAAACGTCCACCAATATTATTATTATTATTATTATTATTTGGACATGGACATGCTTTAATCATTAATCATTTATTTAACGAGGACTAGGAATACTACAGAACACTTGGTTATGTCTAAAAAATAATTTGACATACGCAGCCTAGCTAAAACAGGAGCGAGAAACTGACTACAAAACACTGAATAATTATAATTTATTATTTTATTTAATATATTTAGCACCCTGTTACAGTGCATTGGTCTGCAGAGTGCATTAACTCGTCCGAAAATTTTATATTTAAACATGCAATAAATAAATAGCTGGAATTGGCATCCGTTCGTGACTGGAAATATTTTTGTTCCACTTGCTAATTTCGACGCTTTTGTACAAGCTAGTGACGCTAGTGAATTCCCGTTCACCAAAAACATGATAGGCCGATACTACTAGTAGCTACTACTAATACTTCTCGTGTAGCTCACACACACTCATTAAAATATACACACACATAGACGCGCATACACACACGTACACACACGAACACACACGAACACACACACACACACACACACGCACACACACACACACACACACACACACACACACACACACACACACAAACACGCGCACGCACACACACTTACCTCAAATGGGAAATTATAACATTTACACATTGTGGGGATGAGACAGGGTGTAATAGCCCTGTCAGAATACAACGCCGCCGCCGTACACATCTTTAGGTTCGGTACCTTAACTTCCTCCGTACACCGTGAAAATCTGCGAGTCAACATAATATTCCCTCTAACCGCCAGAGCTCTCAGCATCGTCTTTAAGGTCATCAGTAATGATATACCCGAGATATTTAAATTTATTTACACGGTTAACGCTCAAGCCATTTAGGGTAATGCTGATTGTGTTATCCGGGCATTTACCGGCAGCCTTAAACCATGTACTCTGTTTACTTCACATTATATGTGAGCCCATGTGTGGTAGCGTAGGTCTCACAGACTTTTACCAACTCTGCCAGACCCCCCACCGAAGGGCTCAGCAACACCATATCATATAAACTTACTAATCAAGTGACAGAGTTTTTTCAGCTAATCCTGTTTGAAATCAAAATGTGTAAAGGCCACGTATATTCATAGCAACATTCATTAGTACCTTATTCATTGTGATAAAGACACCGCAACATTAACTCAAAATATTTCTTAAGGAAAGAGTCATTGAGGAAAATGTATCATTTATGATTTAATCCCAATGTAGTGCGCTTGTGTAGACCCAATTATGGAATTTCAACCAATCAGTGTAGAATCAAATATATTTTGGCTTCTTGGCATAGCCCTATCAGCCAATTGTCTGATCGTTCAACTACTGCTGTACATCCTGCATCCGTCGAGTAGACAGTTGGATCAGAAGATTCTGACGCAGATGACAATAGCGAGGTTGGTTAACACAATCACCGAATACTTAGTGCTGAATATGAAGCCCACGATCCCGAGCGTGAGAGACACGATCTTCACTACATACATCCAAACCGACTCAGCGCTCATCTGCTGGATGTTGATCTTCACGAAAAACTTGTACGACAAAGTGGTCCAAGTGTTCGCGATGAAGAAGCTCAGCTTTGTGCTCGTTTCGGTGGCCGTTTGGCTGCTGACGCTACCCACGGGACTGTTGGGAACGTTACTCATGTCTCTCGATGAAAGAAGACACCATCATGGAAGTGAATCGTTATTTCATTTATTCTACAAAGTATACACCATTGTGAAATTTATTATTTTGTGTGTAAACCTACTGTTTTTTTGCCGAATATTTAATGTGGTTATCAGTATAAAAACGGATAGAGACTTAAAGTGTTTAATTCGAACTTGTGTTGTGTCATTTATATTACTTTGTATCACCAGTTTGCAAGTTCTACTCACGGATCTGGCTTCGTCTATATTTATAGAGGAAGTAAATTTATCGCACATGTTTTCAGTGATAAATTCATATCAAGTGGTTGCCATGACTGTGATTTTTGTTATTTTATCGAAATTACCTAACTGTAAAGCCTGTACCAAACTGTGCCTGTAACCAAAACTGTAAAACATTGGAATACGAGTGACAATAGACCAAATTGGTGTTTTCGCGCTGGACTCAAAGGAATTATAATGGAACTTCTACAGTGTTTTGAGGAAATTTTGCATCAACATGCGTCACCTTCGAGCCAGCGAATCATTTGTGTATGTTTCTGATTGCAAATAATTATGTCAACAAGTGTTTTACCAGTCTTAAAACTGTATCACGGATTAGTAATTTATTTAAAATTTGTCTAACTATTTCAGACAAAACCTATAGATTGATTGAACTAACCGTTGTGGCATTTTTAACCTAAATAGATCTTTATAATTGATTAAATCATATATTCAATGGAGTGTTTGATTGTAGAATTGAAACGTCTAGATTCCATTAATTAGTTCCTATGTTAGATTTTTTTAATATTTATGCTATTATCTACTGATTTTATATACGTTACATACACAACAAGTCGTGAGGGTTTACATAAGAGAACCATAATACGAATTTAGCGATGTGGACATTTTCTAGTGACCACACCGCGTTGCTCGTTGTTCTTTAGCTAAATGAGCGTTTTCTATCTTTCCGCGTAATATACATAAATCATACATTGCTATCACTATAAAGGAAAACGCAGCAGTATGCATGGTAGGCACATTCATCACGTATACATTATGATTCATGACAGTTCTACAAAGAATATGAGAAGTAAGGAAATTGTGTTACTTACTAAGCAATCGAAGCAAAGTGCGCTTGTGCAAATTTAATAATGGAAGCTCTAACTATTATCATTATTTACAAAATATTTTGGTGTCTTGGCATTGCCCTGTCAAGCAACTGCCTGATCATTCAAATACTCTTCTTCATCCTGCTGCCAGCAAGGAAAAAGCTGGACCAAAAGATTCTGACGCAGTTGACCTTCGCAAGGTTGGCAAACAGCATTACGGAATATCTCGTAATGAATATAGAAACGAGTTACCCGAGTGTGAGACTCGCGATCTTCACTACATACATCCAAACCGACTCAGCGCTCATCTGCTGGATGTTTATCTTTACAAAAAACTTGTACGACAAAGTGGTCCAAGTGTTCGCGTTGAAGAAGCTCAGCTTTGTGCTCGTGTCGGTGGCCGTTTGGCTGCTGACGCTACCCACGGGACTGTTGGGAACTTTACTCATGTCTCTCGATGAAAAAAGACACCGTCATGGAAGTGAATCGTTATTTAATTTATTCTACAAAGTATACACTACTGTGAAATTTATTATTTTGTGTGTAAACCTACTGTTTATTTGTCGAATATTCTATGTGGCTGTCAGTAGAAAAAGAGATAGAAAGTTGAAGTGTTTAATTCGGACTTGTGTTGTGTCATTTATATTACTTTGTGTCACCAGTTTGCAAGTTCTACTCACGGATATATTACCGTTTTTCTTTGAAACAGGTGTGCATTTATCATATACGTTTTCAGTTATTAATTCGTACCAAGTGATTGCCATGACTGTAATTTTTGTTATTCTGTCTAAAGGTTCTATAAAGCAAAAGATTTATCAAAAGTCGCGAATTCTAAGCAAATCAACCCTGTATCCATGTAGTAAATTATAAAGTAACTTTGAAACTTTATGTGAGTTTTTCGTTGATTTTTGTTGTTACATGTCTATAATTTTAATTATTATAGGAATAGGATTTTGGAAAACGGAACGTATATATAGATTTCATTTATGTAAATTAAAAATTAAATTGCCATTATGTTAGAGACATGAAACGGAAAGAAAAATATTCCGTTTAGTTTAGTCGTTGCCTACTGAATCACATCACATCACATCACCTTTGTTTTATTGTAAATAATAATAATAATTTTTTATTTATTGTCATCTACACCGGAATATTGAAATGTGAGTATATTACTTTTGGGCAGTAGAAATAGATATGGTGGCTGAACTTTCCCTGAGGGACTTGGCATAGTTTCTACTGCTACTAAAACTACTTTTTTACGCATAATTTTACTACCCCAAAGCTACATGCAAATGTTAACTATTTTGGAAATCGAGAATACATCACTACAACTCCTGTAAAAGCTTCGAATCTTTACATAGGTACTTGAATTAACTTTAAATCATACTAGGCGTTAGCAGAATTTTGAATTATCAAGCTACTACTATGAATGAAAACTTAAAGGTTTTAAGGTAAAACTTTTCAATCAAGCCCGTATATGCGAGGGACAGAGTAAATGTGAGAATCGAAGTTCTTGTGTGGACTACCGCTTGGCTAACTAAGTATGGATTTAAAGCCAGTCTGACTGTTTTAGACGTTTGATTCTCCTTATAGCAAAAACGTATTAAGCGATTTGGCTGATATTTTGAACATTGATAGATGACCCGAAATAATACACAGATTTATTTATTTATTTTATTTTGCTTTATTCGGGAAACATACAGTACATAAATTATGTTAGTTTATAACTAATAAATAACACAGAAACCAGTGAAGTTTCCACCATGAGGTAGTACAGTTTAGGAAACTTGTGAACTTAAAAAATATTACAAAAAAAACACACAAATATAAATTAGCATTAACAATAACAGTCTAAATTAATTACACAAGCGGCAAATGCTTGTAGTTTAATTAATTAATTATATTATTTATTTAATTACTTATTTAATTCTTGATTTGTAACAAAGTCAACAATTATAAAATCTGCTATGTTTTTTTGATTGCTTTATTATTTTGTATTATTATACATATATATTATACAGTGTTTTCACACAAACTTTTTTCCATTCAATTGCTAGCACTGTACAAAGTACTTGAAAATATTTAAAAATATTTAACCTAGGTGCTAGTTTGAAACACGCTGAAATATTTATATGCCAAATCTGCTTCATCTTGGTCTGAAGTGGATTCCTTAATAACTTAGCCTTAAAGAAACTAACATGAACTCGGATATGAAGCTGAAGAACTTTGCTGAGATGAGGCTCACGATAGATAAGTGAGTTGATTGTCATCTAACGCTTCGCTAAAGCTTTTCGGACACCGCCCTATCGCGACTATAATATAGGACTAAGTATGTAGATGAAACCAAAAAGTAGCACACATAAGTTAGAAATAATAACCAAAGTTGTGTATTATAATTTGTATAATTCATTTATTATATCTGTTGTATTATATTGTTTCCTGTAACAATATTTTAGAAGTTTTTTGTACCGAACAGATTTATCAAATACAATATACATTACAAACGTATATGAAATCACGCCTGTTTCCCAGAGGGGTAGACAGAGAGCAGAGAGCACGGTTTCCACATGCTACGATCCCGTCATACCTCTTCTGCTTTATGCACTCTCATCATATTCTTCATGTATGCTCGTTAGATAGGGGCACTCTAGACCTGGCCTAATACTAAAACATCACCATAGGTAAGGCCTTTTTCCAACAGTCCCAGACACAGTAGCCTGTTTCATACCTTTACCCAACGTTCTTCGTAAAGCTCTCATTTCCACTGCATTCATAATATCTCTCCTATAAACAGCCGGCCCCTATAGGCAGCCGATAGTAGCCCATTCTTAGTTTCCAGCATTCAATTTTCTTTCTATATAGTTCTTATGCTTCCAATCTCTCGTAAACAAACTCATTCATTTTTTCAACTTGCTACAACGATCAATATACAATATTACAAGCTTACATTGTCATACTTACGTTAATCCTGATATAACAAAGATCTCGTATTTATTAGAGTTAATTGGTTTAGTGTTATTATTTGATTGAACTCACGGTGTTCGACTGAAATTAGTAGCATTTTAGCTTATTTGTAACCTATTAGGTACACCCCAGGTATACATATAATACAATATTTGTTAATAATTTACATTACACATACAATTTTTAACTTAATGCACAATACCATACAATATAATATATGAGTTATGAATATTAATATAATACATTTAGAAAATTCATAGAAACGTGTAAATGCCATACTTGTGAATGAGCTGTTGGATGGGATTGATCATTTACACCAATATCTTTTCAGTCTGAAAACTAAAGTTTTCTCAATTGAACAATATTGCTCAGTATCCCTAGACAGAATTACAAAAATTGCTGTAATAGCAATCACCTGATATGAGTTAATCACTTTGAATAAGTGTCCCAAATCGGTGTACTCTATAAGGAGTAATAAGTATGAGGTAACATCAACAAACATAACTTCTACCAACGCCTGCATACTAGTAATGCACAGTAACATAAGGGAGACGAAACATGTTCTCAATAACCCTTTCAGATCCCTATCAGTTTTAACAGTCATTATAACCCAGAAAATTTTACAGAAAACCAGGAAGTTTATCAGTAAAATCAAAAGTTTAAACACCACATACGAACAATAAAATATGTTACAGTAAAGATAGTTAACGCTTAAAAACACGGGGCATACAATTCCAATCGGCAGGGTCGACAGCCAAATTGAAATAGACACAGTGACAAAGTTCATTTTCTCCAAATTGAACACTTGTATCACTTTATCGTACAAGTTCTTCGTGAATACGAACATCCAGAGTGTGATGGCGGAGTCGGTGAGCAGATGTAGTCCGAGGGTCACGTGGGCGCAGAGTACCATCACATCATCGAATTGCAGGCTCACCATAATGTAGTTGTTGATGGCGTTCCCCAATCTCGCTATCGTCAGTTGGGTTAGGATCTTTTGGTCCAGCTTCCTGCTCGACGGCAGCACGAGGTAGAAAAATATTTGGATAGACAGGCAGATCACTGATGCCGCGATACCGCTTAGCCAAAATATTTGGCTGAGCATACTCAATGGGACTATCTCCATCTTCAATCAGCACACTGTTTCACTAAAATCATCCAATAGTGTCGTCCCGGTCAGACGTGAGTTCACACTGGGTTGTCGCAAATGTTACATTTTCCTTATAATTACATGCGGTTTACGCTACATATATAATTATAAATTCAATATACTTGAAATTGTCCATTACGTCCGTGTTAAACCACAAGGTTCTCGTTAGTAGAGGGTCGGGACAGTACCTAGTTTTATTGGTAAATTCGTATTAGTCAACTGGCTGAATAAAAAAAATTGCTCTTTCAGTTTTCAGCAAGCTAAAATCCAAGGAGGTAGTATAAAAGAAATATTACGTGCTCTGCCTTTTAGCTCATCAGTATTACTTTGCCGTCTACAGTCATTGTTTCGTAAAAGTTACTGGGCATTTACATTTCCATATAAAAAATTACAAATTACATATAAAAAAAATAACCACAATGTTAATTCTGTTTAAAAAGCACTGAAAAGACAAAAATATGCATGAAATTTTGGTTATGTAATTCATAAAAATTTTCATGCCCATATGCTGGCAGGAATATTTGCTCTATTATATTAGCTCAGGTATACAATTATATGCTGCTGCTCAATAATCGTAAATATTTACTAACGATATAAACTTAAAACTATATTTGTGAATACATAATTTCTAATTCTTTGAATTTTACCATATCTTGAGTTTTAGTTGGAACAACGGAATAACTATCAATATATTGATAAATATTGGTTCACACAGCGCCATCTAGCCCTAAACTAAGCATAGCTTGTACATGGGAACCAAAAAACTAATAGAATACATAATATATACTAACACCCAGGCACAGATCAAACATCAATACTCGTCACTCAAATGTTTGTCCTGGGTGGGAATCGAATCCATGACCTACAGCTCAGAAGGCAGAGTACCAACTGAGCTGTGAGACCAATATACAGACCAATATAACAATATACATGTAAAGCGCAAAACAATACATTGTTTAGTATAATTTCCAAGGGCTACGGACAACTGCGGGATAATTATTGGTTGTGCAACTGAACAGGACTAATATGAATGCATTTACATCTCAAATTATCTGGTTAAGAATTAATCGTAAACGTATGATAATGCCTCAAAAGTAGGCAAGCTAACTTCAAACTTTTATTTGTAAACACGGAGATTTTTATTCAACTTACTTGACAGAACGATCTTGTCTACTTTGTTAATCAGTGTCCTTTACTAACAACAGAAATGTGATATGATGTGATCACATTGTTAAATTGGAGAAGACTCAAACTGTATCATCACTACAGAATGATAAATATGGATTTATTTACATCTTTTTCTATCTTGATATGGTCTATTTTCTGAAATAAACTATTTTTTTTAAATTATCATTGTTTTCTAAACTATTTTGTAGCGGTGTGACAAGAAAGGTGAAGAATCCTTTAAAGTATTTACATTTAAAAATCAGCAACTTTGTTGTTGTAGTTACTTTGACACATTGTCACAGCTGTGCCCTGTACAATTACCATAATTGTTCAACCAGTATGTAAACTATCCGACATTTGATTCATTGTTAGTTGTATGTGTTGGCTGGTCATTTAAATCGACAGTGATTTGTGTTTTGACTCAAGTGAGCGTCACTTGTGAAATCTGAATAATGGCACATTGATCGTGATAAAAGATATCAAACCGAATGCCTGGATATGTCTTCAGCCGTGTGATATGGAAATGTGATGAAGAGAGAAAGAGAGAGAGTATTAATCCAAAGTAAACACAACAAATGAAAAAACGTTTATAAAGGATGTTTTGATAAACAACATTGAATAAATGTAGCTTCTTTTTTGTGCTACTACAGGCTCTCTTACATCAGTTTGGTGAAATAACTCGCTCTTCAAAAAGGCTCCATTCGTGCATAGTTAATCTATTACTATGTAAGGTTTATGAATATGGTCAAATATTCATAAACCATGGAACAGTAGCAATTGCTGCCACATTCATGGCTTAAGTCTATTTTTTAAATATTCAATGACATTGACAATGACGTTGAACATTGACTTTGTCTGTTGTCACTGACCGTATAATAGAATATTTAATGTCACTGTGACAGTGACATATTCTTTTTTTTCATATTTCATTGTTTGCTAAAGATCGAAGCACAATACGTATTATGATATCAATAAGATATCGTGGTTACAACTCTTTAAACAAAACTCCTAAACGTCAAAAGAGACACACGCATAAGGGCTCGCCTCACAATGCGTCAACGTATTAAAATATTATTCAAGACAACATTACCATAATAAATGTTAATAAAGTCAGCGCACATGCGCATTAGCTGGCAGTAAATCATACGTGGTACTATTGGTTTTTAGCATCGGCCCGTATCAATTATAGCGGACTATGGCGAGTGGTAATACTCGTAGAAAGCAGACGAGAAAGTAGCTCTACTTTACTGTGTAATTTTGTTTATATTGGTGTATGTACGACTGTCGCATTGCCGGTGACTCTGTGAGACACAGAACAATACGAAAAGTTCTTCCGAAGTTTACTCCAGTAATGAATTGATAACCAATGACGTAATGCATTGCTTCTATCACCCTGAGTTAGAACGCAAATGCACAAGTGGTTCCAACACTTTTTTTCATGCTATACAGTTACGAAACGAGCCGACGGCCCACATGGTTTTAAGTGGTAACCTCTGCCCATCATAGCCGATGCGACTTGGGACCTCCCCTGCTAGGTACGACAAGACCCAAGTATCTAGTACGCCCGTAACTCTGAAACGTGTAGGCGGAATGTCTCATGTCCCTGTATTTTCACCGGCAACCACACCGGACTCTTAAACCGGAACACAGTAATGCTTAACGCGAATGCGTTACTGCTTGGCGGCAGAAATGGGCATGGTGGCGGTACTTCCCCGGATAATTTTGGCGTGAGTTCTACTGCTCTTATATGTAGAGGCAACACAGTACATATAACTATCTAATCTTGTGTCTCGATGTCTATCAATCAATCAATCAATATCGTTTGATTGATCTATCTGCTCGTTACTGCTCGTTCCGCCGATTCATTACATAAAATTCATAATGAAATAATAATAATAATAATATTTATTTACTACAAACGTCACTTATTACATAAATTTTTACCGAGTTGTCGCTTATTGTGTAAATATACTATATACTCACGTATAATATCCAGTTTTTATTTTGAAATTCACTGATCGTAGAGCATATTTCTAACATTTCCATAGAGCGGGCGTACATAATCGCTTCGAAGACGATCGCCCACGCCAACGATTGTCCTGCAAAACGTAGGACTTCGCAGTTCTGCCCTGCCTAATGAATATTCAAACGTTTAGTCAGAATCGTTTTGTTTTCATGTGTAGATAGAACTTCATTATCACGTGAGCTCGCTTCGTTTATCGATGCGGAATTAGTTACGTCTCCGCCCACACGAAAGAAGACTTATGACAATGAGACAAGAACGTTGATGCCGGCTTGCGGTTTAGGCCATAACTTCTGTCTTTCAAGTGAATCGTTTTGCAACGTTTTCAAATTGTGATGTCCGTTTACGGCCAATGTAAGTGGTAAATTTGGATAAAACTTCTTATTCTTCATTTTCCAAAACCTAGCGAATAATTCTGAGTAACCAATAATTTAAATACTAATTACACTTTTAGGAAACTTTTAATCAGTCAAGTGTAATAAGTAATCTTTATTCAGATACATTCCTAAAGCTTCTGAAAACAGGAAGTTAATTATTTGTCTGACAGCAATAGATATGTACCATATTTTTCTACGAGATCTACGTTCTATTTATCATCATGAAATATTATTTACCATACAAACTGTTATATGTGCATACAACCCTTTAGTCTTAGTAATAAGGTGGAAGTTTCCGTAACGCTAGACGGAAACCCCACGTAAATTTGAAACACAGGGTCTGTAGAGTCAGTTTTTTTAAAGCATACTGAGTACTATATATGCACGAGTATAATGCAAACCATTCCATCAAATGTAAAAAAACGAGAAGCTACTGGTTTATAAAGCATTACAGTTAAAATTTTATCATTTGTAATGTGTCAAACAAAATGACAAATCATAATTATGCACACGTCCAACCTTTAAAAAATCGCCTCTCTCTCTAGCCTCAAAGGTTTTCTGGAAGAGAACTAATTTTAGGGTTAAGCTCGTTTTTATACATGTATTACTCATCACTTATTTGTATTAAGTTTTCTGTGTACAATAAAGAATAAGGAATAAATGTATACTTCTAGGTATAAATTGGTGCTGGTGATTGATCGTGTTGGAGTATTGCATGGCTGGGATGCTGGACGTATGTGGTACTTAGGTCAAGCGGACTGCCGAGATGTAAATGTCACCTCGCTTGCGCCAACCTTTGAAAGAGTTTGGGATGGCATTATGCGACATTCGCTAACCGTATTTGAGAATAAATTAGCTGACTGAATAATTAACTTTTTTTATGTAATGTAGGTGATAGAACGAGCTGACGGCTCACCTGGTGTGAACTGGTAACCACCGCCCATGGGCCACAAGAATACAAATCAACCCCTATCCACCAAATTACGATATGACTCCAGTCACGCGACTCGAGTCATATCGTAATTTGGTACGTCCATCACCCCGAGACGGAGATGTTACGTCTCATGCGCCTGCTATTTCACCGGCACCCACTCCCTTCCACCGGAACACAGCAACACGAGTGCATCACTGCTTGGCGGGAGATTATCAGGTGTGGTGGCAGTACTTCTCCAGGCGAACTTAGCACAAGTTCTACTGCTACTTAAGTTAATTTTAAGATTATAGTGAATATATTGCAGTAGTTATAGTCTCAGTCACGGCTGGTCCAGTCCTAGAATCTTCGCAAAGGTCGCCGCCTGACCGATAACGACTGCACCGAACGCGGCCCTTGCACCACGGAGCGGGAACTGCTAAATGCCGGTTAGTTCACGGATCTTCCATCGATACAATATTACAAGTCACACTTAGGGTTATCAGGTCGTAAAACCGAAAAGCCGGACAGTCTTGCTAGTTTTGCCGGATGTTTTGGTAAAAATCTCGAACACCTCTAATTTTATAGTCTTAGTATAACACAACAGCTTTTTTTTAATTAAAACATTACTTTTTCGTCATTATATCAAAACATAATCATTTTAGTTTTTCATCTTCGTAAATTCTAATGAAACAGCAATAAAACTGATGAATAAGTCTTCTTTATACTACATTATGAGAAGTGTAAAGAACATGGCCAAATTTAAAAAGCCTAACAAAAGCCGAAAAGCCAAAAACCAACTAATTTGGCCGGACATGCAACCAAAAAGCCCGACTTTGTCCAGCTTTATCCGGACGCAGGACGAGCAGGAGAGTTCCAGCTAATCTCTGAAATAGCTGGACCGATTTTGACGGGACTTTCACTGGCAGATAGCTGATGTAACAAGGAGTAACTTGGGCTACTTTTCCGAGGGGTAAAATGGGGGTGCGTGGTAAAACCGAATTCCACGCGGATAAGTCGCAGGCACAGCTACTATATTATATATTCGCACAAAGATCTGTAGCAGTAATTTTAACATCAAATGTTTATGTATGAACGTGTCAAAACACTGTCGCGTTGAAATTGCCAGCGACCAACTAAGGGCATTCATTTAAATAGCATTTGGACCATTCTTAGTACCATTATATTCTTACAATGGCATAGGAATGGACCATCCTGCATCTGATTGTTCCTGCTCTGATAGCCTTCTATGTGGATTTATTGCCGGTGTTATTCAATTTAAATAAATCTATTGTCCCTGTGATCTCCTATTCCGCTGTTTTGAAGATATAATTGTGTGAATCGCTAAAGGTTACTCGTGATTCCACTTTTACAGATTGGTTTTAGACAATTTGTGCCATTAACTTTGGTATTCTAATATAAATCTTTAGTTGTTGAATATGTCACGTTTTTGTAAATAAACCAAAGGATTTCACGTTCGTACTTTGGACTGCGAAAATAGCGGTACGTATTTTTTTTCTATAAAATCGTCACGATGCTAACGACACTCCAAGCTTGATGGTAATCCATTGCGGTTTTGCACGATTTTATTTGTGTTATCATTACGTACACGTAGCAATGGATAACATACAAAAATAAATATTTGTCAACGTTGACGTCTATACTGATGTATTGGCAGAGTTTTAATTAAGAATCGGACGGGAGGATGGCGAAAAATATATTGTTTAATTTGGCATTAAGTATAGGATACAGTCAGCATAAAACATAAACATTTACTTCTTTGTTTTCTTATTAGTATGTTCTCTGTGTATTATGTATGTGGAGCTGATCATTTAAATTAAAATAAGGCTATATATTGGATTAAAAATCTTAAAAACTTGCTTATATAATGTTATTATATATTGTAAAATTTTATAAAATCAGGTTTAATTTATTTAATCCATAAACAAAATAATAGATAAAATTGTTCCATTTCCATGTATTTGCATAAATTTATATTTCACTACAATACATTGGCAATTTATTTACTTTCATATTATTAGCCACATACAACTCATAAACTTTAAAAATTTTAGAGATGTGTATACATATATATGACTAATAAATTACTATTTATTAGTACTAATAAAGATATCTTCAAAATCTCTTCACGTCTTATATAAAGTAAGATTAAATTAAATTAAATTCAATTTTATTATGTTCAAAAAAAATATAATTCACTGAACTTAATTGATTTAATTATGATATAAATTGACGTCACGTGACTATCTAAGCACGCCGCTTGACTCGGAACTTGATGTTCGTAACTTAATAACGAGCTAACCGAGCAATCTAAATCAGCCGACTGTCCCGGTAGTCGTGCTTTTGTATAACAAGTCAAGAATAACAATCTAGACCAGGGATCTCCAAACTTTGAAGCCTTAGGGCCATAATCTTTACTTCAGTATGTTCCAAGGGCCATAGCAGTTTTAATTTTCCTGCCCTTAACTATATATATTTCTAGACTAGTCGCAGAGTGCGCGATCTGAGCAAACGTACGCTATTTTTGCATATCAATTACTATTATAATATAAGCAATAAATAAATAATGATGGACATTTCACACAGCGCCATCTAGGCCCAAAGTAAGCTAAACATAGCTTGTGTCATGGGAACCAGACAACTGATACAATACTTAATGACTTTTTTTTTGTAAATACATACATATAATACATATTAACACCCAGACAGAACAATCATCTATGTTTCTCAGACAAATGTTTGTCCAGGGCGGGGATTGAACCCATGACCTACAGCGCAGAAGGTAGGGTTACTAACCAACTGAGCTGCGAGGCCAGTCAAACAATAGGACATTGGCTGACGCGGGCCGGATTGATGGCATTGGCGGGCCGGATTTGGCCCGCGGGCCGTACTTTGGAGATCCCTGATCTAGACTATAATCAAGACCCAGATTCACGTGTGTACAGGCTGTCTGATGTCGCGGAAGCACTAGATAATAACTTTTTATGCATAAAATATCATTAAGCTGTTGCGATCACGTCGCTGACAGACACACAATCGACTTTCACGTTGTCAACCCACATCAGGACGTGACAGACAATACCATCGCCTCGAGGCACAATGTGTGAGATTCAAGCGGTTTTTTTGAGAACACAAATATTGGCAAGTATGCCTTAGGAAAAAAAAAAAAAACCAAAACAAAATTTTGCAATCAGTATCTGGATACCACCGTGGACTGTACTTACAAGACAAATCTAACTTGCTCAAACACGATGTGGCTGCTGAGCGTGAGGAGTTGGGTGATCTGCAGGTGGCCCTGGCAGAAACATCAGGTCTAACTATAATAATAATAATAATAATGATGATGATAATAATAATAGTAATAATAAATTTATTTAGGAATATCGCATTTTCCATAGATGAGAAAGATTGCAAACATGAGATTTAAAATTAAAAAATTAAATTAAAATTACAATTACACATCACACAATGAAATCCTTATCAATAACGTCGCAACCATCTTTATCGGTTTTTTTTACATAACATAGTGTTGCATCGTCATCAGGTTACGCAATGCAAATTTCAGCCTGTTCAGGCTAAGATAACTAGTTAATGATTCAGTTGCAAATTTTAGCATTAGGTATACAAGTATTATATCAGTGGTCTGGTTCCCATGATACAAGCTATGATTAGTTTACTTTGGGGCTAGATGGCGCTGTGTGAAATGTCCACCAATATTATTATATGTATATACGAAAGTCCTCCTGCTGTGTGAACAATAAATGGGTACACTCAATGTAATGTATGGGAATCTATGTATTAATATGCTTAAGTCAATAATAAATTTAAATATTATTCTACAAAAGATATATTTTTTCAAGTTTAATCTGAATATTGTGTGTACAACGTTTTAAATTATTGTAGGCATTATATTTTCCGAAGAAGCAATACAATGATCGTTGACAAAAAACACGTCATTGTATCTACATGACAATAACAATGACCCTAACCAAGTTGACCCTTGGCCTTCACCTTGATGACCTATCGAGTCTTTGGAACGTGTGTTAGCGTACGACCTTAAACATTATACCACAGAACCATAGAGTAAAATTGACGTTTTTTTTAAGGAAAATTTGAAGTTGTTTGTCCAGCCCGCGAGTAAGTAACCTATTGACGAAATTCGTTAAATTAAAGAGTACATAATAGTAAAAATACAGAAAACTCATGTTTAATCATCCCCATGGAGGGTCGGATAGGGTTTGAACAGGCGTCAAACTTAGCGATAAGTACGCGTGAAGTATGTTTTTAATATTATTGATTTCCAAGCCATTTCATTATGAATTCTATAGAAATAATGATTTTGACTTTGACTTTGACTTTGAATTGAAAGTGACTGTTGTTCCAAATTTGTCTGTGTACGCATAAGTAGTAGTATCGCGTTAAAAATATGAGTGCAATTTAATAAATAGATCGATGGAAATTCGATTCAGATTGTTAAATTTGTTTTACATCTGTTTTTTTTTAATTAAATCTAATTTCTGGTTATTATTCTCGTCTATAACTATATAAAAAGCCTTTTGTCGACAATTTTACACCAGATTCTTGAAATTTATCTTTTATGGCGAAAACCATGCTAGCAGCACTTTTTCCCTGTAACACTATTTTAAGACCATTTCATTGAGCACATAGGGGTAGTTACTAAATCTTTGTTTTAGTCATTTTCTACCAATTTTATTTGCAAATCCATAAATCTATCAATCTAATTGAAATAGTAAAAAAATACATTATTTATTTATGTTTTAAATAAAACTTGAGTATAAGCAGTAAATAAATCCAAAGGTTATCTGTAAGAGATCGCTTTATAGCTATAAGACCGCACATTGTTTCACTCTTTTGTATATTTTTACTGATTGTTGTTATTTTGATTTGGTGTGCAATAAAGTGTCATCTATCTATCTAATAAATAATTGTAACTTTTGAAATTTTATTTTGAAAATGCATATTCTTAGTCAATTTATGTATTGTTATGGATAAATAACATTCAGAATTTACTGTTCTGTGGTGTTTTATTCTATGGCGGATGATAATATTGTTTGACTTGTTCGGGAGTTATGGATCTCGCTCGGCCTATGCCCTCAGATTTGCGTCGATCTCTACAACAATTATGCCGTGTGTATTTGCGTGGTATATTTTCCTTGTTCATTACATACAATGTACGTTATGAGAGAAATTTGCATGGTGGAGGCCATCTTGTATGAAGTGATTTTCAGCTGTAAATTGATAAATTATGACATAAAATATTCTACAGATTGGATAACAATCTTCTATGCCAGTGGTGGGCAAACTTTTTTAATGGGGGGCCACAAAGTTTAGGAAATTCTTGAGGAGGGCCAGGATTATAAAAAAAATGCATTTTGTCTTAAAACTTTTAATCAATATTATAAAAACATTACAGCATTACACACAAATGTTACAAATTACCCGGCCGTACTTTGCCCATCACTGTTCTATACCTTCTTCAATTAAATCCAAAGAGAGTTCATAATAATATAAGGGGAAGTTATTTTTCCTCGTTCCTTTTAGTTTATCTGGATAATATACCTATGCATGATAAATTATAATACAGACGATGAATTACAGTAACCATGAAATATTTCATGCATTCTCATTATGGTAAAAACAATAACATATGAAGGCGCACGCATAGCTTTACAACAAAAAACCTCCACAACTAACAACAAAAAATAAAGTAATTCAATGTATTTAATACGTGATCATTTTTATGAAAATTACTTGTACTTTTATTACTCAAATACATTGGATGGGTATAACTAAAAAACTAAAATTATAATTGGCTATTACAACTTACCTACTAGAACAAAGCATTTAAGGTATCTTAATTAATGTTTAGTTTTATTCTCATGTAAGTGAGATCTTTTTGGATAAATAAACTTCTATAAACGGATACTTTACTACTTTTTTAATGTATTTTTAAATTTCAGGCTGAACTTATATTCATATATTTTTTTATCAATATAATTTCTTCTATTAACGTAGTCTTTGCTTCCTAACCCTTTTATATTGTTTATTATAAATATTTTTTTCATTTTGCGTGCACAGAAAAGAAAATCATAGAAAGTACAATTGCTTTTTATAGCCCATTAGCTTTGCCCATCTTCATTATTTTTATCTATATCTCCAGCTTCCATCATCATAACAAGCTAAAACAATATACTTAGACAAATGCCAGTTTTGAAGACTAATCATTAAGCTTTTAATCACATATCTCAAAACAGTGTTTCAATGAAGCTCTTGAAGACAATTACAGCTTTATAATAGTATATAATAGTATTCAATATTTTATTTCAGTAAACTTAATCTAGGATAAATTTCAAGTGTTGGGGTCTTTTAAGTATGGAGATACCCGTGATAGAGGGCACGCTCTTCCTTAGTACGGGTTGATTTGATTAGGCAGTTACAATGAAAAAAAATAGAATATATATATAAAAGCATTATTTTATTATGCACTAGCGATCCACCCTGACTTTGCACGGGTGCAAATGTTTACACTTTAAAATATAGAGTGTAATGTTAATAGAATAACAGACTTTACAGACGGGACAGATAGATTCCAGTCTCAGTTTAATGCTGCACTGAATACCATGTCAGTTTATAAAGCGTGCTAGATTTGTTTTTGGTTAGGTAAAACGCAATGTTTATATCGGCAGAAACTTACTTATGGCGCTCACCCGAAAAGGACCGTGAAAAAAGCTGATAAAATCACTAAATATAAAATAATTTATTTATTTAAATATTTTGGCCGAAATAAATAGATACCTGCTGAGTAACATATATAATAACTAAAGTGTACAGCGAATGAAAGGGATTTAGTAAACGAATAAACGTAAACGATGATAAAGTTCAACTATTATATCCTCCCGCCCTCCTTTCAGATGGAGAAGTCCTTCGCAATTGACATCACAGCATTATCAGACGGATCGTCACGCGCGAGTGGGAGGCGATAACATCTGTTCTCATGGTCTGATAATCCACTTCCGAAGGTTTCCTCAGTTGTGATGCTGACTCATGGGTTATTGGAAGAAATATTGTCCAAAAACGCATTTTTTTACCAAATATTTTATTGCTTTTTACAGAATACAGTAAGTGAATATTGGCAAAAATTTATACATATTTCATATACCTCTTAATTATTTTAGTACTCTTAAATCTAACCAAGAATCATAGTAGTTCTAGCAATAGAACTTGTGCCAAGTTCATCCGGGGAAGTATTGCTACCATACCAGTTTCTGCCGCCAAGCAGTAGTAATGCACTCATGTTACTGTGTTTCGGTTTTGAAAGGTATGGTTACCGGCGAAATTACAGGCACATGAGACATTCTGACGTCTCAGACTTACGGGCAGATGCGATGCGACTAGGGTCTTATCGTACCTAAGTAGGGGAGGACCCAAGTCGCATTGCTTGCTATGGGCAGAGGTTACCGCTTACACCAGGTGGGCCATGTGCTCATTCCGGAACTGTACCAAATAGAAAAGAAAACATAACTACTATTGCAATAGGTTAGTCCTGTAATAATAGTTGTTGAAATTAATAAATAAATAAAATAAAAACTTTTGAGATCTGCACAATTCAGAACCAAGGGGGTGACCATTGTTCTTAGAAATAAAATTGTTGTGAAACCACGCCATTGTTAATAATGCTGGGAACTATAAAAAATAAAAAATATATATTTTAAACATCGAAATTATTGTGACGCATTTTTAAATCATTTTGACATACATAATGAAAATCATCAGCAAATGAGCACATGTAATTAAATGAATTTTCTAATTGATACACAACCGGCAAATGCAGGTGGTATAATGTAATTGCAAGCTGTACCTACGTGCGATGTGGTATCAGCTGGTTCCCATGGCCGGGTTTGTAAGTGACCGGCGCGGGGTCATTCTGATCCTCGTGTTGATGGTCATCGCTGGAGACGTGCCACTGCCAATATCACAAGTGTTTACTCATATCCTTGTTTTTTAGTTCTTTATTCTTTACTAGCTGCGCCCCGCGGTGAATAAGTCCCACGGGAACACTGCACTTTTCCAGGATCAAAGTAGCCTATGTGTTAATCCAGGATATAAGCTATCTTGGTACCAAATTTCATCCAAATCCATTCAGCCGTTTGAGTGTGAAAGAGTAACAAACATCCATACTTACAAACTCAAAAGCAAGATCAAGCAAGATCAAAAGAAGAAGAGAACACAAAAAACCTAATACAAAAAAGTGATAAGTAATACATGCACAGAGGCGAGCTTACCTAAAAAGAGTTCTCTTCCAGCAAACCTTTGAGGCTAGAGATAGGCGATTTTAAAAAGGTAGGTAGTTCTGTATTTTGTATGAGAATATTTAGGAGTACGTAAAATTTGACTGCATTAATTAGTTCTGTTATTAGGTTGTACGTTGGAATTTTCACGAAAGACGTCTCTTTGAGGCGAATTTTAAACATTTCAGCTCACTGATTCGAAAGAACCAGTAACACAAATATTAGTAATTGTAGTAATTGTATACTAAATGTATTTGAAAATTCATCAGTTTTCATTCCTTCTGTAATCAGACAGCCCCGTACAGAGATACGCCCACTTTGCGGGCCAGACCTTGTGGTGAATAACTGGCAGTATACTCCGCCATCAAGCTATGTAGCTATGCACAACAGCTATATTTCATAGGATTTCCTATTCAGGCCTAATTGTTAGCTTAGACACTAATGATGTTAATCTTAGCACTTTCCTATATAATAAAGACCTATATAATACATCATAGAAATTTTATATATTGAGATTATATGTTACAGTTTAAATGTGGTTTACACGTTTATATTTTAGTGCAAAGTTTATGTGCACGGCTGTACTTTGATTTAAACTAATGGGTCGAGTTGTTTAGCAAAGTTTTAGAACAACTTAGTTTTAAGATTTTTTTAGATGATTTGGCACTTTGTAATGTTTATTTTTAGTTATCCTTATGTTTTGTCTCAAAAATTTATCTCAGAAACTACTGTTGCTACTGAATACTTTATTTTATAATATTTAACGTTTTATTTGAAAAATGTATACTTATCTTTGTACTCAATGATGACTGAGCTTTCGACAGACTTAGATTTTAATGTGCCTACTTCGAAGTTTTTGTTAGATGTTAAATGAAAGAAAAATTAAAGTTATATAGCAATAGTTTTATGAGAAATATTGTTTTAAAAAGCTGGCATTACGTGCATGCAGTGGACATGACAAAATTATTACTTAGCGTGGCAAAACAATAAAATCGACTTTATCGCCAATGAACGAGATATATTCCTCCTTATTTCATCTTAGATGACCTAATTTTTTCCAGATAATTTAATTTAAAACCATGTTACTGAACCAATTTCGATAAAAATTCTAAGAGACAAAACTGAAAGTATGTCCTTTCAATTATAAAAAATATATAAATGGATATCTGACGTAACAAACATTAAAATCTAACCGAATAGAAAACCTCCTCCTTTTACTGAAGTCGGTTAAAATAAGCGTGAGTTACAGTTGCATTTAATGGTCCCACTATTATTGCCGTATTAGGTAGATATTAAAGATAACTGAAATTACGTTTATAGTGATAAATTAATTGATTTCATCTATTGCAGTACACCTACGGGAGTGAGTCACCGGACATTTATTATTCATCTACAAAATCACTCAAAACAGTTTTGCAAAGATCGACGGACCACCCGAAACAGCTAACCACCCTGAAGTGTGTACACTTTATTTCCAAAGCGTTAAGGTTGAATATTGCTCGATTTTTGCATCAACGACGAGAATAATATTTTGGTATCAGAATACAATGAATGCGTAGGAGTCATTTTGTAAGAACACAAAAATGCCAGCATCCAGTAGATGATATTTGAGAAATTGCTATTTAAAATGTGCTAAAATGTATTATTTCTTTTGTAATTTGCATTCTGTATTGTTTTGTAACCGGCAATTTATGACTGAATCCCGTTCTGTCCACCTTAATCAGTTTATTTCAACAAAAGAATTATTATTTTTGCTTGAACTTTCGAGGTCTAGAAATCAGAAAATGATAGGTGTTATTTTGATGTGAAACATCTATAGCCGCACGTAAAACCAATTTCTGGCTTGGCGACGCGTCGCCACGGCATGAGCGCTGATTGGTCCGTTCAAGGTTACGACAAATCATAAACATTATTAGTGATGGGGTACTTAGTTTCTTACAAAATAATGTCGATGTTTCACATCTGCCAGGTAGGCGTCCCGTGACGGCTCACATTTTTTTTTAATGGCATTGTAGTGACTGAACGTGCTGACGGCCCACCTGATGTTAAGTGGTAACCGCCGCAAATGGACATCAGCAAAACCACTCAAGTCCTCTCCATAGTACGAGATGACTCAAGTCGCACTGCGTTGCGTCCATCACCTCGAGACGGGGATGTTACGTCTCTTGCGGCTGCAATTTCGCCGGCACCCACTCCCTTCCACCGGAACACAGCAACACGAGTGCATCACTGCTGGGCGGCAGATTACCAGGTGTGGTGGCAGTACTTCTCCGGGTGAACTTAGCACAAGTTCTACTGCTACTTTGGGTTGCACCTTTCGCACCACCCGGGAGACACGTGTATCGTGTATGGATTCAAAGGGTAATCGTATACGGACGCGAGCAACGTAGCCCCCCCAAAAATTGTATTAGAAAGGTAAAAGAGAATATTGTGCACACCAAATATATTTTGAAAATTTCCACTATGTAGCCTGACCTACCTACATTTGATTTATGTTATGGGTTGGTATGGGAAAGTTCTATTAAATTAATATGTTTGTCCATTGTGAAGTACCTACATTAATTCATGGATACTGTGCGAAATCATGCTACACGGGTGACATGTATCGAAGATACGTTGCCCGATCATGCTAATAATGTAGAGCACAGTGGACCCATTCTTTTTACAATGGCCGGCACGCGTTCCCTACATCCCACACTGAATTCATTAACCAGCGATTTACTTGTACGAGTGGGCGTCCAATTGCTTTTGTTTCGTACCGTAACACATCCCGTGTAACGGAAATGATTTAACCGAATTGTTCAAAAGTTGTGTTTCCTGGTTGATAAAATAATTGTTATGTCATTTTTATGTCATATCAGTCAGATGATGGGTCACCATGGAAAGAAAAAAATAAAGAAAGAAAGAAATATATTTTTATTTACCTTAATAACTACTACACAATAAATTAAACTACATTTGATACATATACAAATATACACGTGGCTAATGCATCGTGATTTAAAATGTTGTTCGTAAACAAACTATCTGCGTCACACAAATGTTTGTCCTGGGTGGGGATCGAACCCACGACCTTACAGCATAGAAGACTACTACCAACTTAACTGGGAGGCCAGTCGCCACCAATTCGACTAAAACCCAATCTTAGACTACAGGCCATGCATACATGGCATCTTAAGTAACTAAAATATCACGGAAATCCATCAAATAATTTCACTTATATATCATCAACAAATCAATGTATAATTTTCCAAATAAATAACAGTGTTTTGCTACGCAAACATAAATTTCCAAGTGCCGGTGTCGAAGTAACTCTACTTTCACCCGACACCGATACCCCTGATAATCTTTGGAGATGATTAATATAATGAAGGCGTGCTTATTGAAAATTGTGTGTTTACCCGCGCACGCAGCGGTATTGAGCGGCCTATAAATCAGTCAGGGTTATTTTATTTCTTCATTTTATAGTCTGCCTGCCTCTAAAATTGTTTTAGTTAACGGGTCTTGTATGTATATGAACCTAACTAAATTCAACCCTTCTAATTTTCCCAATTCAGACACGTAAACCTGGTCTCGACAGATTGGAGTGAATGGTCAAACCGTGATTGTCTATGAATAAATCATAATTCAAATATCAATAATGTTATATTCAAAGTATCTGAGTGATCCAAAGACAAATGAGAGGCTAAGCAGTAGTCTTTCCTATGTTTTGACCAATAAATTTTCTAAACTAGCGGGAGACAGAATATTGCCATCAGGTTTTCTTTTATGAGATACAGTTACGGAACGATCTGACGGCCCACCTGGTGTTAATAGGTTAGTTAGCTAACTAACTATTAGTTAGCTAACCAACTAATTGTTAGTTAGCTAACAAATAGAATAGTTAGTTAGCTAGAATCTGGAAACTAATATTTTAGTTTTTTAGATCATGCCAAAAGTTGTATGGATATTGTTTTCTGGGCTATATGGTATTTTGTTGTGTGTCGATGTATATTCGTTCCTCCTGCTGGGAAACTAATGCGGATTACTGTGTTAGCGGAACGCCATTTTGTACACACGGGCTCAGAACACAAACTAGGCTCCCTATTTGCTAGACGCCATTGGGAATCCGTATCATTTCTACACTCTAGACTTAACGGGCAAGGCTTTCGAACAAAACGCTGTTGCAAGGATTAATATTCGCATTAGGCCTGTAATCACGGAATCCCCGTATTTATGGGGAATATAAGAATCGTGATCTGTAGACCTGCGGCTAAGTGCGAACGCCCGTGTAATCGGAGTGATTAGTGGCCCCACCGTTCATATATCCTTGATGACCGTAATCTTGGACCGTAAATTGAATTTAATGTTTAATGTGTTCCAGTTGAGAGCCTAGTGCAATGGAAACAGTCTCGAATAACAGTTGAAAAGTACAACTGAATTCACTAATGCAATTGATAATTTTATCAGAGGAATGATTAAAATTTTGCCAGTCTAAAATGTGACGATAAAATTATTTAGTTATATTTTTCCAGAGTTACCCTAAGGACATGAAAGTATGGCTGCCATTATTGAATCAATTTGTTTTAATCAATCCTTCAATATTGAAATATGCCAACGTTTTGTCGATTTTCATTAAAACACGCAATTTATTTTATAAACTCTCAAAATAAAATTAGAAATTTTTACTTCTAACAGATAAGAGATTTTTTTGTATCATAGAGACCATGGCGTAGAAAATGGTGTCAGACAAATAAGATATAACTGCGAATATTTCGATTCATTCTGATGAGATTATGTTCCCAGATTTTCTTGATAGCTGTTGACATTTCTTATATAATAATAATATATCTTTAATTTAGACACGAGATCAATTTTTTTACATTATAATAATATCACTAGCAGTCAATAAATAAACAAACAAACAATATAGGCTTCCTGTTTCTTTTCTGTTCCTAAAATTAAAGTGAAGTGGTTATATCTGGTCGATAACTAATAATAATAATAATAATAATAATATTTATTGTTTTAGCATAATTGTACAATTGATTTGAAGCCTTTGGCTCCCGAACTAGTTATAAACTGTATTTCGGAAGCCATCGTCTTCTCCCAAAAGTGGGTATCACACATATTTCTATATATATTCAAGTGTAATTCTAAAAACATATTATATATATATAACCCACTCATATAATTGAACTTATACAATTGTTCTTGAATTAAACTTAATTTAGCATTAGGAAAATTACTAGTGGATACAAAATATTATATTGATGTTGTGTGTGTGTGTGTGTGTGTGTGTGTGTGTATGAGTGTTGTATGTGTGTGTGTGTGTGTGTGTATGAGTGTTGAGTGTGAGTGTTGTGCGTGTGTGTTTGTGTGTGTGTGGGTGTTGTGTGTGTGTTGTTGTGTGTTGTGTGTTGTGTGTGTGTGTGTGTGTGTGTGTGTGAGACTGTGTGTGTGTTAGAGAGTGTGTTTTATTTGTTTCTATATTGTATTGTTGTATAATAATTATACAAACTGCATGCTAATTGTAATGTATTTATGTTTAACTAGCTATTAATTGACGTAAGTAAGTAATTCCTCAACCTCATCGTAGTTGAACTTTTTTAACCATGTGAGTATAACTTTTTTAATTTTATATCTATTGTGGTCTTTTACTTTATACTTGCTGTTTAGAATATTATATAACCGTGGTGCAAGTACATCAAAGTGTCTCTGTGCAAAGCCACTTCGGGCCCATGGCACCGGACAGCGATCTATTCTGCCCCCAAGGTCAGGTAAGTATGGGACAGTTTTTTGGTGATACCTTCTAACTGCCTGATAGATGAATAGCTTCCTGACGCTTAGTACCTGAGCTTCATCATAGACCGATGTCGTCGGGTGTCGGTATGGTAAGTGCATTAACACTTTTAAAACTGCGCGTTGTGCTCTTTCAACTCTTACGAGATGAGTTTTCGCGGCACCTCCCCAAGAACAAATGCAATAGAAGATGACACACTCACATAGGGCTTTGTAAGTTTGAATAAGTAATGGTAAACCAGCAACATTACGTAGATTCTTAAATATAAAAATGAACTTTCTGATTCTACCAGCCAACGTACTTGTATGAGCCTTCCAGCTGAGTTTGTCATCCACTATAGTTCCTAGATATTTAATATGATCAACTCTAGCTAATCTTCGACAGGAGCAGTCTGTTTGCTTTTGAGAACAATCTCCAGTAGTTCGATTACATGGGTAAGTATGTATTCTCAGACAAAACTCCTCACATGGACTATTCGCAGCTGTTTTACTAAAGCAGAGGTATTTAGTTTTAGAGGTATTTAGGGATAAAAGGCTATCCTCTAGCCATGCATTAACTTTTGATAGGCCTAACTCAGCGACCTCAAATACTGAGCTCCATGTTTTTCCGTGAAAGACAAGTACGGTGTCATCTGCAAACATGAGAATCTCCATGCCGGGCATTTTCATTTCACATAAACCATTTATATAGGCTAAAAACAGTGTAGGGCCTAACGTACTTCCTTGGGGAACTCCATATTTGCAGATTTCTACCTCACTTTCATATTCTGAGACTCTAACACTCTGCGACCTGTTATTGAGGTAGCTTCTGAACCAATCTAAGACTATGCCTCTCACGCCCATGTTCTCTAACCTTTTTAAAAGAATAGGTAAGGAAACGGTGTCAAACGCCTTTTGTAGGTCCAGAAACACCCCCAAACAACAATCATTCCTATCGACATTAATGGAGACTAGAGATGTAAATTTTAAAACAGCGTCTTCAGTACTTTTCCGTTCACGAAACCCATATTGATGTGCACTAAGCATATTATTATGTTCAAGGTAGTGTTTTAGACGAGTATTAACTAGTTTTTCTAAAATTTTAGATATAGTTGTTAATAGAGAAATGGGCCTGTAATTACTTGGGATGTTTTTATCTCCTGATTTGTGTATGGGAATAACTATTGCTTTTTTACAAGCATCTGGGAAAATTCCAGTCATAAAACTTAGGTTACATAGGTAAGAAATTGGTTCAATGATAATAGGTGCGAGTTTTTTCAATATGTTAGTTGTCACTCTGTCCCATCCTGGAGCACTACTAGTTTTTAAGCTCATTACTATACTCTGTATTTCAGAGGCATCAGATAGATAAAGTGACATTGAATTTTTTATGAGGCCATCTGGTTTGCATTTTAAAACTAAGTCATTTTCAGTTCTGCTCATTTTATTGAGAATATCATTAGCTAAATGCTCACCCACCGAAGTGAAGTAGGTATTGACTGTATTAAGTGAGTTTTTGGGGTCGTTTTTTATTGTTAGTAATTCACATGAAGATGTTCCTTCCTGATTTAGATTACACAGATCTTTAATGATTTTCCAGGTTTCCTTAACGTTCCCATTATTTAAGTTTAATTTATTCCTATAATATTCGTACTTTAAAGTTTTTACAATTTTATTGCATATATTTCTATAGTTTAAATACTTTTGATGTAGTTGTTCATTACTGGGTTGTTTTTTTTGTATTTTTATGTAATTTATCTCTTTTTCTAATACATCTTATTACACCAAGAGTAATCCATGGTTTAAGAGGACGATTTTTTTTGGATATTTTTTTAACAGATGTGTTACTATTTATGTGTGTCAGCATTTTCATCATAAATATTTCCATTGCGCTATTAATGTTCTTTTCCTTATATAAATCATTCCAGTTTTCATTATTAATACTTTCATATAGGCCCTCATAATTAGTTACTACTTTGTTATACACGGAATCTTTTTTTTTTATTATTTTGGTTTGATTTATATACAGTAAGATTGGTGAATGATCAGTAAGTAACTGATCGAAAACAATAGTTTTCCATTCTTGTCTACATTTTACCATGAAATGGTCAATACAGGTGCTTACCCTTGTAGGTTTATTTACACCTTGTCTCATACCGTACAGTGCCATAATATTCAAATAATCTTCAGCATACCCTGTTATATTATTTGGCATAATGTCCAAGTTGATATCTCCAGTAAATACGATCGTGCTCGTTGAGATATTTTCGAGGACTGTTTCTAATGATTCTAAGTATTTAGAAGGATTTTTAAAGCATGGGGGTCTGTATGAGCATACTATCGTATGTTGTTGGCCTAGTGTCAGAATCAACTAATATAGTACTTTTCCTCAAAGTTACCACAACTGCCTGAAATAATAATCAGGATAGATATAAATAAAACAGTACATAAGCTAGTCAGTTAGCTATCTTCTAACTGTCCGCAACTCCTGACCCTTACCTATAAAGTCTATCATAGTATTTTACATGTCTGTATTTGAGAGTATTTTATTTATAACTCGACAATTGCGTCTGTATCGACAGCGTGGAATCGTATGCAAGTGGGTTAGCTGCAATAAATATATCTGATACGGAGGTGATACAACTAACACTGAATTTTCACATTTTTTTATATCAGAAACCATGAAACCGCTGAGATGCTGAGAACAGAGAATATACTTTGTCTTCGCCTTGGTGAGTACTTATATTTTGTAATGTGACTTGTGTTCATTTATTATTATTCGAGAGCGTGGTGGCCTAGTGGCACTGACCCCGAGTCTCAATCCGGAAGTCGCCGGTTCAAAGCCCGACGTGCACCTATGAGTTTTTCGATTGAAAGATTTATGTGCGCAATACCACGTTCTCAAAACGGTGAAGGAAAACATCGTGAGGACGAAATGTCCTACAACTAAAACTTCGAAGACATGTGAAAAGTGCACGAAAGTAGCCTCTTTGAGGCGCACTTATAATCCTTTCACCACCTTGGTTCCAGAGAACCAGTGACTCGAATAAATTTATTATTAATTAGTAAAAATATTAAATAAACTCTAAGTCCTTTATCACACTTTATTGATATAAATCACACTACTTACTCCAACTTTGTACACAGTCGCGGCATGACCGCAATGAAGATAGCAATGCCAATATTAATTCATTGCATTGGCTGCTTGAAATGATACAGTCAGCATCAGGTGTGAATTATATCCAAAAACCCAAATCCAAAATCCAAAATCCAAAAATTGCGATTTCATTATTATTTTGTATACATGAGTGTGACATATGATTGACATTTTAATTTGTTGGATTTATGAACATATATCAAATTTATGAATTTTCTAATTTAAATGTTTTAATTGAGATATTTTTCAAGAATTCTCAAGGGTTTTTCAAGAATGTCTTTTAGTCTTTCTGCTTACTGAGTCACAGCCGACTACCTAAGCTTTAACTTGCCTGATAAAATGGCTACCACAGTTTATAGTGTTTGGCACAAGAAATCCTTCCTTGTCTTCTTCGTCTTATCTTCGTCGTTTGCTTCAGTCTATAAATCTTTTTTTTTGTGTTACAGTTACGGAACCAGCCGACGGCCCACCTGATATTAAGTTGTAACCTCTGCCCATAACAACTGATGCAACTTGGGTCCTCTCCTACTAGGCACGACAAGACCCAAGCCTAATCGTATGCGCCCGTAACTCTGAGACGTGTAGGTGGAATGTCTCATGTGCCTGTAATTTCACTAACAACCCCACCTTTCAAAGCGGAACATAGTACTGCTTGGCGGCAGAAATGGTGTCAGTACTTCCTAGGACGAACTTGGCGTGAGTTCAACTGCTCTTAGAAATATTTATCATACAAATACTATTCTGTTGGTGAGTGCACCTCGCGCTGAGTACACGGCCGTCGGTCATTATCTGTCTTCCTGCGTGCCGAAACCGAACTATCTATTATATATACTATGGCTGCATGAATCCCTAACAGCCTGTATACAGTTCACACGCTTGTTGCGCCTTAATTAAGTTCCTTGATTGTTATAAGGTGTGAAATGTTACGGTTGTCCTTTGAAAGTGTATTTAAGGTCATATCTTGGGCTAAAGCTTTGTATATAATTAATAATAACAATCATAATATCAATAATAATAATATTAATAGTAATAATGATAATACACGTACATAACCCTACAATAAGCAGCCATATTGAATACTTACAGGATAGTGCCAAAGTTCTTGCAGTTGGATGAAAATTATATAGATCAAAATTTTACATCCACACCAAACATATTACACATATTGTAATTGACTTGGTTAACGGCCCGTAAATGCAGTTATTACCAACGTTTACGTAGAGGTTGAGCAAACAAAACTTTTCCGAAAATACTAATAAAAAATGGACAATTCACACAGCGCCATCTAGCCCCAAATATTACAAATTCAATTATAATAGAGTCGCATTTTACTAAGTGCATATGGATGTATGTATACACGGTACATATACCAAAGCAACATTTTTTTTAAATTTTTGTCTGTCTGTCTGTTTTGTCTGTTTGTTCCGGCTAATCCCTGAAATGGCTGGACCGATTTTGACGGGACTTTTTTCACTGGCAGATAGCTGATGTAACAAGGGGTAACTTAAGCTACTTTTCCGAGGGGTAAAATAGGGGTGCGTGATAAAACCAAAGTCCAGGACAAAGTCACGGGCAACAGCTAGTATTAAATAAATTCCTACACATAATTACAGATAATATAAAGGTAACTTAAAAAGAAGATAACTGAGAACGTTCGCACCATTAGCGATCCGTTACTTGTACATTCGTGACACCATTCGACTAGTCCGTTTTGCCACCACCTATCGACCTATTTCATAAGCTCACGAGGAAGACCCATATACCAGATGAATTCTAAATTCAACCCTATTGTTTTCCACTAAGGTTTATTTCAGGTAGTCCTGTGTTTTCAGTCACCATGGCGACCGAAATGTCGGCAACGCAATAGTTTCATCTATGGGCACGAGCACACGAAGTAACCGCCCGCGGAGACCTTGCGGGGCCCGGTGGTGCTAAACTGCTAAACGGTAGTTATTTTAATTGTTAACGGTACCCAATTTTCACTTCACGAATGTAAATTCTATCTAAATTCCTTTCCAGTGGTGGAGGTTACAACCTGAAAGTTCATATATACATTCATTCAATTTTAAAATATATACATGGTATTAAACATGTAATTTTAGTAGCAATAGAACTCACGCCAAGTTCGTTCGGGGAAGTACTGCCACCATGTCCATTTCTGCCGCCAAGCAGTGACATTCGCGTTGCTGTGTTCCGGTCTGAAAGGTGTGGTTGTCGGTAAAATTACAGGCACATGAGACATTCCACCTACACGTCTCAGAGTTACGGGCGCATACGATGTGACTTGGGTCTTGTCGTACATAGTAGAGGAGGAACCATGTCGCATCAATTGTTATGGGTTGAGGTTATCACTTAACACCAGGTGGGCCGTCGGCTCGTTCCGTAACTGTATTACATAAAAAAATAAATGAGAATGAATACCTAATCAGTTGATCCGCAGGGGATTACCTCATGTTGTTAACTAGCAAAATAGTGTGTAATCGTGTCTTTTCTCTTTCATGTTTCCTCGATGGTATAACTTGAAAAGTGTCTCTTGGCTTTAGACTTAATAACTTAGCCTTTTTCATTAAAGGGTACGCAGAGCATCAATAGTCTAAACTATTTTTTCCGGTGAATTTGAATATTATTAGTAGTGAAAATATAATAAGAATAATAATATTAGACAGGCCTCACAGCTCAGTTGGTAGTAACTGCCTTCGGCGTTGTAGGTCGTGGGTTCGATTCCCACTTTGGACAAACATTTGTGTGAGAAATATAGATGTTTGTTCTGTGTCTGGGTGTTAATATGTAGGTACTATATGAATGTATTGACAAAGAAGTATGTATTCTATCAGTTGTCTGGTTCCCCCAAGCTATGTTTCGTTTGGGGATAGATGGCGCTGTTGAATTGTCCACCAATATTATTATTATAATTATTATTGTATGGTGTCAGTGGCCCCGAGCATACGGTCGTGTCACCCGGTGTCGCAAGCGCTGGACGGGTAAATATCACCAGCGCATCTTCTGCACCTAATGATTTGAACAAATAGCACAGAAAATTGTCTAAAACAATAAATCTGACATTATTAGCACGATTATTCTAAATTCACGAAGGAAAATTCAGTCAAAACCGTTTAATTCCATTGAATTAAAAACAAATGTCTTGGAAATGTCAATAATATTCAAAAGTTCAAAACCAAAGTCACGCGTACTTATCGCTGAGTTTGCATTTTTAAAGTGTTTAGAGCATGGTTCAAATCCAAATGTGCCTTATTTTGTTTTTCGTAGTATAATTTATGTACGCCATACCACTTTTTTGAAAACGATAGTGAGATGGTCAGAAAATCTTCATGAGCTCGAACCAAAATTCATGGTCAAATGTGCAAATGTGGGCAATAAATTTTTGTCTATATCTCAAAATGGCTTAGACGGGCCTTAATTTTTGCACGACATTGGTAAGATATAACTAATCTTTAAAAAATTCATTGAATATGTACGTCTAATAAGGTCAATAATTAATACCTTATCTACACCTACAAGGGATTTAATTTAGCTAAGGTTAAAAGTTAACATTTAAGTTTATTGAAAGTAAAAGGGAGTCCATGGGAATATGTGACATGACTGTTGGAACACCGTGCGTTGTCCGGTTTACGAAGCCCCTTTATAACGCAAGACTTTTGATTCCACACGCCTGCGATTAAATCTGTAACGTTATCTTTATGAATGGGAACCATGGGTAAACTATCCTATAAAATATAAGCAATAAAAAAAACTGAACCAGTAGCAACGCATTATATGGAATAAGCTACCTAAATTGACTGGCCTCACAGCTCAGTTGGTAGTAACCCTGCCTTTTATGCTGTAAGTCATGGGTTCGATTCCCACCCAGGACAAACATTTGTGTGACGAGCATTGATGTTTGTTCTGTGTCTGGGTGTTAATATGTATTTATATGTAGGTATGTGTTTACAAAAAAAAACCTATGTATTCATCTGGTTCCATAATACAAGCTATGCTTAGTTTGGGGCTAGATGATCAATGTGTGAATTGTCCACCAATATATTAAATATGTAAAAACTTCAAATATCGTATACTATAAATGCATTTGAAGGCGACGAAAATCCCTGTTAGCAATTGGTTGCGTGCGCGCACGATCGCCACCGATTGTCGAGCAAATTGACATGAATATACACGTTTATATTTTCAATTGATTTGTTACTTGGACTCGTGGATTGTGAAAAGGTTTATCAGATTTATAAACCGTTTGTAAGTCGTGTTTTCAATGCCAGATATCCCAATTCAGAGGTATTAAGTGTGTAAACGGTACCTAGTTAAATTTAAATGTCGCTGTTATATTTATTAAATTCTTGGTGCCAGAATTAGAAACAAAAATGAAAGAAAAGATCCACCCTTTTTTATGTAATACAGTTACGGAAAGAGCCGACGGCCCACCTGGTGTTAAGTGGTAACCTCGGCCCATAATAACTTATGCGACTTCAGTACTCCCCTACTAGATACGACAAGACCCAAGTCGCATCGTATGCGCCCCTAACCCTGAGACGTGTAGGTGGAATGTCTCACGTGCCTGTAATTTCACCGGAAACCACACCTTTCAAACCGGAACACAGTAGCGCGAATGCGTCACTGCTTGGCGGCAGATATGGGCATGGTGGCAGTACTTCCCCGGACGAACTTGGCGTGAGTTCTACTGCTCTTAAACTGCACCTTAAGTGTTAAACTGTTATTCATTACATACCTCGATCTTTTCGAACATACCACTTGAGTAATTCCATTTAGTGTTCCTTGATAACACAGATCATACGTAATAAATCAGATAAACCTGCATTATGTGTAAATGGGTATGTCTGCAGTTCTGACCTTTCATCATCGGAATCAAAACGTGAAGCCATGTCAAGGATTCGAAGCTTTGTGACGGATGTAATGGCAAGGTTGGCTGCTCAGTGCTGTGAGACATTCCAAATATTTATAGACAGGATAACAAATCTATGATCAAGTAAACAGTTAAGTGTTATTTCGATACTAGCTGTGACCGCGGCTACGCCCAACTTAATATACTTTATTTTATTTTATTTATTTATTTTAGAGAAACCATCGGCACAATGTTACAAACTAGGTAAATCAATGCATAGAAATGAGATGGCCATTTAAAGGTCCCTACTATTAGAAAAGTAATACACAACAAAAAACAGATGGAATAAAAACTACCCACTATGCACTCACAATCACAATACAATACAATCGATACTTAATATTTCCTATATAAATAAAAACTAGTACACAATAATAGGTATGTTCAATCACACTCAGGTTACGTAACGGCGAAATAATGTTTCGTTCAGTTTGTTTCTGAGGGTAGGAACACTGCAGTTGAAGAGGTCAAGGTCATGTTATCTGTCATCATACGTAGCTATATGGTTTAATAATTCAATCAATACAATATATACCTGTGAGTGAAAGTCACACCTGCAGCTATCGGGCTGCTACGGAGATTATCCGGCACAAACATACAGACAGAGGACAAAAAAAAATGGTTTTTCGTTTTAAATACTGTTTTAGGGGCCCACGTTGCTCGCGCCCGTAGGTGGTAACCCTTTGAATCTCTACACGTGTCCCCCGGGTGGTGCGAAAGGAGCAACCCAAAATAGCAGTAGAATTTGTGCTAAGTTCGCCCGGAGAAGTACTGCCACCACACCTGGATCTGCCGTCAAGCAGTGATGCACTCGTGTTGCTGTGTTCCGGTGGAAGAGAGTGGGTGCCGTCAAATTTCGAAGCATAAGACGTAACATCCCCGTCTCGAGATGACGGATGCAACGCTATGCTATTTGAGTCATCTCGTACTTTGGTGGAAAGGAATTGAGTCGTATAGCTGTTGTCCATGGGTGGCGGTTACCACTTAACATCAGGTGGGCCGTCAGCACGTTCCATTACCTAAGTAACATAAAAAAAAAAACTTTGTAAGTTTAATTTTGAGACACTCAAGAGAGCTCTGATATGTAACGACTGACACGCGGAAGGTCCCACCAGTTCTCTTGATAGCAATGGTTATAGGTTCTCAACTCTAAGAACATAAAGACGGAAGGACAGAACAAAGCGTTCCGATCAAAACAACCACAGAACAATTATCAGTTGCTTGGTAAACAACTATACAGTATGTCCTTTATATTACATACAAGCACTTTAAATCCCTTACAATTTTTTATTTAAATGATGTTTTTTCCATTGAGTAGTTTAGAAAATTTAGTACATTTTGAAATTTAGTAGAGTCGCCGTAGACACGCAGCATACACATATTCAAAGTTCGTCCGGGGAAGTAATGCATTCATGTTCATGTTTTTTTTTTATTCATAATTTTAACTAATAAGTAGGTATTTGATCTACGATTTGCTGTTACGGTGTTCCGTATTAAAAGGTATGGTTGCCGGTGAAATTACAGGCACCTGAGATATTTCCTTCAGTCTCAGAGTTACGATCGCATATGCGATTTGGCTCTCGTCGTACCTAACTAGCGGAGGACCCGAGCCGTTTTGTTTGTTATGGGCAGAAGACAACATTTGTATAAACTTTAGTACTTGAAATCGTGTTCTGTATCGCTTACATTTATATTGGAACACTCTGTAGATGATCAAACAACGCAACTCAATTAAACATGTGGAATGAGGAAACGGCTCACGGTGGTGTGATCACTGAACAATAACTGTCCAGTTGTAACGAGAGAGCTTTCCCAGCTTCTTGCCGGCCATTGTGTGCGCTTTTCCCCGTGAAAAACTTATAGAGACGTTGACACCGTGGGCTTATTCGTCGGTTAACGCTTTTAGCTACGGTTAACTAAACGTGGAAATAACTAAAAAAAAGTTTGTCCCACACACACAATCACACAGCGCCATCTAGCTCCGAACGAAGCATAGTTTGTACAATAGGATTATGTAGTTTTATGTAGTAGTATGTATGTGTATAAATAACTTCAACCAAAATGCTCTACAACATCCACTCCACACTACACAAAGGTTAGCTGGAAGAAAATGCTATTCAGCATTAAGTTCGCCTATGTACTTGTTATACCTTGTGCAATAAAGCATTTTCTATCTATCTATCTATAAGAACCCGGCAACATTATATTCCTTTACATATGATACATACGCCGATCAAACATCTATGTTCGTCACGCAAACATTTGTCCTGGGTGGGGAATCGAACCCACGACCTACAACGCAGAAGGCAGGGTTAGTGTCTGGGTGTTGATATGTATTATATGAATGTATTTACAAAAAAAAAATTGGGTATTAAATCAGTTGCCTGGTTCCCGTGATACAAGCTATGTTTAGCTTATTTGGCACTAGATGGCGCTGTGTGAAATGTCAACCAATATTTATTATTATATAATAAACACGTCGCAACTGTGAAAACCAAAACAATTTTTGTAATTTATCACTTACACATTATAACCCATCTAAAACACATAATCAACTTTATTGTTAATATGTAATCAACGTTAAGTAGTCGGTGGAAGCGGCGCCATAGCACAGCATATGAGTCGCGTAATTACATCGACGAGCGCTCTTTCATCCGAAAAAACATCCATCTCTCCCATTGTTCCCGCCGATTTTCCCACATTTCGCCTTTTACAGTTACTCCTTCCTGATTTGCGTGCAAAAAGCGTATAAATTAAATTCTTCATATAACTTCGGTTGAAGACTGCCGTTTTTTTAGTCGGGGAAAGAATTAGATAATACATTGTGAGATTTGCTCATGTGCCCTCATTATAATGTGGTAACTTTGAAATGCAATCTGCACAAATGGAGTCTAAGAATAAGAACAAACTACATAGAAGATCTGACATGAACAGTGAAAACTTAGTGAAGAAAAAACAAACTTATCAAATTTTTAGGCTGCATATCTTTATTTGTTTTACGGGCACGAGGATCTACTTTATCTGCATTAGCCTAAAATAGATTATGGTATTAATTTCTCAAAATAATTCAAAGATAAAGAACTATACACAAAAAAAATCGCGTTGACTCTCTTATACAGCAAAAGTTAGATGGCTGTCTGTTTATTGAAAAAAATTGCACTTTTTACTATAAAAACGCGACCTACTCACAACCCAACCATTACATAACCAACATTCCACACAAAGCTAGTTGCTTTTCATCAGTATCGTCCGCCGAACAGACCCGAATCCACAAAGAATTAACTGTAGACCTAGAAGATCCATAGAATATCTGCATAATATGTATTTTTACTTCCACAATTAACGCGCACCAATCAACCTGGTAAACTTAGATTTGCAATCATTTGATTTCTGTACTTGTACCTACATTGCGCTCATGCGCACCAAGAATCTCCTACCTTAACACACAAAGCTAATAGGGAACTGCCCACCAAATACGGTCACAGCTTTCCAACAAATTTCCAGCAAATCGTGCTGAGAGGATTCACATGAGAAACGACCACTGTGCACGTGAAACTATCAGTCAAACTACTTAAACATCTGCATAAGTCACGTCTCACGATTCTGGAGGAGTAACAGTTTAATAATGTCCGCGCCTTCGACCCCGGCGACCCGAGTGAAATACGGTTGAACGGACTTGGGGCCATATTTTCCCCCATGCATTGCACTAAGTCGTGTCTTCCTCGGTGGAAATAAAACGCGAGGTCCATCTCTAGGGCCATCGGTGCCTCAGATGCGCTATTTAACCCACTCATCCAAAACGGCACAACTCTGAACTAAAATTAAGCGAAAAACAACCCTATGTCCTTAGGTTCAAGTCTGGGAATATATGGAGAGGATAATACGCTTGTGACATAAGTAGATAAACGGTTTGGATAATGTCATGGGAAGAGCTCAATGAACGTGCGGACAGCGCGTGGACTGCCGACCGGAGAGCACGCTAACTTATTCAGGCCATTATTCAAATGAGTTTAACCCTTATTACAGAGCAGTAGAGTGTATAGAAATTGAAATTGAAATTTGAGGAAGCTAAGTAAGGCTTTTGCCCACGGTCTTCCGTCTTAATAAGTGTAAATCTGTTGAGTGTCATCGTTTTACTTGAATTGAGGTTATTTTCAGTAGCGCATCATTAGTAGTTGTTTATGATAAGAGATTGGTGATGAACGGCTCGTTTCTTACAAAGTTGGGATAGTGTTTATTGTTCATAATGATATGGTCATATATTCTTAAGTCAAGATTCTAAATATTTAAGACTTGTAGAAAAAAAAGAAGTCTGAATGCTATATAATGCTTTACTTCTTCGTACCCGCAATTTTTGATATTTTTATAATATAAGTTCTTCTTTTCTTTCAGAGTGCCTGGATCGACTCGTGGCCCAAAAGCTGGCATATTTCTGGCTCTAAGGTTGCGCATTGCCATCCAAATAAAAGACTGCCAGTGAATAACTAAAATTGGATCAGTGAGTCCTAGAGATTATGGGAAACGATATTTTGATGGCCTAATTGTATTATTTGTATGTTTTAATTATTATATACATATTGTTTTATTAATTCTTAGTGATAATAGTTATCGTAAAAAAAACTAGTTTACATTTGGTATTATCATCTCTATGTTAGTTTCAAGTGACGCGTGGCCGCTTGCCCTTTTCCGTAGGAAGCGGCGCGTCTCACTGACCCATTGCCTCTATGCACCTTCATTTGCAACCACTTACCTTTACCTATATGTGGCTGTTGAGTGACCTTTACCTTTGAACTGCAATTTAAGTGCAGGTTGAATGTATTATTTTAAATTGGGATATAAAAATATACAGTACGTTTCATACATTTTTTCCTCACTGTACCGAAAGACAAGTATTGAATAAAATTTTAGGAACTGTAAGAAAACCTACTCAATCCGATTTGAAGGCATAATAAAAAATTACTCTCATGTGTCGGCTCTTCCTTGTCTTTATACGTTGGGTAGAGAAGAAGTGACCTTTTTGTAAGAAGTACACTCTTTTAGTTTCCAATCTTATTTTCTTAGTGTTGCCTCCCATTTTCAAGAATAGGTTATTGGTCCCCAGAAGTTTCCTTTCAAAAATATTTTTGCTTCAATCATTTTGATTTGAATCTTGGGGTCTATGCCACTTGCCCACCACCTTCATGTTTGTCTACATATGGACCTACATAGATTCACGCTTTTATCCAGCAGCGGTAGGCAGAGCCTCAGTTGGCAACGTTTCACCTTGTGGGGTACACTATCTTGAAAACGTGGACGTGACTATGGGTGATCTTGTCGTAGCCATTGTTTTCTCACGATCAAATCGGCTAACAGTTTCTTCCAATAATTAATTCCTTAATATCTGGCAGCCAGGACAAATCTAATACTAACGAAATTACCAGCAAGTCCAGGCAATTCATTCCTTAATATCCAGCAGCTCAGACATTTTTATTTTCTTTTTACTTTTCACAAAGCGCCATCTAGCCCCAAAGTAAGCTAAGCATAGCTTGTATCATGGGAACCACACAACTGATAAAATACTTATAAACTTTTTGTAAATATATACATTATAAATATAATATGCTTTTTTGTAAATATATATATATATATATACTTAACATTCAGACGCAGAACAAACGTCTATCTTCGTCACCCAAATGTTTTTCCTGGATGGGAATCAAACCCACGACCTACAGCGCAGAAGACAAAGTTACTACCAACTGAGCTACGAAGCAAGTCAATGTGACGCATGATTGTCTGTTGTGTGCTATTTCGTTCACGATTTGTTTCTAACAATGCTACTAAAGCTCAAAAACTAACCAAAGTTATTATTGGTAATACCTTCGGTTACTTTTTAAGCCTTTAACTGTGAGATGAAACATGGAAGATATGCCCCCCTCCCCCTCCCCACCCCGCAACTTATAGTCACGGCCCCTTGCGACACAATCAAATGCCAAAATAAGGTCAGAGGTAATAATTGTTGGTGTAAGCGTTAAAGGCACACGAATTGATTTATGCAGGAATCTCGGATGCGCCCAGATGCGATAAACAATAAAATTAATTTCTGATGCTCAACAAATCAATTTAAGATAAGATTAATGGTAAAATTATCAGAGAACGTGTAAAAATAACGATTTCTCACATACCTGCGCACTGCGATTTGTAGATGGCATGAATAACACTACACATGATGAATATAGCAGCAGTAGAACATGCGCCAATTTCATCCAGGGTAGTACTGCCACCATAACCATTTCTGCAGCCATTCGCGTTACTGGCTGGAAAGCTGTGGTTGCGGTGAAATTACAGACATATGAGACATTCCACCTTCACATTTCAGAGTTATTATACTGTTGTATCTAAGTTAGTTTCACGTTTATAAAAGGTTATTGTTAACTTGGAAAGTAATATATGGTTATCCCTTGGAACAAACTGAAGATAAACAAATAAATGGCACTAATATTGCAAATGCGAAGGTATGACTGTCGGATATTTGTTAATCTTTCACGCCCACACTACTGAATCTATCCAAATAAATTTTCAACTTAGTTAAATGACGAACTTAATATTACATAGGTTGCTTATTCCTACCACTCGGGCAAAGCTGCAGGCACATGTTTGTATGAATTGTTAAGAAAATTACAAATAAATTAACATAAAACCTAACCTAACATAAATTAACGCAATTTTCCTGCAGTTTGGTAGAATCTCTATATGCCCCTTTTCACGTTTTGGGTTACTGTAGTTTTCGCGGGAACTTAGACGTTATAAGCAAATCGCTTTCATTTATGAGTCATGTCACTTGAAATAAATGTATTATTACTGTTATCCCACGAATAACTCAGCTATGAGTTTCTCCCAGAAAATCTTTGATTAATAACCCGACTGCCAGGACTCATTTTATTTTATTTTTCGAACAGCATCTACAGCTCTTATAACAAATAAGTGAACTCTTAAAATTAATCATACAGCCAATATCAGATTAAAAAATAAATAACACCAAAAAGTCCGTGCGAAGAGAAGAAATTAGAATATGCTAGAAAATGACGTGAAAATAAACTATTGACGTAAGTCAGCAGTATAATTTTGAAAGTGAATTCAATAAACTGGTTGGAGCAATTTGGATCATCGCTGTGACGCAATATACAAGCTCAGCGCCATAGATCGCACCAAACTATCAAACAATGGCATCAAAACAAAGTCATAGTTTGCGACCTTTGACGGTCGTACCTTATTGCGATATCCATCGAATATGGCAATATTTTATATCGACCAATATATAAAAGAAAAATGATTATGTTGTGTCTGTTTTTGTGTTCCTTTTGGAAGAGAAAATGTCATATAGCCGCGCTAAAAGTACAGATGGCATGATCATTCGACACATTTTGTATACAATAACTTCAACCAGATCCACATAATTGTATTTTATTTACAAAAGTCGTAGTTTAGTGCAATTGATTCATTAAAACTACTGATCCATCGGGTGTTCGCAAAGTCTTCCACCTGGAAGTTGGTTTCGCTTAGGGAAGAAGTTTACTAAATTTCTGTATTCGCAAGCGTTTACTTCGTGAATGAAAAATTTCAGAATAGGCCTTGTAGTGTCCATAATTTAATGATTAGAAAATGTGACAGTCTTCTTTTCTCTAAAAAGAAATATAGTACACATCACACAGTTATTTTAATAACACAAAAATCTTTCACTCTTAAGAATTAAATTTTGGTCGAGGTGTGAAGAAAAATGCTGCAGATGTGTAGAGGAAACATGTTAATAATTTTAAACTAAAATTTAACTAAATTATTAGAATTAAAATTAAACTTAGCGATAAGTACGCGTGCCCTTATGTTTTGAATATTATTGAGGTAAGCCATTTCTATATGAATTCTATGGAAATTAAGTTTTTGACTTTCAAGTCGTCAGGCAATTACTCGAAGCAAGTAAAGTCAGCGGCAAGTCTGAAGCTTTAATTGTTTGCCGTTTACTGTATGTCTGTCTGTCAATCAATTTATGTAAAACACTCGGATGTACATTGGCTTATTTAGAGCGTTATGCAAGAAGGAGTCATGAATTTTATTTTATATCTGATTTGATTGTGTTCAAGGTGCATGTCTGCAAATTAAATGGACAGTGCCAATTGTGGGATCAAAAAGGTCAATTTTTATCTGGGTTTGGTTTTTCAGTTGTCAAGGTCGAAGTAGATTTGCTTTAAAGGTAAATGCTCGTCGCTACGCGCTTTTGGATTCAAAAAAGGCGTTGCTGTCGTTCATGTTATCGACTTCTCACAGGCCTCACAGCTCAGTTCCTAGTAACTCTGCCTTCTCCGCTGTAGGTCGTGGGTTCGAACCCCACCGAGGACAAACATTTGTGTGACGAATATAGATGTTTATTCGGTGTCTGGGTGTTTAATATGTATTTTATGTGTATATTTACATTAAAAAAGTATTATTTATTTATATGAATTCTATCCACCCATTTAATGTATAATATCGTGTAATATCGGTCAAACTTATGAAGATTCTCTGAGACAAGGACTTCCTAGTTTTATTTTAGTTTGTCATAAAATTTTCCCTGGTAGCCTTTACAATTTCTTAGGAAACCAATGCGGTATGAACTTACTACTTATCGAGTCAAGAAAGAAATATTCCATAGATAACCCGCAGTGAAACGAGTCCCAAATTATTTCTGCATACACTTCCGCGAAAAAAGTAGCGAATTCTCATCGTTATGTCAAACTGGAAATTTATTGGAACGAAATCTAGTACGGTCTAACAAGATGGCGACGCTTCCATTTCAAACTGCCTCGTGCAAATCGCCTTTGGTGTGAAAACACGTTGGAGTTTTGACCAATTTGTGGGGTGCCCTTTGCTGTGGGAACACCGACTAGGATATAACATTATCAATATCATTAGAGTATTAGAATACAGAGAGCTGACGGACGTCACGCGCGCACGACCGAACCCAACCGAACAGCAGATTGGATTAAGACCCAGAACGCGCTTAAGTAAACAACGCAAAATGATTTTAAGTTGGCTCCGGTACCAACGTCAATTAATTTTAGATGCTAAATTAATAAATATTGTGAAGAAGTTGTTAATATGATAAATAAAAAAATTATGTAATTTTTTTCTACTACCAGTACTACTATTACTACTACTCGTGGCAAATAGAGAAATAAATAAAAAAGTGACACCTCTTTCTACTACCAGTACTACTATTACTACTACTCGTGGCAAATAGAGAAATAAATAAAAAAGTGACACCTCTTTCTACTACCAGTACTACTATTACTACTACTCGTGGCAAATAGAGAAATAAATAAAAAAGTGACACCTCTTTCTAATACCAGTACTATTATTACTATTACTCGTACTCTCCTGAACCAATGTGGTGAAAGAATTAAAGTGAACCTTAAAGAGGTTCTTTTCGGGCACTTGGCGCATGGTTTAAAATTTTGGTTAAAGGGTATACTGGTTTTATCCAAATGTTTGAGATCTTGACTTCACTGATTTAAGAACGTGGTATTGCGCATACATAAAATAAATAAATAGTTTAATACATTTGCAGACCACAAAGTCATTGGTGCACGACTAACGACATCCGAAATGAAGGTTTGAGGAATTGGGGTTTGTACCAAGGGCCACCATGATTACTAAAAAAGACTGAATTAAGCTACATATTAACAGAACTAATTTTCTTAATGTTATCCTTGATAAGCTTTAAGTTAATAATAAGCACATATCGTAGTATTCGAGCAGCCCACAATAATAGCTATCTGTAATATATAAAGTTATAAATACAAAAATTCCAAATTTCAGCTTGCGTGTTTTGCTTTACGTTCCATGAAAGATCGCGTTCTAGGCCTTTAAAGTTACCATAGAATAGGTGTCAGTTGTTAGGACTCTGTCCCCTAGAATAAGGTGTAGTTAGTAAGGCCAACCTACATATGTGGTGGGAACCAATGTGAATGTTTGACCACGATAATGCGAGTTCTCATATGGCTTTGGATTGTTAGGTACAGTGGTTCTTAAACCTAGATCTTAAATTTTTATGAATTCTTGATTATAATTTCGTCTAAACTGTGTTGAATGTCTAATTGTCATTAATCTAAAATGAACAAAATAATATGCGCCTTTCATGAGTTTTTGATAGAAAGAATATAAATAAATCCTAATATCTTTATTTAATCATCATCTCACGCACATAACTTTTAAATTAAAAAAAACAGGAGAGTTTTGAACCAGATACCAGAGAGTATTAGATTATTTTAAGAGCAGTAGAACTCTCGCCAAGTTCGTCCGGGGAAGTACTGCCACCATGCCCTTTTCTTCCGCCAAGCATTAACGCATTCGCGTTACTGTGTTCCGGTTTGAAAGGTGTGGTTGCCGGTGAAATTACAGGCACATGAGACATTCCACCTTCACGTCTCACAGTTACGGGCGCATACGATGCGACTTTGGTCTTGTCATACCTAGTATGGGAGGACCCAAGTCGCATCGGCTGTTATGGGCCGAGGTTACCACTTAACACCAGGTGGGCCGTCGGCTCGTTCCGTAAATGTATTACATGAAAAAAAAAAAAAAAAAAACCGCCAGATTACATATCGGGTTCTGTACCACTGAGGCACCAGCTTTCAAATCTCCATACTACTAATACCCTAACTCCTTATTGGAACCTGCTACCTTTAATTACGCAAGACAGCGATCACACCAGCAGCGAGGGCTGCGGGCCGCACGAACAGCACACGATCGCCTTCTTTGTTACGTCACTGAAGAATTTATAGCGACGCGGATATTGATACACTTTAGTTAGCTAACAGATGGTCTTGGCAAGACTTCAAAATGGCGTCAAAATGTGCAGCACTTATGAATAGTTAAATAATTAATCAAAAACCTTATTATATACAGTGAGAAATCTACATTTTAGGTTCACATTTTTAAGCGCAGTAGAGCACCAAGTTCGTCCGTTGAAGTACTGCCACCATGCCCATTTCTGCCGCCAAGCACACAGTAATGCGTTCGCGTTACTGTGTTCCGGTTTGAAAGGTGTGGTTGCCGGTGAAATTGCAGGCACATGAGGCATTTCACCTACACGTTGCGGGCGTACACGATGTGACTTGGGTCTTGTAGTAGGGGAGGACCCAAGTCGCAACGCTCGTTATGGGCAGAGGTTACCACTTAACACCAGGTGGGTCGCCGGCTCGTTCCGTAACTGTATCGCATGAAAAAAGCATTAGTTGAGGTCAATTTGTCGTTACGAAAACCAATAATTTAATTATTCCTCTTTGCTTCTAATTGGAATATAACTATATCACTCAATATTTTACCAATTAATTGTGAGTTTTTTTCGGATGAAAATGATATTATAGCATAATGCTAAACTGGTCATAAATTTCCATGCATTAAGTGCCATGTTAATATTCTTTTCTTTTTTATTAGATAAAGAGATGGAATGAGCAGATGGCCCACCTGGTTTAAAGTGCTAACGTCTAACCATAATACCGCAATACGACATTCTCCCCTACCTAAGTACGACAAGACCCAGGTCACATTGTATGCGCCGTAACACTGAGTCGTGAAGGTGGAATGTCTCTTGTGCCTGTAATTTCACCGGATGAGTACACACGTAGGATTGTAATAAGTTTACTCTTCAAAATGCTCATCAAACTTTATGTTGGATAATCAAATCAGCGATAATCTCACTCAATCGGCATACAATCAAACTTACCTAACCTCTCACAGTGAGGGCAGTTCCACATGTAACCGCGCGGTCGAACAACGCGCTATAAACGCCGCGTTTTACGAGCGTTTTCGCTTTCGCGCCATTTGCAATAAATCAGACGTCAGTGGGCGCTGTTGTGTGTTGCACCGAATCATGGTCATATGTAGTCAATGCAAACGGGCGTTTTCGGAGACGAGATTTAGAAAAAAAATATGACTATTGGTCTTAAGATTTTTAAATCTTCGGTAATGTATTTTATATGATTTATTGACTGGTTTAGTAAGAACATACCATCACCAGTATTGAAACCCTTAAATATAAATACCACCAATATCAAAAAATAGTATAAAAGCGATGATCATTGTCGCTTCAACATACAATCGGACAAGCTGAGCTGTGAGCGTTATAAAGACCATATATCATACAGTTTCTATGACCTCTGGTATCCTTTTTCTTCTCTTCTCTATCTTATTTAAGGTAAAACACACACACACACACACACGCACACACAGCCACGCACGCACGCACATACACACAATACCCAACACGCAACACACACACATACACATACACACACGCACACACACACTCACACACACAAACACACACACCCACACACAAACACCCACACACACACACACACACACACACACACACACGTCAGCTATTAAAATGAAAGAAAGATCAACCAGTAACGCATACCTACTTATACTTGTTGCTAAGTTTGGCATCTGTTAAGATAATTAAATAGTTTACAATTGTTTGCTTACTGAGAAGTAGACATTAACGCAGCGACAATTGGCCGCTCGTCTGCAACCCCATAACGGAACATATTTTCACTCCGGCGCCTCGTCTATACAACTATTTCCCATTTTACTGTCAATATGAACGTCTCAATTTGACTCAGAAGTCAATACAATCTGTCATTGCAGTAGGCTGAAGTAGTAGTATGCAGTATTTGTGATTGGTTTTGCAAATCTCTTCATATGCACAAATGTGAAAATGCTTTGGACCTTACGTTACTTCGAAGTTTCCGGTTCATGAAATGTTTTGATACGAAATGGCATACGATTTTGATTTCGTTTTACAGCCCATATTTATAGGATATATTTTTACTATATTATTTTCTTGTATTCATTATAATCAGTGAAGTTTTTGCCCATAACGGAACTGATAACTCATTATTCCCTTGTCTCTAGTTCGTTAATAAATATTTCCATATAAAAAATCTATTATTCTATTACAAAAGGTGCGTCTACAGGTAAGTCAGATAACTCGGTTTCATTCGTCATCCTTCCTGCGCTATTGCTTAGTCTTAGAAAACGGCTGAATTACCTGGTTTAAGTGTTAAAAATAACTAAGAGCGAATAATGGGCTATTATTAAATTATGAATGGCTTTGCTATTTATTATGTGTCATTAAAGGTTTTCATCCATTTTAATTGTTTGCTATACTACACCATATATAAGATTTTACTCATATTTCTCAAACTATTTCAATGATTCACATAGCATTTATAGTTTGGTCATGCCAGAAACTATTAAATTTGTAATTTTGCGCTTGCTGGACCAATTTGCAGTTGCTAAGGGTCCCGTAGGTCCAAAACGGGATATCAAAGAGTCGTATGTTTTCATTAGGAGTAGTCGCGCATGCGTAGGAATTATGAGCACCTTAGCATTGTCATATTAATGTACCATTACTATGTTTGTTTGAACAAATTCTATCAAAAATATTGTTTTGCTTATAATTCTGGATTGTAGACTGGATTTAAGCTGAATTAATTTATATGTATATATCCGTTTATTATACCTTTACATCCGTTTAAATTAACTTATTGGGCACTAGCTACTCGCCCCGGCTTCGCACGTGTGCATTTACTAACAAAGAAAATGAGGAAGGAAGCTTGGCAAGAAAGTAAAATAACAGTTTTTTGACAAAAATGTCATAGTAACAGCCATTTTATTTCGACTGGTTTTTATTGACTGGCCTCATAGCTCAGTTGGTAGTAACCCTGCCTTCTGCGCTGTAGGTCGTGGGTTCGATTCCCACCCAGGACAAACATTTGTGTGATAAATATAGATGTTTGTTCTGTGTCTGCATTTACAAAAAAAAAAAAAGAGTTTTATGTGTTATATCAGTTGTCTGGTTCTCATGATACGAGCTATGCTTAGCTTACTTTGGGGCTAGATAGCGCTGTGTGAAATGTCCACCAATATTTATATATTTATTTTATACATATTTAAAAAAAAACTTTAATATGAACCTTCCTCGTTTATAGTTATTTCTATTAGTGCAAACCGTTTTAAAATCCGTTGCGTGGTTTAGAAGAAGTAAACGTAGAAACAGATGCAGACAGATAGCGACTTTGTCATGTACAATTTAGATCTATAACGTGTAGGCTGATAACAGTATATTCTAATTGGAATACGTAACACAGCGGATAACTCAATTGGTTATTGATTATGATGGATGGCTGGACAGGACGATTATGCGGATTAGTGCGGACTTGACGCTACAATACACATGTTTATTGAATTTTTTTATGTGATATTGCATGATCCAGACAATAACTGTATTAGATCAGCAGAAACTTATGTTTAAATTATATGAGTGGCAGTAAAACTTATCTGCCAAGTACTACCACCATACCAATTTCTGTATTAGCGTTACTGCGTTCCAGTTTGAAAGTTGTGGTAGCCGGTGAAATTACAAGCACTTGAGACATTCAACCTCCACGTCTCAGAGTTACGGGTGCAAGCAACCTGGGTCTTGTTGTACCTAGTTAGGGGAGGACCCTAGTCGTTCTGCCTTTTATGGGGAGAGGTTTCCTAGCCATTTCTTTATGAGTTTTATGGAAATAAAGTTATTAACTTTGACTTTGACTTTGACTACATACTTTGAAAAAACTTCGCTTTGTCTCGCTTCTCCAGACAAATAAAGTATTCATATGTACAGAGAGTTCTACATAAACACATAAGTTTTATTTCTTTCACTGTTTTCTTCGTTTAAAAGAAACAAAATTACCGAGACAGATTATTTTCTTGGCAAATAGACACCTCCAATACATTAATCGAAGCTAAAACAATTCTTGCCCCTTTGATAAATGACCCCAGCATTCGATATTCGGGGGCATAGGGCAACAATACAAATGCCCAGGGGCCGTAATCTACGCAATTCTGCTTTATGCACGTTTACTCTTGGCTGGCTAATTTGATTGTTTTGATTTGCCGCTCATTCCAATGGTACGGTGCTACGAAATTATTTCCTTCGGCCAAAATATAATATTCTAGTATTTTTTTGTAGCATATCAGCGTTTAAAAATGCAAATTAATTGGGATATGTTATTAAATAATAGATACGTAATAATAGCTCAGTTAACACTTTAATTTGGTAAGTAGTTCTTAATAGTCCAAGATCTAGGATAAATCTAAAACAACCTATGTACCGGTTTGATAGGTGTGGTTGCCGGTGAGATTACAGGCACATTGGACGTTCCAACTTGGCGTATTCGCGTGTGACTTGGGTCTTTTTGTAAAGTAGGGAAGGACCCAAGGCGTGTTTGCTTGTTATGGGTGGAGGTTACCGCTTAACCGCGTATGCTCGTTCCATAAGATTGTTTCATAAAAATAATACAAGTCAGAGTTCAGATTAATAATAATAATAATAATAAATAATAGTGGACAATTTCACACAGCGCCATTTAGCCCCAAAGTAAGCTAAGCATAGCTTGTATCATGGGAACCAGACAACTGACATAATACTTTTATAGTTTTCTTTTGTAAATACATACATATAATAAATATTAACACCCAGACAGAACAAACATCAATGTTACAAATGTCACATAAATGTTTGTCTTGAGTGGGGATCGAACCCACGACCTACAGCGCAGAAGGTAGGGTTATTAACCAATTGAGCTATGAGGTCAGTCAAAGATTGGTAACAAAACAGCAATATAACAGCGCCCCGGGCATAGACAGGACGGCGCGGCGGCGGCGTTCTGTCGCACAACAATTGCCACCAATAGGGTAATTGGCGACCGTCCGCGCGCCAATGGTCGCACCATTATATCTTTACACTGCGGGACATTTGAAGAGGATATCCATAAATTTCACTTTTATTGCATATCTATACAAATAATTAAAATTGGAGTGTCTGTTTGTAATATTAAAATAACCGCTTTTTACTAAGTGCATTATGGATGTATTGTATACAAGGTATATATACCAAAACAACATTATTTTTAATTTTTGTCTGTCTGTCAGTCTGTTTATTCCGGCTAATCTCCAAAACGGCTGGACCGATTTTAACGGGACTTTCACTGGCAGATAGCTGATGTAAAGCAGTAACTCAGGCTACTTTTTCGAGGGGTAAAATAGGGATGCATGATAAAACCGAATTCCCCGCGGACGAAAAACAAATTCTCTATTGCTCTTCTTGCGGTTCTTCTATTCTATTTGAGTCACTGGATCTCTCGAACCAGTGTGGTGAAAGTATTTTAAGTGCGCCTCGCAAAGGCTCCTTACATGCACTTGACATTCAGTTCTTGCAGTTCTAGGACATGTCGGTTTCCTCACGATGTTTTCTTTCATCGTTTTGAGAACGCGGTATTGCTCACATAAATCTTTCAAGGGAAAACTCACCGGCGACCTCCGGATTGAAAGTCGGGGTCAGTACCACTAGGCTACCACGCTCTCACTGCTACGGCTTGGTAATAGAAATAGACATCAACATTTATCTAAAATCACGTTGAGCTACGTTTGCTACGTTGATGCTACGTTTCGTATTATAATGTCCGGCGGTGTAGCGTGGACGCGGGCACGCGGTGTTATCAGGATGTCCCGTCGGAACCGACGCGGCGAGTATCGGGTGTACCGACAACCTGTAATAATGTCACGCTCATCACAACGCATTGATAAAGTGGACTGACGTATCTTATGACCCATCAAGCCCGTATATAGTTGTGGTCAAAGTCAAAAGTCAAAAAGTCAAAAACTTTATTCCCATAGAACTCATAAAGAAGTCGCTTGGAAACGTCAATGGCTTGGTTATCTATACAAATAAATAAAATTGGAGTGTCTGTTTGTAATATGAAAATAACCGCTTTTCACTAAGTGCATATGGATGTATACACGGTACATATACCAAAACAATTTTTTTTTACAATTTTTGTCTGTCTGTCTGTTTGGTCCGACAAATCTCTGAAATGGCTGTAACGATTTAGAAATACGAAATTCTGTATATTACAATTGAAACTAAAAACAATGACACCTACATGTGCGATTTTGATTTACTGTTAGCTTCGTTGGTGTTAAATAATTAGCTGTACGCAAAAATCAACCTTAATTACATATTAATTTGAATAGCCTTCATGTTCAAATCGCATGGATATCGGTCAAGGCATTCGGGTAATGAGTTAATACTACCCACGCCCTGTATTGTTCTATGTCCGTCCGTCCATCGGTATATCATCTACATTTTAATATGAATATTGTGTACAAAGATATCAGCTAGTGATCCTGCAAAGATAGCGCTAAATCCAACCTTACCTCGATGAAAATAAGGCTACGGTTTAAAAGTTTGAATTTGAAAAAGGAAATCTTGTTGTGTAGTACAAAATGCATTCATTGTCAGAGTTACGAATTTGCATGAGTTATGAAAGTTGAGGCGTTATAGAGATACGATCAATGATTTGTTAATTTTAAACGCTTACATATGTTGTCGCGGCAATTTGCGATGAAAGATTGTAAATGTTGGCCGGTGTATGTAAAGTAAATTATGATTACTGATATGCTTTAGGTTTCCCTGTGTGTCAAACGCAACACAAATTGCAAGAGTTTGCCCTCACCAAACAAATATATTCTAAGGCCGAGAATCGAACCCAAGACCCCTAACGCTAAGTCAGCCCAACTTAAGCTAACGATAAACGTGAATTGGATGTGGTATGATTTTGATCGAAGGATCTGGTTTATAAAAATAATATTATAACTTTATTTGAAATAAACTATACTGTACAGTTTTGTTAAAGCCCTAATTACCGAACTAGCGTTAGCTGTATGTAAGAAACCAGTTTTTGGCAGTAATGTCTTAGTAGTCTCTGTAGAGAGCCAGAACTAATCAGCTTTTTAGACCTTTAGATTGGATGAGGATAAGCTCCATCATTCCATATGGTATGCTTTCATTCCAATTGGAACCTATTTCACTAGTATAATTCTAATATGAATCATAACACCAGCACCCAACATCTCAATAGCGCCTAACAAAGGCATATAGCAGGTTTTTCAATCATCGGAGGAGCTTCGATCTTGTCTATAAATAAATAAGCTGCTCTGCCCACGGTTTGCGAAACACATCTATTAAATTTTGATAGATCTTGAATGAGTCAGCGCTGAGGGAAAGAGATGCTATTTAAATGGAAGAGGTAATTTTTTTTATCTAATTCGCTAATCCTTGTAGGTGTTTCTTATGTGAATAAAAAAATATAGCCCATTAGGTTACGCGATAACCTCTGCCCATAAGCAAAACATCTTGGATCCTCTCCTACTTAGGTACGGGAAGAGTATTGCGCCCGTAACTGTGAGACATTAAGTTGAAATTTCTCAAGTGGATGTAAGTCCACCGGTATCTACACCTTTCAAACCTGTTGTGTTCTAAATGCGTTGCAGCATATCCAGAGGAAGCTGGCACAAGTTATAATGCTTTAAAAATTACTGTACTGTATTTTTTTTCATCTTTAAAAGTTAAACGTTGAACTTAAAATATGATAAATATCTGCACGAAATAGAATTATTTTTCCCCAAAAAAAAAAATTTGTTTTTATATCTATATAATTGTTTGAACCTTTTTGAGATAAAACCGAACGCTTCTTTCTTCTTTAAATTTTACTAAGACAAATTTCTATGCCGTAGGTTAGTATTAATTACATTATATATATGTATAACACATCTAGTTGTTTGTATGATCAGCGGTGAGACGCCCGCGCTCTGTGTTGCAGACAGCTTGGTGCATTCAGGGCTATTGACGAGTGCTTAATAACCTACGATACTTATCTGTTTATTTCTAACTGATTAAGGTAACTTATATTACCATACTACTTCCTTTAAATACTGTGTGATTTTGTTAAAACCATAATTTCCTGTTTTATATATTAGAACATTATATTTACCTATTTCTAATTTTGCCGCCCAACAATAATTATCTGTATTAACTCATAGTACGCATAGTAAACATAATATATTAAATACTAGCTTTAACCCGCAGCTTCACGCTTTAATGTTGATATTGTCAACAAATTCTAAATTTCATACAAACCTACCCACCCCCTCAAGTTTTTAACAAGATAAAGTATCCTATAACCGTCTCCAGGGCCTATAACCATCTATCTTTAAATAAAAAATCATCATAATCGATTCAGCGATAACAAACAAACAAACATACTCACTTTCGCATTTATAATATTAGTTAGGATTACTGTGTGTGAAGAGTTGGCAGGAATAGCAAGCTGTAGAAAATCATTTTATCAGATTGTTGACATTTACACTTAAAAATTATAATATAATATGAAATGGAAATCATTTTATTAAGGGACGTATAGAATCTATCATATTATGTATAATTAATGTTGTCATAGGCAGAGTCCATCAGCTAAAAGTCTTGCGATGCAATAACAATCAAAGGTTAATTTAAGTAGGCTTGTTAATAATATTACCATTATATATTATATATTATTAATTAATGTAAGTACTCCTGTTTCTATCAAACATCAGACAGTGAATTTGCCGAAGAAAAAAGCAAATTTGTCGTCCTAATTATTTACTATAAGAAATATATTGCAGTAAAACACTGAGTTACTTGCTAAAATCTAAATTATGGTTTATCAAATTATACTTGCTAGCATATTAAATCATAGGTTTCTTTTAGGAATATTTTTATCGTGCATACAATATCCTGTATTTTTATGGAGCATAAAAGGACATTCGATCGCGTGGTATTCAAGTTACCATTATTGTCATGAAAAAATGTTTTTGAATATCGAGCCGCGAACGCAGATGTGTACACTTTTTATGTCCTTTATAGAAATGATCGAGAGGTCCGTTATTTCGATAGATCAAGTTGTTGACAGCTGTACACCGTCTAGACCCCTGACGGACCCCTGAGTTTGAAAGTCGCGGGGTCAAATCAGGACCCAAACACCAAAGTTTACCTATAGATTGAAGTGCGTGAATTCTACGTTTTCAAACCATACGTTCTTAGAACTTGAATTTTGAAGATATCTGATGTCTAGTCACCGGAATTGTCCTGGAAAGTACTATTACATAGCTTCAGATGGTGTCCAGTATCTGATTTTAAAACTATTTTTACATCCATTTGTTGACAAAAGTATATTCTATCGTCAATCACCGAGCTTCGAGTCAACTTTAAAACAAGTAAATGTGTCCAAAAGTTTTATTTGGTGTGTATTTCCAAAGTTAGTGCGTTCACAATACATGGCTTGCATGCAAACGCATCGCCAGCCCGCATCGCCCCAGTTGACACGAACACTTTGTTTCACTGATAAAGGACTAATAAACGGTGTTTTTTTTCTTCGGATAATATGGTGTCCATCGTAGACACCAAGAGGTTAAGAGCATGGTGACTGAATTACATAGTTACATATCTCAAGATGCAATCCAGAGGTCGTTGGTTCAAATCCAGACCATAATTATTTCACTTCACGAAGAAGATCAAACATAGGTATACGTACATTTATTTTTAATTTTAAAATAATAGCGATATAAATACCTAAATAAAATTTAACAGAAATTGAAAAAAAAAATATAGAACGTATATTTTACACTCTTTTTTAAGCTTTCGAAGCTACTTTTAGTCCTTATACTAGCTAGCTTATCGCGTTTATTTGTTAGGTAAAAAACTAAACATACACCTATATTAAAGATAGAATTTATCTTTGTTTATTTAATAGACTAAATTAAAAAAGTAAACATAATATTTTTACATTGAAAACCAGAAAAAAACTATCTCAAAAAATAACTCATATAATAAGCATATTATTAACAATAGCAAAGATTTAAAAATAAACATCTGCATGTAAGGTCTCTATACTCGTGAGAACGTTGACCGAAACCAATTTGCAATAAACTAACTATGCATATTAAAAAATAGCACCCAGACTTTTTGTGCGTCACCCCTCAGTTTTTTTCTTATTCAAAATAAGTACCCCTCAGTTTTTTACAAACAATAGTTTCTTTTCTTTGGACTTTATACTTTTTTAACGGTCCAGAATAGCCGGAGGTCATAGGTGAGGATAGTTCTCATGTTTTTAAAGCTTCTTTTATCAATCTGCACATCTGCTGTTCGATGTCTGATGAGATATTTGCTCGTGGGAATTGCGAGTTCGATTTGTATGGGATCCTGTATATTGGTACATATACATAAAAGTAATTGTTAGTTTTTTATTTGTAGCATAAGGAAGTTATATCAGACTAAAAATTCATTTATTTTTCTTGTAGTACCTAGTAGGGGAGGACCCAAGTCCCATCGGTTGTTATGGGACGAGATTACCGTTTAACGCTAGGTAGACTGTCGGCTCATTCCGAAACTGTATCACATAAATAAGTAGGGTAGATTACAATGAAATAATATTAACAATTAACTACTTAATTTTTACAAAAAAATCATGAACAGTGGTCAAAACAAACGGTTATCCTTCACAGTCAGCTATAAAATTGATCCATAGTTAAATTTTTAATGCACGCACTTACCCTTATATCATATAATATCAATACTAAATGGTTATATCAAAACCGTCCAGATAATTGAGGCTTTGTGCCGGTGGAACCACAGCAAGGGCCGCTAACCGGACTAAAACAAAAAAACGCATCGTCGCATTCGCGATAACTCATTACCCGCATGCCGCCGAAAGAGGACAATACAATCGATAATGTACGAACACGTGTGCCCTTTGTTTAGCCGGTGGACTCCCGGTGGCTTAGAATATTTTATTTGTGAATTAGACCGTGAATGTACGATAACATTCCGTAGGTATTACATCTAGCTAGCAGTCAGTAGCAGTAAAACTTATTCAAAGTTCGACCGGGGAAGTACTGCCTACTCATATCTGCCGCAAAGCAGTAATGCACTTGCGACAAGCAGTAATGCATTTACATATATATAACTTTACTGTGTTTCGGTTTGAAAGCTGTGGTTGCCGGTGAAATTACAGGCATGTGAGACATTTAACCTACACGTCTCAGAGTTAAGGGCGCATAGGCCGAGGTTACCATTTAACACCAGGTGAAACAGCTACATTATATATAAGACTAGAAAGATTACAATGATGTTAAACGTTATATATTATTTTCGTTTTTTGGTTGTTAAACATCTTACTTACATCTTTCTTTACAAAATCATCTACAATAGCCATCACCCCGCGGCTAAATTACGTAAAAATCAAAAGTAACCCTGTGAACGTTTTAAATCAACAAAAACCGATTTGGACCTTTGCAGAACCATCCGCGAATTACACAAAAGGATAGCCCATGCGTTACACATGTCTGTCTCATCCCTAAAGGATTAACCATAGAAGCTTGGCAATTTTTTTTTTAATTTTTTTCGTCACCCACCTGGGTTCTTCATTCAGCCACGTCACGATAAAAGTCAGTGTTGCAACAGATAAAAAATTGTTCGCGAACCGTCAGGTCCGAAAAGGGTGCTTGTATGGGACAGCTCCAAAGGGTAGTTTTAGATTGAATTTAAATAGTAGCCCTGATAATAGACCTTCGCGAGTTTTTGATTTGTTGGGGTTATAGATAAGGTATTGTTATGAGTTGGAATCGGAAAATGTTATAGTAGTTATTGAATGTTTTTTTACCTATATTATTTCGTTATATTTTATTCTAGGGATATCTGGAGAAATTCAAAACTAAGAATGGCTCAATTTCTTGTCAACATTAATAAGTACGTCTAATTATGAAACTTATATTTTCACTTTAATGCTATGCACATTTTTGACATAATTGATATTCTAATTTTAATTGCTACGTTACGTTTAATAGTCTTTCTAATTAAAATTATTCTTGCTTTGATTTGACTCATTTTCTATTCTTTCGTGATTGTAATGCGTTGGAGTTACGCAGTCAAATGTTCCTTCTTCCAAAATTGTGATCAACTTGAAAATAAAAATAATATGTATGGAAATATATTTTCATACCTACATATTATTTATTTTCAATTAAAAATCAGTAAAAATGCGACAGTTATAACTATATATTTACAGTTCAAAGAGTGAAGTTTATGAACGGATACGAAAATCACCACTACAAATCATCTATTCACAGAATTACTGTTACTACTAATCACAATGTTTATTGTTGGAACCTAAGAAGAGCCAAATCATCGTGCGAAAATATAGTCAATTATTTAAATATTCAATACTTCGTTTAGTCAATAGCGTAACTAACTCTGGCCAAACAAGGAAAAAAAATGTCATGGTAACCGTGACCCCTTACTGTGCATAAAAAATCTCACCCTAAGATTTTTTTCAACCCTTTATGCATACTGTGTCGGCGTCGTACACTATTACAAGTCAAATTTAAATAATTTATGCTCATAGTGGTCTCTACATTTTCGGCATCTGTGTTTGTTAGGTTAAACCGATGCGGACCACATTTTTTTTTTCATATTTTCGTTTTATTATTATTTTATATACACCCACCATACATACATATATGTCCTCCATTATTATAATTGATAATAAGTAGTATTAAAACGTAAAAACATTTATGAAATTTCAGAGAAATAATAATAACTTTTGAGTGACCATCACAGTACCATGGTAATAATCATGGGCTGTTACAATGACAGAACATATTGATAGTCTAAATCTTATCCTTGCTTAACAAAATTTCCAGGTTATTTTTACCTATTACCTAAGGTTTTTACCTAAACCTGTTTAACCTAGTATGGTAATTTTCATATATTTATTTTTTCCCAATCAAAACAATATTTTGATACTAACTGGATCATAAATCTACATGCTGACCCGCAAAATATCGATGGAACATCCAAAATAGAAGACAATAGACACGTCTCAATTGACACATAGAACGTTGAAAGTGAAAGGGATGAACTGCCATTGTATTCGCTGATTGTCGTTTTGCTCAAAGATCGTGTCATTCTCAGTGCGGTGACGAAATGGAGCAATATCGATAATGTTGATGGGTCCGCCCCCGGGGCATCGACAATAGTATAACCTTGGCCAACCTAGCAGTGGGATGGCCTAGACTTTAATAAGACATCATTGAATATTTTTGATGATTTATCAAAACAATTTTATAAAACAAGTTTTTACAAAAAATCAGCCTATATATTGCCACCAAAATCAAAGGCTTAAATTAGTTCAATGATTCAATAATTCATTTCAAATATTTGAGACCCACAAATTACTGGTTTTTTTTTTTATTATGGGCAATATTGCTGTTGGCTGCAGATGGCCTTTACAGCGTTTACACTAGCTTTTGGTGAGAGCAGACGGCTCTCAACCGGTAAAACTTAAAATTATACACCACGTCACCAAGGGCACCACATAGGTAAAAAAAATATGTTACATGAGCAAGTACTTCGATATATTCGCGATTTTCAGAGCGATGGTCAAGATACATTTTTATATTTATACATATATGTAGATTAGATGCTTCTGTTTAATTTTTTGCTCCCAATCGATAAAATAATTTGATATCTATATTGTGATAAAAATTAAATACAATAGGTACCTCAAATCTCCACAAGAGGCTACAAAACTCATAAATCAGCTTTAAAGAAAATTAACCGCTTGTCTCTAAAGCCCAGTTAGCTGACGATAATGGGTCACAGTTTTTTTTCCATTGTTTTACCCACCCCTTTGTTTTTTACAGTTTCACCCGGTAGTTCCCCCATCGGTTTTTCAGACACTTTTTTATATCATTGGCTGTATTTTTGTCGTCTAGTTTATATTAAATTACAGTTTTTTTTGACGTAATGAATATGCGGGAGCCATTAAAATATGTAATTATTAATGTGAGACGAAAACGAGTGAATATTATCGCTTGTTTTTTTTGTAATTAGCAGCTGGTTTATTTTTTGGTGGAGTGGAATACTTTTTACTGCACTTTATTAAAAAACGTACTTTACAAAAGTACGTTCCTGCTATTATATAAATTCATCTAGATAGGTTTAGCTTACATTAATAATAGTATAGATAACTTTCAGTCAATTATGTTTGGAAGAAAGCTTAATTTTATTTGTGAAATCAAGTTCGAACTTTGACCATTCAAATTAAAATCTCACAAGGTGTTTCCGATCAATTCAAACATCTATAAATGATAAAAATTACCATCAATACCCAGTCATACGTGATTTAACAATGCGCGCGGATGTATCTACCCACAGATCTGATTTACAATGGGACTCTGCGTGAGAAAATTTAAAAAACATACTCGCACATAAAAAGTGCACTTAGAATTATTAAAAACCCTCGAAGATGTCCCTGCACAATGCAGCGCGCACCTTGATTCGCCGGAGATATACGCGCTTAAAAAATGTGCATATGTTTTTGTAAACAGTCTCAGGGTGAAAAAACCACGGGGCGCTCTCTCTGGGGAGACTGGGGAGACTTGAGAGGGACAGTAGTAGTCAATGTTTCTCTCTCACTTTCTGTAATAGGTAATCGAGACCTCAGGGAATCAACGAATCAATAATATATACCATGTTAGTAAACCTATCTATATTTATTTTATGATAATTGAAAGCGGCTATATGTTTTGAATTGAAACAATATCAATAATTTGAGATGATTAAATAACGAAACAGTTGTTTGTAGTTATTGCTTGATAGGATAGATAAGAAGAACCTAACTAACCTACCTAAAAACCACTCATGAATAATATTACAAACATAGATTCTCGTCTATTTCCCTAAAAGGGTAAGCAAAGCCTTAGTGGACCATTTTTCTTGTGGGTTACACTATCTCGACAAGTGGTGAGTTCAACGCCAACATCTTTTTTTCCTCGAAGAACTTAGTTAACACAAGAAATTATTAACTTTAGACATTAACTCCATTACCATTGCATTCTAATATTCAGAATAATTAAATCTATACAAATAAATAAAATTGGAGTGTCTGTTTGTAATATTAAAATAACCGCTTTTTACTAAGTGCATATGGATATATATACACGGTACATATACCAAAACAACATTTTTTTAAATTTTTGTCTGTCTGTCTGTTTGTTCCGGCTAATCTCCGAAACGGCTGGACCGATTTTAACGGGACTTTCACTGGCAGATAGCTGATGTAACAAGGAGTAACTTAGGCTACTTTTCCGAGGGGTAAATAGGGGTGCGTGGTAAAACCGAACCACGCGGATGAAGCGCGGGCAACAGCTAGTATCTAATAAATTAATATCCTATGACCGGGTCCGGGCGAAAATAATATTGACGAAAGCACAAAATTAAATATCTTCCACTTTGACAAACTTTGTCTCATAATATAATCGGCGCTACTGAAACGAATCTTTTTGATGATTACCGAGTGATTCTCGCTTCAGGTTTGAAACGGAAGTAAACAGTTGTGACTTCCGGCATTTTTAATTCGTGTTTTATTTGAGGCCGTAACGGTTTTAAAGTAGAAGTTAGACCCGAGCCCAATTGTGTTCAGATTACGGATAAAATACTTTTTTGAGCTCAGTGATAAGTACCATGTCCGCTCAAATTGTATAGGATCATTTTTTAATTTCGATTAGACTAGTTTTCTGTCAGCAACTTCAAAAACCAGCGTTTATTTTTACCTTCTAACTGTACATAATATTTGAGTTCTGGGCCAATTTTAGCTATTAACATGGGTGACCTTGAAATTTTAAAGTTGCAAAATGGATAATTCAGTCACAGAAAAAATACTAAAATATATTTGTACCGAGGCAGGAATACTAAGAACATATTATTAGTATTTTGTGTTGTATTTATAACTATCTGAGTAAATTGCTTTGTAAACTTTTAGTAAATTAAAGTTGTGTGGAATATATTTTTCCCGGTCATACATTTCACAGAGCACAAGATGTGAAAGCAATAAATCTTTCAAATAAATATCCGTTCTCTCTTGTCACCTGATAGAACCATATTTACACTTACCGTAGCTTCCTGCCCTTAGTTTTTTAAGACCGTTCCCACAGACATCCGCGAGATGTTTTTTATATGTATCTTTTATAAATTAACGGTAAAAATCTCCCCTACGGATAGTTTAATTTATTTCTTTACATGCACAAGGGAAGATGCGGTCTTCTCTTTGTTGCTGGTATCACAGTTTCGTATAAGTAAAAAAATTGGCGATTTTATACCGATTGATTAAATTATTTTATACCTTGAAGATAATTTATGATGAGAAAGCGAAATAGTTGCTTTGTAATGGATACAAATGTTATATGCTTGCTCAAAAATTTGTCCAGGTTGAAGCACCGAAAGTATGTACCGAGTTATTCGTGGGAAACCAATTACGTTGAGTTCACCACTTGTCACGCCTATGTTCCCGCGATAATGTAACCAGCAAGGTAAAAACTGTGAAAAGTTGCTCAGTGAAGCTTTGCATATTGCTTCGAGAAAAATACGCGAATTCATGTATGTATATGTTTCATATGAGAATTAATGATACAATGTCTGTTTGAAAAAAAATATAATATTATAACGAAATGAATATATGATAAACAAAAACACGACCACATTCTCTTACTATACCTACACATTACAAAATAAAAATGAATTTTTCTCTTAAGTTTTTGTGTGTACATAAAAAACAAACGGCGCGCCCATTTACACATAAAATTTATGCAACTGAAAACGCATAAATCCTCTGTGCAATTATTTTTTGCGACATCCGTGTTACGAGACATTGTTTTTATAAACAAAACCTGCAAAAAAGCCACGAAATCAAACCCCAAAGAGTTCTTCAAATTAAACCGTCATTAGAAATTTTCTAAAAAAACACGTCACTAACGTGAGAAAATTAAAGCCATATTTTTTTTGTAAACCGGTATTGCACAATATAGCGACCGTTGCAGTCATTTGCATGTCACTTTTTATGCATTCGAAATTTAAATTTGATTTTTTATACGCACTTTTTTTAGAGAGCGGCACAGCTTCGCTAGGCCATTCTTCCAAGTTCCTTTATCCGCCGGTCAGGTAAAGTGCATAAGTGTTAGATACAACAATGGCCGCCGGATTTCCTCTCTTTAATACAAGCACCGACCTTTGCCTCACGTGCAGAATCTTACAAAACCCTCGATTTTCCATGGGCGTGATTGATTTTTGAGATAATCTTTATATATGTTTTTTTGAGTTCAATCATTCGATTTGGGCGGATCTCCTTCCGATATTTAGTTCAGCATAAAATAATGGGTTATCGAAACTTCGAGCGATTATTATGCAGTAGTATTAGGTTACTATTTTTTTGATTCAGTATTTGTCTATATCTGTAAATTAACAGTTGTAGGCGACTATTTCATATTTTTTATATGTGCAGTAAATGGAATATCTTATATTCATTTTAATTAATGTCAGTGCTTTGTCTCTCCGTGTCAATTTCATCTGATATTCAATATTTTAATTGTAATGAAATAATATAATAACTGCAATGAAATATCGTAAATCCAAATTGACTTTCTAAGTAGCGAAACTAATCAAACAATTAAAATAATTACATTACATAAAACCGACCGCATACAACAAAAACCATTCATAAATTGCAAAGATTATGCAACGGCACGGCTCAGCTTCTTCCTGGCTTTGGGGCCATAAATATCATTTAACTGCAAGGTGGTCTGACAAATTTGCGGTCGCTACAACTACCGGTGCTTTTATCCTATTATAGGACGACAATATAAAAAAAAATGTGGAGAATCCCTTGTTAGAAAAAAGGTTGACAGCGGAATAGTAGCATTGGTCATTTTTTTAAATAGATAACGAGTTATGTATTACTGCTGTAATATGTAATCAAGATAGAAGTTAATTACGTTTTATTTTTATTTATGACATTGTCCTAGTGACATGTTCCTGATGCTTCTTGTTTTCTAGCGTCGCTGCAAAATACACGTCAGCTCTTTGACGGTAGAATTGCAACTTCAGAGTCCTAGCTAAAGTTTTCCTACATCAGAAGCTGAGGTCATTACCAACAGAAATGTTACAAACTCAACAAAAACCATAAAAAAGTTTGCGTATTACAAGTATGAATAGAAGAATGTCATTGTCAAAAAGGTAGAATAGTTATTGTAGGCGTTGGTCACTCGATTATTAGATGTAAAAACTTTTGAAAATGGAACAATACGACCATTTGTCAGTATTTGTTTGGACATCGATCCTTTTTTTTTTCCTCCAGCCTTTTTTGTTATTGTTTTCAACAGATAATCTGTTGTTATTGTGACAGTGTACTGAATGGAACGGTAGTTACAAATTGGGTGTACTTAATTTATCGAGAAGGCGCCATGTGCTTGAGATAAACGGTTATTTAAAAAGTAAGTGTTACAAAGGAATAATCCCAAGCTCAACTGATTTGATAACAGCTGAGATAATATTGAGACGTAACGTCGTAATATCCTATGATTTGATAATGCCTGTATTTTATCAGCACACGCATTCAAATCCAGAACATTATGCATTGTACTCGAACTTGATGGCTAAAATGGGGACGTCTCTTATCCAGATGAACTCTAGTGCTAATATAATAATTGAACTGAATTTAAGAACATATGCATAGGCAACCTTAAACACAAAATATGATCTATGATCCCAGGAAAGAGCACCGGTGGCCCCAGCCTTCCATATGAATAATTGTGTGAGTAATCGACTAATTATATATAATTATAGCTTATTTTCTAAACCGTCAACATTGTTGTTAGAAATATTTTGAGGCGATGACGGAATAGTTGGTAGTGCCGTTGACTCACGATATAAGTCGGGGGCTCGAATTAAATAATGAGCTCGAGATTCTGGTGAAGGAAAATATCATTAAATAACCAAAGTGTGGTGGCAGGCTACCACTCTCAAAGTCAAAAACTTTATTTCCATAGATTGCATAAAGAAGTGGCTTGGAAACGTCAATAAGTTCAAAACATAAGGTCACGCGTACTTATCGCTAAGTTTGACGTCTGTTCAAACCTTATCCGACCCTTCATGGAAAGAACAGGCAAGAAACCTCTAAAGCAGCGGCGAGATCCTTGTAACAATCTTGAGTACTTAGATTATGTTACATATATGACTATGTAAAATAGTGACATAAGATATTATGAGATGTTTCGTGTTGTTGAGCAGAGCGACATTTTGAAAATCAGTCACCAAGCAGTAGTGTTCCAGTAGCCTCAGTCTGCGCTGAGAGCCAGTTCTCAAACCAGGCTTTGGATGAGACGGCCGATCTGGTGTGTCTCTGCTCATAACAAGCAATACGCCTTGGATCCTCCCCTATTAAGGTACAACAAAGACCTAGTCGCATCGTGCAGGCCCGTAACTCAGAAACGCAAAGGTGGAACGTCTCATGTGCCCGTAAATTACAGACACTCGAGATATTCCACCGCCAATTAATTATTAATTCAATATTATGAATTTTGAAGTTATTTTTCTACCGTGAAAGATCATTGAAGATTTACTGTTGGGTTTTCGCAGCAGCTGACCCATGACTGCTAGGTAATGTGGTATTTGATCTCGCACTATCCATAGTGCGAGATCAAATAAAAACACTAGGGAGTTATACTATTTCATGCTTTCTCATCACTACACCACAAAACACTGTCAAACGGTTAGTTTCTAACACTTATACAAATAAATAAAGAAAACAATACGTTACGGAGTCCGTTATTGGTCTGTGGTCGGTTTCTCTTCAGAACCTTCTTTATAGTGTACGGGACGGAGTTGGACTAAACTTGAATTGGCAGATGTGTCGATAATACATGAGATATACCATCGTCTTAGGGTGACTTATTATGGCGGTGGTTAGTGCTTAGTGCTAAACTAGCTCATGCCGTTGTTTTCGTTACATTGCAAAAAAGTCTACTTTTAGGTACGCTTAAATATAATCTATCTTCTTCATTCGCTAAACAATCATAGGATTTTTTTTTCTTAATTTGCTAATTTTGGTATGCACGGTTTTTAACAATGCAATAGATTTCAGCATTTAGAAATTAATTTTTTATTAAAGTTTGAGAAAATTATTATTATTACTACAATATGTGTGTATACAATATTTACCCATATGCATGTAGACACAAATAATTAAAATAAATGTATGCTTTTGTATATAGGCATTAAAGTTTTACGTTTCCTAAGTATCCAGTTTCGAAAGCATTTTACTAGAACCGTATACAGCACCGTAGCTAAATTGATAATAAACCTGCCATCAAAGCGAGGGGTCCCAGGTTCGATCTCAGCGCAAACATTTGTGTGGTTAAGTTTGTTCTCAGATCTTTGATGACTTCATTTTTTATTACGCGTATCCCCAAGGAACTTACGACAAAAAAACTGTTCCAGCAAATCGTAACTAGTCCTGCTTGAAAATGTATGCTGGTGAGCCATTAAGCTGTTACTACTCGTGTCGCTGGCTCTCACGAGGTGGAATGGAACGGATTAAAGTGCATCTCAGGGAGGCTCCTTTAGTGCACTCAGCACATCAATTCAAAGTTGTTTTTTAGATACACCGGTTTCGCTTAACCTTCCTCAAGACGTTTCATCGTCTTGTAGACTGACCACATATTTGTCAAGTGAACAATTTATTAATACAGTTCAGTATTTGAAACTCTGTACTACACTCTGAGCCGTCACGCTCTAATGATGATAAGTTGTTCTCTTTGCCCCGTCCCTGATAAGTCTCGTCCCGTCCCTGATACGTCCCGTCCCAAGATCAGCGCTCTCCAGTCGTGAGAACACCATCGTGCCACCACTGTGCTTCGTAATTGATGTCAAACGGCAGTTGGGATTGTGGTGGGCCGAAGAGGATTCAGTGATTGAATGGGTGTTTCAATAGCCCATATTTCTTAATACAACCGTTAATCGATTACCAGATACATACCTTATGTCGGTGGAATAAGTGACCTGTTTAGCTTCGAAACAGCAGCGGAAAGATGCAGAGAAAATGATGATGATGAAGAACACAATATGACTGACTGATTACATAATATTTGAAACTAAAATGCCTACAATTCTTAAATGATGCATGCATTGTTTTTCTCACGAACTACGACGAATCATTGGGCGGGTTTTCCATATATATATATATAGGTAGATACGTGATGTCGGGCTGTGAACTTATGTAGATATAATGTATTCTAACTGCGAAAGTATAGGTAACTCCTTGGGACGTTTTTATACTGGGCGAGTATTCATTCATTCATTTTTTATGAGATTTTGGCGGTGGAATGAGCTGACGGCCAACCTGATGTTAAGTGGTAACCGCCGCCCATAGACAACAGCAATACGACTCAAGTCCTCTCCACCGAAGTACGAGATGACCTAAGTCGTATTACGTTGCGCCCATCACCACGAGACGGGGATGTTACGTCTCATGCGCCTACAATTTCAGGCGTATGTTACAATTTGATTTAATTTTTTTTTTCGTTACCTAACAATGTTTGTTTCATTACATACGTAATGACAATCGCACGATGGTTGTGTGTGGTCCAAGGGTGATGCTGTGGGCCAATATTTGTCCACACTTCATTACAGACGGAAAATGCCACGACAGAGTAAGAGGAGAGTGATGAGCGGAGCGATTTTATGCTCAGCAAATAGAGAAGATTCCGCGGTTATAAAATAGAGATAAAAGTTAGATTTACGCAAAGATTCAAGTTACTGGAACAATAACTATATAATATACATAAGATAAATACATTTACAGAGACAGTAGTTATTTACAAAATCAATTGAACCATCTTAATACCATTCCCAACGATAGCTCAACATGCTTATATAATATTATACTGACTTTAAACTCAGCTCGTAAGGCCCTTAATGGTCAAAATGCATGTTTGTTTGTACCATTCCTTCACAGGTTCAAAGTTTACTATCAGTTTCTAAATGTAATACATTTCTTAGTCTCCATAATACACTTGGTTAAAACTGCTCGAACATTGCAAAATCGCCTTAAACATTCTTTTAAGTTCTATTATGATGATATTTTTAATAACAATCGTTTTAGTAACGCATGAAAGTATTTAAAATTATTTCGAAAAAAGTATTATAACCATCCGCTGATGCGCAACTCTTACTTGATGCTCCTGTAGGTAGGCGTTTGTCGAAGAAAAAGACGCAAAATAGAAGGATTTAAAAACAATATAGTTCACTCTTTTCTAGTCCACTTCTACTTCTAGTGCAGAAACCAGAAAGGCTCAGGCAAGCTTTAATCCTTTATTTTATATATCTCTGGTTGGAAAATGCTAATGTTAAAGAACTAGTACTAAGTCCGCACCCGATCTGTCACAGTCTCATATAAATTTACAGCCTGGCTTTCCATCACCGCATCACTTCGCGGTCACCGTATCCTTAATTAAATAGCGCCATCATATCTACTAATTACACAGTCCGATGTGATAAGTCTGTTTGTAAATCTGATGGTTATTAGGGTTACGTAAGGAATGTCTGTTTTACTTGTGTGAAAAATAACCATTATCTAGCCGTTATCGGCTACAAACAACAGCGACTCAGGGATATTTTTTTCTTACTGGGTCTAAAATAATGCTAATGTATTGAGAAAAGCAGGTGAGGTTTCAGGGACATGCCGTAAAGTCTCGAAACACACGTTGGATCTTGATTCGGTTCTCCAGTTCGGCAGCCAGATCGAAAGAACACCGCCCACGGACGATTCGTTCGGATACGCATCGCGCGCGAATTCTAACTTAGCGTTAGGTTTTTCAACCGTACGGTTAGCATCAGGCGTGTGCGGTGATTTTTTGGCTAGGTGACGTCAATATGTAATATTCAAAAAACAGTCACGCGTACCTATCGCTAACTTTGACGCTTGTTCATACCCCGCATGGAGAAGAACAGCCAAGGAGCCCTTAAAGGAGGGATTCCTTTTTTCGCTACAATTATTAAAAATGGATATTGGATAGTGTTTTAAAAACCGTGACTTAGCCATTGATATTGTCGGCAGTGCTGTAATAATTTGCATCTTAGAAAAAAAAAAACGGCGGAACCCATCATGCAGTTTAGATTTTGACATCTACAGCCGTACGTTTCTAATCTTGACATTCGTGTTTCAGGGTCACATTGTATTGCCGTATGAAATAATCCACAGCATCCATTAAAACTAGCTTATTCTTAAAATTGTGGTATTCAATGTTTCCTTATTTATTTTCCTTATTTGAATAATTTTATCCATTTTTTTTAGTCGTACTTTTTTTCTTTGTATTTTCAAACTTTAAAATTGTATTTTGAAATATAAAACAATAATCCCCTCTTCTGAGTTGGCTTATTTTAAAAATATAAAAATGATTAAAAAGCTCCAATAGAAATACCCGGCTACAAATAAAAGTTTCATAACACTGGCTTGCACTTGGCAATGCAGTGTATTATTACAGTAAAATTAATTTTTGTTTTGATTTTTGAATTGTTTATAATGTTAGTATACTTAATTGCTATTTTGCAAAGTGCATTGCACTTTACGACGTTGTCTCGTCTTAGTTTTAATTTGCCGCCGTGTCCAAGCACGACGCTAGAGTTAGGTTAGAGTTACACCAACTTTTCATGTATACATTTAACAATTGGTTTTTCAGCCTGTTGTTGGAACAAACCATTGATTCTCAAATATGGATAAAGATGAGCAATTTTCTTAATTTATGGAGAAGTTTATATCCTAAAATAATCTGAGTAGTTATGAGGGAACAGATGAACATACATACATACATACACAGCGGTCAAAATCATAACTCTCCTTTTCGCTTCACCGTAATCGGGTAAATATATCATGTGGTTTTGTCTCCAACACCAAATTTAGTTTCATATGAAGTGTTTGTAAAGTTAAGCTAAGCAATAAAATAATAATAAAAAAAACAAGTCAATCCACTATCCATACATTATTAAATTACAACTTAATATATAATAATATAAATAATATTTCTCACAATTATTTAATTTCGGAATTCACAAGTTTTAAAATATAAAAATTGAAAGATAACTGAATAAAACTCGTAAATTTTATGAATTATTTTAATCAGTTCCAATGTGCCCGTAGCTCAAATGCCATAATATCAGGAGATAAGATGGACGCAATTAGCTTGTGGCTGTGGTGGCTTGCAACACTTAAATGATGCTGTGCCGTGTCTTGCCGTTACATCATATTTTAACTTAAATTACGGAAAATTGGTAGGTTTAGCCAAATGACAGACTGAAGAAAGCAAATAACTAAACATGGTTTAGAACAAATTTAGTATGAAACAATTATTACGTTTGAAATGTTCAGTTGTAAATGGTCAGGTGGCCAGTGACCAGTGCCATTACGAACATAAATACAACAAATACAAATAGTTTATTTGGAACTAAAAAATGATACATTAAACAATAAGGAACGATTACTGAAAAAGTTTGATTTAACTGTGTAGCACAGTCAACAATCACAATCACAATCAAAGTGGGAATCGAACCCACGACTCAGAAGGCAGAGTCACTACCAACTGAGCTGTGAGGCCAGCCAATTGTAGATGGCAATATGTATTTTCGAGCCTAATTGGTGTAGGATGACAGCAGGAACAAGAATTCTAGATTGAGTCCTGGATTTGATTTCCATAGAGGTGTTTTTATTAAGTTTCCTATTCAAGGAATCACTATTGAGGTTGAGAGCGTGGTGGTAGTGGTACTGACCCTGAGTTTCAATCCGGAGGTCACCGGTTCAAATCCCGACGTGCACCTACGAGTATTTCGATTGAGAGATTTATGTGCGCAATACCACGTTCTGAAATCAGTGAATGAAAACATCGTGAGAAAACCGACATGTCCTAGAACCGAAAATTCGAAGACATGTGCACGAAAGGAGCCTCTTTGAGGCGCACTTAAAATCCTTTCACCACACCGGTTCGAGAGAACCATTGACTCGAACAGAACAGTAGACTATTGAGGTCGCAATAAAAATAGCCGCGGAGCAAAGTTGACGTTATGAGACCTACTTGCATAATTTCAGTTAAACCATTATCCACAGAAAGATGTAGGTATGTTTGGCAATAATGTATGGATTTAGCACACGGATACGATCGTGATGCACCGTCTAGTTACTTAAAGACTAACGTGTGTTTGCTGTTTCGTCTCTATTCCGATGGAATAAAGTTGAAAGTTCACTTGAAAATTATGAAGTTGATAAAACTTTTTGACAGTAATTGGAGCAGCATTGTTTTCTGTTGGCAATATATCTTCTTATTTTCAATTAATTCCATTAGAAATACATTTAGTTTCGTTTTAATTCGTTCATACGGCTTGGCTTTAAATTTACTTATGTTACCCAGATCATTTCATTTAAACATCTTTCTTTTCTTTCTTTCTTTCTTTCTAAATATATAATTATAACAACTAAAAAAACTGACAAAGATTATGAAACAAAAAATATCGCAAAATCATACAGTAAAAATTTAATTAAAAAACAAGTCGATTCAATAATAAAATAAATAAATAAATATTAGTGGACATTTCACACAGCGCCATCTAGCCTTAGCTAGCATTTTTTAAGTAGTACAGTTATGGTCGAGCCGACGGCCCACCTGGTGTTAAGGAGTAACCTCTCCCATAACAACCGTGCGATGGGTCCTCCCCTACTAGGTACGACAAGACCCAAGTCGCATGTATGCGCCCGTAACTCTGAGACATATTTGATGAATTCATCTTCAATTTTTATTTGCTTTTAGTTTATTTGAATATTGTTTCGACGTGATACTCAAGTTTGTAAGAGTCCCTCAACAGCCATATATATAAAGAATTACAACCTTATCAAAGCCAGTATAACATACAAAGCTCAAAGCCACTTCAGGGCAGAAAAGCACACGTGTCGATTCCGTTTAATCCATGGCTTTGCGCTATAATCCGACCACCCAGCGTTGCGACCATCCATTATAACGCTGCCCACAGAAATAGTACCCCCATTATTATATAGAATAGTACACATAGGTGCCCTTATTATTTTACGCCATAAAATCGAGACCACCAACGTAAATCTTTTATGCAGTTTTTAAATGCGAATGTAATGATGCGATCGTGATTTTTTGGCGGTTTACGTGTATTCAGTTACATGCAGGTAATTGCGATGTTGGGTTCTCAAAGCTGACATAAATTCTCACTGTATCCATTGGTGTCGACTCATGTAGAAAATACGTGAGTTTTGGAAATCAAGTGTTGCAATAAACTCACTTTAAATAATTGATTATTTGAACACGGAATATTTAAATTAATTATATAGATTACAATAACAAATGTGACAGGTTTGTTTCTTATCATATATGCCACTTTTAGCCTGTACTTGCTGGTGTTAGAAATACGAAAATTATAGTAACAGACACCCAAACTAAACGATTATTTGAATTTGTTAGTATAAAAGTAAACATGGATTTAAGTACTTTGATAATTAAAGATCAAGCTCGCGATAAGAAAAGAATCCATCTTTTAAGGGTTATTTGTTTTTTCAACCCCACGGAGGATCGGATAAGGTTTGATCAGGTGTTAATTAAGCAATAAGTAAGACCTTCGTTTCCTAGCCGTTTGTTTATGTAAATTTTACGGTAATAAAGTTTTTGATTTTGACAATATTTCTGAAAAAATAATTATAAATGAAAAAGTAATTGGCTCAGCCAGTTCTAATTCAAACAAAGTGAGGACTTCAGTCGTATTTTTGTTGTCTATGGGCGGGGCTTTAAGATCAGGTGGGCCGTCAGCTCGTCCTGCCACCCGAATCAAAGAAAAAAATAATGTTATGTAGTATAGTGTAAACTAATGAAAAAAGATAATTCGAAAAAAGTTATTTTCCTTGTCACAGCCGATATATCAATCGGCTAATGATGGTCCGATGTCAACAGTATTATGTACAGTTTGAAAGAAAACTGTTTTGCTGATTTTATTTTCTTATAATTTTCAGTACGACGAAATCGGATATTTTTGATTCATCATTTATACCTGACATGAAACAGTTAAGTATTCTTATTTTTTTATTTTGAAATAATTAAAATTAGTTCAATATTTTTTTATATTATGCTCGTATATATAAATCTTCTCAGTGGATTTCATGTTAATATGTAGTTAATGGTGCCTATCAAGTGACTTTGCCAAAACACACATTTACGTCATTGGCAGCAGATTCTTAACTTGAAGATAGCACTGGAAAATATTCTGACACCATGCGATTCATTTTCATTTATTACAATTTTTCCACCAGCAATTTACGCAGATTTCATCCCCGCCGTCACTAATCGCATGGCTGATAGCTAAATTAATACAAAATAAAGTATAGAATGCAAGTAACGAGCATAAAGCTTACCTAATGTTATTATTTCGAATATTTTTTCATAATAAATGCGTCACATCATCGCACCCTTATGCTGAAAATCAGCGCTGTAACATGTTGCAGCACACGCTGACCTCGGGGTTTTTTATACAAATATATGTACGCGACAGCGTTTATCATTCGTATGTCTGTTTGTCCTTTTTCATTTTACATGTTGTGTACAGTTTTGTGTGAATAAATTCTTTCTTTCTAATGTTAGCAGTATCATCTGCATGGGAAAATGTTTGTGCTTAGTGTTACAACTACAACTACTTACTACTTCTTGAAAATAAATAAAAATATAATAAAAAAATTGTGTTCGTCAGTACCAAGTAATGATTGCTCACTCGGACGTACACCAATGTATATTAATGATATACAGACAGACAGTACGACGATTAGCTTCCGTATGTTATGCGCTTTCCTGTGTCTCCCATGGGACAAACTAATGATGGCGAAATGTTATTATTGTGATTTGTGACGTCATTTGACCAGCCATGATTTCTGAGAGGAATGATTCCAAAACATTATAAAAAAATCAGCCACGAATGAAAATCGACTTTATATTGATTAAAATTTAGGTTGTTACTTTTATTTCGCACAAGTAATGCCATTTTCACTATAATTGTAGCATGTTATTAACCAAAGTTAAAAATTTTTACATTTTAAAAAGTTAGTATTAACAATAAATTACTAATAATTTCTTTTATTATTAAGCAAATTTTTTCTATTTAATAAAAGTAAGCATTACTATGTGAGAATTTGTTGTCTTTACTTTTCTTTGGCCCTGGTTTGCTGTGCCCTGTTTCATCAGCTGCTAAAACATCCTATCAAGTGCACTGGACTCTGTCAAATTTTAACCAAACACCGAACAAATCACAATGTATTTTTTAATTCGATATAAAATTGTAAGGCAAGCCCACAAACGATTTGGCTACCGTAGAACCAAAACATGATTATGATTTTTTTGAATTCTTACAAAGCTTTTCCTATGATTCAGCACCGCCTAGACTTTATCACGATGTAGTAAGGTTCAAAACAAATTGACTTTTGTTAAGAAGCGATAAATTTATGAATGTGATTTTAACAAAGTCCTATTCAAGACACTAAACGAAGCGAGAAGTATTCTGCCGCCCATCAGTATTTGCGTAGCGGACATCGCTCCAAACTCAGGAATTTTTGAAACATGGCCAAATAATGGTATAAAATTTTTACCTTATCGACCCTATATAATAGGTAGTGTTAAATTTCACCGGATCAATTTCGAAGTATGATGAATTTGTCGGCGGTTACTTTGAAATATTTTTTGTACCTTATCTATAATACACACATCACAAGAAAAGATACTTCGCATAATTGCGGAGTTCTTTGAAGTTACATCGATCAGAATTTGTAGGCAGTGTAATATTTGAATAAATATTTGAGGAATATCAGAAGACTAAACAAAATTTTATTTATTATGTTTTTATTTGTTTAAAAATGAACGTAGCAAATTCATGGTTAACCTTTATCTTCTACCATTAATGCTAGGTTCATACCATTAATAGTAATATTTTCTATATATGACTGTTGTTTTAAGGGAAAGGTACCAGGTTGATCATATTTTTATGTGATTAAGTTACGACGAGCAGATGGCCCACCTGGTGTTAAGTGGTAGCCTCTGCCCACACCAAAAAATACAACTTGGGTCATCCCCTGTAGTAAGACAACCCCCAAGTTACATCGTATGCGCCCATAACTCTGAGACGTGGTGGAATATCTCATGTGTCTGTAATTTCACATGCTAACTAACACGCAAAATTCCCACGTGCGGGCATAAATTCCAAAAGATAAGTGCCTTATCAAAAGCGCTAGGAAAGCCTAAGATGTTCCCATCTGCGTCTGGCACCCGTTGAATTAGGGGTCAGCGGGCTCCGCAATCATACTACGGAACCTTGCCCGTGAACGTCCGCTCGTGGCATATTATGACACATTAACGCTTGTGCCGTTGACAGCCGCAATTTGCAATTAGGCATGGAAATAATATCTAGTCGCATGGTCAGGGTAGTGATGGGAAAGAATTTTATCGATATCGATTAAAAAATAGCTGGTATCATGGGAACCAGACAACTCATATAATACATGTATTCTTCTTTGTAAATACATACATAGAATATATATTAACACACAAAAACAGAACAAACATCTATATTCGTGACACAAATGTTTGTCCTGGGTGGGAATCGACCAGGACCTACAGCGCAGAAGTATTACCAACTGAGCTGTGAGACCTGTCGAATGATTGAAAGCGTATGCAGCTTTTTAATTGGATGCTTTACCTTCAACGGTACCCTTTGGATGTTTCCACTTCAGCGAAATTGGCCTAGTCTCGACATGCGAGAGTGAGCTGTCAATTTTCCATCTGTGCCTGATTTGTGTTAGTAGATTTCACGCGTCTTCGAATGTTTGGTTGTCTAAGACATGCCGGTTTCTTCACTATGTATTTCTTGTGGTGTCTTGTGTCCCGTAGTCTTCTGTAGACAATGAAACTTTGCTAGTGTAAGTACTTGGTTCCCTGAGCGGAGTGCAAAGTAGGTAGGTATACGAGGTATTAAACACTTAAATTTTTCAAGCACAAAAGCACTGATGCTCTTCTAGCCTTTAGATTAAAACTGGGGTCTGTACTACTAGGCTAACGTTGTTAATAGATGACACGGAACCTTTGACTAGGTTTAATCATGAGTTAAGTGACGGAAGTAGCAGATCAGTGACACACCTAATCAAAAGTTATTCAAAAATGCCAAAGTTGTTAGAATTTAATACATTCTGCTTTGAAAAGTAATCGTATGCATTCCATCTATTCATTCATCAAAATCGTTGCTACTTTACATTATCGGTTATATATCACAGCTAACTGTTTTGCAACCAAATCTAATGTCGAGGTGGTTTTCCCTGTTGTAAAATAAAACCAATACAATAGTTATAATCGCGGACAGGATTAATTTGTCAGAGAACAGAATCGTAAAACAAGTCTACAAATACTATAAATGATAACATTAACATTCTGATAACACTGTCAATGGGCGCAACACTAAGCTACTTACTCTTTGCTTTAGAATTACAATTATTATACGAAGATTTAATTGAAGGAAGCATATAACTCTTTCAAATATCGATGGAAATGCTAGGAGCATTACTTTTTTTACATAACATTGATTTATATTATACCAATTAACAAAGAATCTGCAATATATTTAATAATGTTACTTATAAATTATAATTTACTCATAACACTGGAACTTGGAAACACTTGTGTTGAAGTTGTCACGGACATAATAACTACTATAAACATCCACGAGCCGACAAGTTCCTGTTTTAACTGATTACAGTTTCCAAGATACTTATTTAAAAAACATTTGATATAAAAATCACCCAATTGTTTTCCAGAACGACCCTTGAGCTTCGTCAACAGGGTTTCTACAGACTTAACTGACTTAATTTTACAAATATATCAATGTATTTTAATTGGTATCTTCTAGACATCCGTGCTCCATCGTAGATCCCTTTTTTACTTTTTGTCAGGTGAGATGGCAGCTCGCGTAGACTTATTGATAAGTTCGTTTGTATAAGATTTGTCCTGTCTGACGGATATTAAGAAAATAATTAATCGATGAAACACGACGTCACGTCTACGTTTCTACGATAGTGTAACCGGCAAAGTGATGAGTGGCCCACTGAGGCTCTGCCTACCGCTTCGGGGATAAAGGTGTGAATTTGTGTATGTAAGTATGAGATGGCGGCCAAACGCTTCCATTTAGATTAAAAAAAAACCTGGATTTTTTTTGTCGATAGTCACACGAGTGCATCACTATATGATTGATCTCAGCATACGAGTAGGTGAGTGTCGTGATACCCACAAAATAAGCGATCATTATGTAATTTTGAGGCGAGCTATGCCACGTTCTAGGAACCTAGGGTCAGGTGTGCCTAGGATTAGGCCTTACTGGTGCCTGAATTAAGTTTGTTTACAAATCCATCATCATAATAATAATGAGAGGCGAAGACATACTTAAATAATGATGATAATAAATGATTTCAATTCAAGCTAAATTATATTTAAGTGAATATGCATTATCGTGTTTGAAAATACGGTCATACGGCACTTAATACATATGAATGAATAGATAAATATATAATAATTTAATAAAATAGAGAAACTATTACTTAAAACGGAATGACGACCAACAAATGATCTCTGCAAAATACTTTCGTAGAATATCTTGAATGTTCACTCATTGACTTATTGACTCATTGACTGGCCTCATAGCTCAGTTGGTAGTAACCCTGCTTTTTGCGCTAGGTCGTGGGTTCGATTCCCACCCAGGACAAACATTTGTGTGCCATTTGTAACATTGATGTTTGTTCTGTGTCTGGGTTTTAATATGTATTATTCTCGTATTTACAAAGAAAAGTATATAAGTATTATATCAGTTGTCTGGTTCCCATGATACAAGCTATGCTTAGCTTACTTTGGGGCTAGATGGCGCTGTGTGAAATATTTACCAATATTTATTGTTATTATTATAGAAAACACCCTCTAAAATTAGTGACCCGACTTGAAAATTGAGTACAAATTACGCGGCTATCTTCCAAACCTGTATTTTTATCGCCGAAATTGTATACCGGTCCGCAACCGGTACCGGTATCGGTATCATTAGTGTATTGGTGTCGTACGTTTTAGGTGGCCTTTATCTTATCTAAAGAGGACGTGCGGGTGGTATGCCTGCCTCATTGTTGCGAAGCACTAAACAAAGAAAAAACGACCTTACACCATTAAAAATTAAACGTATAATTCGCTGAACGTTAGTCATTTTCTTTGATAATTTTTCACATCGTTAAACACATTCAAATATCGACTTAGTTTCAATGTGGTAGAGCTTATTTTTGAATGGTTGTTAGCGTTCTTTTCCGGTAGTTTTACAACTTGAACGGTGTTAAGCGACAATGGGCAACTTGTTTTCCGATATGCATGTAAATGTGGACGGATGAGTGGTCACCGGTTTGAAGATAACATATGTTAGGCAGTGTTTACACCTGATCTCTACTAACTGGAAAAGTTGTTCGCTAGTTTAAGTCGGATGTAGCTTGTGCATAACCACAGATTGTCAAATGGAAAATACTAAAGAATTCCATTATTTAGCATCAGTTTATTTCATTAATACATACAAAATTAAAATGAAGTCTTAAGAAGCCTTTCGATTTTTCAAAAACATCTTGACTCTACAGTTAGCTGTATTTCCTTGGCCTACAGCTATTCTGTCTCTTGTCTCTACGTTGTTAAAAAGTTGCCTCAAAATATAGTGAGAAACCTGTAGTCCTAAAATAAAACATGGTATATGAAGTTCATCAAAGGGGCGGGGCTTTATCGGAACATGTAGAATACTCATATTCCTACTTTCAGAACCAAAATTTTAAGACATTTGTCAAATTGATGGCCTCGCAGCTCAGTTCGTACGAGTAGTAACGCTGCCTTTTGCGCTGTGGGTCGTGGATTCGATTCCCACCCAGGACAAACATTTGCTTATTTACTACATTTTATTGAATACATTTTTGTTTAGCTTACTTTGGGGCTATATAGCGCTGAAATGGCCACCAATATTATTATCATTAATATTATTGAAAAAAATCACGAGTGGAGCCTCATCGAGGCACACTTTAATCCCTCCACTGGTTCGAGAGATCTAGATGTAGTTCTCATAATTTTCAAGAATAGACCCGTATTCTTGTATAATATGCCTGACCTAAATACTGATTGACCATTATCATCATTGCTTGCTTGATAGAGTTTCAAGTTGTATTTCAATGTGAAGCAATGGTTGCTATAGCACTGCATGTCATGATTTCTCATAGAAAACAGTGGGTTCCAGCCGGTACCATTCGCCACTGACCGACGTCCGTGTGCCCCTTGTAACCTTTCACCTTAGGGGACGGAACATTGAATGTATGGAGTCACGCTGTGCTAGCTATTATACATATTTTATTCAGGACCAAGGCAATTTTCATATTTATTTATTTAAAACAAAATCGTGTCTGAAATATATTCTAATCTACTAAACTAGCTTAAAATTAAATTTACTTAATTAATAAATATTATGAAAAAAAAATTAGTAAATACCTAAAACTTGCATATGTCAAAAATAAATTAGTACAATTTACAATTTAGAACGTCGCCAACTGTGTAGAAGCATCCCTTCAGCAACATTTGTTTTAATTCACCCTTAAATTTATGAACGTCATGTGTCAAATACTTTCATTTCTATGGGCAGCTAATTATCTGATCTTTAAATAATGTTAGAAAACAAACTATGTCAAAATAAAAAAAGAACATGTCCGTAGGTGACATAATGCTATTAACTGATGGATGAGAGCATGGACTGACTCCGAGTTTCAATCCGGAGTTCGCCGGTTCAAATCCCGACGTGTATCTATGAGTTTTTATCTTGAAAGATTTAAGTGGGCCATACCACGTTCTCAAATCGGTGAAGGAAAACATCGTGAGGAAACTGATGCCGGATACGCCTCTTTGAGGCGAACTTAAAATTCTTTCACCACACTCGAGAGAACCAGTGACTCGAATAGAATAGAAACTGATGGATATTTATTTTGTTATTGACATATTTGACGTAATATTTTGAATCACAAATGGAGTAAAGGGCAGTCACATAATAAGTGATGCTCTTTAAAACCAAAAAAGAAAGTTTTAAGCCATGAAATGTCAAAAGAAGCCGCCATGTTTTTTACTATCTTTCATATTAAATTAAATCGACATACCGTTTGGGTGTACACCACTATTTCAGCGGATGGCTATTACACTTTTGAGAATAATTATTTTAGTGTAACAGCCTCTCCACAGCACTTCCCTCCAATAAATCGAGCTCAATATGAATAACTATCATAGATTACACCATTGATAAACGAAACGACAGTCCCGCAAAAAAATACTCATGAATATCATTAAGTTTTATGGCAAAGCTAAACTAATGGCGACTGACCATGGGGTATGTATTATCTGTGGTTCTATCCATTTGGCGTCGAATTTATTGCATTTTTTCCCGTATGATTAACGGATCGGGCCTACAGTTTCCGTAGGACAATGACGCACATAAATTACATTGGACAAATACAATTTTTCCGCGTTTGATATGGTTATTTGTTTGTGGATATAATACACAGATATCGTTAGTATAGTCGTTTTAGCAGCTGAATTATATGGAAGATGTGTCCAATTTTCACTTTTTTTGAATTTTTTTTTCTAAATTTAAAGACAGTATTTTTAGATTATTAGTAGCATAATAATAGTAATAATAGGACGTGAAAGAGTAAAAATAAACATTTATTTATCCATCTATCCATACAAACAAACATACTTTTTCTTAAGGAACTCCTTATATGGGTCTAGAAATAAGGGTGCGTCTTCATTATATTCATGTTATATTATCATGATATTATTCCCGTAGTAGACAAACTATTCTCTCGATCAAGAGGAGACCGATCTCTGTGTTATTAGGTGATATCAACCAATGATTACTAAACTAATGTACTATAATATTATGACAAATCTTTTTTTTTTGGGGACATTTCACACTGCGCCATGTAGCCTCAAAGTAAGCTAAGCATAGCTTGTATTATGGGAACCAGACAACTGGTATATACTCATATACTTTTTGTAAATACATATAATACATATTAACACCCATACACAGAACAAACATCTATATTCGTCACACAAATGTTTGTCCTGGGTGGGATCGAACCCACGACCTACAGCGCAGAAGGCAGCGTTACCAACTGAGCAATGAGGCCAGTCAGTGAGTGATTCCGGATTGTAATTTGGGTGCGGTACAAGAACACTATACTCTCTTTATAATCTATACATCTATACAAATAAATAAAATTGGAGTGTCTGTTTGTAATATTAAAATAACCGCTTTTTACTAAGTGCATATGGATGTATACACGGTACATACACGGTACCAAAACAACATTTATTCAACTTTAAATTTTTGTCTGTTTGTCTGTCTGTCTATCTGTCTGTCTGTTTGTTCCGGCTAATCTCTGAAATGGATGGACCGATTGGCAGATAGCTGATGTAACAAGGAGTAACTTAGGCTACTTTTCCGAGGAGTAACATAGGGGTGCGTGATAAAATCGAATTCCACGCGGACGAAGTCGCGGGCAACAGCTAGTTAGCTAGTTCGAAATAAAGATCACACAAATATTTTCCACAATGACCTCTGAGCTTTGTCAATAGGGTATCTACAAAATTAACCAACTCAACTTTACAGCAAAGAATTACTGGAAGAAAGTGTTAACCGAGTTAATCGTGAGAAAACAATGGCGGGTACGAACTCACACGACGTCACGCACCCCTAGTGCGTGATAAAACCGAATTCCACGCGGATGAAGTCGCGAGCAACAGCTAGTGTGTGCACAAAACGCGCAAACCCACACAGACATGTGACTAGCCTGACCTCAGCACGGGACTGTCGTAGGTGAACTAATACCTGGTACCGTTGAGCGATTTTTATGATCTTCCAATTTACTACTCTCATGTTCCATACCTTGGCCACGGGAGCGCTAAAATGGTGTATGTGTTTATGAGACATCTGTTATTTTACTGTGGTCAAAAACCCTACAATTTTTTTAGATATTTGTTTTAGATATTGTCATATAATCAACAGCTCTTAGAGTCAAATTAAGCTTAATAACAAATTTGCATTTATACTTGCAACAAACCCTTAGTAATAAAGTACTTCCGAAGGAAACTTTTGAAATTACAGGCACGTGAGACATTCCACCTACACGTCTCAGAGTTAAGGGTGCATACGATGCGACTTGGGCCTTATCGTACCTAGTAGAGGAAGACTCAAGTCACATCGGTTGTTATGGGCAGAGGTTACTACACATATATGTAGATAGTTTAAATAATTAACTATGAATTTTGTTTTTTGCGTTAATTTCACATTTTGTCACATACTTACTTCAATTTATTTATTTTATGGAAAATCTGTAATTCATACTTTGAATTAAAATAGGAAAACAGATTATTGAGCTGTAATATAGTTAGTTAACGCGTCAAATGCGTAATATTTGTACTCACAGAGTCTTCCTGTCAAGTCAAATTCAAACTTTATTTTCATAGAATCCACAAAAATTACTACCAATAGCAACGTTAATAAGGTAAACGTTCCAAATATAATGTAACGCGTGCCTACTTATTGCCAAGTTTAACGTCTAATTCTACAAGAACATTGAGAGAACAGTAAAGCAGCATCTTACGGCCATGTCCACTGACCAAAACGCAAGATCACCGTCACGGCTGGCGCTGATCAGGATCGCCGGCGGTCACATGGAGGAAATCTTTTGTGCCCGTCACACATGTGAATTGGCCTCGTTGTCACAAACGACACTCGTCGTGTCCGCGAGATGATTATGGATTGACTTTCCTCTGTAAGAGTGTGGTTTTTTTAATCATATTTTTTCATTTAAACTCAAATTAAGGTCTTAATAGGTAGCTGCATTGAAGTGCACTGTGATCAGAAAATACAAGGTGTATCTTCATCATTCATATCTATAAAGTAATTTTACTTAAGTCATTCTTAATTACATCACCTTACACCAATATAGAGCGAAACTTCAATGGATAGTTGAATGTTGATTAGTCACGCCCGCCAAATTTGCTGAACCAATTAGGCTGAAATTAGCAGTGGGAGTATAGGTAAATGATTTGAGTGATATTCGTATTATATGTTAGTAGTATTTTTTCAGTGGAGATATTATACATGGCAGCTCAAACAAAAACCTATTTATATGCACTATTATTAATAAGGTGTCTTGGCATCTTCGAGGAAAAAGCCCTCAACTACCTTTTTATCCTGGTCACGTTCTTGTGAAATACCTTTCAATGTAACTACTACAAAATGAACTTTAATTGGTACAAAATAAAAAACGTTCAGTTGAAATGTCAGAAATCGTATGATTCCCTCACTTTAAATACATTTTACTCCAAAAATTAACATGTTCTCCGTAAATTATAATATTAAGATTCGACCAAGCCTTTTATCAAAGTATTTTAATGGCCGATATTAAACAATTTCTGTCACCATGCAGTTGCTCACTCGAATAGCTTGGTATCAGTTTTAAGCATGATATTGGAATTTAGCAACCATCCCCTATGGTAAGTAAAACCCTATGCTATTCCATCTTCATATCCAGAAGACCGGTTTAACGCAATGCGACTTCGGTGTTACCTTACTTAAGCACAGAAATTCGTTCTTGGTCTTAAGATGCGCCTAATACCAGGTAGAAAATCTATTCTTTCCTTGACTACAACTAATTTAACGTCTACAATCAGATGTTAGATAAAATGACAGCCAAACAACTGCCTTGCAAATCATCTACAATGTCCAGCTATTAGCCTCGTAGTTTCACGCAGTCAACCTCATTACGGACAGTAGTGCGTCCAAATGACAATCTCAGATATAACGATCTATACGGGCTAGTGCTTCTCAAATTGTCCAAAGACCATTGCTCCGTGCTCCACGACACATGACAACATACGGTGCACCATGCCCGCTGCTTCCGTGTCTAACCGTGTCTTTTTATGGCAAGCTGCGGACAGTAATTGACAGACGGCTGTTATGATAATGTTTCAAAAGTTGACAGCTACAACTTTAAATGAGATTTGTTTATAGAAATGAGTTTCGGAAAGCGCCAGTTTTTTTGTGTTATATAGTTACGGAACGAGCCGACGGATCACCTGGTGTTAAGTGGTAACCTCGGCCCATACCGATGTGACGTCCTCCCCTACTAGATACGACAAGACCCAAGTCACATCTATGCGCCCGTAACTCTGAGACGTGTAGATGGAATGTCTCAAGAACTGACGGCCCACCTGACGTTAAGCTGTGAAGTGCTCATACAAAAGTGAATTGTACTTTCCTTACCTAGGTATATGAAGGCCTAAGTCACATTGTATTGCACCTTAACTTGGAGACGTGGATGTCATGTGACTGTAATTTCACCGGCAACCACACCATATGCATCAGATAGGGCTAACTGGCCTCACAGCTTAGTTGGTAGTAACCCTGCCTTCTATGCAGGTCTTTGGTTCGATTCCCACCCAGGACAAACTGTTATGTAATGAATATTGGTGTTTGTTCTGTGTCTGGGTGTTGATATGTATTATAATGTATGTATTTACAAAAAGTATTTGGTTCCCATGATACAAGCTATGCTTAGCTTACTTTGGGGCTAGATAGCGCTGTGTGAAATTTCACCATTATTATTATTATAGTTCGGAATCATAAATCTCCAACTTTAATTAAATTAAAATTGATTTTCGTTATAATATGATCATTTAGTCCTTATCATGACGACAGGAAACAAGTTTAAGTCAAACATGACAAAGTTAACACCGGCGTTCCTTTGACCACGTTATAATCATCCCTCTATCTTGGGAAACAAGATGCGATTGTTCGTCACCTTATCACCAACAGGTTGGTAAACATGGCAAACAAACTGTATATTTGCTTTAGAGTTAGACTGATTTAGTGCTTGCAGAATACCAGTGATAGGTATTATACAACTGCAATTATTAATCTGATAGTAAAGAACATACATGCAGACTAGAAACGTGCAAAACTCTAAGCTAAGCTAAGTGCACTTACAGATAAATTATTGCAGGGAGTTTTGAAATTATTGTAATACTGAAATATTGATTAAAAATAAAGACACTTGAAACTATCAGCTAGTTTATATTAACGAGACAAAAGTGACACAAGGTGGCCTGCGAACTGAGTGTGGTGAAAAGGTAACGTCAAACGTAGAAAATGTGGAAAAACGTTATTGATATATTTAATTTTATAAATTCACCTTTCTTGCTATTTATTTAAGAAGAAGTCAAGTCGATAATATATAAAGTATGTTGAAAGCAAATTGTCTCACTGGGTTTAGCATTTAATATAATAAAGTTTTTTTAATTCAAAACGTATTGGATCAATAACCAGAACACAGCATTGCGTTTTTGCGCCAAAAAACAGGTATGGTGGCAGAACTTCCCTGGAGCAACATGGTAAAAGTAACAACACTGCAAAATTATTACATCGCTATAATGAAAAATCAAGACAAAATTAACTTTAGCTGCACCTAGATCAGAATGCATAACATAACTAAGAGATGCGTATATCACAAAAATAAAAGACCTGTGTCCGTTCTGATTACGTCTTCTTAGTTAACAGATTGTGTTATTTAATTAAGTCATTCTCGTGTTTGTCAGATAAGGAGATAATTTATAGAGGACAGTAAAGGCTTTCATTTTACGATTATTTATTTCTTGATTGTGGAGACGTATGGTTTATTTGCATTGTATAATGGCTCTCGCATATGCAGCAGTTTTAAGAAATAATATGTCAGAAAATAGATTGCTTTTTCCACGAGTCGATTTAAAATGTTACTTAGCTCCCTGACAATACCAAAAAAAAGTTTAAGTTTATTTATAATCTTCAACATAGGAACTTCAACTTTATATTCTTCAAGGACTGCGATTTAGAGGATTTGTGGAAATCATTTGGAGGTATTCTGATGGCCATAATTTTAACAGGTGATAATCCTTCGAAGGATTGAATAAGCTAATTCGCTATTTATAATAAATCATATTGTTTTATATATACTTGGCACTATGAAACAGAATACACAATCCACATTTCATTAATATTCGTAATACATATCGTAGTACATATAAGTACTCATACTTATGTCTATTGATTCCTAATGACTCTTATTTAGAGATATTAAAAATATCTTTCAAGAAACTTATAACAAAATCTACTGTCTTAGGTATCTCTGCTAGTGGTTTCATACGTTAAAAAGTGTACACAAGCCCTTTCCATATTCTTGTTTTCGAGTCCGTCTGATTGCGTAATTCTCTTTGAACGTAACCCCACTGTCCTTACCGGTAAATCCTTAGAATAATATAAGTATTGTTTATCTACAACTAGACGGTATCTGGAATTGAACACAGACTTTAGGTGTCACTCCTTACTGCGACGTGAACAAGCTAGAATATATTAATATCTAACCTTTTCGTATCGTATTGTATGACTTGAATTTTTGGTCGAAATTGCGGTTTCAAGTACAGCCGTGCACAATTTTTATATAAATACTATACAATAATAGCAGAACCCGCCAAAGGATTTTCTGCTATAGGTAAAATAGCTACAAAAACCTTCTCCATGAAAAAACACTTGGCCAAATTTCGTGATCGGTCAACCGGTTTTGGCGCTTATATACTGCCTTATACATACATATACACACATATACACGTTTTGAACATTCATTTATGTATATTACCTATAAATTTGATTATACATATTTACATTTATGTAATATTCGCTCCATCCGTCTCTGTAATTATGTACAAACCAGCATAGTTAAGATGTTTCTGATTACATGGTTCTTGCTACGGTAACTGAATTGCTGTAAACATAACTTCCATAACCATAGAAAAAGGAGTCAGTTGGACAGAGGTTATAAAAATGTGGGCGGCACGTGGTTATAAGCTTTATAAGTAAAGGGTTAATGCATGAAACTGAAGTAAAAAAAACATTAGCTCTTGAAAAGTTAAACACCAAATATCTAATGGTTTGACCTAAGTTAGGTTTTATTTATTTTGTTTAACTTAAGGCTAACTAGATTGAATTACTTTAATAAGGACAAAACAATTTTAAATATTTGTATATTTTTCACAAAATTTCTTTTTATATTTTTGATTTCTTACTAGGATTATATCTTAAATAGCCTACTGATTTCCATTGGGTATCTAATGTACAATTGCTTCACGTATGCTATCGCACTTATATTTTTAATTTAATCCAATTTTCTTTTAAAAATAACAATTACAAAAATAAAACAAGTCCAACTTGTTCCCTTGTTTTTTTAAAAGGTTAAAGAACGTTATAAATTACCATATAACGAGTCCTTTATCTCGGTATCAAAGTTTCAAAAAACATTCATTTGCACATCATAAGTACGCTTTGTACGTTTTTAGGGATATATTTTAAAACCTATAAAAAACACCTTGTTTTTGCCCTATTGTTATTCAATATGACTTAGTTACCGTGTAATTTACAGTTGTGAAAAAACATAAGGTGTTTTCAAGAAAGAATGGGTAGTTTTTTTGAGGTTTTTTGAAATAAATTATGATTATGCGATGTCCCTCTTTCTTTAACCGGTAAATTTTTTCAACGAATTTTCGGTACATATCCGTATGCCTCGGTTTCCTCACGATGTTTCTCCACCGGTTTGAGAAGATGCTATTAGCTATCATGCGAGTTAAAGGGGAACACTGAAGAGGGAAGTCGTGAGAAAGCAAATTTGCGTGTTAACGCAAAGTTCTAAAACTGTAAGTCCTATCTAATTTCATGAACCAGAATTTTTGCTCACAAATTCAGAAACAACGCAAATCAAATTGAAAACAAGTCCACTACCCACTTTCATAGTTTATGTCACGCGATCAATCCCTCACTTGGAACAGGTTTAGGGACCTTACATACTTCGAAACAAACGCGATTCTAGCGTCAGCTGAAATGCTCAATGCAAGCTTTGTTAGAAACATACATTTTCAATCGTTCTACAAAATCACACTAGTACTTTTTATTATATTTATGTATTTACAAAAAAGTATGATAGGTATTATATCAGTTCTATCTATCTATCTATATCGGTTCCCACATTATAGCTATGCCTAATTTGGGGCTGGGTGCTGAGTGAAATGTCCATCAATTTTATTTTTTTATTTTTTTAAAGTTATCTTTTGAACACTATCGCGCAGAAAGACATGGGCTGACTAAAAACGATATTTTATTCAACCCATTTCTGTATTTTTCTTTGTAATTATGAGCTGTTTAAAACACTTTTGGATTTTGGAAAAATTTCAGGCCACTTTAAAGTATTCTCTTGTAGCCTTTCGACTTTTACGTTGTTGTGGGTGAGAAATACTAAAATGTTGTAGTTATTGCAAGCAGTTGTTTTGTTTGTAAATAAATCTAAAAACGTTACTAAAAAAAATGTCACAATTCTATTAATTATTACCTTCTTAGACCATCAAAAGAATCTGTAAATAAAAATAGTCGAGTTGGTTCTAGTTGCCAGTTTCATTCATTCACTCCCCTGAATGAATGAAAGGAGATGCAACGACAAGTCTTCTTAGTGTACCGGGGCCTTTAAGAAATATCCGGTGGCATAAGGTGGTATTAGGTGGTTTTGTGGCCGTGGGCGGGCGGCTGGGCGGGAATAGCCACGGGTCACGCGCGGCCGTGCCGTCACCGCCCCGCAAGCGAGGCAGGGGGATAGTACAGTTTGGGGGTAGTCTGGGTAGGAAGGTATGAAGTTGTTGGACATTGCGACATGCATTTATTATGATGCAAACAGTTATTATAGCGATCTCCGGTAGACTCTCGGTACTGAGGGGAGTGAAGGTATTGGGGGATATTGTGTTCCAACATTTTTATAACGATTTAGCAAATCAATTGCTTGTGCCCATATTATCACAAGTAAAAGAAAAGAAATTTCACAATGAAAAATGATAATTTTATATATGCAGGCATCAAGATAAATTTAGAAATCTCTAGGGTAGGCACCGCATCAGTATTGCTCTTTTACTGAAGTCTACGCTAAAGTGAAAGTAAAGCTAGCTTAGGTCGTCCTGTTTGACTAAACTTGTCATAAAAAAGTAAAAACTGCGAGGTTATTCAATTAATGTTTTGATTTCGTTTATTAAGTACGTAATACTCGTATTATTATTGACATTATTTGAGTTTTTGAAAATAAATTTTCAAAGAAGATAGAATAGAATTGTCATAGATGAAACACATAACAAATTAAATTATAATAAATTAGGTTCACAACTATGTCTCTTCATAGGTTTTCTATGGAGCACTAATTGTAAAAAGCACCGATTCGTAACACCAATGTCGTTTGACTTAAAGCATCATTCCATATTGTGCTAGGCGCTAGATGTCGAATAAATTTACTACATGATGCCAAACATTATATTAAAAGTAGACGTTAGAATTGAGCTGGGTCCGATGGCGTGGCGGGGCGGCGATGTCCGTGCCACTGCGTATGACCTCTGGCCTCTTGCACGCTTACTTTATTTTTTGAGGGCCCGTTTTCAATATTATTGTTGTATTGCATAATTATCAATTTGAATAACAATGAAAAAAAGAACTATTTACTGCCTTCGTACTAGAAACACACCTTTTTATCAACTTGGAATAAAAAATAAAAACTATGTACTACATACCTACGGAATGAAAACACACCTTTTCTAAATGTTTCGTTTTTTTATATTAAGTCTGAGTTTATGAGTTTTACTGAAAATGTAAGCCCAAAAAAGTTTAAAGCCAGGGCGGCGATGTTTGTGCCCTAAAGTGTGACTTAGGCCACTTAGACACACAAGATGGCGTATTGTGAAATGTAAAAAAAAGAAATACCTTCAAAGCCAGCTCTTAAATAACACGTCTATAGAGCTGAGCTCAGTTTTGCGGTGGCCACAGTATTGATCGACGGCCACTGTGGAGTGGGTCGCGAGGCGGGGTGGCGACGTCCGTGCCATGGCGTTGTGACCTATGGCCGATGGGTGCCTTACCATGGGGACTTACAGCACAAACGATTCTATACTTTCTGTCTAAGAAACGTTATAATTAGTTCCGGAGATATAAAAACGTTTGTAGGCCATTAAGTAACGGATTTAAAATGAATTAAAAAGAGTTCTATGAACATATCTCAAATACAACAATTTTGGCTTAACGGCCTTTTAGTTAAAGGACGGCAGATATTTTTACGATAAATTTTAAATATTACATTATTTCACTACTAGACCTTGAACCACAATCGTACAAGTTCAGCATCATAGAATAATATAACACGAATTGAGTTATAAAATCAATTTTCGCTCCCCTAAACATGGCGATGCAAATATAAACGCATTCCAATACCCCGCATTGCCGAAATGCATTGTGAAAACAATTTGAACTATAAAGAGATCCGCTATCAGGCTCATTCATACTTCGTTCAAAAGCACTCATTGGCTGTAGAGGTCGGCAGCTTTAAGCTCAAAAATCGAATACAGACGTACCGATCGAGAAGACAGATTGCAGCACTCACATTGAGACGCTTTTATGCGCGACTGTACCGGCATCGTAGTAGTACAGTACTGGCATCTGCAATATGTGCAAATGATGAATCATCTCTGTCAATGTTGTAAAGGAAAGTACGTGACTTATTTTGGACGAATCCGTCCTTCTTTGAGAACGCTACCTCAATTCCAAAATACAAATTCCAAATTTAAATTCACATTTTGATTTTTTTTATATTAATATTCTGTGGTGCTTTATTTTCTATATAATAAATAAATAATAATAAATATTGATGTAAATTTTACATCGCCATCCAGCCCCAAACTAATCATAGCTTTTACTATGGGAACCAGTGAATCAGATGACTGATAGAATATGTACTTATATACTCTTTTGCAAATACATACATACATATTAACACCCAGAAACAGAACAAACATCTAGATTCCTCATTCGTCACGACAAATGTTTGGCCTGGGTGGTCAGCGAACCAATGACCTACAGCGCAGAAGGCAGAGTTACTACAAATGAGCTGTGAGTCCAGTCAAATGTAAAGTAAAACTGCTCATGTTCGCAGATTTTTATCGGACCGTAAGAAGAAATATTAACACAATTTAAACTTCTGGAAATTAAAGGTAATGTAAAAATTATACGTTAAAATCGCGTGCAAAGTTAAAAAATAGTAATGTAAGATTAAACCGTGTGTATTTTTCACATAAAAAATCTCGATGAAGGAAACAATATTAAGTTTCTAATAGCCACAAACAAAAAAGCCCTTGAAAGACCGTTAGGACAATCCGTTTGCCGGTTCAATCAAAAATTTCATCGGGCCTTTACAAATTCACTAATACGGTAATTCAACATATTGTAAAGGGTCTACATCTTTTGAAAAAACGAGGGCCAGCCTCGTAGGTAAGAAAGGGTCAGGCAACTGTTTTTTGTTTAAAAAAATCGCTGCCAGATGGCGGCGTTTAGCGACAAAAAGTGGCGTGCGTGCCCACGCTTGTGCAAGTAGAGATGGCAGGAAAAGTTACCTATAGGATGCTTTGGGACTGTATCGGATGATAAATTCAAAGTTCTAGGATGCTTTGGGACTGTATCGGATGATGAACTCAAATTTATAGGACGCAACGCAACGCGACATGTGTCCTCGTACTTTGGTGTAGTGGACTTGAGTTGTATTGCTGTTGTCTATGGGCAGCGGATACCACTTATTATCAGTGGGCCGTTCCGTCACATAAATCGCATAAAAAAACTTGGTTTTCCACGTAAAAGTTATTTCTCCCTGACTGCTCTATTTGCCAAAAATTCGTACTCAAACAACTTCATTCCGATATAATAATAATAATAATAATTTGATGACCTTGTATAATGACTGAATCCAGGTCTATAGGCTCACCTGACATGATCTTGATTTAATCCATAATGATCCGGAGACCAATCCGCTGAGAATCTGCTTGGCCGTTTAGTACTAACTGCAAACAGTCCACAACAACATTGAGTATGTATTTTGTATACTTTTTTGTAAACCCTACAATTCAACTCAGAACATAAGACGATTTGTCCGTATAAATAAATTTCTCTATAATTAATGAACCAAAAACATCATGTTTTGATACGCAGGATTCGTAACATGTGGTCAGCTCTACGTTTTGCCTCATCACTGCCTCCTCTAATAATGGTCTGTCAAAACTCATCTCTGGCCATTCCTCAGGATAGTTTATGGCGGGCCCATGTCATAGCAAAATCTTGTGGTGTCCCTTCTTATCGGGAAATCTAGGCGGTCATTCTGGGAATTTATAACGTCAGTAAACAACAGAGGAATATTAATCGGCTATTGTAAAATACGTATTTTATAATAACTTTTTCCTACCGTAAACGGAGTTGTGATGTATTTAATTGATTAAACGGGACTTTATCTCAATATTATGATATAATAAAGTTTCATTGCATCAAAGTTTTTTTGGCATACCAATGAATTCCTGTTACTTTTACTCCATATCTATACGCGGCCAAAGAGCAACTAACTGGTGAAAACGATTTAACACTTTTACTATCCTCATTATGAATGGACTCATGTTGAATCGTATAAATAAATCATAGCAAAATAGCCTTGTGAAAAGCCTTCGCCGTACAGCTAGCTCTTTTGTGAGACGTTATTAGGACGTTTCTAATCAAATGAGACATTAAAAAGAATTATTAGTATACATTCAGCTTACTAGCATCCACTTCATATCTGCAAACCGAACGAAAGCGAGCACGGCACTAAACGCGAATTATCAGAAACAAAGCAGTTCCTAACAAATACTCGTACATATTCTAGTCACCCCCACATATAAGCAGAGCCAGAAGAACTATCTGCTTCCCCGATTCACGGAATGTAAACGGATACCTGATTCTGGAAGGAAGCTGGAAGCTTTTATGGCGTTTCTGGAGTTACAGCGTTGATTTTGAGTGCTAAAGAATGTTATCTGTAGCTGTATATGTAGCTTTGCCCGTATGCCTGCTCTGTAGTTAAATGAGTGGCAGAACAGCTCCAAATTTCTTTCAATTTTATTCCTGTCTGTTAAGACGAGCAGCCCATAAACTTTTCGGAAAACTTTTCTCTGGAGTGCAGTTTTCGATGCGTTTCGCTATGTAATACTATACAATTATGGTTGGTTTGCCTTAGTGAAGGTCAAGGTTAAGGAGCACGTGACTCTCTTACGAATTAATTGCGTCTATATTTTATAGTAGCCATTTTTGAGGATTCCATTTTAGCTTTTTTATTTCGGCTGTTCAAGGGTCTTACTTCACGATGATTACTCTATGTGTGCGAACACACGGCAGCCTATTGTGAGAGGCCTTTGTTCGCTTTATGTCGATATATGTGGCCCAGCATAGTTATATTTCTAGTTGTCACGAGATGAATGGCAAATCCTGAGATTAATATGGGAGCTATTTTGTTTGTTTGAGTGGTGAAATTGAGTACGAGTTTGACACTAATCAGCTTTGACCTCCTGAATTGCAAGAGAAACAAAATTGAGAATAATGACAAGTGTCTATAATAAGTGTAGTATGTGCAATGATTTGGTGTTTTTAAAGACTTGCAATTTTCTGCTATTCTCGTCCTTCTTATGTTAATCTGAAAATTTAAGGGGTTAACGTATATTTTTATCAAAATATATATGCAGTTGACATTTTAAGATATTAAATTTTAACTGTTAAATCTTCGCATGACAGAAGTGTACAAAAGTACTAAATTTCGCATCAGCTGGATAGCTTGGATACGTAATCGTCACGTAACTAGGTCCAGTGCATCCCCCGCAAGTACATAAAAGGTATGTACACTCGTCAGCGATCAATCTCCATCAGCAAGCGAGCACTATCAGTGGGTATCCGCTTTCGTGGGCGCGTGACTTTACAACTGTTAGAGGTGTCAACAATAATAAGAATTACCTACATTGTATGATTAATTGTTTTATAATAAATAAACTTACTATGGATTATATATTAAATTTTCGATTAGGAATATAACAATTACTGATACTGTATTAGTTAATTAATAAGTGATATCTTTTTTTAAATTAAGTTAATTTCAAGTTTATTGTATAGTATACAAATACTAGTTTTTAGAACTGTAGCTATTCGATAAATATTGTGATACCCGCTATTGGGAGAGAAAGATGGCGTTCAAAATACAGTTTTCAACTATTTCGAAGTTAAAGACTTTTAAATAATTGTAGGTACCTATGTGATGCAATAACAATAGAGATGTATCATTATTATTATTATTATTATTATTATTATTATTGTTTAAAGAACTTAAAATGTCCCATAGAATCATGTTTTCATTACCTTACGTTCATCCTTCTTACATAATGGCTTGCTTTACACAGATGTTGAAAGATGAAAGACACCTGGCATATTATTGGAAATACCGCAGTCATTATAAATCTTTAAAATTACGGTACAGCGGGAAATCGTTCTTAACAGGATTTTTATAACATGCTGCAAAAAATGTGTTTCAGTGTTATGAAAATGATTTTTATCATTTCATTTCATTTATTATTATTATTATTTCTTCTTTTATCATTTTAGACATTCCAACTGATGCTGTAAAAGTCATGTCTTATTGCTGAATAGATTAGGTATTTGCCGCTTCTACATATTACTAAGTGCATCGTGAGAACAGAGTTTGACGCGATCGTCCATCAAGCGGTTATCAAGCATGCCCGCTTTATCTGTGGTGAGATGAAAGTGACGAAAATGTACCAACGTTTTTATTTTAGTAGCTTACTGACTGTAGTACGTGTCAGAAATTATAGCTTATTTCCATAGTTACTTTTGTGATAAATAAATTAAATCTGTAAAAGACTGAAGAAAGGAAAGATTTTTCTATCTAAAATGACTCACGATATTTTTCTAAAAATGAACAAGACTTAAAACATGAACGCTGCTTGACGCTGTAACCCTCTGCTCATAACTAAAGCAATAAGTCTTATGCCCTCCCCAACCTAGGTATCGGAAGACTCAAGTAGCATTGTACTGCGACCGCAACTTTGAAGGTGAAAAGTGTCATGTTATAATTTCACCAGACATTTCAGATTTTCCGACTCAATTGTGGAATCAGGACACACTTAAAATCATATTATTCGCGGTGCTCATCCGTTCAGGGAAATGGAATCGACAAGTCAGGTAACCAACGTGTGCTGTGAGGCTAAAGCTACGGAGATCCCTGGTACATATGAACGGCGGAACCGTCACTTTCCACTATAATTCAGTGCGACACAATTCGAGGTCTGGCGGCTGCAATAAATCGGCCCTTCTTTACGAGAGGCTTGCGACGTGACCGGGAGAGACGTGATCTTGTGGTTGTCACCTCATTCCGTTACCAGAGATTTTGGTTAAGTAAAAACAATACAATATGTTAGTGTTATTCTTAGAAATTTCGTAACAGTGCCTGCGCTTTTCATTTGTCATGTGCCAGGTGCGTGCGTTGATTGGTAACTGAGAACTTTTGCGTATTTTGATAATCTGGATCAAACTGTTCGGCACAGCCTAATAGAATGTATTCTTAAATAATGATGTATGAAAAGATTCTTTTAGATGTAGGTTTTTTGCAACTTTAACATAAATTCTAGGAAATTTTGTGTTAAAACTTAGTTATTGTCAATCTAATGTTACCAAAAAAAAAAAGTGTTAGCTACATATATTTTAACGCCGGTACGAAGTGAATACTCCAACCTTGTCTCTTCTATACTAGTGTATAATAATTTGAATGAAGATAACATTAAATAGTTTTACCTGTACTGGTTGATCTGTGAAGATGAGTAAGGTAACTCATCTTCACATACTGATGGAGGAGTCTGAACTTATAATTAACGGATAAATTTGTTTATAGTAATTTTCTTGTCAGTTTACTTTGTTTATAAAAAAAACAATTTGTTTTGTATGCAATGATTATGGTGTTTTACAAGTAACTATGAAATATGCGAAATAAAATAAAATATTTAACAGTTTTTCAGTTAATAATATTTCAATTTTAGTTGATGGTTTCCGAAGCAAATTCATTCCTCCTTTCAAATGAGTCAGCCAAATCTATAAATATAATAAAAAAAAATTGACACCAACCTTCAGATTCAATCGCGTTTAAATTTTCTGAAAATTGTATGTACTTACTTACTTACTTACACTGAAGACATTTCAAACTTAATATATTTTGTAGTTCCAGACTTCAAACTGATAACCCATTTTGATTGGATCACCTGCTATAATTTACAGCACCCATGTGTAAGTTACTAACACGATAGAGGCGATTGTCGACCATTTTAGTTCTAACAGTTTATCCAAAATCTAAATATGCTTATCATAAAACGCTAATAAGAAAGCAAATCTTAATTATTAGGCCCAAACATCCGGTGGAGGCAAACTTAGGACATCACAAAAAAGTGCCTCCAAAATTTTTCCCACATGTGGTTAGAGGAACCACACCATTTTATAATTTTGAAAATATTTCTCACTTTTATATTGTTGATGATAAGGTTGACATTCTAAGTTTAGATATGCAAAGTGAACTTTCTGTGGTTTTCGGTTCTAGTTTTTATGCACAGGATAAATAGGTCGCAGGTTATTTGCCGTTGCAAGGTGCGTTCTGTAACGGAATAACGGTGCTAAAATAAACGAAACGACGTTTGACACATGAGTGCAACTGAGATAGGAAGCGATTGTTTTTGTTGAAGCTGCTCTTTATTTGGTTTACTGGGGATTGTGGGAACTTAGGAAGTGGATTGCGGAAATGGTTGTTTACCGTTTTGTTCATAAAGATATTCGATATATCTATCATTTGCCTTTTGAATTGGCCTTCTAGGTCTGCAGTATGTATGTACTAAGCAGGTGGACGATTAAAAAAACTTCGTATTTAACTCGTGGCATCTCTGAGTTTTTTTCCAATCTATAAAAAATATGAGTGAAATTCTAGTAGAAAACGTACTATTATCTATTATAATTTATCAATAGCATTGCCCGCTCCATACAAATGATTCGGATAGAATTAGTTACAATAAACTGTAATATGTATAAAACCCAAATGTTTTGGTCCAACGGCAAAATCCCTTCATCGCCGTAGGCCACAGTGGTTATAAATAGTCGCGGCTGTGAACAAAAAATGCCGTAAGCTTCTCATCTGGTGACTCTACGCAATATGGTTTTTGACCTTAACTAGCGGATATTTGTTTTATTGAAGACTTATCCTGTGGGATTTTAGTGACATCGAGATTTCTCCATGATATGTGCAAGAAATTGTTAAAAACAATATAAAATTATATATATATATATATATACTATTATATACGCCTTAATAATATACGGCGTAGATGTAAAGGTTGAATGTATCATATGCCTGTAATATCACCGGCAACTACACTTTTAGAACACAGATTACTGGTTAGCGACAGAACTGGGTATGGTGGCACTACTTCTCCGGACTACCTTAGCATAAGTTACTACTGTTACTAATAATCTGTTTTTGTGTGCACAGTCTGCAGCATTACTGGTGAGACAGTTCCCAACCCTGTTGTCTCCAGCAATAGCTAAATAGCTTAAAGTCATGTGACTATATTGCAGACGCAATCCTGGCAGATAAAATATTATTAATTGCGAATTTGACAAAAAAAATCTTAAACAAACTGTTCTATAGCTTAATAAACTTTGCCTGATTAATTAATTGTAATAAGACGATTCCAGTACATAAATGAAAGCTTTGTGATGCGCCTTTGATATTGCATTTACGCACTTCCACGTACATAACTCATCCATATTAAAAACTAAAACAATGACTTCAAAAAAGCTCATATACTGCAAATACGGTTTCCGCGGTTCCGTGTCATTTCTTCCGTGAACGAGAGATAATAACTATCCATTATGAGTAATTCTATTATCAGTGAGCCTACACACGTTTTTTGCCTGTGCCCGGGTCAGAGCGGTAACGGTGAGAGCAGCCACAGAATAAACTATTCGTTATTGGAGCAAACCACAGTATAAGTTAACATGCACCACAGAATATATAGCAGTGAGTAAGGTAGGGCAATGGATTCCAGATGCGTATCGACTAGCGGTATTTCACAGGGTTTTTTTGTCCAATTTCTGCGCGCCTTTACCCACTGTGCGTAAATTTTTGTGGGTACGACGCGAAAAAACTTGCAAAAAAGTATTTTGACGTAGTTTGTAAGGTTGCATTTATTCTATAACACTTCAAATTTTATACATTTCATAGCAGTGGCTTGTTTTATGTTGTAAACTGTTTTTATTTCATTTTTCATTTGTTGTAATTGGTAAGAATTTGTCCGAACGAATGAATACGTAATTATAATAAAATAGACTCTAAACACTTTGGATCTTGACCCGTCTTCGACTGTGTGAGACGAGTGCCGGAGGACGCACGTGGTCGATAGAGGAACACATGTGCAGATCGCCACATACTGTGGACAGCGTCGTATGAGAATAATTTATATTGTGTTGTATGGCAGACAGTCGCTGACAAAACTTCACTGCTTGGATGAAATAGTTTATAGAAAATATCGTACCACGAACAGTCACTAACAAAATTTGAAATTACAGGCACATGACACATTCCACCTACACGTCTCATAGTTACGGGCGCAAACGATGCGACTTGGGTCTTATCGTACCTAGTAGGGACCCAAGCTGCATCGGTTGTTATAGGCCGAGGTTACCACTTACCAGGTGGGCCGTCGACTCGTTCCAAAAGTCTTAGTTCATTTTCTTCTTAGTTTGAAGGATTCAGAGGTTATTTGAGCTTACCAGTTAGCCAATGTCCGCTTACTATAGAATCTTATACAGCATAGGAGTTTATGGTTGAAAATTTGACGGTTAATATTCCTGATGCCGTAGAAGTTAATTAAAAAAACGAAAATGAATCTGTACTGTACATAAATAAAGAAATATAATAAATCTTATATTAATTGTCTGTTTCTTATAATAGGTAGGTACAAGGTATTCTTAGTTTGGAGCTAGATGGCTCTGTGCGAAATTTCAACCGATATTTTTTATTTATTTATATATAAAAGAGTATTTTACGTATATCAACCAAAACGACAGGCCTCACAGCTCAGTTGGTAGTAACTCGGCCTTCTGCGCTGTAGGTCGTGGGTTCGATTCCCACCCAGGACAAACATTTATGTGACGAATATAGATGTCTGTTCTGTGTCTGGGTGTTAATATGTATTATATGTATGAATTTACAAAAAAGTATATATGTATTCCATCAGTTGTCTGGTTCCATAGTAGGTATAAGCTATGCTTGGTTTGGAGCTAGATGGCGCTGTGTGAATTGTCCACCAATATTATTATTATATCATTATTATCAATAAAATGTGAAACTGAAATAAATTTTATAACCGACTGTCCTGACTGTACAGACAAAAAGTTATGTTTGACTAGCCCTGACCAGATGGGTCACTAAATGCTTTTTATGGATTCAGATACGTGATGACACACACTCTATAAATAGACCTCTCGAACAAAGAATCCTTAAAACAAAGATGATGTGACCGCTTAAAGTTGTTTGATGAGCATTAGAACCCCTCTCTGTAAAAAGATTTTTGTGGAAGACCTTCCCCATTTCTGCCGCTAAGCAGTAGTGCATTCGCGTTACTGTGTTCTTGTTTCAAAGTTGTGGTTGCCGGTGAAATTACAAGCACTTGAGACATTCTACCTTCACGTTTCAAATTTACGGGTGCATACGATGCAACTTGGATCTTGTCGTATCTCGGTAGGGGAGGACCCAAGACAAATTTGCTTGTTCCGTAATATTATCACAAGAAACTCTTTTGGAACAGTTCAATGACAGCAATTTATTGCCGCAAAAGTTTGTACTAAATTACACGTATAAACTCGTATGAACCAATTTATAGGTAGGTCATTGTAGGGCTGTTTATACTAACATAACTAGACTTATTGTTATAAATTGTTGGAGTATATTTGAGTTTTTCTTTTAAATTTGAGCTTATATAACGTTTCAAGAACCTAGAGTTAAGTGAGACCTAACAGAAATTTCAAATAAATTAAAGAAATAAATAAAAATATATATGTTTCATGGCATTATGGTTGGATAAATAAAATATATTATGTTACTAAATGGTAAAAATCAAGGTGTTTTTCGTGCTGATTGTAAGCCAGTATCGATAGAGATTATATTGAATACAAAAATAAATCATAAAAACTATGTCCACGCACAAAGTCTCGGGCGTGATATCGCCTTGAACACGTCGAATCAGTGACAGGTCTTTTTCATAAATCATGGTCATCTACGTGAGAATCAACCCAAAATTGACCCACGTTGTGACGAGCCAGAAATAAGGTATTTCTAAAAAACACGGCAAAAAATCGCGTTGCTGATCGATATCTGTTATGATAGTTCGTTGGAAGTTGGAATGGAAAGATTTTAAAATAATTATAAATAATATCAAATTAACTTAAGGATTGCCTGTGTCGTGTCGTGGGTATTGAAAATTATTTAAGATGTGGTAACCACATCACTTTTTTTTTAAATTTTTAAAATACCGTCTCCATACTTCTTTACAGCAATTATACATACATACGTAGATTCACGCCTGGAACCCGAATCGGTAGGCAGAAATTCTGTGAGCCATTTTTGTCTTTGTGATTATATCGTTGGAACACAATAGACGTGACCAGGAGTGAGCTCGTCGCTGTCGCTGTTTTCTCACGAATAACTCGTCCAACACTTCCTTCCAGTAATTCATTCCTCAATAACCCTACAGCCAGGAAAAATCTTATATCAACGAAATTATCGACACGTCCAAGCGAAGCAATTATATGAGGTATAATTATAAATTTATGTACTCATTAATAAATTAATCTATCATTTAAAGTTCGACCACCGATATTTGAGAAGTTCCAAGTTTACAACCGCTTTGAATATAAAGTTTTTCAGAATCTATCCATGTCAAAGTGAAACGACTTTGCTAATTGCCTCTTTTTTCTGAAATCTATAGAGAATTTTGTATTGTTTTGTGTTCATATTTTTAAACCATTGACTTAGGACGTAAAAGATTTCATGATTCAAAGATTCAAGCATTTAATTGTTCGGCCAATAATAAATAGTAACCATACCTATAACACGGCTTCTCAAGCCTTAGCTAAGTCTTAAATAATGCATAAAAATTAAATTTAAGTGCCTTGGAAAGCAGGTATAAAATTAATATAAATAAATAGTAAAATAATTCGTAATTTCTCATTTGATTTGTGATTCTAACAGTTACATAGTAATGACTAGTAGATGAGATTTTCCAAAAACAAACAAGCAGGTACCGCTTCATGATTTTTCAAAATGGATTCCTACTAGATCCACTTGGACGTGGCTACGGTACCATATGATCCCAAACTTTTTTGGGTCGCCAGTTCTTAGGAGCCCAAAAAAATGTACCGTTATGGACACCAAACGCGTTTTGCATAAATCATCTCGAGTGGTGGTGGATTTTTGGAAGAAAAAGTTCGTTCTTACGCTGTTTATACTTTAAGGTTGGATATGAAGAAAATTGATATTGATTTAGTTAATGGATAGTACGATTTAAAAACTTGTTTTAATTAGCACTTCAGGGATTAAATTATGTCCATAAGTTAACGTACTAATATATAAAGTGAGTAAATGTAAATAAATGTTTAAGTAGCAGAAAATATGCCGAATACGTCCAGGGATGTGTTAGACATACCCATTTCTGCCGCCTAACGTTTGCTGTTCCGGTTTAAAAATGTGATTTCTGGTCAAGTTATAGGTACATAAAACATGCGACTTGGGTCTTGTCGTACCTAAGTAGGGAACCCAACAAAATCGCTTCCAATGGACAGAGGTTGCGACTAAACACTTGGTGGGCCATCAGCTCTTTTTGTGATTATTACATAAAAAATCCAATAGCAAATTTTATATTCTTAGATACCCATCACATTATTTAACATTTATTTTCAATTTTGGAAATATGATATTGAGGAGGTGATTTTGCAACTGTTTGTTGCACTGAGTAAAGTGAAATCAGCTTGATGTTTACTCGGTGTGTTTGCCGCAAAAAAATAACTGTTGATGGCAATTTTATGCAGCGGCAGTTACGCAAACTCAAAAGTCATTGTGGCAACAACAGGTAAAAGTGGACACTGATTCTCATCAAAATGCATAAAACCATACAAAATTAAACAAAGTAAAATTACCGTGAACATATAAACAAACTTCAAAAGAGTCCCGATTTTTTACTACCGAAAGTAGGTAGTCAGAAACATTTTATGACATGTCCTCAAACTCATTAGTTTGCTGAACATGTGTTGCGAACCAGAGACAAACACTCGGAGATACCATCGACAAGCGGTGATTAAAAATGTTTATAGAGGGATTTTGTCGATGGACAAAAACTTATTTGTAAGTGAACGCACATATCAATCACCTTCAATGCGAATATTGCCGAAAAATCTATAATTTTTAAGTATTGGTCATTTAGTTATAAGAATCTCTAAATAGTATAAAACAAAGTCGATATCTACTTCTGTCTGCTTCTCCGCTTACTTCTTCTAAACCAGAAACGGATTTTGATAGGGTTTTCACTAATAAAAATAGCGATAAACGAGGAAGGCTTAATGTTACAAAATTTGTAAATATTTTATATAAAATGGTTAAAAATTATGGTGTTTAGTCAAAAATCTTTTACATAATAATTTATTACTAAGCGCACTCGTCATTTTCTTTATTCGTAAATTTCATCCGTATGAAGCTAGGGCGGTTCAATAGTACGGCAATAAATGACAATTTAAAATACATAAAAAACCCTTAAACGTTGTATAATATCAAAATATCGAACAAAATAAAATTTTTGTATGTACTGAATACTGAAGCTAAGCTCTCACTGATACTGCGTCGTCAAGAAGTAGGTCTAAGCCGACCTGTCTTTTCTCTTTTCCTCTTTTTGAATCATAAAATCATATGCAGATCACAGAGCTGTTCAAGTAAAGACAATAAATAGAAATAATCATTTTCAATTACAAAAGGTCAATAATTAGAATTCTAATTTAAATAAAATAACAGTACTGAATATGTATGTCAGTAAAATTTCAATCGTAGGTACAGTCACAAACATTTCCGAAATCTAAATAATATACCTATATATTTACATTGCAAAGAACAGATATTTGAAAACCGTTTTCAACATTAATACATGTGTTGTCCTTTGATTAAAAGATAGTAGATAAGATAAACTATAAATTAAACCCAATCCTTCACCCATAGATCCTCACGTTCTATCAATCAAATCTTTTCAATTTCGAAAAAATCATCCCATCTTTTATCAACTGGACAATGAGATCGGACCAGAAAGGTAGCGGAGGTCTATCAAGAAAAGATTAGATCTCAGTAACAATAGCTGTGGGAGTTTGAAATAGGAATAAAATAATAAAATAAAAAAGTAGGTAACATGAAACGAGGAATTATTCGCATCGTTTCGTTGAAGATTTCGAAAAGCCGTTTTACCGATGCAAAAAACATGGGGGTGGTAAAAATGTGGACAAAGGGCAATGTGCACCTATTTTTTTCGTAAGCCAAGTCTTTACCTGCTATAAAGGCAGGACATTTCATTTAACGTGGCTTATTGTTTTACTGTTTTATCAGGTTTATGATATACTCTCTTGATTGATTATTGAATTAAATTAAAAAAAAAGCCAAAGCCTAAAGAATCAAATTATAAAATTATACGCTTGGATAAATGAGCTACATTTAGTGTTGTATAGTCTCTATAAGTTCCTGATGTAAAATTATGACACAACTGATATCCGCTGCGGTTTTACGGGATGTTAATATGTGTTTATGTGTATTACTATAAAAAAAAACTATGTCATCTGGTACCCCAAGTACAAGCTATGCTTAATTTGGGCCTAGGTGGCTTAGGAAATGTTCACCGGTATTTTTTTTTTTTTTTTAATAATGTTTGTTGCCGAAATAAATTTCATTTCATTTCATTTCATTTATTATTTAGCAATAGTCTTATTTAATTTCAGAGACGATTTTTGACTTCATATTTATTACTAAATTACGCGCTGACCTTCATTGACAGTAAGTTTAACAAAATGATGTTACAAAATAACTCATAAACGTATTCACACATCAACAAACATACATATAAGCTTATGCATAAGTACAATCGCGTACACAATTGACACCTATTTTATGCGACGCGCCGCACGTGTCACAATACGGCGCGGCGGGCGCGGCGAGAGCGTACCGAACACAATAATTTAAATTTCCAACAGGGTGGAGTATTGCGCGTCCGGTAATGACAGGCCGCGATGCGCGTGTGTCCAGCCCGCTCATTCAATGCAAATCCAACTGTGCGCAACAAATGTTAGACATGACACAGTGAAATATCAAAGTTTCATATTGTGCAATGCGTTAAGTTGTTAACTAATTTATTTGTGACTCGATAATACTGCTAAGAATAGAAGGTCGAGTTCTATTGTTTATATATTTTATTTTTATATAAGTACGAAATATTATCAATGTGAATTAGTCAAGTAGAATAAATATACAGCCGATTGGGAAATTAGTAAGATACGTTTAAATCGTCAAGCTTTCAACATATTCTCAAGGATTGCAAATTTAAATGTTAAGTAGGACATTACAGATGTTTTGTTCTACATGCCACTATCGTGTTCCTTGATCAGCTCTGATCAGTATCATCCCATCACAGCGCACGACTCCTCTATAAAATGATGCAGTCTTTAACTCGCACACAATGACCCCGCGATGACAGGCCTGCCCACGCGTGTTCTAATCACACCTATCTCAGCTCTCAAATAGGGTTACGAAATTAATTTAAGAGACGGTTGAATAAATTAACTTAACTCCCCGTTATAGGTTATTTAGACTCATTCTATAGAAGAATAATAAGAAATATGTGATTAAAATCTGGTAAATAACGGTTTATTTTTACATCATAAAGCCAAAAGTACGTATACTTCGTACGTACTCCTTAAGAATCGAATTCATTTAAAGCTCTCGATATGAATTGTTTTCCTTTAATTTCATTTTGGAATGATAACTGCGTAAAAGCCGGATAAAGAACAACTCTATATCAGTACCTTACTGCATAATGTCCATTCATACATACTTGTAACTTTTTTTAATTCAACTGTTATAAGTGGGATGAAGTTTTGTTTTCCTGGCATTTGACGGTAGATAGTTTTTCTGTAAGGGCAAGATATTTTAATGTGGTAGATTTGCATACTAATTTTACACAAAATTATGTATCGTTTTATAATATCTGCAAGATTTGAATGTTGTCAAAGAGGTACGTGTTCTGTCTAACAAAGTTTTGAGTAAATTCAGTCTACCTTATTTTTTTATTTTCCAAAGCTATATAATCTGGCTAGATGGACAATACACTGGAGATAGTATGCGAATTAGACATGAATTTTAAAATAAAATTAACCTACTTGACTGTAAATAGCATCATCAAAAATAGAAATTGACCTTTGCAAATTATTATTTAACAGCTAATTAAATAATATTTGTCACTAACTTTAAATTAAAAAGCGGTAACAATTAGAAACAAACTTTATTTGTTTTATCCACTTATTCACATCAAAATATGGGAAGTTTATTGAAACCATGTTTATTTTACAAACAGACAGGTGTATAAATATATCAGTATATCACTTTGGCGAACCCTTAACATATTTTAAGGACAACATTACAAAAATAACACAGCTATTATCACAAGCAAATATTAGTCATAACTCAAGAAACTGTTAAGTAACCACTAAAAGGACGTATGTAAATATTTAAACGAACCAGAGGAGAGTTACTGGCCAGTATGCTAATGTGGACAAAACGAAATGTCAAACTCTTCACATTGTGTTGATGACTGTACATTTTCGTGGACACTCCCATTTATAAGACTGGTTTGTATGGCTCATCATTCATAGACTTATTCATTCACGATTTAAAGAGAAACCTTTTTAATTTATAGATTACTTTTAATTTTTGTTTGTCACTTCCTTTCTCAGTAACTTAAAATTTATTTAAGTATTACTGTACAATTGAGAAATAAAATATGATTAGCTAATCGTTTTTGATATGTGGCTTGTTCATTATTTTAAAATGTAAAAACAGTTTTTATTTGTACTTCATATAAGGTTGCATTTGACAACAAAAAAGAGTTATGTAGCCGAATGTGGCGCCACGCAACGCGTGGATTGAGAACTGGCTCTGAAGTAAGTCTACTAAGACACACTGTTAGGTGTTTGGTTGAGGTTTTCAACTTAAGGCTGGTAGCTAGTAGCTGATAGCTAGCCAACCGGGCATTTGTCCTGCCATTTTCTTTCATTGGAAGCTCGAGCTCATAGGCTTCAAACCCACGAATCATATCTTAAGTTGATGTGAATGCCAACTGATCCGTTATCGCTTCATAAACAGTGCTTAGTTTGGCTAAATTATTTCGTATCTAACATTAGATCAAACAAATGAAAATTAAATCTTTTAATAGCCATATTGTATTGTCACAATTTTAAACTGATATTATTCTAATAACAATCACTGACCCGCTTCAATAAAGCAACGGCTTTTATTTGCCATATACTTAACTGACGGACGAGCATGAATAAAACTTCTCTTGCCGACACAGTTAGTGGGCAGAGAGACTACTCGGCAAAGAAACTCAAAGCTCGTCCACAGTGAAGTAAGAAATAGCTGAATAAAATTATTTATTATAATGTAATAAAGTTAGACAGTTTCATATTTTATTGTAATAGAAACAGTACTAAACAATTTTTAAAACTGAATAGAAAAAATAATTTAGTTCTAACAGGTATCCTTTGATTTCTTTTTTGGCTCTATTTATTTTTTTATTTAAGTTGCTTGATTGTAATTATCATTGCATCTCGTCTTTACCTTAAATTATAAAGGCACTTGTTTTGTTTTACTTTTTATTCTAATTCAACCTAATTCTAATTTAGCCTGAGATGAGCAAAGTTTAAATATTACCGATTACTATTAACTAACTCTCACTTTTCAAAAGTAACAAGTATGAAATATTTGTCACTTGATAATCTTTTTCAGGAAATGGGATCAGTTATTTGTGTCTCAAGTATGTCATTTATTTAATTTAATTTTTAAATTCAGATGCAAATCTATTATATTATAGTACTACTATACTATAGTATTAGATTAGATAAAATATAGAAGACCTTCAAAGAAAATGCTTTTGTTCCAATACTTGCATTGGAAATTATCTCTATTTTTGGTATTCCCAGTTAATTAACATACCAATAAAAAAATTGTGTTTAATAGTAGGTATAGGTAGTATAGGATTTGTCCGTTTATAAGGACTGTGGATCATCAGTGCACGCTGTCATTAATAAAACGCCACTTACAACTCATTATAAATAGACAAAACCAATTATAATCTTTCACAACACCGTCAAACCTATTTCGGTGATTAATTTACTTTTTGTGCACGACTGTACTTGAGCTTTGCGTAACAAATGAATCATAATTGAAAGTGTGTTCAGTTTTTCGTATTTATTTCAACGTGAGGAAAGTGACTTTTTATGAAGATATGAAGAAATACGTAGTATTTCTATGGTAGTCTGGAAGAAATTGTACCATTTGATAAGACCGCCTTTGGATTCATAGCACAATTTTTCTAACCACAATTACCTATGTATTAATACCACCAGTGTTTTTCCAATAAATTATTATGTGTCAATATTTTTATTAAAATGTTATTAATTTTTGTAACTTTAAAGCAGCTTAAGTATTCAAAATTTTGTTTATAATAAAACTATTAATTCTCAAGATATGAATGTAGAACTAAGCCCAGGCGCAACCGATCCCTAACTTAGTTTCTCAGCCACTTACTAAATAAGCCATACGGATTACGGCCACAAATGTGGTCGGGGGTAATTCTAAATAATTTTCCGATCATTGCGGTCATGCATGTCGATTGAGTATTTAGGTGGTCAAGCTTTCACCTGCTGTTTGCCGGAGTCACAGCAGGTGGAAACAATATAAATAAATATAAATATATGGTGGACATTTCACACGATTTGGGGTTCGATTCCCACCCAGAACAAAAATTTGTATGACGAATATATAGATATTTGTTCTGTGTCTGGGTATCATTATGTATAATATGTAGGTATGTATTTATAAAAAAAAAGTATATATGTATTATCATCTCTGGTCTGGTTTCCATGACACAAGCTATGCTTAGCTTACTTTGGGGCTAGATGGCGCTGTGTGAAATGTCCACCAATATTTATTTATTAATTGCTACTGAAAAAAATAACCTGACAATAAATTTACATAAAAAATATTGACAACGTAATTATTTTTATTTATTATATATATATTATTATTATTTATTTATTTAAAGTGAAAGGGCTGACTGATCAAGGCAACATTCTCAGTTACTCCACAATATTTTGACTGCGACCACACTATCCTACTAATATTATAAACGTGAAAGTTTGTATGTATGGATGTTTGTTACTCTTTCACGCTCAAACCGCTGAATGGATTTGGATGAAATTTAGTATCAAGATAGCTTATATCCTGGATTAACACATAGGCTACTTTGATCCTGGAAAAGTGCAGTGTTCCCGTGGGTTGACTTACTCACCGCGGGGAATACCGCGGGGCGTAGCTAGTACAAAATAAGGTAACATTTGGCGTATTTTTGTGGAAACGTGAAAGTGGAAGGGAATAATACAATCATTGTACGAAGACACGTGTTCTTTAAAAATAAAGAATGCTTGCCTTCCCAATAATAAGGTCCAGAAAGTTAAGTTATTTTTGCAATACTGCTTTGAAATTACTTCATTGTGTTGACAACTGTCGAACGATATAAACTCGTTAAGTCATTAATGGTTTGATTCGTTTTTGCTATATTTTTTCGTGATTTATTTATTTATATTTAATAACCGTAGTTGTGGAAACTGTTTATGATATGGGTATTACGGTTTAATTTTATTATTACACTAGCTGTTGCCCGCGACTTCGTCCGCGTGGAATTCGGTTTTATCACGCACCCCTATTTTACCCCTCAGAAAAGTAGCCTTTGTACTCCTTGTTACATCAGCTATCTGCCAGTGAAGTCCCGTCAAAATCGGTCCAGCCCTTTCAGAGATTAGCCGGAACAAACAGACAGACAGACACTACTACTAGACTATACTACTATATTATGTTATATATATATAAAAATAGATATAACATAATATAGTAATATAATATAATATGGGTGGACATTTCACACAGCTCCATCTAGCCCCATAGTAAGCTAAGCATAGCTTGTGTCATGGGAACCAGATGACTGATAGAATACATATCTACTTTTTTGTAGGTACCTAAATACATAGGTACATTTTAACACCCAGACACAGAACAAACAGATGTTCGTCACACAAATGTTTGTCCTGGGTGGGAATCGAACCCACGACCTACAGCGCAGAAGGCAGCGTTACTACAACTGAGCTATGAGGCCAGTCTAGCTAAATGGGTATATTATGATACATTTAAACTAAATCATTCTTCAATCTCTCAAAATAGTTGTTTCATCATAAAACTGATCTGTTTGCAGATAATGATTTACTACTACTACTGATCCGACTGATCCTTGATTAGTCGGATCACTGCTGGTGATGAGGGAACAATCATTGCTCAATAGGATTTCAAATTCAACTCTGGCTGACCTCCGGCCCACATGTTTGTCAGCCCACAGTCGATTTGCGATTCGGGCCGCGTACCTATTGTTTTACTTTTATTCAAATCCCAAAACCCTGTTTCGACGGTTGAAGGCTTGTCATATGTCAATGCCAAATTTTAACGGACCTGCTGAAGCTTTAAATTCTAATGTTTCGCGAGGTCCATTTAAAATTGTTGCATTATTACAGTCAGCATTGACTTTGAACTTTCTCCTTTTGTTTTTAATGCACTTTTTGGCACTCGATCAAACTGTTACTTTTGGTATGATATTGTCACATTGCCAATTACTTTCCGTGTCACCAGGAGATCCAATAACACTTTTTTTCTGGGACTGTTTTTTCAGAAGCTCACAGCGCATTGTTGCAGCCGATTGGCCTTTAAGTAACTCAATATAACGCAACGGACTTTTGTCACAATATTTACTTTGCCCGTCAGTTTCGACAATAGGCCTCTTAACGCTAATAATGCCATTCGGGGCAATGCGATTGTCATTTTAATTTCTGTAGCTGGAGGCCTTATTTTGTATGATAATGGATGTAAGGATCGATTGTCGATCGAACAATCGAGATGGATCTTAAGATAAACAGATTGTATCGTATTGCGACAATTTTGCCGATACACATTTAATTCGACACCCATATTCAGAGAACTTTTTACATACAAAACTATTTTCGAGGTAGTGATGGAATTTGGAACATGTCCACTAAAAGTCGCATAACAAAGTGTCATAAATATCTAAAATGTTGTCACAAGTTTACTGAAACTAAAGAAAAACAACCACACATAATGAAAACGTCGCACTTTATTCTTTAACGATTCTATATAAAGTCTATAGTTCCTTAAACTGAGTGAACGGACTCATGGTTATAATTACAATGAGTAGCCAACAAAAAGTGAACAATAAATGGTCATTATTCAATACGTGTGTTTGTATGTAAATTCTAGGCTTCATCTCGGTGACCTTGACCCCTAAGTCATCAGGAATGAATTAGGAATCGAACTTGACCACGGGTCAGGTCAAGAGGTCGCATTTGATTGACAGTCTGGTGACGCTAACGATGGTTTTTGTTTCCTTGTTACAAGAAATATCAAGTATTATTTTAATATTTCCACTAGCTTGTGGTAACTGGAATTACCGAGATTTAATTACTGTATGATATTATTTTACATTGTCTCAAGAAGTTTAGGAACGACTGAGTCTTAGATTAAATGGCCCCTAAATTCGTATACATAGATATCTTATTGGTACAAGGACTTACAGCTCAGTTCGATTTCCGACATTTGTGTGGCGAACATAAATGTTTGTTCTTTGTCTACTTAATACGATGTATATTTTCAAAAATATCTAAATTTTTATAAATAATTCTCGTTTGGATAGTCAGAGTAAATCTATTCGAGAGAAGAACAATTTCTTTGTAGTTAGATCACTAAAAAGCGAGACTTCTTTGTTGATAAAGTTACGGAACGAGCAGATGGCCAACCCAGGTTGGCCTGGTTGGCCAACCTGGGATGTTGGATGGACCTTGGACACGATGTTCATAGATTTCTGAGTAGACCTCATTGAAGGGATACTATCACTGCTGAGAACATTAAATCGTGTTTTTTACCACAAAATGGTTTGTGCTCGCTTTGATCGTGTGAATCCCCGATACAGTCACCTGACGTGACCATTTAGGCGGTCAATACATGGTGTCAGGTAGTGCCTTTCACCTCGCATTTTTAGGGGCGCACTAGCCACCCTTGGCCTGTCATAGATTACCCGTGATCACGGCATATTACTGTCAATCTTATTTATTAATGGTGAAGACATAACTCCAAAATTAAATTCACTGTATTTGGTAAAAAAGCTATGAATAACTTGTAGTCACATAGTCTTCGCTATGGCTGGTTGGGAAGGGGTCGATTGCTTAAATATATTGCTTTGTTTTTTTTTTATATGACCTCCAAATTGATCGAAGCTGACTGATACAACGAAGTCGAAGTCAAAGTCAATAGACTTTATTTCCATTGAGTTCATTATGAAATACGTTACCAAAGATGTTATATTTTAAAAAATATAACACTTTTCGGTTACGTTCGTATCATGTTTTTAAATTTTTCCATGACAAACGCACTAAAAGAGTCAATTCCAATCACGCGTCGAAACATAGCATAATTATTTATACACCATTTGTTTAAAAGCTCTTTGTAGCTTTAACTACAGGTTTCCTGACCTCCCACCGATTTAGTATTCAAATTGCAATAAGGGAATAAAACACTAAAATAATCTCACATCTCGGCTATTTAATCTGAAAAATCTATTCACCTGACAAAACAAAAATTCCATTATCAAAATTGAAAAGGTTCTGCGGGTTATTCACAAAACGTGCCACCTGAGCCGAGTGACCCCTGACTCGGTAGTGGTGACCGCTGTTTTGTCGATAACCGCAACACATATACTTTATCGATTTTAAACCGACTTCAGAAAAATTTGGGGTTTCTAATTGGGTTGTATTTATTATGTTTGTTACCCCTGATCTCCGTGATTTATAAAACAATCGAAATTGTAAACTAAAAAAAAACTGCCTTTTCCCATACAAATTTTGTTTTTTTATGTGACGGATCGAGCTGACGGCCCACCTGATTTTAAGCGGTAACCGCCGCCCATATAACAACATTACAACTCAAATCTCCACCAAAATTTAAAATGACTCAAGTTAATTTTTTTTCTAATTGTTTCAAATAAACTGTAGTTATATAACAGATATAGAGTAATAAAACTTATAAATTATCGATACCCATTAGACAATTTGTGACGGTTAAGCATCACTATTGTGGTGTATTGTGGCTTTGGCCGGCGGTCAATAACTGGTGCCAGTCACCACCCCGCATTGAGGCCACCGGTGATTTCGTGATTAGATTAAACATATTTTGAATATAATTTACCAACCCCGTTTACGTAAACAAAGAGTTTTATAATTGTCGTAACGTCTGATTTTTATTTATTCAAAAGTCAGTGTTTTTATCAATTTATTAAATGGGGTGGAAAATATCAAAGTATTTTTTATGTTTTTTATTTTTTGTCAACGACCAAGGGGTTTTCATGTTTATAGCTGAATTTTTTGTAGGATTATTTGCTTATTTAAATTAAAAACTTAATAGGCCAGGTTGTGTAAAGACAGCTCCAAGTCGCTTTTATATTTGACTGAAGGACTGGCTTTGAACATAATACAACGTTCGCGATTAGAAAACATATTTAATTTATCTCTAGGTAGAATAATTATAAATTAAATATATTTTTTTGCTCATTAATATAATAGATTACTACTATTGTGTCATGGCTGTCACGAACAAATGAGATGAAAGGATGAAAGTGCGCCTCGAAGGCTACTTTCGCGCACTTATCTTTAAATATTCGGTTACAGGACATGCTGGTTTCCGCACGATATTTTCTTTCACTGTTATGAGAACGTGGTGGATTTTTATTTAAAACATTCTTGCCTAAAATTTTGTATTATATTTAAAATAATAAAATCAAAAGGGGTGTAATCCGATGTTATCTCCCGAACCTCAGAGTAGGGGCACGCGCCCACCTTGTTCGTTATATCGGACCTTTCTATTGTCAAACTCTCTCTTTTGTTTTACGCAAGTACCTTTTGATAAGAAAAAATGATTTATTTTTTTATATTATTTGACTTTTATATTCATTTGGCTAGAACGTGTATGAAACAGGAACCTCTAAATAGAAAAAAATGATGAAGGGAAAATAAAATGAAAAATTAATGTAAGTATTAATAAAAAATCTGTTAAATAATATGAAATATTCAATTTTACACATAAATTACATAATATTATTAATTCCTTAAACAATGGAAATGCAATCCCAAATCTAAATGTAGTAGGTATATTGGATTTTCGAGTTTTCCATATAAGCCCCGTTTACCTAAATCCTTAGTCAATTGGCCACACAATGGCTCAGATATATAATCTTAAAATATACATGAAGCAATAATGTTCTACATTTTGCATCTCGTAAAGCTTCATTTATTAGTACAAATAAAGTCATCATCCTTTATGGTATTCTATGACCTTTTACTAAGCCCCAACATATTGCTAGCCATAACGGATCCCACTGAATCAAAGTTCAAATAGTTATTTGAATAGCGAATATCTGTGTAAGGTATCCATGCATTCTGTGCTTATACATAGCCAATAAGTAGACATTGTTGATTGTAAGGAACCCACATAAATTCAGTGGGTACAGACCATTATGTTAAAATGCGATATTTGTGCGAGTGTATGGATTTGCTCGATACGGAATTAGTGTAGTAATAGATCGATTGTAGATCATTTGAATAGGTACTATTAAAAGTCATAGTACCTAATCCAAATACGAGTAAACAGGAAATGAAATAAAATTGAGTTTTTTAATCTGATATTGTTATATAGCGATTAGATGTCACTTAATTTATGTCGTGGTTACCTCTGCCCGTAATAGGCAATATGATTTGGGTCCTCCTCTACTTAGGTACGACAAGACCCAAGTCATATCGTATTCGTGTTACTGTGTCCCGGTTTTGCATATGTTGTTAGTGTTGCGGTTTGGAAGATGTGGGTACCGGTGAAATTACAGGAACACCATTCCATTTTCACGTCTCAGAGCTGAGGTAAGAAATATATACGATAATATTCCCCCCTTACTGAGGACTCAAGTAGTAGTGCTTTCGCTATGGGCAGAAGTCGTTTAGCAATAGTTCACATGCATTACTGTATAGTATATTTCAGGGATTGAATATTGGTGTCGTTTTTCTGTGTAAACCTAATGCTGTGGTACGAGTGAGTACGAGTTAGCTTCATTATTATTATAAACACTTAGAATTTACTACTGTATTTGACTATCATCTGATCTTATGTGACTTTGTAGCTAATGATGGTCCACGCAATTCCTACATCAGCATTTGGCTCCCAAATGAGGCAACAGAAACATGGTCATCGGTGCATGGTGGTGGATTTTCAACACACTTGAAGGTGGTAGCTATCTGGACGGGTTTTTTTATGTTATGTTTAGGCTTACGGTCCACCTGATGTAGCGCGGTCACCGCAGCCTATTGACGTCAGCAACACCGGGAGCATTACTGATGCGTTGCCTACCCTGGAGATTTGTTTTTATATTTATCTTGAAGCTAACCATGTCATACCTTGCCGGGAAGATCTCAGGAGGTAGCCCATTCTACAGCCTACAGTTGTGCGGTAGCAAAGTCCTCGTGAAACGAGTTGCCCAACAACCACAGAAAACTTAATATTTAAAGACAGACATACTGCGTCCAAAGTCTGTGTATGAACATGCTAATAGTTTTGCAATTGATGAGTAACGCTGTGAGAACAGGCGTGGGTGTAGTTGCGAAGTGGCCGAGGGCCCGGGGCGTTACACAATAATTATATTAATTAGAATCATCGGGCATCCTTGAATACGAGCTTAAACAAATCCAATCACTTGAAATATAGAAGTAGAAAAAATTGCTTAAAATAAAAAATGTGCTTAGCTTAAGCATGGCTTGTATCATGAACGCATTCACACTGAACAAACATCCATATTCGTCACACAAATGTTTGTCCTGGGTGGGAATTGAACCCACGACCTTACATCGCAGAAGGCAGGATTAATACCAACTGAGGCCAGTCAAGTTTAATATATTCGTGTCCGGTGACTACAGAACAGTTTTTCTTGCATTTGACATCTCTAAATAAAATATTATCTAGGTTGCGTATTTTCAATTCAAGGATGCATATGATTTGCTTCTGACTTTCGGGTTAGAGGCTCTAGCAGTCATTTTAGCTACTTTAGGGGAATAAATAACAACACTAATTAGGATGGATGGTGGATCTACGCTGTGATTCAGAGTGGCAGCGCCTACATTGCAGACCTAATCACGTACCGCGCCAAATAAGTCAACGGGTTTGCGTAGTGGTGTGCAATGCAAATAACGACCATCGATGATACTGCGAATCGACTCCTTCCTCCCGACTAGTAACGCCCCAAGCCGAGGTCCGAACCTAAGTGGTGCCCTTGGTGACGTGTATAATTTTAAGTTTTACTGGTAAGAGCCGTCTGCTCTCACCAAAAGCCAGTGTAAACGCTGTCAAGGCCATCTGCGGCCAACAGCAATATTCCATTCATAAAAAAAAATTGCGAATTAACGATATTATCGTCAAATTATATTTAAATTCAGTACATATATACTTTTTTTTTTTTTTAAATTACTATAGGCTCACATTTGACCGCAATCTCACCTGATGTTAATGTTACTTTTTCTGATTAATATGCATTTTATTTTACAAGCACATTATGAAAGTGCTTGTATGAGTTGAATTGTGACTAGTAACATTAAAATTAATTATAATACAATTAAAAATAAATACGAGAACAAAATAAGAAGAAAATTTATACGACACATGGTATGTAGTCCATATCTGTCATACAAAAATCATAAATTTAAAATGACGTATTCCATTGAGTAAGGTCGATAGTTAAGCATTTAATGTTGTATCCATGTCCTACCAAAAAGCTATCTACTACCACGCTCCTACCAACGTTCCGATCGATATCGATGGGTTTCCTCGTACAACACTATTACAAATCCCCGTCTGAGCGAGCTAATAGCTCGGTAGCTAAGCGCTAAATGCAGTGCCCGCCAACGTAAACAATAAATTATACGAGGCTAGGCATTAATTTGAGGACAAGACTGGTTAGTGACCTAATGGAAGTTATGATGCGCAGATGAGACAGGATTACTTTTTGCCACCTGTGAAAGTTTGCTCAGGCAATTTTGCGTGAATCAAAGTTGTAGTTTGTTTATGAAGCTGTGAATAGTGAGGTAATCTTATTTTTTTGATTTCCCAATACTCCAACACCGTAACAGCTAACGAAAAGAAAATTTTATCACATATGCAAAATGCCAAATTGCAGATGCATGATGATTGCAGTGCATGCCATTGACCAAACCTCAAATTGTAGGTTTGTGATTCACTTTCTGTCAGCTATCTTAAGCAATAAATTTCTCCTCCTAGCTGGGTGTTACTTACTACGATTGCCTAGACATGTATTCGCCCAAGAGCAGCTCTACCCCAACAGTTGGAGGGCCACGTTGCTCGCGTCCGTAGGTGATAACCCTTTGAATCCCTACACGTGTCCTCCGGGTGGTGCAAAAGGAGCAACCCAAAGTAGCAGTAGAACTTGTGCTAAGTTCGCCCGGAGAAGTACTGCCACCACACCTGGTAATCCGCCGCCAAGCAGTGATGCACTCGTGTTGCTGTGTTCCGGTGGAAGGGAGTGGGTACCAGTGAAATTGCAGGCGCATGAGACGTAACATCCCCGTCTCGGGCTGATGGACGCAACGCAATACGACTTGAGTAGTCTCATACTCTGGGGGAGAGGGCTTGAATCGTATTGTTGTTGTGCATGGGCAGCAGTTACCACTTAAGGTCAGGTCAGGTGGGCCGTAAGCTCGTTTTATCACCTACATCACATAAAAAAAAGTTATTTAGCTCCGAATCATTGGTTCTTCTGAATGTACCAATAATATTGTATTACATTCAAAGAGTATTAAATTTATAAGCAAGTTTGCGTAATCTAGTGAATATGCGTGCTCACTTGTTATCGAATTATTGATCAAATGTCAATCGTGTCTCAGTAATCGATAACTTAACTCGAATAATAATATGTCAGTGTTGAATAAATCAACAAGCAAATCGGATATCTGTTAAACTTAGGTTATAAAGGTCCCATGTACTACTGACTTAAACAAATGCTAATGTATAATTATTATTCAATTATTATTGATGTACTGAAAAAGGTATTAAAGCCAAATGATAAATTTTGAATCCAAAGATACTAGATTAAATAAGAAGAAAAAGTTTTTAAACAAATTACTTACGGGAAGATCAAGATGGCCCGCTTGATAATTAGCTTGATAATTTACAATTATATAATATTTGACTTTAGTCCCTACTTAGGTAGATATGGGAAGATCCAAGAGGCATAGTCTCAAGTGCCTGTAATTTCCCCAGCAACCACACCTTTCAAACCGGAATACAAACAAAGTTTTAGGATTATTACACGCTGTCTAATTTTATTGAAAGGAATTATATCGTCAATAGTATAAGCACTTACAAAACGGCATTTATAAGCGTGATTTAAGTCACGGAACGAGCTGACCTGATGTTAAGTAGTAACCGCCGCCCATAGAAAACAGCAATACGACTCAAGTCCTCTCCACCAAAGTACGAGATGATTCAAGCCGCATTGCCTTCCGTCCGTCACGCCCGAGATGTTACGTCTCATGCGCCTGTAATTTCACCGGCACCCACTCCCTTCCACCGGAACACGGCAATGCGAGTGCATCACTGCTTGCCGACAGATTACCAGGTGTGGTGGCAGTACTTCTCCGGGCGAAATTAACACATGTTCTACTGCTACTTTGGGTTGCTCCTTTTACACCATCTGGAAGACACGTGTAGGGATTGAAAGGAATTTAATACTATTTCTTACTTACTTACTTACTTAATCAAACCTACGGACTACCCCCCAAAATTTACTGAGTGTAATCTTTTGCTGCTGGCAATTCCTCGAGAGCTGGAGATATCATAAGCGACGGTAGCAGCTTTCCAGGTGGGTGCCATCTTTTGTGCCTCATCATTCACATATAAAAAGTCTCAGTATAATTAGACTGGGAGTTTGGCCTCAGCCGCATTTGACTATAAATATGTCCCAGGTTTTTGTTTCGTAATCCCAACCGAAGTGGCCATTAAGTGATTTTCGGTGCTTGTCCACAACAGAAATAGTTTGTTGGGGTGGGTCGGTACGGTTATATTTAAACGGTCACGCTTCAGGACTGCATTCGTTTGGTGTTAATTGGGTTAAAATGTTTACAAAAATGTGTTAAATTATTGTTTTCTTTGTCTTTGTTATGTCTTCTTTGTACGTTGTAAATTACTGCGAATCTTGATCTTTTTTCATGTAGAAAAACCTTTAAAGGCCTTACCCGCTGCTTTGGGGTAGCGACTAGCTTGTGTGGAATTTTTATCCAAACTAAAAAATATTAAGGTAAAATATAAGGTGTGAAGGCTCTGTGAAGTTGAGGAGCTTAGAGATCTCCAATCGAACACTCTGTTTCTCCTCTCGCACTTTGCCTTGAAGCCTAATCCCAGGACCCTCCTCATGATTACCTAGTAAAAGCCCCTTTATTCTCAAAATTATTACTATAACTCTCTTACTTTCAAAGTTATTGTTTTATAAAGTTATCTACATCGCAGAGAGTTCTCATTTTAAATAAAGGTATTTAGTTACAATCTGTTAGGCCGACTAATGCTCTAGACAGCCCTTTCGAATCGACCCGAAAGATATTTAAATGCCTTATGCCTATGCCTATGCCCTTAAACCCCTCAATAAACGAAATATTTTATAATTTACATCTCCAAGGCTCATAAAAACATGTAATTTCTGCGACCCTTCTCATTTCTCAAGCTATCTGTTACGAAAAATGCCTGAATGCTGGCTAACCCTCAGAGATAACATATCAAAAAAAAATCGTTGGACTATCTATATTTCTTTATATATTTATTACTATAAGTAAGGCATATATTGGCGTACCAAATGTACAAAAAGAAAATCTACGATAAAATCAACCACCTATATCTTGTTCTATGTGATTAAGTCACGGATTTAACAGATGGCCCACCTGGTAAGTGGTAATCTCTGCCCATAACAAGCAATACGACATGGATTCTCCTACATAGGTACGAAAGTAGCATCGTATGCGCCCGTAACTCTGAGACGTGAAGTTTGAATGTCTCATGTGCCTGTAATTTCACCAGCAACTTTTCAAACCGGAACGCAATAAAGCGAATGCAATATTTGGCGGTAGAAATATGTATGGTATCAGCATTTCCCCGGAAGAACTTGGCATAAGTTCTACTGCTATCTAACCTCATACAAAGATTTACTTGAACTGTATCAAAATTACGTAAAAACATCAAACCGAAATGCGACGAAGCAGAAATACCATTCCCACAAGAGACGAAAAGTGACATAAAAGCCCCACATGTGTTTCAAACACGTGTCCTTGAAGCTGAGTCTATTTTAGTCTGAACTTGCTGAGGGATGGAAAGTAAAGACACTAAACGTGCATCATTATAAGGTACGGCTGTTATGAAATAATTGAAGGGCGATTCAGAAGACATGATGAGATAAAAACCGTTATAATTAAAAACACCTGTGATTGGATCAATTCTATCCCAATTTTCGGATGATTTTATACTATACTGTGTTAAGGTAATTAGACTATGACTATGGTTTTAGGCCTATGTAATTTTGGCATTGCCAGTATGTGTTCTTCTTAGAGGTGCAGTTTTCTTAAGTTAAAGTTATAAGGTGTCTCAGTGTGGAAAAGTTCAGCACGTTTGCCCTAATTTAGGGAGGATTTTGGAGTCGATCTTCTTGATGTTACAGGGTCATTTTGGTAGAGGGTTTTTGAAATGTTCCCTCAACTGCACTGCAGCTCAAATCTGAGTTCAGAATCACAACTGATCCTTTCACGGAATAGCAGAGTGGGTCAGATCACAAATCTACCATGCACTTATAAAAATTAGCAAACATCGAACAGTTAAGTTTTTCGGATGTTTGTGCTGTTGTAACTGCGTTTTCCATGCCACCTGTGAGACAGATTATCCAAATGTCCCCTGCATTTGGATAATCCGTGTCGCAGGTGGCATGGAAAACGCAGTTACAATACAATGAGTGCATTATCGTTGTAATTACATAATTTGAAAAATGATATGTATCAGTGAAGCTTAGGATCAAAAATGTTCTGAATAAAGGGAACATACAACGACAGGTAGGAATAGAAATACATACATTTCTAAAAAATTAAAAGTATCCGTTGATAACATTCCAAGTTGTTCGTTACTCAGCTAAATGATATGTCAACACCGAACTCGATACTTTCTCAGATATACAGTTTCGTCTCGGATTGAGCAATTTTCTATATCCTGTCCCACATCTGTCCCGCAGGATGTAAAAAAACTTTAACAGTTACGAATATCTACAATTATAGAAATACTCAACAAATATGTTGTCATTACATCTCACTTTGGTTTGTTATATTGCAATGGATTTAAGTAAGTAAATGGTATCGGAAAATCGGAAAGAAACTCAATTCTATTGTATTCGAGTCACCGGTACTCTCGATCCGGTGCGGTGTGGTGAAATAATTTTAAGTGCACCTCAAAGAGGCTCCTTTCGTGCACTTGACACATGTCTACGAATTTTTAGTTCTAGGACATGTCCGTTTCCTCACGATGTTTCCCTTCACCGTTTAGAGAACGTGGTATTGCGCACGTGAATCTTTCAAGCGGAAAACTCATAGGTGCACCACGGGATTTGAACCGGCGACCTCCGGATTGAAACTCGGGGTCAGTGCCACTAGACCACCACACTCTCAAGAGAGAACAGAAACTCAATAGCAAATTACTTGAAAAGTTTTTTATCATATTTTTATTGTGCATTATGCATTTTTACCAGTGCCTTCGCTACTTAGTTCGCTCAAATTCTACGCCATAGGAACCGTAGATTTATTTCGGAATAAGTAGTCTTCTAGCCCATAAACGACATGTACAAATAAAACCTCGTCTGATTTTTGTTCCTTCGTGAAAATAGCTAAAGAGAAGAAAGCAAAAAAAAAACAAGCATAATTTTCGCGATACTCTTCTTAAAAATATAGATGAGTGCATATTTTTAGTGCACAAAGTTACTTTCATGTATAGTATTTCTTCTAAAATCAATTTTAAGTTAGTAATATCTTCTTATTAATATGGATTCTATTCTAATACATATTCATATCATATTTTCTTTTACGTTTTCACAAACCAAGAACCTTGGTTCACCGAAATTCCATAGGTACGCACTAAAATTTTCCACGCCACCTTGCGGCGAGTAGCGTCGGGAAAACTCCACATATCTCAGCTTACACCACACCATCCCTTTCCATGCACCCACACGACCCTACACATGAGGGAGACAGCACCAAATCGGACATTATCCTGCGATTTTCACTTGTGAAAACGCACAACCCTTCATCCGTCTCTGTTTTCACAACCCATGTGTGGCAATTAGAAAGGGATAGGCAGTGGTGATGTTTTCATCTCGCTGGACACGAGATGACCACGGTTTGAAAATTATTTTTACGACCTATCCGGGCATGTTTGGTCAAACGTTGGTTTATTTATGGGAGGTTTTACGTTGAGTGCAGACACGGACAGGTCTGGTACAGACCAGGTGCAAATGACTGGTTTTCCTAAAATAAATATTAATACTGTTTAATTAAGTTATTCCTTGAGAAATAACCAACATCACAAATTTGAACTATAAGCTTTTTTTTCTATGGCTCTTTCCCTTTCTTACTTAATATAAATATTATCACCAAAATTTCCTTACAAGCTTTTAATATTTTTACTGCAAGGAGCTTATTTTTGGCAAGCGATAGTGAAAAATATACACCACTTGAGCTCAAGCTGTAAATACCACCTAAATTTTATTAAGATTATTGCAAATAATTATAACGAAAATACACTTTATTCATACTGTATGCGTGTTTTCACTCCATCAGAAGTCACTTTACGAGTACAGAACCGAACAAACCAAAAACAACATAATGAAATCAATAAACAATCAATCAAACGGAACAAAATTTGAAATTTCAATAATCGAACACCATTCCAAAGTTGCCGGCATTTGGGAAACAATTATGAAAAAGTTCGTATTTCGCCAGTTCGCGCGCCAGTTAAGTCCCGACTGACACTCATAAAACTTATTAAAGTCAAGGACCGACCGAGATAAGTTCGTCTTAAGTAAAATAACGCCGGGAAAAAAGCGAGGAAAACTTGGTAGTGAGAGTGAAGACGCCATCAACGTGTTGCGCTCTTACTTGTTTATTCTGCGTACTTTTTGGTGTTTACTTTTGGTTGGTATTTGATCTGATTTGCGAACAAGTGCAGCACATTTTGAGTTTACAATGTTAACACAAAACTTTTGGCAACATTTTCAAGGCCGCGAAGAGATAAACTTGAAAAGGAATACTGACAATACATAGAAATGTAATATTTTTGTAAGTAGTCATAATAGTCCAATGACATGATGTAACATATTTTTCTCCAATATGGAAAGAAAATTTATCCCGCTACGAAAACCGTAGCATTCGTAGCACATTCTACGCTGGGAAAAAATAATTTTCGTTAAATAGTAACGAGTATTTTCCTCAGGACTACAGTAACATGAATATTCAACCAATCTATTTGTTTTTATAAATTCAATATTTGTTACTATATAGGTATATTCAAAAATCACCCTTAACTTAACCACCAAAGATCCATTTCACATAAATTATCATAAAAACAATTATTTTCAACATGTCACTTATTGAAAACTGACCGCTTGGTCCGTTCAATTAAAAATTCCATCTTCTAATAGAGTCATGAAATATGCATGCAAATATTATCCCTTTTTGTACGCGCTGCATCTCGCCCCACCCGCGCACGCACCACGCACGGCACTCACGACGTACTAACATCCCGCTCGCTCGTGCGGGGGTGGCTCACCGCGCGCGGCTCGGTCTCTGTCGAACCGCCGAGAGAGTGGCGACCGCAAGTAACCCCTGGCCACTTCGTGTGGACTCGCACGCGCCGGTGTCGGCCGGCGGAGTGAGACGGCGCGAGGCGCGGACACGCGGAGCCCGAGCCGGAGCCCGGAGCCCTCGCGCGAAGGGACACAGGACAGACGCTCTCGGACAACGGGCGAGAGCGGGCGGCCGGCCGCGCACCTGCTTACCGCTCCGCACGCGCGACGTGAACGAACGCGACCACGCATCTTACTGTAAACACGATACATTTACAACTACAAAATTAATTTAAAAAAAATCTCCAATACAAATTAAGTTTTAAATTTCTTTTTGACATTTTGTTTAATTTAACGTGAATATCGCGGACAGTGAAATAGTTTAGCGAATGATATTGAAGTGTGACCGATCTTTATCGCCAAATCGCAGGATAGCCGGTAGGTGCGGACAGATTAGATAATGCACTGAGACGTTCATTCAAGTATCGATAACACTTTATGACGGTTTCGGACTTCGGCGAATAAACATTCAGGTGATGTGTGTTCCGATTCGCAACATGAAAAGGAAAAAGAACTGATCCCGGCAAGTTTGTAAAAGTTGACGATGAAGAAATTAAGAAGATGACTAAACGCGCTGTTTACCGTCGGACATTCAAATAAGGATTTGTGATAGCCGTTATCAAAAACTGTTTAGAAATAAGAAGATAAGTCGCCGGACCGTCGGCGTCGGCGGCGTGTGAAGTGAGCCCGCGAGCTGTCGCCTGCTAAGACGATATCACGATAAACATTTTCCGAGGATAAAGACGTTGTTGAAGATCTAAAAATAGGTGACCAAATCAAGATGAGAATCAAGATGCCAGCTGTACGCATCGCGCAAGGTATGTTTATTTTTGGCAGTTTCTCGCAAAAAAAACATGTCAGTTGCCCGACAAAACATGACAAGCAAACATGTATGCGTCCCGTCTCGCTCGGAGTCCCCATTCATGGCAACGAGCTACTTAATACAGAGCAAATATTGACCGTCTACTGTGGTCATCTTGTCCGAGGGCACATGAAAGGAGGCGAGTAGCCTTCAAATATTAAAAAGCTTCGTTCAATGTGAAAAGTTTGGGAGTAATGCCGGTGTAACGCTCCGGAATTAGTGTCTGGGGGTCAACTAAATAATCTTAATCTGTGTTTGAAAGCGCTCAAAATTTTTGCGAGTCTTATGGGGCCTTTTATCATATTCTTTCATACATTATCAATGATTATTTTAAATACTGAATTGTAACCTCGATTTGAATGAGATACTATTTAAAGTTTGCATTTTAGAATTAATAATGAAATTTAAAATACATCCACTATGAATTTTAAAAAGAAACAATTTTTTGCATGAACATGGAAATAATGCAACTTTTTACCGCAGATAATAATTTACAGTAACAATGTGAATTATAAAAGACAAAAAGAATATAAAGATAAGAAAATACACGTCAGTCACGTTCACTCGGCTAATAAAAACGAAACGGTCACCAACAAAATAATGACCGTTAATTCTTATCTGGCTAATAATTATAAACCACTGAAATATTATCTAGAGCCACTAAACTAAATTGTAATGCATTTAGAAAATACTTCAGAATCGAAAATAAATTGCGTTTAAATAATATTTAAATCATATTCAACATTTATACTAAGTAGTTCCTTATTTTTAGGATATACATATAATTGTTTGATAACAATATATTGTCTATTTTTTGTCTATTCATGCAGTTTATAATTATACGTTTTTTCTTAGCGTTTGTTTTTATATGTGACTTTTCAACCCGATATCATACTTTCTGTTTCCATAATTAATTTTTTTTTTATTCATTATTTTTTTATTCATTTTATTCATTGCATTACTCAATTAAAATTATTTTTTAAGCAGTTAAACGTTCGAGGAAGAGAATTTAATGGCCATATTTCTGTGGTCTATATTGACACTAATCACTCATAGAAGAATTTACCACAAAGTACTTAGCTAGACACTATATTGTCAATTTATTTTTCATTTATTTATTTATCAGATTTACATCCATTTTTCTTACTAATAATATTTCTAAGACTATGTTAGCACATTATATTAGATATCAAATGATTCATGCGATATAATAAAGATATGACATAGAGAGAGAACATTATAAACAAAAATAAGTGAAATAAAAATAAAATCTAATAATAACAGTACAAAAAAAAATACGATAAGATGTCTAAAAGTGTCATGGCTTAATAAAATCGTTCTAAAAGAAAAATGGTCGGAATTAAAATTGCACAACGCCGATATTAAAGTGATCAAACCTTCGACAAATCGAATAACATGCATCAATCATTAAAATGTAAAAAAAGGATAATTTACAATGATAATCAAGTTTACGTCAATACTCGGCCCGTGTCGAAGATTATAACACTTAGCCAGTCTCAATATAAGTCCTGAGGTCAAATGTATCAGTGCTTCATTGTAGAAAAACATCGCATGGAATTAATTCATAATCACCATTAGTTTACTTATTTACTGCTTAGGATTATTATATTTCATAGATTCATATTATAATTGGAGCTATATTTTTTATTTCATGTTTTATTCGCTTCTTCTATACGCTCCATAAAACATACAGATATAAAAAAAATGGTGGACATTTCACACAACGCCATCTAGCCCCAATTTAAGCATAGCTTGTACTGTGGGACACATATGACTGATAATACATTTTTGAAAATACATACGTATAAATATATATTAACACCCAGACACAGAACAAACATCTATGTCCGTCACACAAATGTTTGTACTGGGTGGGAATAGAACCCACGACTCAGCGCAGAAGACAGACTACCAACTGAGCTGTGAGGCCAGTCCGAGACATTTTAAAAATGTAGTTTATTTCTATGTTTATATAATTCTCAAGTGTGTAAACATAGTAATAATGAGTCTTCAAAAAGAGACGAAACATTTAAGTTGCTATCTCAGGAATTTAAAATTATGGCGATGACAGAAACCCTTAACAAAGTGACGCTTTTTTTATTTGTTAGATGGCCATAAACTGTATAACTCTAAATTATTTGTCGAGTGTCAAATTTAAATTTTGTTTGTATCACAATGTACAGTTACTGTTTTAAAAGTAGCTATTTTTATAGCATTATATGTGATTATTTTATGTAACAAAGTCTGCATCATGTCTTTCCTTAATTATAATTCTCTTGACATGTAAACTATTAATTTACTTCAAGCAGTTCGAGTTGTCAACCAGTTACATTGCAAAGTAACGGAATGAATCCAAACATTGTAATTTTAATAGACTCATATTAAGATGACTTTAATAAACTTTATCTCATATTATTCCAAGTGTCATTCTACCTACATGCAAAGACCTTATGGACATCTCCTAAGGCTACTGAATTTTTCACATTTCAATGCACAAAATATTTAAATATCATAAAACTTTGTTACATTTATCGACGTTCAGTCTTCCTTGTAAGACATTTTCTGTTTGGAACACGACAATGCAAGTCTCCAATGATAGGCTTACAAGTTACTACAAAAATCAGGTCATTTTTCTGCTATTCTACAAAATCTATTCAAAAATCTTAAGGCTGAAGCATCGCTACAAAAAATGTTTACAATATTAGGCTCAGTTTCAGCTCATATAGAAACTATAATTTCATTTGCAGTTGTTATTACAATTTTAGCAACATATAATTAAGAATTTTAACTGCCAACTTTAGAAACTATTTTATGAAAACCTTTTCTATTGTTTGTCTAAGTTCATTTCCCACTGTCCGCATTAATGTAATTAATGAGCAAAAGTGTAAGTAAGTTTCACATGCTTTACTTAAGAACAATGGAATGGTCAGAACTGTTCATTTTTGGCCGAAATAGTTGGAGAGAAAAGGTATATATATATATAATAAGAGCAGTAGAACTCAAGTCAAGTTCTCCGGAGAAGTACTGCCACCATACTATCCATGTACTGTCCATTTCTGCCGCCAAGCAGTGACGCATTCGCGTTACTGTGTTCCGATTTGAAAGGTGCAGGTGAAATTACAGGCACATGAGACATTCCACCTTCACGTCACACAGTTACGGGCGTATACGATGCGACTTGGGTCTTGTCGTAGGTACCTAGTAGGAGGACCCAAGTCGCATCGGTTGTTATGGGCAGAGGCACTTTAGATTAGGTGGGCCGTCGGATCGTTCCGCAACAGAACAACATAAAAAAAAAAATATTATATGAAATATATATAAATATTATTATATAAAATATTTTTTATATAATATTGTTTGTTTAATATTACGATACATTTTTGATGCATTTTATTTTCTTCAAGCAACTTATGTAGGTGTGACTATATCGTAGATGTGAGGCTGGCGTCCGAATCGACTCACGCGCACGGATTCCTCTCAATAGCGGCGTTACAGCACACACGGGCAATTAGTCCAAAGTGACCGGCGGCGACGGGCCAACCCCATTGGTCGCTGTGTGGTGACGTCACCGCCGTCTGCGGCCCTCGCGCCTGATTGGTTGACACGCGTCATTTCACCGATGACACGTATGTGTTACGTGGTCGAACTCAATTACTTTTTAAAAAATACAATTTTATTTATTACACACTTTTATAATATTATTACGATTTACGACTAAAGATACAGAGGTTCAGTGTTTGAAGGTTGAGATAGAATTAACATTGGGTCTTCGAATCTGAGCTTATATGTACAGGTCGTTAGTTAGTGATATCGTTAAGAAATGGAAGGAGTGAGAAACACAAATAAGGAAAGCGACGTTATGGAAAACAATAACAGGATGTTAGGCTAATTATGTTTACTTACTTACAGTATCATCTACTTAACTAAGGATATCTTGTTTACTAAGTCTAAAGGGCAATATGTAGTATCTATTATCTAAACATATATTATGTACTAAGTCTAGGGGCAGTATGTAACATCTCCCCCCTTAGAATAAAGATTGGGCGTTGGTGCCTAATCTTTGGGAATGCAGTGGAGTCTCGTTGATAGCGTCGTCTTCTTCGTCTTCCGTCATGCAGGATGTATTTTGATTTTGAGGGATTGTTCCCATAGGAATGGAGACTTGAGTACGATTTCGTCTTCTTGAGCTGTCGAAACAATTGTTGAATATTTGAATGCAACCCCGTTCTTCTGCCGTTCGTCGTCTTCGGATAAAGCCATTGGGACATCGGTTGCATAGTTTAATGAGAAGATATGTGAGCATTAGGAGTCCGATAATAAGATATAGCCACATGAAATTGGAAGAATGTTTCTCTATAAATGATTGAGAACTTGACTTTTCTTTAATTTTCTTAATTTCATCTGAGTACCGATCTAGGTGTGATTTTATTTTATTCAGAGAATCAAGCGGCATTTCGTTGATGGTGACAGGTATCAAAGTGGGAGTATCAATTTTCTTGAAAATTTCGAAACAATCATCCGTCCTTATGTCGGGAATGATTATAGGATTCGTGATATTTTCTTCTGTAGTTTGGTAGGCTGACAGCGTGCTGTAACTTGTATGTAATTTGCATCCTTGAGGTAGCGTGATGATGCCGATATCCTGAAGTTTGTAGTTAAAAACTTCATCTTTGCATTGTAGGACACAGTTCGTTGCTTTGTTTAGAATGTAGAGCCATCTATTGTGGTGTAGAGGCTGGAAAGTTTGAATTTCCGCAGGAAACGTTGTTGTTGTGCAGGTCTCTGGGATTTTTGTCGTTTGGGCGAATAGTATTTGTACTTCGCAGATGGGACGCTCCGTTGAGTCGTAGACTATGAGGTCCTTGCAGACTCTTCTTTTTGTAGCGAAGATGATGCAGTTGTCCAGCGAGCTTGTAGACACGTAGGATTGCCCACTGGGATCGGTGGCCAAGTATATATGCTCAGGAAGAATGGTAGTATGGAAAGAGGAATTGGGATGTTTAGTTGGTATGGAATAGAGGTGATATAAAGTAAAAGGTATGTTCTGAACTAATGGAAATTCTAAAATATACACTAGGCGATTTGCGTACACGTAAGCTGTTAGAGTGGAAGAATCTAGTAATGCATGGAGGTTGTCAATTGTAACTGACGCGACGAGTTTTTTGTTGGTTCTGATTTTATTAGAACGCAGAAGTTCTTCATAGAGTTTGTTAAGACTTATAACTGAGGGGTGAACAATGTTTGATTTTGCAAATAGGATGCTTGACAGACAGTCGTCTATTTCGTTCTCTAAGCTAGTCACAAGTTCTAAAATTTGCAGAGATATAGTGGAGATGTCTTGACTGATTTTAATATTAAAAACAAGATTATTAGTTTTATTGAGGTAATCGTTCAACCGGTTGATATTTTCATTTATTATTTGTTCGTCAAATGAGATTTTAAATATAGTTTCATTGAAATTTTTCACTGTTGCAGAAGTTATTTGCAGTTGTTTCTGCATAAGGTCAGTAAGATCAAGTTCCTGTTTCTCAAGTTTATCAATACATTCGTCGTAACGTTTCGCGTCCTTAGCGTCAGGGGTGCCAATGAGCCATTTAAGAATCGAGCCAAAACCGTCTAACAGTTCCCTTTTAACTCTTGAGTTTTTTCCTAGGTACATGTTTAGTTCAGAGAGTCTTGATTTTATTTTGTTTAAATTGACGCTTAGGTAAGATTTTGTAGTTTGGACATTGGTAAAATTGTGATACTGCGTCGACATAAGTTGAAAATTGTCTGAGAGTCGTACGAGTGATTCATAACATAGAATAGAGGTTTTAACTCTCGGTAAACTATCAGTTTCCAGGATTCATCAAAAGTAAAGAGTTTCCCTTCTTCATTATAAAATATTCCAGCATTTGAGGATAGGGGTTGGGATATGTCTATACTGGCAACGATTCTGGTTGTTGCACTGAAATAGAAGAATTGGATTCAGAATTTCTGGTTGATTGAATACGATTTAGACATGATTGCAATAGAGTTTTGATAAAAATATAAAATTTGTAAATGATAACGCAAAATATAAGTTTGATTGTAGAACAGATTATGAAATTGTATATGTAATTTGGATCTTGGAAGATTTGGGTAAATGGCATCGTTTGGGCTGTTGTAAAGCGACAGACCCTGCAAAAATAAAACATTATAAGTTTCTACAACTTATTCTAGAATGGGCGCAGGCGATTGGCATGCACTAGTTGGTTTTTTCCCGCTTTCTTAATTAAATAGTTTTCGTTGAAACCTATTCTAACTACTTCGTACGGACCTTCCCATTTGGGATCTAAGTTATTAGGAACCCGCAGCATAACTTTACTGCCTAGTTTGTGTTCCGTCGTGTTTTTTATTCCGCTGTCGTATCTTTCCTTAGCCTTCTCTTTCATGTTTTCTAACTTCTTTAGAGCGACATCTCGGGATGATCTGAGGCGTTCGTTCAAATCCTTTAGGTAGTCGCATGCCGTATAGTCTGGGATAGGTTTTATAGCATAAAAAGGTCGGGGCTTATAACCGAATAGAAGTTCGTGGGGTGTATAGCCTGTAGAACTATTTACTGCGGTGTTATGGCACATAATTGCAAAAGGGATTATTTGATCCCAATTTTTAAGTCTACGATTGTGATACATACGAATGTGATCACGGAGTGTGGCATGAAATCGTTCAATAGCGCCATTTGTTTGTGGATGATAAGCTGTGTTGAATGTTTGGTTGGAGCCAAAGAATTTCATAAGCTGTTTCATTACGTTATTCATGAATTCAGTTCCCTGATCGGAGTGAAAACGTTTGGGAACTCCGTAATGTTGACAAAATGTAAGAAGTTGTTTTGCCACCGTTACAGCTTCTTTGTCAGGAATTGGGTAAGCTTGAACGAAACGTGTTAGATCGTCTTGGAGGGTAAGTACATATTTATTGTTGCTGTCACTGATGTCAGAGTAAGAGACCAAATCCATAGAAACTCGTTCAAATGGTTCTGTGGATTGAGATGTAATGACCATGGGAGCTTTGAAAGTTTTTCTTTGAATTTTATTTCTTTGGCAAATTACACAAGAATCTACGTAGGATTTTATTTCGTTAGTCATGCCTTTCCAGAAAAACTCTTCTCGAATTTTCCTAGTTGTTTCGACTACGCCACGATGTCCTGAGAGTGGTTCATCATGATAAGTCTTCAGGATTAGAGGTATTTCTTCCGGTTTAGGATATTTAACCTTGTTTTCACAGATTGTAATTTCACATTCATAACTTTCGGCTAAATAACTTGTGATTCGAAGCTGTTCATTGCTTAATAATTTGCAAGTATGATCATTTTTCAAATCCGGAACATACAGATGAGTGAGTTTGTGTTGTTGAAGACATGAAAGTAAGGCTTTGAAATAGCTTTCAGAGTTCCATGGGTCGAAATGATAGGGCCTTGTGGTGGAAAAGATGAGATTTTGGTTTTCATTAGAAATTAGTAAGTCTACGTCGTATAATGACTTAGATTTTTCTAAATATTTTTCCACTTGAGAACATAAGCTTAATGCTTCGTTGAAAAGGTCGTTTTGGTCTGAAGGATTGCAAGATGTCGGTACGAAAATGTCTTTGTGTTTAGGGTCTAGTAGTTGGTCTGGTGAATATTTTACTCGTGATGAGTTTAAACATGAATTTTCCGTTTCTTCCAAAGATGTGAAATATTCATAGTTAATTTGCAGATAGTCGAGAAATGGAGAAGATGGAGGTGAGTCTTTAGTTAGATCGATAACGTTAGAGTTTAAAATCGGTGGTCGAGAAAGAGCATCTGCGTTTGTATTAATTTTACCAGCTTTATAAATTATTTCGTATTCGTATTCTTCGAGCTTCAATCGCCATCGAACCAGCCGACTGCCTGGATCTTTTATAGAGAATAGCCACGTAAGCGGCTTGTGGTCTGTAACGATTTTGAATTTTCGTCCGAACAAGTAGGGTCGGAAATGCTTCACTGCCCACACGATAGCTAGTAATTCGCGTTCGATCGTGGAATAATTGGACTCTGCTTTATTTAATGTTCGTGAAGCGTATGCGATGGGCAAGTCTTTGCCGATCTCACCTTGAGAGAGGATTGCGCCTATCGCGTGAATGGATGCATCGGTAGTTAGAACAAACTCTTTACTGAAATCGGGATATTGTAATAGAGGGGTCGTGGTGAGAATATCTTTGCATTTATCAAAGGCTCGTTGTTGTTCATCTGCCCACAAAAATGGGACGTCTTTTTTCAGAAGGCCCGTCATAGGCTTTGTAATTTTGCTAAAATTTGGTATAAACCTGCGGTAATAGCCTGCGAGACCTAAGAAAGATTTTATATCTTTACATGTTTTGGGAACTGGAAATTCTTTTACAGCATTAACTTTCTCGGGATTAGGTTTCACTCTTTCACTAGAAATAATATGACCTAGGTATGCTACTTCTTTTCTCAAGAACTCACATTTGTCGGGTTGTATTTTTAGGCCATGTTTTCTCAAGCGTTCAAAAACCTCTGTTAGCTTTTGTTCGTGTTCTTGAAGGCTTGATGCGAAAACAACTATGTCATCAAGGTAAACAAAGCAACGTTCTCCTTGTAAACCGTAAAGAACGTTGTCCATAGCACGTTGGAATGTAGCAAGTGCATTTTTGAGACCAAAAGGCATTCTTAAAAATTCGTAATGGCCATAAGGCGTGCTGAAGGCTATTTTAGGAATATCCTTAAGTTCTAATTCAATCTGGTGAAATCCGGAGGCAAGATCTAAGGTCGTGAAATAGATGGAGTGTCCTAGCTTGTCTAGTATGTCGGTGATATTAGGTAAGGGGTAGCTATCTCCAATAGTGACGTCGTTTAGTTTTCTGTAGTCGATGACTACGCGCCACTTTGGTTTACCTGAGGCATCCAGTTTTTTAGGTACTACCCAAATTGGGCTGCTCCAAGGGGAGGTACTAGGCTGGATTATGTTTTGATCTAGCATCTTTTGTACTTGAGTTTTAACTTCTTGTTGGTGAACGTAAGGAAATCTGTAAGTTTTTGTATTGATAGGTACGTCAGAAGTTGTAGGAATCGAATGTTTTGTATGGTCAGTGAATGTCAGAGGTTCATCTTCCATGTAAAAGATATCTGAAAATTGTCGTATAATTTTGTCGAGTGAGTCTTTTTCTTCGTCATTGAGATGGTCTTGACGGATGAGTTTCGGAACTTTACTTTGTTTGTCGGTCGGGTTGATATTGTTTGTCACACTATTAGTTATGTTTATCGGGAAAGAAGTCATTAGTTGAGTCGCTTTGATTCTAGGTATTGTTATTTGTTTATCATTATTACTGGAATTTACACAAGTAATTAAGAAATGGTTATTTTTGACCAATACTAACGCATTAGGAACGGTGATATCGTCGCTAATGTGTTGTTTTTCAATTAATGCGGTCCCGTTTTGGATTTCATCAGTAAAGCACGTGATGACTGTCTCTGTTCGCTTGCCTATAAATTGTTTATCATGTTCGGCTTGTTTTGTTTCTTCGCCGAGATAAAACAATTTGTACGTGCGGTCACGTACTCGCATGGTCTTTGATTGGACGTAAATACTAACATTGAATTTTGTCATGAAGTCATTCCCTATGATGCCGTCTGCTTTTATATTTAAGTTAGCTACATGGAATTTGCATTTTGAGAAGTTATCTAAAGATATTTGCGCTGTCCCAAAACTACGGACTGATGACTGATTTCCTGAAATACCTATTATTGATACGACGTCCGATTCGTCAAGAGGGGCCGTTCCTATTTTTCCTCTATTGAGAATTGAAATAGCGGCTCCTGTATCAATGAGCAGGGTGACAGGATTGCCTTCGATATGGAATTGGCAATGTAAGAGATTCTCTGGGGGAACGTTCAAAGATGATATGGTAATTGATTCGTTGAATTTAGAATTAGATTTAATACATTGGTTCTTTGATTTAGGTTTATATTTTGTACGTGACTTCGATTTTGTTTTAGATTTAGTATTCTTAGTATTAGGATTTGGTTCAGTAGATTTAGAATCGATTTTGAAAGAATTTGCATTTGATTTAGTACATGAAGAGTTTGAATTCGAGTCGATTTGGGAGTTAGGATTTAGATTTATTACTTCTGTCTGAGTACACGCGTTACAGAACTGTCTCCGATAGACTGGTAAATTTTGTGACGCTGTACTGTTCTCATTTACTAATTTAGGCGTTATCGTTCGTTCTGGACAACCTGGACCGAACGAACCACGCATCCTATTACTATTCGTTTTTTTTATCTTATTTTCATCACTAAGCCTAAACGTAGTCGTTGGTCCCCGATGGACTGAATTCAACGAACCACTCTTTCTATTTCTATTTGGTGAGCGATTTTCCACTAATCTAGTCGGAGCTCTCCCATCTCGGAGCTCATGGCCTGTGTCATCAGGCTCGATGTCGGTGTTTGGACAATGTAGGAGTGAGTCGAAGCGGTTTCCGAAGGCATGCCCGTTACTTCGGCCGCTTTTGAGTTTAAACTATTGGTTACTCGAGGAGGTGCTGGTAACGCACGTTGTGACTGCCAACTATTTGATTCTCGAAGACTATTATTGTAAGCGCGTTTTCTACATTCCGTGATTAAATGCCCTGGATTTTTACAATATGAGCATGTTTTAGTTGGGGTTCGAAACGGTGGTCCCTCAGGATGTTTTCTATATTTGTTTTCTTGTGAGTTTATTGGCGGTTGTATAGGTTTTCTGTAAGCCTGTGTTGCGTTTCGGAATAATGCTTGTCTAGCCGTATTCATATTACGGTATTTTTCTTCCATAATGGCAAAATTACCGGCGTCTGACAAGTTCGTAAATGCGCGAACGCGAAGCATGCTGCCTATGTCCGACGCCAAACCATTGATGAAAACATCAAGGGCTGTTTCTTCCGCGGTAGCCTGCCGGCCTTCTAAGGTTTGATCGCTAACTTCTGTGGCGACTTTCTCCAGTAATTTATTTCTACATAGATCCACCCTATGATAATAGTCGGTTATGGTTTCATTTGAGTTTTGAAACATAGAATGGAGTTCGAGATATAGATGTGACAAGGTCTTCGTCCGGGAATATTTTTGTATGAGGAAAGTTTTTAAATCCGACCACTCGGTAAATACTTTCGAATGAACGTCAGAAGATCCTGGCCCTACGACTTTATTTAAAGCGTAAGTTAATAGAACCCTTTGCTGTGGGATTGTTGCTAAGGTGAACGCGGAATCGGATGATCGAATAAATCGATATACCTGAGTTGATTGCGCTGTATCAAATTCCGGAACTAATTGTAGAATTATTCCCAGATTCAGCTCTGAACTTGAGACTACTTTAACTTCACTGGTTGCCATTGTTAAAAACTTAGCAAGAAAAGTGCAAAAATTTGGTAATATTAATGACGAATTTTACTTGATTGACACGAAAAATATGCGACGATATAGAAATAGTAAACTAAAGATATAGAAATATAATATAACGAAGTCAGGATTTAGTATGGAACACAAGGATAGGAATAGAGCATATAAGTTTTGAGCCACTTACCACAGTAACACAAAAGTTTGGATGAACATCGCTGGTGGTTCGGCAGGGAGTGTTAAAACCCTTCAGGTACCGTACTGTTTCTTCTTTAACAGGACGTTTTTCCCCGTCTAACTGCCTGGAGTTTATCCTACCGGCTGCGCCAAAATTGTTACGTGGTCGAACTCAATTACTTTTTAAAAAATACAATTTTATTTATTACACACTTTTATAATATTATTACGATTTACGACTAAAGATACAGAGGTTCAGTGTTTGAAGGTTGAGATAGAATTAACATTGGGTCTTCGAATCTGAGCTTATATGTACAGGTCGTTAGTTAGTGATATCGTTAAGAAATGGAAGGAGTGAGAAACACAAATAAGGAAAGCGACGTTATGGAAAACAATAACAGGATGTTAGGCTAATTATGTTTACTTACTTACAGTATCATCTACTTAACTAAGGATATCTTGTTTACTAAGTCTAAAGGGCAATATGTAGTATCTATTATCTAAACATATATTATGTACTAAGTCTAGGGGCAGTATGTAACATATGTTCTTATTTTGTACAACTTCGAGCAACCAAGTTTTTGTTGTCGCCAACAAAGGAACCCCGGTGGTTTGCGTACATGAAATTGGACGCCTTTATGTGGTGGACGACATATGCACACTCGCAGCTCTAGGGCCCGCAATTACTGGGCCTCGAAATTACCAGTCAGAAAACGTCAAAACATTCACTTTTATAAACGGGCACTCCAGACTTGAGGCGGCTGACGATGTGAATTAAAAATTAAAATGGTCGTCACAGTTAACGCGAACCCAATTACGTGTAAGGGTAGAAAGCCTTCTAGCTTTTTATAAAAACTCTTCACAAAAGTGTGAATTGGGGAATCGTAAAATTACTTTATCAGGTGCGAGCCCAGACGAGGGATACCGCAGCTTAACTTTCGCGCAAACTTTTAAAAATCCAAGTTAACTTTTGCTCCGTGTCCTCGGCTGCCGCTCCGTCGCTAAATAAAACATTGCGGACGTCGCCTGACTTTGTCATGTTTGTCACTAATTGATATGGGTTTCGTATCCTGGCAACTTTTTAATCCAAATCGTGTCTGCTACAAGTGTTGCCCGTTATTTAACAACTTGTTTCAACACTAAATCATTTTCAGTTTAAATCAACACTGAAAAAAAACTACGTTTTCGACAAAAACGAGTTATACAAACGAGCTGTACATCAGATAAATTACTTTATTTATTTCGTTCTCGACCGGATGTGGTATAAAGGACCGCATGTCAATTTAAACATTGCCTATATCTTGTCCTGCCGCTTTGCGATTCAATATGTCTTCATTAGTGAACTTAGCGAGCCCGGAACCTTCAATCTTGGTCCTTGGTCAGAAATTATTGGGATACAATTTAAAGTATATTATTCCATTTTCTGTACTTAACTACTAAGTGTAGATTAAAAACAACAAAATAATAACGATAATTAAAGAACTTCGGTTCTTTCAATAATGGATTAAATTTAAATAGCGAACCACACAATCCAAATAAAACAATCAATGCAACTAAATTCGTGGGAATGAAGCAGACCGCGCTTGAAATCCCGAGATCCAATAAATTGAATTCGTCAATAGAACATATAAATTTATCAATTGACATTCACCGTCCCATTACAGACGAGAATCGAAGCATCGATCGGATAAAAGGAGTACCGAAAATGGATTATTTAAATTATGGGAAAAAAGTTAATTTCGCTTGTTTAGAATAATGAGTTTGCGGACCGCGGCCGTTCGTCTGGACTGGCTACTTTTTTCAGATCGTATCACTATTTGTGATTCTCAAGATAAAGACGTATGGATTTACATATGTTATGTCAGGAGGTCCGGGGAACATTTAAATTGGATTTATTAGTCCGGCCGCGGGAGCATCGTTGGAGGCATTATTAAAATGATACGTTAACGAGTCCAAACTGGAAAGAAAACAGGAGATGAATGAAAAAAGTGCTGGACGATTGCAAAGAATTATTTGTTCTATTGTTTGCATTAAACCGTCCACACTCTAAGAAAAGGATTAGCCCAACACAAATCGTGTTATAAACAATCCCAACAGTAGCTTAAAACTTTTTGTATTGAAATGTTTTGATGTAACTACGCGATAGCAACACTCAGAATAAGCTTATCATCTGCAAGTAATCTCTATTATATTTAATAGAACAGCATTCTACATATTGATCATAATCGACAGATAAGTTATGAACTGATTAAACAGCTAAAGAGCTAAACAGCTGTTGTTATTTTAGTTAAGCATATTGAATTTAAGATTAAGAAAGTTTCTGTATAGATTTAATATTGGACTAACGAGATTTAACTGACGAGCCCCACAAAGAACCCATTCAACTTATTCATCGCTTTGATTCCAAACCAAATCCTTTGACCAATGTCCGCCCATTAGCATCTATTAAAGAGTAAAATAAATACTCGAATTAAACACAATAGAATAAAAAATGCTCATAACAAGAATTAATTTATCGTGAGCAAGCCGCGATCAATAGAAAGGGAGTGGGTGGACAGTTTCTCAAGAGTCCATCTTTGTCAAGCTTTGATACCAATTTGTTATTGTCGGCCTTTCAACGTAGACGAATTAAAGTTTGGTAGGTGTTGTCCTACTTTGGATTGCTGAGGTTGAAGTCTCTGGAGCTCATTCGGTTCGATCCTGGTGGGCTTGTACCTGATTAAAGTGGCCTGGCCTCGCTGCTTAGTTTGTAGCAACTATGCCTTCTGCGCTGTAGGTCGTGGTTTCGATTCCCCACCCAGGACAAACATTTGTGGAACGAACACAGATGTTTGTTTTGTGTCTGGGTTAGTCATATAATAATAATAATAATAATAATAATAATAATAATAATAATAAAATTATTCAAATGAAAAATGGTAAATATAACAAATCGTAAAACTTATTTAGATATATGTTAATTATATGATTTACATAATAGTATAGGTATGTTCCCATGATTCAAGTTATGCTTAGTATGTGGTTAGATGGCGCTGTGTGAAATGTCCACCTATATCTATTATTTTTATTTAAAGTGATAAAGATAGTAAATATCATTTAAATATGAGCCGAACCTACATCTCATCAGCCTAATTTTTATCTGCATGACAAGCCAAATCTGTAATAGACTTACCTATTCCTCGCAGTCACCTCAGTCCTATGAGACCAAACACACCATCGCTAATATGCGCACAAAAAATCTGCAAAAACACAAACACAGCTAAGATTTTATCGATCAACACAGAGCCGAACAACAGGTCGACAATGCCCATACATCCGATAGCCACCTGAATCTCCAATATTTTCCCATGGTCAAACTTCGATAAACACCTGACAAAAAATAATAGCAGGCTCCTTTGACAAACAGTCGGTCAAAGGGATTTTTTTTGAGCATAACAGGCCCAGGAGCTTCACCCACATGAAGAGAATCTATAATATTTTAACAATACAGTATAGGGTTGGTTACCGAAAATAAGTATTGTGCGTCATTTTTCGACCCCTTTCATCAATTTTAACAGAAAAGGGCTTAGGAGTGTCACTTTCTTTCGGCTCTATTGAATTGATTCTTCGCCTCATATTGCATGTGTCCGTTGAGGACATATTGAAATGCTGACTTATCAATCAAAGGAAATTAATTGTTAGATAAGATAAAAAATCGTGAATAATTGGTATATGAAACAAATCTCTGTCATAAACATTGATACAATAAAAGAATTATATCTACCTATAATTTAGGCACTATATTTTACAACTTTGACTTTTAGAAACGGAAGTCACTGGTGATCAAGAAAATATTTTTATTTTTCCCATAACTGTTAAATAAAAATAAACTAGTTAATTATTTAGTGAATTCGCCAACAGTCAAGTCACAGTTTGATGTAGTTTTCATGATCTACAGTAGCTTTAGTGAACAGTGTGCCCTCAGTATAGTCATTTAGTTAAGTCTTTAATTTTTCGCCTAACCTAACTATTAAGTTGTTTTTACTAACGTGTATAGTGAAGTAGTCTGATTTAATAAACTTATTCTTCTTCTTTTAGTTAAAATTGTGAATGCTATTCGTATCTGTTGTGCGATATCAATAAGACTCTACCAGTTCAAAGATATTCATTAAAAAGCATACTTAAAGAAATATGGCAATACCAAACCGCGGGCCTAGCAAGCATCAATCGTCTGAAGGGATGATTGCAACGTGTCAGAATCTACCTGATCCTATGGACCTTATTCATTTGAGCTGTCTGAATGATTCCTTCGTGACCATTGTCCAACTGCTTTTGATTCGCGCTTAACTCGCCGAATTTGCTTTTTTTTCCGCCATGCGGTGAATATTCCGACCATTTTGAGGTACCTACGTCAAGTCCTTTATAGAACATAGCTTTTTGTTGAATTACATCCCGTTTTTTTAATTCATTTGTTTGGCATATTTTTATAACAATACTAGCTGCGCCCCGCGGTGTTACTCGCGATGAATAAGTCATTCAGTGGGAAAACTGCCTTTTCCGAGTTCAAAGTAGCCTATGTGTTAATCCAGGATATAAGCTATCTTAGTACCAAATTTCATCCAAAACCTTTCAGTCGTTTGAGCGTCAAAGGGTAACAAACAGCCATGCATACAAACTTTCATGTTTATTATATTAGTAGGATATTTGTGTTGGTGGAATCGAACGTGGTATATATTTATTGTTTACCTTAAAACAATCTGTACAAATGAATTCTGATCTGTTCTTATAATTTTAAACGTATTTTACAAATAAATTAAATATGTTTATTATATTTTAATTACGACAAATCAAATTTTTTTAATAATTCTAATTTCATAGACTTGTAAACCAACAGACCAGGCACTAAATGAAACGCATCAAAATGTTGCAATATAAGGCGCATTGTTTCATTGAAGAGATTAAGTGGGTGTTAAAAATCATAAGACACACGGCCAAAGGAGTGAAAGATGATGGCCCAGCGTTCTAAATGATTTACGTTGTGTTGCATACGTCGTGTATTGTTCGAAGGGACTCGATGTGGGCGTACTGTTAGATTTATTATAGATTACTCATTGACTAAACGGTTCTATTTTATTTCGTGATGAATGGAAATGTACAATTAATTTCACTAATAATTTCGATAAACTTAAGTAGACACTTAATTAGAATAACTGTCTCGTATATTTAATTAATTCAATTAATTAAAAAACAAAAAGTTTTAATTATTACTATCATATTTTTTTTTGATAAGAGAAGTTTTTATGTAAGTATCAAAGCTAATATTCGTCTTTTTTCCACCAAATGAGATCGCAAATAAGCGCTTGACTCAAACAAATCAAATAAAAATATCAGCCTTTGTTGTTCACCCGTTACATATCTTCCAACTTCATATACAGGGTGAGCAAACAATTAACACATTTCCACACAAATAAAGATCGACACGCAAGAAACGGTTCACGCGAAAAAAAAGCGCGCTTTGTTTACAACTTCACATAACCTCAATTATGCAGTCATCGCTCAAACGGATGTAAGTGCATAATCTGGAGTCAGGTCATCTTTAACAAGGCGAGCGGTCACGAGCTGCCCGGTATGGGAAAGCTCCCAGCATAGAAATAGAGATACGGAATACTGGTGTGCAATCTGACACGTGTGGACACTGCCTTCATGATAGCGCGCTGCTTACATTGATGCCCTGTCTATTGCTCCTTAGGATGCTTAAAGTAATTTTTGATTTCTATATCAAACTCAGGCATTGGAAATTTCTAGACACAAAATATTATCGAAAAAAGCTAAGACAATCACACTTCTGTACTAGTTGTCATAGAGTTTTCTGTCGCAAGTGCTTTGAACACGCAGAGAGACACAACAAGCAGGAAGATACAAATAAATATTTGCGTCGTTATTGATTAGTGTAGATTGCCAAATAACTTCAAACATGCTTAAACGCAATTATAGTTAACGTGATAAAACGTTATTTAAGTACGTAAGAACGAATTTAAAGTTAGCAGAAAATATAATCAAAAATGTTAAAAAATAACGTCTTTTTTGGGCTATGTTTCATTTATAGAAGACTTTACACTTAGCTTATTATGATTTAGTTTTAACTGTATTTACAAACAGTTGCAAATCACTAAAACATAATCAACTTAATATGCGTGTACGCGTCAATAAAACAAGTCCATAGATATAACAACTAACTGTAAACGTAGAGGCGCGCGGCGATAAATTCGAGCGCGGCCGCAGATCGACTCGCCTCGATCTGTAGATAACCGCGTAGTGACCCGCGTGCGAGCTAGTCACCCATTGTCTGCGCGGGAGACGGCTCAAACGTTCGCCCGCAAAGGTTGACGGAGGTAACAGAGCTCTATTAGTGCTTATTGGATTTGATATTAGATGGAGACTTATAACGTAAAATTAGTTAAACTAAATCTTTTTGTTTTATGAATTATTAAGGTACCAACAGTTACAAATATATGATTTAAAAATAAAACTAATTAAATGTATCTTTCTCTAAACACTTAGAACTAAAATAGAAATACCATTGAAACAATATACATGCAATAGTTTGCTTCGACATTGCAAATTGTACATATTTAATTTGAATTTTCTTATTGACAATAACTCATTATCATACCTAATTTGAAGTCATTTCTTGCAGTTATTAACTCTATAGCACGAGCGGCAAACCATTAAACTGTGCGACTTAATTCACGCTATAGATAATTGGTTACATCTACATACTCCACCACCACTATAACATGATCTCTTCAATATCTACTGGTATTTGATAGTTTGACAAGCCTGGGAAGCGTTAGAGATCAAACAGCACTGGTTGGTGTAAATTATGGGAATAAGATCAAGCTAAGACACGTTTTTATGGATTTAGAAATCTTTTCTATCGATGCTTCTAGACGATAATTGTAGGTGTGATGTACACATCAAACATAATATGCCTTTAACATAATGGATACCTATTGTATCATGTAGCTTAAGAAACATATTTGTTGTCAAAGTTATCACATAGAAAATAATTATTTTGCGCAGCAAAACGGGATTGACTTCATCGGCAATGAACGAGAATGATTCCTCATTTTCTCATACATGGACGACATATTTTTTCTATTTATTTTGGTTTTAAAACCAAATTACTGAACTGATTTTGATGTATAAATATTATAGTCTGAGGCAACCCTGTAAGTAGTAAAACAAGTACACAGAGGGTGAAATAAACACAGACGAAATTTAAAAAAGGCTACACTCTCTCTCTAATTATGGTCACTGTCAGTTAAGTAAGATTATTTATAAAAACAATATCTACAATAAAATCTTTATATTCTAAAATCGAATTGAATACATAAAATTTTACTATTCGATTTATTCTTTACTTTTTGGTATATCTGTGATTTATCGCAATTATTCACATCAAATGACCAAAATGAATAAATAACTTATCCTACAGATTGTCAAATTCATAAATGATCTATAAAAGTAAATACTTTGTCAATAAAATCAAAGATATACGACCATATTATATTGTTTTCTAAATGTTTTCAATATGTACTTGGAATGCACCAATTTCACTCCCACGCTGTCAACTTTTTATCTCGAAAGGTGGCTTTCAACCCTTCGGATGGAATCCGCCAAAATGCACTCAATAGTGCACAATGATGTCCACAATGTGTGACTTGACCAGAATCAGTGCACATTTATGTGAACCTTTTTTGAAATTTGATAAATTGGGACGGAACTTCCAATTCCATCTCACTTCCGGTGTGGTGAGATGATATTTTTAGACGGAAATATTATCAATTTTAGTCATTACATATAATTATTATCTCCATTTGTCTAAATTTTGCAATTCATTAAAAAAGTTAATAGAGTCGCGGATGATTCTTGATTACATGACTTTTTTGACACTTGCTTTTCAGAGGAAACTAATTAGGGTCAAACTATGATAAAAAATATAAGAATGTGTGTTTACGTTCTAGTTATCGTATTCAATAAACAAAAATCCATAAACTCATAGTTTTGGTGATAAACTAAAATTGATGTGAAAGATGCCTTAATATCAAAACAACTTAACCCCACCTTTGTCTTTCAGTCGGCACAGTCATAATCAAATCTGAGACATTAAAAACGAACCTGGTTCTAAAATAAAGTATAATCTTGAACTAGCTTTATCAACTTTTTGAATTCCGCAAACCTCTTAGCAAACCACATTGCGTGGTCCAAAATAATACCTCACATTTCAACATCAAAAATCTCGCATTTAATAAATCGAATCGTAACACAATATCTTCACAACAGTAGGTAAGAAGACAGCGCAGCGGCCCGCTGATCCACTCTCGCGCATCACGCGTGCATTGTCCATCTGTAATTATGTACGGAACCCGCGCCACCTGTTCCGTTTTCACACGCTCAAACAGGTACCAACACAAAACGGATCTTGGTCAACGGTATCCTTATGTTCTTGGGTCACGATATTTTTTGCCATTAATAGTTGAAAATGATTCATAATATATTACTGCCGTTGTTCAAAGCATGAATTCATGATTCGGTATTCCCCATGGTACGAGATGAAAATATTTCAATAATATAATTGCATTAATTAGATATACGTAATTTTTTTTAATTTCAGTTTAAGTTTAAATATGGTTATATAGTTTTTAAGTATAGCTTTCTTACATACTCACCTAGGATTTTCAGTGTATTCATTCATAAAAAAATTGCGAAGACTAATCTTATATCAAGATAATTAGAATTAGAGTTTTCTAATTAAGCTGAAGAATTCGATTCATGGGATCAAAATCCAGTAAAAACTTTTCGCCATCAAATCTATGACCTCAAAGACAGACTGAGTGTTGATAACTGATATAATGAATTTATTTTGGAAACTGGAGAAAAACAATATTTAGTCCCGCATTTATGTCCGAACATTACGCAATTTGTTCTACGCGAGCAAAAATCGAATTATATTGTTTGTCCGTATTATTTGCGTCAGCCCAGATGTACACTCAATGTCAATTTCGTGTTTGTTTACACAGAAATAGCAAACATTTTCGTTCAGGGGTCACTACGCTTACATTTTGGTCGTCAAATTTGATTGTCATAATTTTATTATGAGCAGTTTCCCGGCAAATCTCTGAGGCAATTCCGTAACATAATTATAATGGTATATCGTATTTTTATTTCCATCGGCCGTTTTTACTATAATGTAGCTGTTTAGTTAAAATAAAATACGAATACAGTAACCTAAGTAAAGAGGTAGCAACAAGCACGTTGGTCAAAAGAAAATTTATAAATAAATAAATAAATATTGGTGGACGTTTCACACAGCGTCATCTCGCCCCAAAGTAAGCTAAACATAGATTGTATCATGGGAGCCAAACAGACATCTGATATAATACTTATATTTTTTCTTGTAAATACACATATAATTCACAGAACTAGGTACACCCATACTCAGAACACAAATGTTTGTGCTGGGTGGGAATCGAACCCACGGCCGTACAGCGCAGAAGGCAGGGTTCTAACCAACTGAGCTGTAAGGCCAGTAGTTCAGGTTTTGATAAAGCTTGAAGCGAATATCGAAAAGCCGTTTGTTATTCTTGCGCTATGAATATTCGAGTAAACGCTTGAATTAATATTTGTAGAGTGCTTTAGGCCGGCATTACGAGGGACAAAGCACAAAAACCACGTCAAACCAATAATTCATGCTAAATATAACGCGACACAATTATAAGTCATCCATTGAGATCTGTGCAGAATCATATTCATCCACTAATACCATTTTAGCAGTGACATGCACTTTTTGCCATTCAAATAGGGGACAGACACATTTTTTTTCTATAGGGACTCTTGGTCCGTCGCACCCAAACTTTAGGTCGTACTATTACGCATATTTTCGCTCATACATTATTAGGGGTGCCGTGTGTGAAAAAATATATATTATTATAAATAATAGGAGCCCAACAATGGGATGGGAGAGCGATCGGGGTCACTAGGAAACGGCGGTTTTGATACGGGATTTTTTTACCTGGGGGTCCCTTTTTTAATTCGAGTCCCGAACTTTATCAAGGTAGCCAGTCAGTCTGTGTTCATCTGCGAAGATGCTCACATGCTTCTTGCGAATTAAAAACTAGCCAGTGGTCTTTGGGACTCAATTGTTTAGATGTGGTATCTGTGTTTGACTTTCTGGGACTTTGTAGTGTCGTGAAGGATGGATCTTTCCTCGCGCAGTAAGTCAAGATTTTTCGACTCCGGAATCTACTTGCGACGTAAAGGTATTTCATAGGAAAATGTATTTTCTTCTTTGTTTATTTGTGTCGGTAAATTGCTGTTAATGGTACGCTAGGGTCATAAACGAAGCAGTAACCAATATTGGAGACAAATTGGAAAGTAATAAGACAGTGAAAATGATTTGGCCCCGAAGATATCTATGTATGAATCTGAGCGAATTGATGTCGTTCCATTAACATATAAATGAGTGAGTTAGTGGACGGGACGTTATAGTTTATTTATGTTTTGCTATAGATTGGACTGTGCTGTGTGTAGATGTAATGTTGTGTTCTTTGTTGGATTCAGAACAGTACTTATTTTACTAGTCTCAAATGGTTTTACACTTAGAACATAAGTGATAGGTTTAATAGTGATTTAAGTGAAGTAAGAGGATACATTTAAAATAGATCACGTAATATTTTCATGGTATAATATCAAAGTTTATTTAATTTATGTCCATCAAGAATTAAATAATATAATCATTTGAAGGTTCTTAGATTTGAAAATTAATTCAATCTTTAAATGTCGGAGTTTGAGTAAGAAAATTATTTTGATGTATTATCGTTTTTTTTAAGAAGTTATTTCATAAAATTGTCCGTATTAAACGAATTTTTCGGGATTAAAAAGCTCGCCTTTATACGTAATTGGTTTACCTTTTCATATGAATCACTATGCAAGTATGTGTGCAGTATAGAATAAAGAAGAATAAATGACCAAAATAATGTCAGAAAATTGCCTTACGGAGTCCATCTAGAATTAAATTTTGTAAGTGCGGTCAAATTCATTATGTTTTATATCTAGAAAGCGAGGAAAATCCTACAAACCTCAACCTTAAATCAACATGGCAATATTTTAAAAGTATATTTCAAATAAAGCTGCATGCCTCGGTCACATTGACCGCAAATTTCACACCACGGAGGTTGTATGTCAAAATAATGACCGCTACGGCGGATAGCTTCGATTTGTGGAGGTGAGTCTGCATTAGAGAAGGAAAATAAAAATTATACAGGAAAGAAAGTAAATAAAAAACATAATATTATAATACAATTGTAATTTTTCAATAAAATCGTAGCTTATTACATATTAGCTGCGCTCGCGGTATTTCCGGTGAATAAGTCAACCCACGGGAACACTGCATTTTTCCGCGATCAAAGTAGCTTTCTTGTTAATCCAGGATATAAGCTATCTGGATACTAAATTGTATCCAAATCCGTTGAGCCGTTTTTGCGTGAAAGAGTAACAACATCCAAACATCCTCACAAACTTTCACGTTTATAATATTAGTAGGAATAAATCAAAATGTTAATCTTAGCACTAAGTCAATGAATAAATATTTATTGATATATATTTCTCAAATATTGAGACTAAATTGTGCTAAATTATAATTACTTTATTGTTTCTAATTATTTTGAAGTCCGATCAAGCGTATTCATATTAAAGTAAATATAAGTAATGTTTCTTGGTAAAAAATATCAAACTGAACTTTAGAAAAGAGCAGCAACTTAGAAAAAAATAACGTGAATTCAAATATAAAATGATATTAAACTTTTTAGATTCAAGAAAAACGTTATTCTTTTAAATACACTGAATTGCATCCCTACAATTTTCAAAGCAGTATTAATATTCACAGTTCCAATGTGCAAGGGTGGCTGGCAATCGTCCATGCCGGACGTAAGCTTACGACACACTTTATTACTTTAGGAAAAACCATATATTTTTACTAAGTGCGAGCCGCGGTCGCTAACGCTAGCAGACAGCCCTGTTGAACACTCAAACAGATATGAAACATTGTCGGCGATACATTCAAATGAACAAACCAACCAGCCTCACAGCTCAGTTGATAGTGACTCTGCCTTCTGCGCTGTAGGTCGTGGGTTCGATTCCCACTAAGTATCATAGCTTTACCTATGGGAATCAGACAACTGATAGAATACATAATTATATGTTTTTTTTAAATACATTCTTGTAGTACATATTAACACTTAGACACAGAACAAACATTTATATTCGTCACACAAATGTTTGTCCTGGGTGGGAATCGTACCCACGACCTACAGCGCAGAGGGTAGGGTTACTAACCAACTGAGCTGCGAGGCCAGTCATGTAATGTAATATCTGGTAACCTATGTAATATGTGGTTCCTGTTATTGCTGAAATAAATGTTTTTCCTTTTTCTATTTTCTGCTTATTAAAACTAGTCTTTGTCTGCTCTTGCTGATACCTGTCATAGGATGTATCATTGAGGACTGGCTCCGTTTATCTTTAATTGTTTATCGTTCTTACTATCGTACTTACTCGTCATCATAAAACTGTAGTAACTGTCATATAGTCTGCGTCTTTATTGGCTCTAGGTATAAATAAAAGGCAGTGCCCGTAATAAATACAGTTCCTGGCGATAATTACCGGCGGGCAGTTAGCGACAGCGCACGAATTAAGATTTTTGCCATAAATGCTGCGACGAGATGAAACTGCCTCCAGGATTAGGGGTTAAGTGTCCGCTTTAACGGGTGGTCTAGTGGTGGGTCGATCATGTAGTATCGATATCGATGAAATTGTATTTTACCATATTTTGATTCGATGACTGACTTTTATCGATGATTGGATCGAAAGAAGAAATAAAGAACAATATTTTTATTAACCTTGCGAACTACTACACAGTAAATTGGACTATAATTATTGATGCTAAGTGATTTATATTTTCTGCGTAGCAGAGCACAAGGAAAACTTGGATTTCGCTCAGCATTTTGCTGGATAAACGCTGATGTGTGCACCTAGCGCTGCTTTTCAGCGAAATCCATAATCATAGTGTCACGTCATGACTCTGTAGTTCATTTAAAAAAGATAGGTACTTAACTCTTCCAATTTTCCATGACCTTTTGAAATACAAAAGTTTATGTTATTTTAACACCCAGAAATAGAACAAACTTATTTGTTTTCCACGACAAATATTTCTCCTGGGTGGGAATTGAACTCACGACCTACGCGCAGATGACAGAGTTGCTACCAACTAAGCTGTGAGGCCAGTCCGCGAAGGTTGGAACCTTCGGCATACCATATTAATTAAGCTAAAAAACATCGTAGGGCAAAACTATCGACACCCTAGCTATGGGTAGCCCCTCCCTAACAGAGTGTAGTGTAGTGGCAGGCAGTCCGGTGTGGCATTTTTATTGACTCTTGTGCCGTGACAAATATCTTAAGGAAACGTCACTATTGAGGGTACCAGCTGTATAAATCTATGTATCATAACATGTGGTTACCATGCTTTGTGAGTGTACTTTTTTATTTTACTCGTTTATTTTATATCATTAATTTTTTTTAAGTAATTCATTAATCTTTCATAGGCAGATATTTAAATTTATACTAAATTGGGTAGCCAATGGGTAAAATTCTTTCAATATTAACAATAATTTGAAAGACCGTTTTTGCTTACGGTTGAATTAAATTGTCAATATCTTCATGCCAAAACATAGATTGGCCGAAGTTGGCGAAAGCTTTTTAACTGTAGTCTTAAATTATTTATTATTTGCTGATGAATTTGCAATTTGACATTTATTATATACTTTTTGTTCGGTTTTGGTTTTTTTTTTAATACATCTATATTGTGTAATGACTTTTGCAAGTGTACTTTATCTTATTGGAATAAATAAATTTGAATTGAATTGACCCTATGAAAATCCCCTCCACCCAGGGAGAACAGGGGGGAGGGGTATGCTGGACTCTCTAGTAAACTCTCTCTCTCTCTCTCTCTAGTAGTAGACTCTCTAGTGGTGATGAACGTTCTACCAACTAAAAACCCATCAGCATTCCTTCTTGTTACCGCAGTGCCAACGCATCGTCGAACCACGGTACTAACACTAGATAGAGCCACAGAGTCTCTTTCGAAGTCGACCGCGACATATAATAATAATATAATATTGGTGGACTTTCACACAGCGCCATCTAGCAAAGTAAGCTAAGCATAGCTTGTATCATGGTAACCAGACAACTGATATAATAATTTTATTAAATACATGCATATAATACATATCTACACCCAGACACCGAACAAACATCATTGTTCGTCATAAATATTTGTCCTGGATGGGAATCGAACCCACGACCTACAAGCTCAGAAAGCAGAGTTACTAACCATATAAGCTGCGAGGCCAGGCATAGTATGATAAATCACAAAATAACTAAAAAATAACGCAATCAACATTTCATATAATATATACAGATTTTCATTTCAGGTAATATTACAAGTATTGTTGACACAAGTTTTACATTTCTTCCCATCAAACGACAACATTGAAAATTCGCTCTTATCTCGCGCAAATTAAGCTTACTTTCCCATAACTGAGTGGTAATGTTAATTCCACAGTTGAACCGATATCGACACCGCCGAAAAATTGACAGTATAAATTTTCATTCTCAGTTTTTATATCAAGTTTTTCTATTAAGGGCTGTCCATTCCCCAGACAGAATATCGAGTTACACACCTAAAGCGATAGAAAAAGATGGAAAAATTCAAATCCCTCTAACGAAGGCCTATACACAAGAGGCCTGTGTTTTTGTTCGCTTATTGCGAATATTCGCCCAGTGTTGGGTATCGGTAACATGATTACTGACCTAGCCTTAATTTGATCACTCATCTTTGTGGTCGATGTTTTTTTTTCTTCCCGAGGGAAATTATGTTTACCTGTTTTTGCGTAACGGTGACTGGAGTTTGTGGAAACTGATGTTGATAGATAGGATAAAAATGTTAAGAAATTCATTAAATAATCAAAAGTCTTTGAAATAAGCTAAGACTCTAGTAAAGGTACTCTATAGATATATAAAATTAATGTTTTTTCAATAAAATGTATTTTTTTTATATCAAATAGTTACGGAAACAACAGATGGCTCCTGGTGTTAAGTTGTAACCTCTCCCCATAACAAGCAATACGACTTGGGTCGTCTCCTACGTAGGTAAGACAAGACCCAAGTAGCATCGTATGCGCCCGTAACTCTGAGACGTGGAGGTGGAACATCTCATGTGCCTGTAATTTCACGTAATATGTAATTTGAATGTCATAATGTAAGTACGTTCATTCCACAAATTTATTCCTTTAACCACTTTCGCTTTATAAGCAAAATTTTTAACTTTACTAACGAACAACCAATAATCTAACTAGTCCTAGTAAAATATAAATGTAATTTCATTGGTCTTGAAAAATAAATTTCGGCATAGACAGGGCTCGCTAAGACCCTCAGAGTTAAAAAAAAGATGAAGATAATCAGCCGTTTTTGTCGCGAGGAATTACGTCGGATAATTTGATTAGCTATCGGTGGGCGAGGACTTACCATCAAGAGGTAATCCTATTTTATAGGTATGCCTCCTAATCTGAGGGATTTGTAGTGTTTTGGATGTATACACTAGAACTTTTTCGGAATTTGTCATTTTTATAGTTCGTGGCAATTATTTAAAAGGATTACTACAATAGATTGTCGCACAGTTCGGTTTCACCTTTCGCAATGTTGGTTTTGGTGTTATTTCCTACCCAGGAGGTTTTTTTTTATATATTTTTATTAAGTATAATTTATGGTAATTCTTGACTGACATAAGGTTTAGTTATTGCAAAAATTAAGTATGTACAAAAATATTGTATCAGTTATCTGGTTGAAGTACAATAATTGTTTAGTTTTGGGCTGTAATGGTGTTGATGGAAATTCATAATGGCCAGTATTTATTTGTCTAAAGAATTTCGATATTGATCGAATATTGTCAAGTGGGCATGCTTGAACACTTGAACTCGGTTATCCTGGTTGGTAAGAGACCTTACTTGAAGGTGATGAAATATACCAGGGTCTAATCAAGAATGGTTCATGGAGCACTCAACATAATATTTATTTTTTTATTTTATTTTTTTGTCCTCTTTCACGGGATCAAAATGGCGGCCATTCACACAAACAACACAAATATTCAAGACCTTTCTCTCCTCAGGATTGTAGGTTAGGGTTCGAACAGGCGCAGTCTGATATAAAATATATAATTTTAATTTAATCTATGAATACTATTTGCAATTTGCTTGAAATGTGCCTAAACCTGTGATGTTCTGTGTCTGGGTGTTAATATGTATTATATGTTTATACTTACAAAAAAGACATAAGTATTACATCTGTTGTCTAATTACCATGACACAAGCTATGCTTAGCTTATTTGGGGCTAGATGTCGCTGTGAGAAATGTCTACGACAATTATTTATTTATATTCAGCAAAGTTCCGAATAAATTCGTGGAGTACGTAACTCCTAACTCCATACATATTTTATAAGTAATTTTGTTATAAACACATACCATGTACTCATTGCTTTCAACATTTACAATCAGAAATTATCATAACATAAAAATTACCGTATTATTAACCGTACAACATGGCGGAACTTACCAAAACCTCTCACATTATTACCAATAGCCTCCTTTTATCCAACTCATAGCTCTTTCTCTCAACACATAATGTTCCTACATAATATAAAATACCGTGGCATTTGAAAGTAATTATAGGTGAAAACGCAAGGGTAGCGCAGCGGCCATGTCGAGAGATGTATGACGTCATTAGCAAGGTGTTTGCACAGCCCACCGCCTTGAATGCTGGGCGTGGTGTTCTTTGACCAGCTAAATGATGAACTACTAGGTTCCATTTCGTGACGTCATTATGGCTGAATTTTAAGTCATTTTGGGTAAGTTGCAAATTAATGAAAAACACCGGTTTTTGTCCTTAGCTTAAGTATTCATTGAATATTGTTTTAATTGGATATATTTTAAATCCGATTATTTGCTTTGGATCTTAATTGGTCAGGGCGAACATTGATGCTCTTAAGTTATATATTAACGTTGAATGAGCAAAATAAATGTCTAATAATATAATACGTTTCAAAATACAAATTTCTACTAAATCATAAATGCGTTAGTGCTATTTTTCCGATAATTATCAATACTTCTAGTACACTACACTACCCTTAACAATTTTTGCGTATTACTGAACTCTTCCACTTTTTGTCAATAACATTGAATTCAACTCGTGGATATTTTTTAATGGGACCAAATCGCTATTGCTGCGGACATTTGCTTTCAAAGGCTTTGAGCTATATGTCCGTTTCCGACAGCTTTTAAATCTTCTAAAAAGCTGTCAAAGAAGCAACTGTCAAAATGTTGTGTACGTCATTTGATGCACAGACAAAAAATAAGCAACCAAAGAGCTATTCCATACGAAAGATATGAAAAGTTTTTTAATATAATAATAATAATAATATAACGTTGTAGGAGTCATTAGACTGTATATTTTTTTAAATGATGTGATGGTCTTTTTTAAATATTGATGTATTATAAATAATATAAACTACATACATATATGTATTGACCGACTAAGAGTGGTTTGCGTCGAAACGATATTGTAAATCATTTGAACCTCCCATCGAATAAAAATTACAATAAATTCTACTGAATACACCCCCGCACATTCGATGGCTATTCTTATTATTTTTATTCCATCCATTGTTGTGGAAAACGTTTGATTCTACCACATTTGGGGTGACTTTGATCCCCTGCCAATTAATATTGGACACGGTGGTCAAAATCGTGTCAGGGCAGACATATTTTTTGTTCCCAAATTTATCACGTTATTGATGTCAGTTATCAATCTTCTTATTTGAAAATATAATCTATAATTTTCGAATAACGTGAAACCACGCAACGTGCAAAAGGAGCAACCCAAAGTAGCAGTAGAACTTGTGATAAGTTCGCCCGGAGAAATACTGCTAACACACCTGTGATGCACTCGTGTTGATGTGTTCCGGTGGGTGCCGGCGAAATTGCAGGCGCATGAGACGTAACATCCCCGTCTCGAGGTGATGGACGCAACACAGTGCGACTTAAGTCATCTCGTACTATGGCGAGGACTTGAGTGGTATTGCTGTAGTCCATGGGTGGCGGGTACCACTTAACATCAGGTGGGTCGTCAGCTCGTCCCGTCACTTCAAAGACATAAAAAAGGTTATTAGAATTATTCCGAACAAATTAACGAAACGTTACGAAGCTCTACCCCAAAATTGTAATTATTAATTTACACCAGGGCCAAGTTGGAAGTTTGCGTTCGCACACAACTTCTGGTTTTCGGTACGGTGACCTTTTCTATGACGAAAAAACAAAACTCAGATATAACTGGCATGTTACCGTGTGTAGTAACGAGCTAATTTAAACTTTTCGGTCCTCAGTCCTTTTCGAGGGTGGCGCCCCCTACCTCACCTGAGGCGTCCAATCTTTGTAGCTGTGCTTTCAACGCGACAATAAATCACACGTGTTCCTATTGATTTACTCCTTGTTTAAACTGTTGTTTTTTCGATCGATATATCTTTCATGTTTTGTTTTTCAAGTATTATTTATTATATTCAAAGTCAAAAAGTTTATTTCCATAGAATTCATAAAGAAATGGCTTGAAACGTCAATAATTATCAAAACATAAGGTCACTTATCGCTAAGTTTGACGCCTGTTCAAATCCTATCAGATCCTCTATGCGGGAACAGGCAAGAAACTCTTAAAGGAGGGTATTCTTTTATTCCTTGTAACAGTCTGAGTATCACAACCTAATTGGTGCTGTAATCTTGTTTAGAAGGCTTAGTTTCTAAGCACTTTAATGGTAAATGACGCCACAAAACCACTGCCTTAAAGCCAAAACACACCATATGCTTACAAGTAGAAGTGTATACTCCACTGCGTTATAACATAATGTTTTATAACATTTTAATATACAATATTTATAACTTTTTATCTGATTATGTTACGGAATAAGCACATGGCACTCCTGGTGTTAAGTGGTAGCCTCTGCCCATAACAAGCAATACGACTTTTATCCTCCCCTACTCAGGTACGACAACACGCAAGTCGCCTCGTATGCGCCCGTAACTCTGAGAAGTGAAAGTAGAATGTCTCATGGGTCTGTAATTTCACCGACCACCACACCCGGAACTACTTAATGAAACACGGGGAACTCTAATAGTAAGCTCTTCGTCAAAATGACTAGAATTATGACCTAAAACCCGACATAAATTACCCATTGTCACTTTACACAATTGTGGAAAATCCCAATTGTGGGTGTTTTGTCTACGCGCATGTGTAAAGTGACCACTGTCCAGTCAGGCGGCGGGGGTGTGGCTACTATACTTTATTTGACCCACTGTGTGATCTACGTGAATGGATCGGGTTCGATTATGTTTGGGTAAACGTCATTGATTGGCCGTGACGTGGGGTTAAGGGTACCGAGAATACGGTAAGGCTGTGTTTGTATTGCACCTGGAGGATTGTATTTTACTGTAATTCTATTTATTAACTAGGTGTGCCCAGCATGCGTTGCAATGCCACGTTAAGGTAAAAGTGTGAGTAAAACCGAAAAAAAAAACAGTAGTAATCGACCATCGGAGGTTGAAAATTATTAAAGTATTAATATCGCAATTAAAAATTAGGGGCTGGTGGTAGCATGGTGGCAATTTTTGGTTGTATGTAGGTATATTTTTATGATCAATCATAAAAAAAAATTGGCTCAAAATTTTTTATTTCTGGTGGACCACGTTATCACTTAGGGGTATGAAAAATAGTTAGCGTTCCCAGACATCACAAATATACATAAAAAATTTCAAAAAAAATATCTATCAAGCCATTTCGGAGGAGTTTGGTTACTAACACTGTGACACAAGAATTTTATATATTAGATTTACGTTGCAATCAACATGTCGTATTGTAAAAATAATAGTACTATGAAATTTTGGAACTCGCAAATCGAAATCTGGAGCCAAATAAATATATCAATTGTAGTAACGCATTCCGTTAAACGTTAATTATTTTCGTCAGACAAACAGTACAAAAAACAAATCCATTTGCCACGAGCCGCCACCGTCGACTGAACAAATGTAAATAAAATTAATATCTACACCGTACATTTACATAATATACCCTAAAACAAACTAGGTACGGCATTGTAAACGGAGCGACCGAATCGCGTAGTTTTTACATTAATTTACTACTCAGGTTACATTCAACCCCCTGTGTACACTGTAGAACGGCCTACTTTTTACAAATAAATTTAAGAAATAATAATATCAAGCGGAATGTAAGGGCGTGCATAGTACTTATGTGAAATTAGCTCGCGAACCTCTTTGATGTGCCGAGCAATTGTGAGACTTGAATGTAGAAGTGGCTTTATAATCCCGAGGCGACGATCCGTGTCGGCTTGTTTATTAGCCTTATTATTAAGCCGTTATTAGTTTCAGTGCTTGCTTGTCATGTCAATAAATATTATTCTAATTGTTATATTTTGTCTCATTTCAATTATATTTCGGCAGTACCAAAAAGCAAATTCTATTATATTAGAGTCACTGGTTCTCTCGAACCAGTGTGGTGAAAGGATTTTGAGTGCGCCTCAAAGAGGCTCCTTTCGTGAACTTGCAGTTAAATACATAATATATATATATATATATATATAATGTTAATCTTTCGTTCTTGATGCATTCTGCTAAAGTCGAGTCAAATATTTAGGTAAACTGGTGGTCCTATTTATTTGTTTTGATGGACTAATTTATGTTTTCTAGCTGTGAAACTTAATTCTTAGTTAATTTAATTAGCCTGAGGTAATCATATATGAAGTCATAGTCAAAACCTTTTTCCCATAGAATTCATAATGAAATGCCTTGGAAACGTCAACAATATTCACAATATAAAGTAATGCGTACTTATCGCAAAGTTTTCCGCTTGTGCAAACCCATGGGGAAGAACAAACAAGAAACCGCTAAAAGAAGGATTCCTTGTTTTTTGTGAGCACGATCCTTGTGACAGTTTGACAAACTACGTCACATTTAGGGACCAAAATATCATTAAAGAACTTCTATGAAATCGTGCATTTGGAGAAGACTTAACACGAAAATACTAATTAAATCTCATTCATTCAACAGTTTTAAGAGTAATTTTAAAATAAAAAATTTAAATTTAAAAACTAATTAAGTAATTTGCACGGCGAAAGCCACAAGCAACAGTTGTCGGACAGCCCGGAGCATCATCGCAAGGCTGAAAACATTAACAATGAAAATTAAAAAAACAAAACTAAATCGTCAAAAGTATCATTCAATATTCTCCCGAGAAAAATACAAATCAACACATCTGTTTAAAAACAGACAAAAAAGACCGATTAACTTTCTTGTATTCACAAAAGCACAAAATTAACCCTTTCAAAATCGGACCGCAAACATAAGACGGTCAATTAGGCCGGGCATAAGTGGACACCGCATCTGACACCGTGACTGCGATAACGTATAATTAACAGCAACTTTACACTTAAGGGTTGAAGTGTCATTGTCCATATGGTGTCGTGTCCAAATGTTGTGAAACACTGTAATTGGCATTGAGAGTCTTACCATAAAAGATTGAGAAACGGTGTCATGACAGCTGCCCAAATATTAAATGGTTAAACGGTTGCGAATGAGTCCGATTGCGATATTAGTTTATCGTTAGCAAATTTATCTCCGCCTACAATAAACATCTAAAAAAAGCTACGTTAATCCCATCTGATAGTCAGAAGGCCTGTTTTATGTTAATTATTTAGGTAATTGTTATTGGAATCTTTCATAGGCAAAACTTATTATTGTATATAACTACTCTCAAATAAAGTTGTGAAATTCTAGAATTATTTTAACCTTGCAACGCTATGCTTGCATATAACCTCAAATTTTTGTGCAATATGCTAAACTTTTATGCTTTACTTTTGACCTCTTTACATGGGCAGCTAGAAAGTAACGGATTTAAAAGTAGGTAGGAAATATCAGGACTTTCTCTAATTAATTACGTCATTGTGGTTGAAAACAAAATAAACCAAACGAGTTTTGGTACTTTTGTTAAATTTGAAGTTTGGATACAGCTTCAAACCATAATTTTAAGCAAAAAGGTTTAATTTCATTCTCATATTACAATTTCATACAGCTCTCGCGATTATGAAAAGTAAAGAACATTTTTTGCTGTCAGTGCTACTACACATTCTACACATACATTGTAACAAATAAAAACAAATTTATTATGAGAAATTGGCTTATAATAATAATAGTAAATTTTTTTTTTTCGTTGATTCGGATACCATCTATGTTATACTCCTCCCTGTGTCCCCCAGCGGATGCGGACAGCGCGGCTGAGGGCGGCGGGTCCCCCACGCCCGGGGTGCCCGCGGACACACTGACCTGCGGCGCTTGCAGACGAGCGTTCGCGCTGGCGGACATCGTGCGGTTCATCCAGCACAAGGTCTCCTCGTGCGATAAGGACCTCACATCCTATCATTGCTATAGCACCGGTGAGTAGATGTACCGATCAAAAGTTTAGCTGGAAAAAGTACTACACAATAGCTGACCCGGTAAACGTTGTTTTGACATAAAATCATCTTGTATTTGTAATTGTATTATATTTGTAATGTGTTCAGTAGATGTAATTGGTTAATCCGTGTTTATTGAATTAAAATAAATAAATAAATAAAACGTAATCGACCATCGAGGGTTGAAATTTATTACAGTACTAATATCGCAATAAAAAATTGTGGTTAAAAGGTTCAAAATGTATGACATTGATTCGTTTTCTTAACAAAAATTAAAAACCATTAGTATGTTCTGCTCTTTTGTCAAACCTCAGAATTGAACACACTCGTATGCAATGAGATAGTACGAAATAATCAGTCTTGAAAATATAAATTCCCAAGAATCTTTCGTCTGCAGGTCCAAATTCCGATCCGGAAGATGGTTCGAGAGCTGGCCAGGTGTCAACGGGGAGTGCGAGAAGGCCTTTACTCCTCACGGCGAGAAGGCCGCCGACCAGCAGGATACACACACCTCCTCTCGTCAGCCCCTCGATAGCACATCCTGATCTGCTGGAAGATGGCGGAGCTTCAAGCACGCCTAAGAGGCTGTTGGATGGTATGTGGTCTATTTTAATGTCAAAGTCAAAAACTTTGTATCCATGGAATTCATAAAGGCTTGAAAACGTCAATGGTATGGTGTGTAGGTAAGTTTAACATCAACAATAGGACTTGTGTCAAGTTCGTCCGGGGAAGTACTGCCATAGTACTAATTTCTGCCGCCAAGCAGCGATGTATTAGCGTTACATACTGTTTTCCGGTCTGAAAGATTAAAAAATCATTGCTCCCAAATCTAACGTAATTCTGTCACATGCTAATTAATTATATTTGGATATTACGACTTTTTCACCATTAAAATATAACTATTACCCATTAATATCCCCATCATATTTCTTAGAAAAACCCATGGCCTCTATTTTTCTTTAGTCTTGGCAAATCTGTGGTGATCAAATACAATTAAATTAATTTTAACTAACTATATCATCAGTTAATTAACCATAACACAATATTCAGTTGATTGGCCTTAGCTCAGTTGGTAGTAACCCTGCCTTCCGCGCTGTAATTCGTGGATTCGATTCCCACCCAGGACAAACATTTGTGTGACGAACGTAGATGTTTGTTCTGTGTCTGGGTGTTAAGATGTATGTATTTACAAAAAAAGTATGTCAGTATTATATCAGTTGTCTGGTTCCCATGATACAAGCTATGCTTAGCTTACTTAGGGCTAGATGGCGCTGTGTGAAATGTTCCCAATATTTGTATTTATATATATTCCAACAGAAACCGACAGAGAGATCGTTACCCCAAAACGGAGAGCGTCGACTTCCCCAATGCCGTCAAGCTCCCCTGATGAAGACATCAAGCCTAAGATCAAGCAAGAGCACATGGACACCTCGGGCTCACCTGAAGACGTGAAGAAATCCAGGACTGAAGTAGCTGATGCTGAGTCGAATACTATGCATAGCGGTATGTTGATGACATCACTTATCTCTGAGCGAAGTTTTTTTATGTGATTCAGTTACAGAACGAGCCGACGGCCCACCTAGTGTTAAGTGGTTACCCCGGCCCCTCCCCTACTGGGTACGACAAGACCCAAGTTGTATCGTATGCGCCCGTAACTCTGAGACGTGTAGGTGGAATGTCTCACGTGCCTGTAATTTGACCAGCAACTACACATTTCAAACTGGAACACACTGCTTGGCGGCAGAAATGGGCATGGTGGCAGTAATTCCCTGGACGAACTTGCGAGAGTTCTCATAAAAACATGATTTCGTAGGGTGATAGAACTGGTTGAGCTGGAGTCACAGTGATATCGTGTGATCGATTTGAGGGAGAAAATTAGCGTGATCTGTCATTTCCAGTACTGTAAATTGTAGTACTAAGTTCTCCAAGTTACCTCACGTTTTGAAAGTATTTCTTTTTGTAGACATTAGGAACTACCTGTAAATTTTAGTACTAAGTTCTGAAAGTTACCTCACGTTTTGAAAGTATTTCTTTTTGTAGACATTAGGAATTAAAGTAGGTACTATCTTTTAGTAAGTACTATCTAGTCACGTGTGGCAAGCTTGTTTTAAATAAGTAAGCCGTACTTATAATTTAACTATATTATCTTCCAAAATACTTCTTAACCAGTCCTTATCTATTCAACTATCTTCAAAATTGCTAGAAATTATCAACTCCTTCACGAATCATAATTTACGCTACAGTTTTTATAGAGATATACATTTTTAGGACGTTTTTATATATGACTAACCTACCGGGTTACGTTTGAGTAAAGTTTCTTGGAATATTCCGTAGTCGTCACCAAAACACGTGCTGTGGATATTTCGTAAGCTTCGTCACGGTCCGGTATTTAATTATTATATTAATGATTGTGTGATGTCTGAGGTGACATTTTTATCTCTGCCTTTGTCGCTGCAAGATGTTGCACAATAGTGAAAGAAAATGCTGCGTCAGTACGTGTCCATAGATTTTGGGTAAACGTAATCCTGACAGTTTGTTGGTTAGTTTGCTATATAGGGTGCTACTTAAATATTTATAATAAAAGATAATAAGTTTATGAGATACCTAAGTTATATTTTGCTATGGGAAGAGGTTAGGTACTCTTAACATGAGTTGGGCCATCTGCTCGTTCCCTAACTTAATAACATCAAATTGCTGAATTACTGAGCTATTTAAAAGAAAATTCATACTAATCATTAATTGATTACGAATAGCAGTATAGGTTGATATTTGTATCATTTATGACTCCTGCCTACGCGCAGCGCTGCATTATATACTAAACCGCACTTTACTTCTACAATGGCTTATGTCTGACATATTACTTGCTGTGATTCTTTGTGAGTTTATTAATTTTTTATGTATAATTTCCTATGACAACCTTACGTATGGGCGCTTTGGATAACATCTGTAAGCTCATTATGTAATTTAACAAATAAATAAATAAATCGCGTGACGTCAGTCGATATATACGACACCACATAAATAAATAAAAACGTTGCGCTATAGCTCAACAATATTATAACGGGTATATCGCTAAAACTAAAAAACCTGAATCGTTTTTATTGACATTTTAATAAACAAATTAACATTTAATAGCCTTTATAATGAAAGAAAATGTCCTTGACGCCTAAGAAACAGTTGTTTTTCTACTGATTTTATCCACGTAGTTTTAAAAAGACCACGAAACTCCAAACATTTCTAAACAATTGATGTTTAATTTACAAAAGTTACCCCTTGTGGTTGTTAGCTCCATCTAGGTAGAGAGCATATATTGCCAGTAACCTTGAATTCTATGCCATTTATGAATCGTGCTTGAATTAAATTGGTTAATATCTCAGAATTAGTAGTATAATTAGTCTCAAGAATACACTATTGAATAAAATAAATAAATTATTAATTTTAAATAAATACATTATTAATTTTAAATAAATAAACTATTAATTTTAAATAAATAAATTATTAATTTTAAATAAATAAATTATTAATTTTATTAGATTATATAATTAAATCTCATAATAATTAATTAATCTAAAAATGTTTTGTGTGTGTGATATTTTGTAATATGGACTTGTTACAAAATAAAATTTATTATAATTATTATAAATAAAGATCGCGTTATATTTAAATAAGGATAAAGCCCGCGACAATATTTCAAAAACATCTAACAATTAGGAGCTTCGCCTTTAAAGATCCCGGACATCTGTATAATCTTAACCACCCCCGTTCGAGAAATAATCTATCGCAACCCTTTTGTGCCGGCAGATGGCTGTCATTCGACACTTTTGTATTAACGTTGCACAACAATGGTCGTCTTACCCGAAAATTGTGCACCGTTCATTTTCTACCCGCATTCTGTCTCTACCCGCTTTGTTCGTAAATCGTTGTAAATTGTCGTCGGACATTTTTTAATTTCTTTGCGTCTTATATCATGGTTTATGTACTACAGACTTAGTCATACTTAGCTGTAAGTATGCGTGATCTATATTTTAGATTTTGTCTTTATTGACTTTCCAAGCCTTTATAATATGGAAATAAAGTGATTGAATTTTACTATTATGAAATGTATTCACCTACAAAGTAACATAGGAGTGTGATTTTTATTTGAATTCATGGTTAACGAATATATAGTGTAGATATATAATAATAATAATATTGGTGGACATTTCACAAAGCGCCATATAGCCCCAAAGCAAGCTAAGCTTAACTTGAATCATGGGAACCAGATAACTGATAAAATACAGAATATGGTACAAAATTCAACACATGCATCAAGATTACTTTAATAAATGAATGATAAAGAACAGTTAATAACTAATGATAATGAAATTTTCATCTTGTGCCTGACAAAACTCGTCTCAAAACCATTGCGGGTAGGTTACATAATAACGCCAAAAATATTTGGAATAAATATAATAGCCGTCATACCCGTTACGCAATCATCGCTCTGTCAGTACCAGGTTTTCCCAACACCAGTTGTTCGAGCTTATTGAGTTATCCTAAACGTTAATATTAACCCTTCCAGTGAGCTGTCAAACCGATTCAATACCCCGATGCAATAACCATAAATTGATATTTTATAAACAAAAGATTTCTATCTATAAATCTGCTTAAACGCATTCGTCTATTATGTTTTTTTTTTCAGACGTCAAAACAGTAAATTTAATGGTGACAGTAAGTCGCGAACTCGTGCCTAGAAAAAAATATCAATTTAATTGTATTCCGTACATATTAATTAACCCCATCTTTTTACTCTTTAACGGACAGATAAAGGGGATGTTTTGGACGAAAAAATTATTTGCATGAGCACACGATTGACGTGCGCGCATTGTTATCATCTGCTTTTGTGATGACCCTTGTGTTAAGCGATAGCGCATCACGAAAAGGCCAAGGTGCCTGTGAGTTCATTGTATTGTCGACTTTACCGCAAAGATTATAAAGTCCAATTGACTAAAACGCATGAACACCGTAAATGTCATTTCGTTATCACCGATTGTGATATTATAATTGTCAAAGATGCTACCGAGGCCCATTGTACGGAGAGGTCTTTTATAATTTTTTTCAAAGATAAAAAATGTTGGCGTGTTCCTGACACGTGGTACATGCATCGCCGTGACCTATGGACTCCTTTGAATGACACAATGGTGGTATATTTATAGTTTTTGTACGGGATGGTGGCTAAGTAGCGGGTTTGAAATAAGTGGGCTTTAATTTTAGCCGTGACGTCTGCGTCGAGGGGAAGATTGTCCCGTGCCTATCGTGTGTCTTCTGAATATTTATAGAACTGATACAGCGTTAAACTCATTTTAATTACTTGGAATTTCCTACTATTTTCATCACAAAGAGCTGAAATAATCTTTGTCCACAGTCATTACCATATTCGTGAAGCGATGGTCGTCATGTTTGTTTAAAACCAAATATTGGTCCAAGTGTGTATCGCGTCCAGTGTTTGGTCTTTTTTATTTGGATTACAATTTAATGAAGGATTGTCTGGCTGGATACGTGTTTTCATATTCAAATTTTGTTTATCGTTAATTTAAATAATTTGTCATGAATATCGGAATTTGACCCTCGTTCGGGAATGACCGTTTTATAATACCGTATTGAGATAAAGTTGGGGACAGTATATCGATTACATCATTCAAAATTATCCTTTTAGCCTTCACTGCACGGTCCAGTGCTCTTCAAAACGATAGATCAGATGGTCTAACAAGGCGAACTCATGCGAAATAACCACCGACACAAAACTCAAAAATGATTTTCTATTTGCGGTCTAATTACGCATTCGCAGGGCATTTTCTTGATAAATGATCACCCCCGCGAGTGATTCCTCGATTAGGCCCGAGATATTTCCATATCAAGACATGTTTTCTTAAGGGTCTGCCCACAAAAGGGCCATCTCCTCGCCCAATCTTTAATCCTATCTCGGGACCTTTGCGGGCGAATTACAATTTCTTTAGAAATATCGTCCTTATTATGTACGTGCGGGTTTCTATTCGTCGTGACGTTCGTAGGAGATAACGTAAGTTAAGTCCGAGAGGAGATTGTTGTGAAAAAACTACCGCTAACTTCGACGAGATCCCATCTGCGTGGAGAGCCACACTCGAATTTCATCTTTATCCCTTTAGCAATATATTCTGATTTCATTTACATGTCGGAGGATTAGAAGAACCTTATTTTGTATATGAGGTGATAAGTCTTTATGAGGGGTCAACCTTTTCTATAGTGAACCTCACCCTTTTAGTGAAAAGAGTCCGTTGATAGCTGATTTAGGAACTGTGATAATGCTGTGTGTAGATATATCATAGGTTTATTTTGATGTATTGCTTGAGGAGAAGGGTTCTGTGGATAATAGCCGAGAAGATTGTCCATGACTTTATGGAGCCCAGTTTCGGTTGAAATGTTTTATTGGTTCATGCTTTAATGTAAAGATTTTAGACGATTTTACACAAGTAACATTTCTTTTATGCATGAAGTTTTTAACTTATACCCTTAATCTGCAAGTCAATTTAAGTAAATAAAAATCGTACTGTAATACGTGTAATTAAAATGTTGATTCTCAAAGAAAGACTTTACGGTAATTATTGCTACATATCACTCATGAAATCGTATTTTAGAAGTACTTCTCACAAGGGTAAATTCGCAGCTAGTATTTCTCTATCGATCTGTTGCGTAGGTCAGGAATGTGATGTGACCGGTTGCATTGAATAGACGTCATAGTTGCTTTGAGGGTTGGCAGCTGACCAAACGGGAATTCGTTCATCACATTTGTTTGATTATCTTTCGCATATTTTCATGCGTTTGCAGTAAGATTTTATTACTATTATATTAAGTTTGCCTTAAATTCTTACTCCATCTTCACGTACTAGCTTAAAAAGCAATAGCAATAGCAAGTGAAATAAATTAATGAAAACATATTTACAATATACATATAAACCACTTATACTAGCATCTGCTGTGTCACAGGTGACCAGGAATAAAACAAAAACTCAGTCTAAGCCTTTTTCGTGAACTTGTTGCTCACTAGAAAACTTTTTAGAAAAATATTTTTCACACTACCCTTGTTTACTTCAACGAACTGAACCTTTCAAACTCCTTACCCTCATATCAAAACCTCTCAAACAACCGACAAACCACAGCAACCGAATTCAAATCAGTACAAGACAGTTAAGCGCATCGGACGCCAAAAATCAATTTTAAAGCGTCCACGGCCACCCCATCTCGTTTTATTGTTTTTCCTACATTTTTTGTAATATGTGATAATGGCTGACACATGTGTCGCTGGGTTATGAGTTTAAAATAGCCCCACACATTTGTGGACCAATTTTGAACGGCATTTTGTTGTCTTGTTTGCGTCCCTCTTTATGAAACATGTATGCTTGTTTGTTACATATTCATAAGTCACGTCATAAAGGTATACTTTTTAGAAAACAATTTAACAACATTTTTAATTTTTTATTGCTTTCTATTCTATTCGAGTCACTGGTTCTGTCGAATCAGTGTCGTGAAATGATTTTAAGTGCGCCTCAAAGAGGCTCCTTTCGTGCACTTGACACATGTCTTCGATATTTTAGTTCTAGGACATGTCGGTTTCCTCACGATGTTTTCCTTCACCGTTTTGAGAACGTGGTATTGCGCACATAAACCTTTCAATCGAAAAACTCATAGGTGCACGTCGGGATTTGAACCGGTGACCTCCAGATTGAATCTTGGGGCAGTACCACTAGACCACCATGCTCTCCAACTACCGCGTTCTATGAAACTAAGTAATCACCGGAAAAATGTGACAACGTAAGTAAGCCGCGCCCATAAATCACTCGCCACTAAAACGTTGATTTTCGTTAAGTATCGCGTTACCTCACAAATTGTTTCGATCACCCTCAAATCAGTTACGCCCACATTACTAGGGGTTGAAAATAAGTACGCGTTGCTCCTGAAATTATAATATTTTGGTGGTATTAAGTAGAAAAAATTATATATAAACTTTAACTAAATAGTGCTCTAGCTCTACAAATCAGTGTTTGTATTTGGCGCTATCTTTAATCTCTAAGACCCAAGTCGCATAGTATGCGTCCGTTACTTTGAGACGTGTAGGTGGAATGTCTCCTGTGTCTGTAATTTCACAGGCAACCACATCTTTCAAACCGGAACACAGTAACGCGAATGCGTTACTGCTTGGCTGCAGAAATGGGCATGGTGGCATTACTTCCCCGAACGAACTAGGCGTGAGTTCGACTAGGTACGAACATAAACAATGAAATCCAGCCGATACAAGATATAGGATTTAGTTTCTATGTTTACATGAAAATACATATACGAAATAACACAGGCTACATAATGAAAATTATATTAGTGTGACTAATAGTTCGAGTAGAGACCATCTTTCGCTTAACAATATCCTTTGTTCGTGTCGCACTGACGGTCAAATCGGTCATCCCGCGTAGTTATCCGCGGCCAAACAATACGGCACATTAAAATTGATATTATTTCAGTTGTGTATACTTATTGTACACGTCCCAGACAACATTGGATTCGTCATTGGAGTGTAAAGGGTGAAAATTATTATTTTATTGATTGTCTTGCGAGTATAGTAAGAATTTGAAGGCATTTTAATTTCTAGCACGAAACAACAGAGTACCAAATACGTTTTTGGTTATTAGCACGAAGTAAAAGAGTATCAAATACATTTTTAATTATTAGCACGAAACAAAAGAACATCGAATACATTTTTAATTATTAGCACGAAACAAAAGAGCATCAAATACATTTTTAATTTCTAGTACAAAAAAAGAGCATCAAATCGATACATTTTTAATTTACTTGTAGCACGAAACAACAGAGTACCAAATAGTTTTTGGGTATTAGCATGAAGTAAAAGAATATCAAATACATTTTTAATTATTAGCACGAAACAAAAGAGCATCAAATAGGTACATTTATGCATTCCAATTTTAAATTGCATTCCCCGCTTTGGTTCTATTCCAATATCATGTTAACGGCCGGCTAGTATGGCGTTCTATTTTCAAAATTTATTTTTCTCGCCAGCCAGCAACATGTCTCGCAGTTATGGGTCACAATTTGCACCATTCGGGTTATAACGTCACACCACTACAAATGGTCTTGCTTATTAGTGAACGCGGGTAGCGTGTACAAGTCTCGAGAAATTTATAAAATATCGGTACGTCATTAAATTAAAATAATTATAAACATTACTACAGATTCAGAAACTATTATAGTTTGGCATCTTTGTGCTGATTTTTCGAATACATTCTGAGGAGTTTATTCGAAAAATCAGCACAGTACATGGTGTATGTCTTGAAATCCCAAAGGTTTCCCATAGAATGACATTTAATGTAGAAATTTGTAAAGGCCATCTCATGCGATAAATTTACTCTGCCGTTTTCGGAATTTCAAAACTATCTCATTGGAATTTGGAGGTCCATATGGCTAATTTCACTAAAGCGTAGATGTATAATTTTTGATTACCAACTTAGTTACCATCTCTGAATCATATAAACTGATATTTTAATCAGATTTTTAAATGTCATAATATTACTGACCGATTAGATGGCCCACCACGTGTTAAGTGGTAACCTCTGTCCATGACAAATAACACGGAATACGGCTCGATCCAAATATATCAATAATATAATGACACCAAATGTACCTATTCCAAGCAAATAAAAATATTTCATTTCATTTCACGCCTTATGTCCTCCCCTATTTAGGTAATACAAGACCTAAGTCGATTTGTATGCGCATTTAACTCTGAAATGTGAAAGTGGAATGTCTGATGTGCCTATAATTTTACCGGCAACCACACTTTTCAAACCGGAACACAAAGCATTACTAATGAAATGGTTATTGTGGCGGTACTTCCCCGGACGAACGTGACGTAAATTAATAGTGGTATTAATAATGAATTGTGTTTGAGTAAAATGGTCCCAAAACAGTAAGTTCTTCTCTTTAAATAATACAACCCGCTTATCGCTCTCATAGTAACCACAGGGCAGGGGGTGAGCGCGGAACGCGAAAGGGGAAGGCGGTCATTCAGCGCAGCGGCGCGACGGACATCCGCCGCATAACAAGTCGATGGCGAGTCTCGTCGGAATGAACGTTCTTTAAACAAATTCTGCATAGATTTTTCAAAAAAGAACGCTTATTAAAATCATTGATAGGTGACGGCGGTTCTTTTCACAGTATTTCGAATAGATTGGTGAATAATTTTAAGTAAGAAATGTATTATTTCATTTACTGGAGGATGGTTTTATTTTTATGGACATAATCAGAAATTTACCCGTGTCGTATCAACATATTTTATTATTTAAAATTAGCATTAATTTTGTATAACAGATCCATTAAAAATGATTCGTTCAAAATTTAAAAGAAGCATGAAAACTGTGTATTATTAGGAACGCCGCTAGTATCAACTAGGTTGCGGTTACTCAAACTTTAAAAATGTTGCATCTCATACAAAATAGGAACGCATTGCTGTTCGCACTTGGCTGGTTGTATAGCAGTTACTTCAGTGTCCGCGAGAGGCGCTGGGGTGCGAACAACTGTTGTCGTCGCCGGAAGCAGCGCCGTCGGCTTCCGGTCCACGAATGTTCTATGCGAGCCGTGGCGGTTACGAGTTTTCAGTTCTGAATTTGAATTTTATTGTGTTTAGAATCGTGGCGTTTGGCACGTTGATACTGATCCAAATTATAATAATAATAATGATAATGGTGGACAATTCACACAGCGCCATCTAGCCCCACATAGCTTTTACTATGGGAACCAGACATAGAATACATTTATTTTTTGTAATACATACCTATAATACTTATTGACACCCAGACAGAACAAACATCTATATTCGTCACACAATGGTTTGTCCTGGGAATCGAACCCACGACCTACAACGCAGAAGGCGGAGTTACTACCAACTAAGCTGTGAGGCCTGTCATTGTTCTTGTCAACAAAATTAAGTGTTTTAAAATAATTATATTATAAAAATAACTTTTTAATAATAACATACATTTCAAAAACTCAACGAACATTATTTAACACGCACATTTTAAATAGTTTATCCTAATAATGGTATTTACAAAATTTTAGAGCTTTAACAAGAACTTCCGCGACATAAAAATTTTACAATTCAATCTAGTTACAAGTAGTAGTACTTAAAAAAAAATTAAAAAATTAACGCGTCAGTAAAAATTGACCAATCCAACTTGAACCTACCCATGATATAAACAGTCTGAGCAAATACAACCGGATACGCTTTCCCTAGAATCCCCGCTCTAAACGTCCCCCCACAGGGTGGACAGGGGGTAGTCTGGACCCCCCCTTCCGTTTAAAAATTTCACTCCCACTGACTCTTCCACAATGGACGGTAATCACCGATTGCCTTTTGAAATCGAAACGGTCCTAAACGGTTATTAAACATATTTTTATTCCCGGGTAGAAGGGAATTTTTCGTCTTGTGTGACTTTAAGAGCGATATTTATAAATATATAGTTAGTGTTGAATATTCTAACTAGAATTTCAAAAAAGGCATTAACATACTATATACTTGTAAAAACACATAATAAAACATTCAAATATACAACCTACCTAGTTGTTTTTTAGGTACTAGGTACTTAGACCAAATCGGTGACGTCGACTACCCCTTTGGGAAACAGGCGTAATTTTATGTATGTATGCAAATATACAACAATTTTGCAATTAGACCACCCAAAGTTCCATTTCCATTATTCAATTAACACCAATACCTTCAGATCTCTGTTGCTGATGCTATCAGTGATTACAGGCTGGAGTATTACCGCTTAAGCTGATCAATCGATTTACAGTTTTTTGTTGACGGTACATACTTATGTGACATCGCTTGGTATAAATGTACGGTCAGAAAAATTCTGAAGCGTAAATAAACTACTGTATTTCATTTTCCTTTTTTCTTAGTTTTTCACCGTATACAGGATGTCCGGTAATGAATGGATAACCTTGAAATGGGTCTTAGTAGAACTATTGGGCATTCGGAAAATAATATCAAATTAAAAAAAAACCAAGTAGTATCAAAGATGTATTTTTAAATAAAATCAATGTTTTTTTTTTTTTATTTTTTTACTACTTGCTTTTTTTTATTTGATATTTTTTTCCGATACCTATCAGATACCTGATAGAATACAATATTTTTGTAATTATTAATAAAAATATCAGTTAATATTAACCCAGACACAGAACAAGCATTTATCTTCGTCTCAATAATGTGTGCTGAGTGAGAACCGATCTCACGGCCTACAGCACTGAAGGCAAAGTAACAAGTTACTTTTATCACCTACTAGCTGCGCCCCGCGGTGTTACCCGCAGTGAATAAGTCATCCCATGGAAACACTGTACTTTTCTAGGATAAAAAGTTGCCATAAACCTTCTTCGAACTATAATGAATATAAAAAAAAAACTAATTAGTCCAGCCGTTCTCGTGTTTTGACCTTTATAAGAAATAAATCTATAAGTTTATTTATTTATATAGATTGATATGTTTAAATGTCCATTTAATAAACAAACTAGTCACTGTGATATTCTAAAACTAAACTTAAAGCTTAAACTGAAATCATAAAGAAGCTTTTTTACGTTCGGTACAGAATGATGACCAAAACTCTATACAATGAACAATGGCGTGGACAAAAAGGTCACAATATTGATACGACGATAAATATATATACAAGGTGTTTCATTTGCAGCATCGTGTCCTTTAGACTGGCCATCAGATTGAATATTAAAAAAAATCTAAGGTGTACCTGGCTAATCTGATAACCTGTACATCTATCAAGGTTATAATAGAGTTTGTTATGTCAAATAATTTTTTTTGAAAGAAAGAAATAAGTTTTTACTATTTTTTTTTCTTTTTTTTTCTTTTTACTAGGATGCCAAAAGCATTAAATGAAGGATCTATATAATAGCTTACTAAGATTTTATATAAATCCAGCTTCTGCCCGTGACTTCTCCTGTATATAATCCTGATATCATTGTGATACCGATGTATACATCGCAGCCAAAATGTATAATCCACCGTTTTATATAACGGCTAGCTACTTAGCTACCTGATTTAACAATAATCCACGTCGTTATATTATACATCTACGTTCAAATTTTTTTGCTTACAAGTTGTGGCTTGTACAAGTAACAAACATACCTAAAAAATAAACATAATATTTTTAGGAATTGAATAGTTGTAGTTTTTCTTGGTTCATGTACAACTATGAATTAATTTTACTATCAAACACCTCTGTGGTTCAGAACATTATTTTAGAAATTACTTTTTGTGTAAGTGTATACAAAATAAATTGAAGAAGTTTGAGATGGTAAAAAGGTAACAGCCTGTATGTGTCTTCTTTCCGGTCGGTCACAATCTGACCGTTACATTTCAATAATCATCTTAACAGTCGAGATTCTAATCGAGCCGCGCCTACTTGCTAGTGATGTTACTTTGAAATATAATAAAATAAAGATAATAAATATTTAATAAACTCCACTTATTAAATATTTTTAATTAAAGCCGAATATATTTTATAAATCAACGTTGAGGAAAATATAGCTAAAATGTGATAATTTTTGTAAGTTTTCCTAATGTCAAAGCATATTAAACTATTCGTATCGGGTAAAACTTCCAACAATAAATGAAAAATCTAAGTTACATACCAATAATTGTATACACGTTAAATATCATCCATAAACAGGAATCTAAAAGAAAGGTCAATTTTTTTTTTAATAACATGGTCAGTAAACTCAGGTGAATATAATAAATTAAAAATTCACACGTCAGGTCAATTATATTGATTCGTTAAGAACTAGCAATTTTGTGAATATGATTACGTTATGGAACCGCAAACAGCCGACCTTGTGTTAAGTAGCCTTGGCAATGATGATCAATATGACTTGGGTCCTCCCCTAACTAGGTACGACAAAGCCTAAGACCAATCATATGCGCAACTCTAATACGTGAAGGTGGAACGTCGCATGTGCCTGTAATTTCACCAACTACTACACAAAACATTAAAACAAAAAAACATTAAAACGTTTTTTGTATATTAGCAAAGAAATAAACATTTGCATGTCGTTAGAAAGAGTAACATCACTATTATGATCTGAGGAGCGATTGCCTCAATAAAATGTGTCTCGATTCACAATGAGCAATCAAATTACTGTCAAATCTGGCGGCTGCGCCTTGACCACGTGACCTTAGCTTTTTACATTACATCCTGTATACAAGTTGATATGGTAAGTATGAATTCAATGGAACAAATTAATCTTTTTATAATGATCTGTATCAAAATTTGAATATCGTTTCATTTACACATTGTGTACCACTTTTTTGTATGTACTTTTATATTTTGACTGGCCTCATAGCTCAGTTAGTAGTAACCCTGCCTTCAGCGCTGCAGGTCATGGGTTTGATTCCCATTCACGACAAACATTTGTGTTAAGATGTTTGTCCTGTCTATGTGTTACTACGCTATATGTATGTATTTACAAACAGTATATGAATATTAAATCAGTTGTTTGGTTCTTACAATACAAGCTATGCTTAATTTTGGGCTAGATGGTGCTGTGTGTATACTGTTATTTTTGAGAGTGATTAATAGCATAATATACTTAAAATAGAAAAAACTTATATGCGTGACTACGTAAACCCACGTCCCGTGTAAACGTAAACCAACATAACTCTTAACCTCTATATTTTTTCTCTTACCGGTGTAGCGTTACCTATAGATTTCAATATCAACAGTCTCAACCCGCGCGTGCGTACGTGATCTGAGGCCGCGTATATTTCATAAGATTTCCGAGGTACATGAATCACGCAGAACACGGAGAGGCGATCACTCACAGCGCCGCCCCGACCCTCGGACCTTCTGCTTAACATGCGCCCCACGCGCCCTAGGCCCTGCGATATGTGAGAGCTATTACTAGACACTTTGCAAGCTAATATTGCTTTCGATATCGATTGAACGTTCGTTTTCCTTGTCCGCAGAACCCAGCAACTACGTCTGTTCCACGTGCAAAGCTCGCGTCCATTCCGCGTGGCGGCTTCTCCAACACGTGCAACACGTACACGGCGTGAAGATCTACCTCGAAACACTGCCGCAGAACCATCCGAAGCAGAACCATTCGTCGTCGAGCTCTTCCTCCTCAAGCTCGGGGTGTTCGTCAACCGGCGCTCCCCTCCCGCCGCCGACGTTACGTCACCACCCCCTCCTGCCCCCCCCGGATATGCATTCCCCTTTTGGGGTTGGTGGCTTGCTCAGAATGCCGTTACCTGGCAGCTTGCCACCGCTCGCTCATCCGTCGGTACCTCCCGCGCCTCTTTTCGCGCGTCCAAATCATCACGACCACCGTTTTAGGATGGAACAGCTCGTCTCCGAGCAGTTCCGCCATCACGGTCTCAACTTAGCAGCGGCAGCGGCGGCCGTTGCGGCAAACTCCATGCCCCCACACCAAACATTCCCGTCTCCGGCCGACCGGCCCCCGGTCGTGCCGACCTCGATCTCGGGTCGCGAGAGACCCCCACCGGTATCCCAGCCTCTCTCACTAGAACCCCAGCTGGATTTTTACTCGCAGCGCTTGCGGCAACTGGCCGGTACGACCAGTCCAGGGGCGGCCACAGGCAATTCCAGCTCTCCTAGCCCCAGGAAGCATTCTCCTCCGTTCGCTTCCCCGTCGCCCTCCCGAGTCGGCCAGACTCCACCGGTGGGCGCCGGACCCGGGACGGTGGACGCTCCTCGTGAAGCGATCAGACCACACAGCTCCACGTCACCGGAGCGCCGCATCGAGCCCAAGGCGGCGGACGCACCTCCTCCTGAGAGGTCATCTTGCACTCCGCCCGTAAAACGCAACAGTGATGATGCAATCCACTCCTGTGAGTTTTGTGGTAAGAAGTTCCGATTAGAAAGCAACTTGATCGTTCATCGACGCTCACACACTGGGGAAAAACCTTTTAAGTGCTCAGAGTGTGATGAATCCTTCGAAAAGGCGTCGAAGCTTAAAAAACACATGAAAGTTCATCGACCTTCTGCTACAAATAATGAGGAAGGTGAATCGGGCGGGGATACTGCTGAAGATGATACTGATGATGAATTGGATGATGAGGAGTTAGATGGAGAAGAAGAGGAGGAGAATGAGGATGGTGAAGACGTAGAAGAAGCTGAGGATCTCACAGTTTCAAATAGTAGCGCTCCATCTGCTCCTACAAGAAAACAGGCTCCTATGATGCCAGCTCATCCGCCTTCTGCATCAGTAGTTGGCGAGCTTATGGATAAATTCGGTCTTTCGAACATTGCTCAATATAGTGAAGCTTTCAAGCAAGCGTTGCAAGAATCTGGTAAAAACATGAACTGGCAGCTAGCAAAGGATCGCGACAACAACAACAGTCTCCCCGGCGACAAGCCCAACGGCATGCCTCCTGCTTCGTTAAGACTGAAAGAAGAGTTCGCAAAAATGCCCCCACAACCGCATCCTCTTTTCAATCCTTTCGAAAACCCATTCGAAGCATCCAAACGCATGAAACTTGACATGGAGCGAGGTGAAGGATGGTGGTTGCCCACCTTACATGCGCAGAGACCGCCTGAAAATATATTCGATGGCTTGAAGAATAGCGCGAACGGATTGCTACAGAATCCCTTACTGAAATCGAAAGATAGTCGCCGGAACGACACTTGCGAGTACTGTGGGAAAGTCTTCAAAAACTGCTCAAACTTGACTGTCCACCGGCGGTCCCACACGGGTGAGAAGCCGTACAAATGCGAGCTGTGCTCGTACGCTTGCGCTCAAAGCTCGAAGCTCACAAGGCATATGAAGACACACGGCCGGCTCGGCAAGGACGTGTACCGCTGCCGGTTCTGCGAGATGCCGTTCTCAGTGCCCTCGACCCTGGAGAAACATATGCGTAAATGTGTTGTGAATCAAAGTAACGGTGCACCTTTAGCTCTTTCCGATGACTCGAACGCGTGTCGCGACGAGGCTTCGTGACTCTACCCGTGGGGTGGCCTGCGACTGCCGCCGCCGGCGCCACTCAGCCAGATCTTCTGAAGCAGAACTGTTACGCCCAGGTCGTATAAACGTGAAAAGTACGCATAGATTCTGGGGACACTTTTCAATTTCTAGTCTTAAGAATGGAATTTTGACAATTAGGCACTGCAATTTCGGCCCAAAGTTATGCGGACGTACGGGCATTATAGATAATTAACTTATATTAAGTGACATATCTGTTGTGTGTGTAGCGGCTAGCGCTAGCGGCTAGCGGCTAGTGGCTAGCGCTAGCGGCGCGGTATGTTCTCGTTGTGTTGTTGATGTTACTTTATTGGGTTTTGTTTCGAGGCTGACGCCACTTGTGTTGTGCTGTTCAATTGTTTTGTCATGTTTTTATTTATATAAAAAAATGTGAAAACCAATGCCAAAGTTAGCTATGTTGATTTTAACCTACTATTTAGTTAAGCTGTGTATAGTGTCAATTATAATAGATTTTTTCCAGTATTTCCTAGGATCTTCATAGTTTGTGTAGAGCGTGTCTGATGGAGGAGTTGTTTCGTAATTTTAGTGTATCTTGTACAATAAGTAAAATGTTTCCTATCTTAGATAAAACTATGTAAATAAATTTATGTATCCGTTAAGTGTATTGTATAAATCGAGTACCTATTGATGTTCATATTTATAGAGGGCGTTTTGAATGTTATTACCAAGGTTCGGAGAAACGGTGAGATTCCTGTAATCGATAAAATTATTTAAGAATTGTAGAAAACGAAATTGGAATCTATATTAAGTGTAGATTTTACTCTTAATGTGGTATTTGTATGTTTAACTAGTAATTAAATTATTAAAACTGTGTCTAGTTAAGCTACTTTTCGAATGGACAAATCGTTCGTTGGTACGGTAGGGTGGTATAACAAATTACAAACTATCTTGTGATTTGTGTAATTCTTGGATTCCATTTTGTTTTGAAGTAGCTAGTTATTTTCATTAAGACTGACACATATTCCAGTTTTGTTTCTAGAATTTCTTTTTCGTGAATGTGATCCGTGTTTCTATTCATTTTGGAATTAATTCGTCGTACCTAAATGTAGTCCAAACAAAAATCTTTCAGTATACGTACTTAATGTAAATTTAAATAGAATTTATATTAGATAACTTAAGAAAATTATAAATACTTATGTGGTTCTGAAAAGTCGTCTATAGTCAATCACTTAGGGCCTCTACAAGGGACATATTTGAGGTAAATTCTGGAATTGTTTTTTGCTAAAACATTATGTCTCTTGAACAGGGCCTAAGGTGACCGCTGAAAGTTTAACTAAAATATTTTTCATTGTTTATGTCAACGCTCAATTGTGATTTTAAAACGAAAAATATTTTGAGTAAAAATTGAGAATATGAAAAATAATTATACATTGGTATTATGTCTTTCCGCTGCAGAACACAAATATTATAATTTATGTACCTAATTTGTATAACGTAGACGACAATTGCGGTCCCAAAATAGATAAGCAAAACTAAGACAAATTTTATTGTGTAACTAAATACGTGAAAGATGAACTGTTTTTATTATTTTTCATTTTTATTATTTTTATTTCAATAAATATCCATGATTTGTTAATCAGCTGCGTTGTTTATATTCCTTATTCCCTGATAACTACGATAAAGCTACTATTTATGTATCCAACTTCATACACTACTACGTGGCTAAATATTAATTGGTAGTAACTGAGCTAGCGAGGTCTCTGGTTCGATTCCCGACCGGATAATCTTTATATGGTGCGCATAAAATTGCTCTCGGGTCTTGGAAGTACGTATCGTGTTTCTATATTATGTCCATTACACCTGCCACACAGAAATATCAAGGCAAAGGTGCAATCTTAATAAAATATTTAACACACTTGCAAAAGGATGATTCGGTAAGCCTTAACGCAGATAAATTTAATGATTTCATAATAAATGAATGATAATCATAATAAATGATTTTCCGTGCAGCCGAAGGCTTCTACGGCAAAGTTTTTTTTCTTTATAACGTCTTGTCTCTTTAATAAGCTTCTAATTATTTAACTTATCTCTGAGAGTTGTTTATAGATCAAAGGGATCTTAAACCGTTGTTATTTTCTATCAAATCTAGAGTTTAGAGTAGAGAGGTCTAGAGTTAATTAAAAAAAAATAGAGTGAGGAAGGGCACCAATAAATTTTCTTCTTGAAAAATGTATTTGAAAAACACGTATTGAAACCAGCCTTGTCTTGACACCAAAAAAAATTAAGATATTTATTTTATTTACCGTTTTGAGAACGTGGTATTGCACACATAAATCTTTACGAACTACTACGAAAAACTCATAGGTGCACGTTGGGATTTGGACCAGCGACCTTTGGATTGAAACTCAGTGTCAGTACCACTAGGCCACCATGCTCTCAAAGTTAGTAGGTAGTTTAGAAATGGAGTATCTTTGAGGCGCACTTTAATAATTTTATCACACTGGTTTCAAGAGATCAGTGACGCGAAAGGCTCAAATCATCGAAATTAATAGCCGACTGCTTTTTAATAGCTCAGTTGGTAGTAAATCTGCCTTTCAATCGAGGTATTCCGGTTACGATTCCCTGCCAAGGCAAATGTGTGTGAGTACCTACATAACGTTTACGAGTCCTGCCCATATATGTGTTGTTTAGAAGCAATGACGTCTTCGTTCATAGTGACGTCTTCAGATTTGTAAGTCGTGGGTTCGAATTCTACAATGAACATTCTTCCGATGAAGAAAAACATCGCTTTGGAAGTTGATATTCCCGGCCATCAAATTGGAAATGTGCAGCCAAGCACCTTACGATGTGTTCCGGTAGCTTCACTGAAGAGCCAGTTACCAATCGAGATGTTAACCCATCGGCTACATTATCGATTCACATCAGGTTATTTGAGCTTATCCTCACAGTGTCAGTAACCCTGCCTTCTGCGCTGTAGGTCGTGGGTTCGATTCCCACCCGAGAGTAACATTTGTGGTAAAACTTAAGTGTTTAAGTGGTAAATAATATACTATACAATTGTAGGAATTCCAATTAAATCATTTGATTGAGTGAGTGATATATGTTATTATAGGTAAATCAAACGTTAAAGTGTAAGTTATAATAAAAGTCCATGCCAACGTATGAGTTTAAGTATTTATATAACTAAGTGGCTGTTGCCCGCATCTATATATTGGCTGTTGCGCGAATTAATTGATATGAACATTTTCAATCTATTGTGCATTGCGATGTAAGGTACCTACAGTACCAGTAAGCGCAAATATATACTAAAGATATATTATGGTTCAAGTTTAAGGTTTTAAGGCCAAGGAGAACACATAGAAAGTTAGCATGGGTGTAAGTTTTCGCATAAATTCTGAGTTGAAAGATTTTCAAGAGCTTGAGTCAAAGTCAAAGTCAAAGTCAAAAACTTTATTTCCATAGAATTCATAAAGAAATGGCTTGGAAACCTCAATATTCAAAACATAAGGTCACGCGTACTTATCGATAAGTTTGATGCCTGTTCAAACTTGTTAACTATATCTGAATAAATTAAATATTGGATTAACACAGCGCCATCTAGCTCAGTCGAGATGACAGGATATTCTGTATGTACTGATATTACAATACGCAAGGATCATATTAGTTCAATAGAAGAAGTTTGTAAACAATTTTATAGGTATTTATTGAAAAATATATTAGTTTATAATGCAAGTAAAGTTTTTCGAGGTTTAATTTTCAGCAAAAATTATTCCAATAAGAAAACACTTTCACACTGGTGCATTAACTATTCGTCCGCACTAAAGAACTTTATGCGACTACTAGCGCCATCTGTTGTTGAGTAGCATAAACAAGAAACAAAATACTACGAAAGCTCTGAAAGTTTGCTTCAATGCTTCTTAATTCTTTAACGTTGTTTGGTTTTTGTATGATTATAATTTTTAAATGCATTTAGATTACGAACTTTGTAGGTGACGCTTAGTAAGTGAGGCTTACGGCACTTATCCACAACAAAGGCAATGTATTACGTCCCCTACTTAGGTAAGGAAAGACCCAAGTTACACTTTTTGTCCCGCTTTTGAAGGTGTGAAATTACAGTCCCATGGACATTACATCTGCATCCTTCAGCGCGATGCTCATGGGGCTTCCCAGACTTGACTTTCATAGTGAAACTGTTATGGGTATTTAGTATAATACCAAGATCTCAAAACGGTGAGGCATAACATCGTTAAGAAAACGGCATGTTCCACAAAGATGGCGAAGACATGGCTAGATGCTATGTTTCCAATCCGGACTGAACTTCCGTGATAAATTAAAAGCCCTTTGCGTGTTGTGAGCAAGTCTGTGTTGCTGTGTGTCTGCTGAGAACATTGAGTGGTGAAGTTAAATGTACTGAATGTAGCGAAAATAATTTAAACTTGCACTCATGCTATATATTTCTTTTTCCTAAATGTGTTTTTCCTCCTTTTTACTACATATTATAAAATCTAAAAGTATAACTATTTATAGCTAGACCACACAAATGAGGGGTCTCAGGGTCTCAATACAGGTTTCTTTAAATTTAACAGAAGAGTTTTCAGAGACCTTTTGTTTGTTTGTTTGTGTGTTTGTTGAAATGGTAGGTAAACCGCTAGGTAGGGTATGGATTGCTTGTGGAATGGATACCATTTGAGTGCACCTTTTGATTTAAACCAGCGAGCGTCCTTCGATATAAAAATTTTGTTCCTGTCACTGGGTACTGTATTCCCATGAGAAAAATCTATTCAATTCATCACCCAATTCGACAATAATTTTAAAACACTAATCTATTTCTGAATATGTTAGACTGAGAAATCTTTCGAATAGTTATCGCAAAAACGGATAGATGGCGTTAGTAATCGATTAAATATCAAATAGTTGTATAAATTGTCACTAGAGGGCGAAACATTTGTACGCCATTTACACATTGACAAATTACTTAATAAGGCTCTTTTGTTGTGGATCCAACAAAATTCTGATTATAATAATTATTATTTTTGAATTAGGATTATATTTGTCAAAATGTTAATTATGGTTGACCTATTCGAACTCCATGCAATGGAAAATTTTTTCTTTTTGATTTTATTGGTACATATTGGAACATATATACACTTGAGGCGCACTTTGATTTTTCGATCACACTGTTTCCTGAGGGCTCTCCTCTATCACGATTAGAGAGTAGAAGTGAAAAAAATATAATGCCTGGCTAGCACACTGCATTTTAAATTAAATTGTTCATTCTATGGCCGTGAATTGGCACCAAAAACTTCGAAAGTAGAAGAAATAATATATTTTATGCAAGTAAACCTTTAAAACTTCTCAGTGAAGGTTAAAATTTTTAGTTGAGTTGCCGACTAAAGCAGTTAGACCTTATTATTCTATATCAGATAACTTAGACGTAAGTAACTATTAGTCAGTCACTCAAGAACTTGTAAAACTTGTTTTCATCAATATAACACAAGTGCGCATCAACTTTATAAACTCCTTTGAATATTTCTCCGAACTGGCCGACGAGAACCCAATCTACCAAGTTACCACTTCTAAGTATTTGCCTTCTTATAAGAATATTTCTTACTGGAACTTTCTTCACGCAAGAGCATTACCTTATAAGAACAGATATAATTTCTCTAGGAATTGGAAGCAGGGCTTGATATTGGCCCGTTCAGATCCGAAATATATCCATTATTTCGTTCTTTTTAAAGTCATATTTGGAGGTGTACGTAACCATCGTAAAATTGTAACCTCTATTTTAAAAATCTGCCGTTGATTAGGTAACGATGTCCAGGTAGCCTTTTTCATATATGGGAGGCCCCAAGCCATATGACTCGGGGCCTCCCTTACTCAGGTACAACAAGACCTAAGTCACAGCGTATACACCCATAACTATGAGACTGAAGTTGGAATGTCTCATGTGCCTGTAATTTCAGCAGCAACCACACCTTTCAAACCGAAATACAGGAACGGGAATGGGTCACTGCTTGGCGGGAGAAATACATAGTATGGTGGCAGTCCTTCCCCGGACGAACTTGGCATCAGTTCTTCTGCTACATAAAACCTACAAACAGCACAAATGAAAGTTGAAATTGCAGACCCTACCATACAGTGGACTCAGGCACCATCAGTAGTGCCGGATTAACACCCTTTGGTGTAGATTTTATGGACTAATTTTATAACCATTTCTTCACTGTATTTTTATTTAATACGGTAAATAAAAAGCGGCAATGAAATTGAAAATGTTTTATTTTTAATATAAAGAATGAGTTCCTAATTAAATCTTAAAACAAGGATATTAATAACATTGTAATTTTCCCTTGCTATATTACTTATTTTCTATGAAGCAATATTCTAATAAATACATCATATTTTAAGAGATCTGAGATCTTAGGTATCTACTAAATATTTTAAAATTAGTTCGCAGACAGGTTATATAAGGAAATGCATCAACAAATATTTACAAAACCTCACTAAAAACATATTTGCTTGCGAATTCATATCACTCTACCCCTGGACGTTTTGACGAATAACGATTTTTTCCAATAAAAATCTTACTGGATATTTTTCCCTTTCCCTACACGCGTCCCTTGTCAGTCTAACAGGAATTTATTAAGTCCGTTTTATAGACCAATGGGCAGTTTCGAAATGCTTAGGCCACTCCCATAAGTGGACAGTGGTCATGTGGGGAGAGCTGGGCTTATAGGTGATTTTTGTCATCAAATATCCCATAACAAATATAGGCAGTAAAGTAGGTACCAATATTTTTGGTAATATTCTGTTACTTTTTTAATTTATAGAGCTTTTTATGCCCGCAGATTTACACGATAGTATCTAGACAAAGGAAGTAGTTTTATGCCTATTCCAAATTTCAATCAAATTGGTTCTGTAATTATGACGTGACGGAGTAAGAAACATGCAAACACCTAAAGATACAATTTGCGCTTTTATTTGTATGATAATATTTATATTCTTATCAAGCAATTTCATTGGTTAAGAAGAGTGTTTCAATTTTTATAAACATCATTACTTCTCTTAAAAATATTTTAGAAGTGGATCAGGATATGAGAGAAAAAAAAAATATCATGTATACAACAACTCTTCAATATCTTCAATTTTACCTAGTGTTCAATTTAGTTAACGTTCAAAAATATGTAATATTTTGTCATAAAATATATTGTAAATGACCGTTACACTGTCCATTGATTATTCGATACTTTCAATTTAGCTATTATATTTTTGGCCATCTGCTTGGTCAGACAATGCAACTTTTTTGGCAATGCATTTTGCAAATTTATAAGGGTTGCGCAACTTGAAAAACTGGTTTATATTTTGCATTAAAAACAAAAGTTCGAGTTACGATATTGTAAGAATGTAACAATGTTATTTTTCAACTAATAATAATATGAATGAAAATTGTATATTGTAAAATAAATAACGAGTAACGAAATAACTATATAATATATTGTGAACGTAGGATTTAGATAGTCAAAGTCAAAGTCAAAGTCAAAAACTTTATTTCCATAGAATTCATAAAGAAATGGCTTGGAAACGTCAATATTCAAAACATTAGGTCACGCGTACTTATCGATAAGTTTGATGCCTGTTCAAACCCTATCCATATACATACCTATATATAAATTTTGTAGATCAAAAACAAATTCTACAATTTTATTATTGAAACTCAACTTCATCAAACATCATCATCATTATATTGTGAGCAAGTAATAAATTATTGATACAAAATAGACAATAATGGGTGAGGACATGTGTTACAAAATAAATAATAAAACGAATATTACGAGAAAAAACATTATACCCCACAATAGCACGCGTAAGGGTTGAATTTAACAAAACCGGGGAAATGGGTCGCTGAGGTCACTTCGTCCCGGGAATATTGAAGGGTAACCCGCCCTAATAACTGGCCACATGCTGTAATGAAAGCGTGGCTGGACGTTACAGAAATGGTACAAATTTTAAATAAAAAAAATACTTGGAAACGAATTTAAACATCGGACGATAGTGCAGTGGTTTCATTAACCGAGTGAGATGCACGGGACAAATTTAGTTTTTTAATGAGGAATGGGAGAATGAGGATATGCTCAGAGCAGGCGAAAGCGGTTCCTAAATGTTGGTATGTCTCCTATGAGTAATATGTATGTCTTTACTATGATAACAGAAGTTTCTAATTCCAATAACTGAATTTACTCTGATCTCTTTAAGAAATCTTTTTAGATAAGAAATGGATGTCAATCTGGTTGAGAATCTCTTTTGATTCGGTTGCGACGCTTTGATTGAAATAGTTAAAAAGCTGATCTATTCCAATTTCAATTTTAATCACACCAATGTTATGTATAGTGGAATAACGTAAGTCTTTTTATAAATTTTATTACTTGTAATATTCTATGATCGTGTAGCTGATGGTGCTACGCATGCTACGTTGGGTCTACGAATTTGTTACGTCATTGCTACGTTGTACGTAAAAGTTATAAATTAGTTATATTAAGTCGAATTATTTACCTTCTGAAATAAGGGAACACCAATTAACATTACAATGACGTCAACAAAATAGTTTATAAAGGACTTACATTTCTTAATTAGATAATAAACATTTCATTAATATCCTTTAACAAAGAAATTAACGTGTTTATTTCAAGTTTTTTCTGTAAACTTTATAGGTGTAATTATTACTACTTACCATGATATCTATATTTTTTCAAGCTTTAACCTTCAATATACCTTCAATAAGACCCCTAAAAGTAAAAAAGTATGAGTTATTAAATAGGAAGATGTTTTTAAGATAAAATTACTCAAAACTGTTATTCCTTGAAATTATCTTCACGAATTACACTCCAACAAAACTTTCGAAGAAACTAAGCCTTATACCTGAAACAATAGTACCTATTTAAGTCTCTAAACATCCAAAACCACGCCTTCGACATTCAAAATCTTCATTAAAGACCATTCTGTAGAATGTAATCAAAGCAATAGGCAAAATAGGTGTGCATAGTTACGAAGAAACCAGCCTTTATAGACCTTCTTCTCTCCTCTCTTTCTGCTGCAATTGGATAGAAGACGGGAAGGCAAATAATCCACAAGAGGTCTAATTCAAACGGCCAAGTTGAACGCTACAATCCGAATCAAAATTCAAAACCGCGCTCTCTCTTAATCCGTGTTGAGGATCACAATAAAAGGTAATACATTTTAACTCTTGCGTAGTTGCTGAGTAATTTTAAACCTTATTAGAATGTGAAACGGATTAGATCGCCTTAGCTGGGACAAAAATAAGATTATCCAAGCGAAAGTAGAAGGTGAAAGGGAGACATTTTGTTATAAGATGTGACGCTCATTTGAGGTTTACGCGGCAGGTAATGTCTACGTATCATAGCAGTAATTTTCAATTTGTTTTTGCTTCCCAAGTCAATGATGCGCTGAGAAATTTAAAAAACTAATATTATTTTTCATAACCATAATGTAGATTGTAGATTTTTAAAAGTCAATGACAAATTTATTGTTTTACATATAATTATTTTTCACTAATCAAATTGTATCTGCTTGCTTCCATTAAAACTTAAAGATATTTTTTTAATAATTCATGCCTTTAATTTTCAAATTATCTGCAACTTTGGCCAATTTTCAACTTTACCATGTATCCATTGTGTAAAATGGCCAGATTTACTAATCCTTTAGCTACACCACGTACCGAAGCTGAGCGACGCAGCGTAGCTGAAAATTGTCTATGCATCAATCATACTTAATATTATAAACGTGAAATTTTTTTAGGATATATGGATGTTTATTACTCTTTTACGCAAAAATGGTTAAATGGATTTGGATAAATTTTTGTTAATCCTTTAACACATAGGCTACTTCATCCCAGAAAAGTTCAGTTTTATCGTTGGATGACTTATTCACCGCGGATAATATCGCGGGGCGCAGCAAGTGCAATATGACAAAACAACAAAAGGGGTGCGGTGCTATTTTCTTAACAAATCTCTCTAATCTGCCGTTACCATAATAAAGACTTGAATTTACCATAGAGACTTATAGCAATATGAGGTTCCAACGGAAGATCATCGTCAGCCTACGGCTATTACAACATATCGTCGGACGCCATTTTGTAGCTTTAGGTTCCATCAATGTACTAACGTTATAAATTATGAACACCCAAATAAATTATTATTAAGAAAGAAGTAACTATACCCTTATAGTTCGTAACTTAGCTTCTATCTTAGCTACAAATAAAGATTTTTTTCTTTGTTCTATCAATAAATATGAGTATTAATTAGTATCCAGTGTGCGGCTACCTTTCACTCAGGTGTCAGTCGGCCGGCAATAACCGGGGCACCTCGCACCACTCATTTGTGCTTAGCAATTAACCAGCAGGATTCGTGAGCAGAACGCCGAACCGCGGCCCTATTGTGTTATTTGGATTACTTACAGGCAGTTATATTATCAGGTAGGCGCTTTTTTTATGTGATACTTTAATATAATGTGATCACTTAGACTTAGACTGGCCTCGTAGCTCAGTAGGTAGTAATAATGCCTTCTGTGCTGTAGCTTGTGGGTTCGATTCCCACCCAGGGCAAACATTTGTGCGACGAATATAGATGTTTGTTCTGTATCTGGGTGTTAATATGTATAATGTGTATGTATTTAAATAAAAAATATATAAATATTACATCACTTGTCTGGTTTCCATGATACAAGCTGTGCATAGTTTACTTTGGGGCTAGATGGCGCTGTGTGAAATGTCCACCAATATTATTATTATTATTATTACTTAACTTGTGCGTGGGCCTAGTGGTACTAACCTCAAGTTTCGATCCGGAGGTCGCTAGTTCAAATCCCGACGTGCACCCATGAGTTTTTCGCTTGAAAGATTTATGTGCGGAATATTATATAATAAGTTCTCAATACGGTCAAGGAAAACATTGTGAAGAAACCGACATGGTCCTAGACAAAGAATTCGAAGACATGTCAAGTGCACGAAAAGCACCTCTTTGAGGCGCACTAAAATCCTTTCACCACACTGGTTCGAGAGAACCAGTGACTCGAATAGAGTAGAATAGAAGTTATTATTTAATTTTATATGAAAAAAAAGAGCAAAACAAAACATTTATTTGCTTTTCTTTCCTTTATTTATTCAAATTCAAATTTGTAGTAGCCATCATACACGGTTTAAGCAGAACAGTCACTATCAAAACATAATTGTAAAACATAACTTTTAGTAATATTTATTATCATCGCCTCACTGTAATATTACGCGCATAAAAAAACTAGAGTACATTTTCCTTCACTCAAACCTCAAGACAAAGACGGAAGGGGCACTAATGTTTCGGACCAATTTGGCGATGAGAGATGCAGCTTTCAAGCATACCAGCCCCTATATAACGCACGTACATAAAAGCCTTCCCCAGGTAGGTAACCTACGCCACAACGCCCCGGGGTAAATAAGAAATATATAACACAAAAGCTCAGGGAGGAATGTGGACAATTTTACACGAGTATTTACAACCCTGCTGTCCAACGGTCTCGGGCAAATTGCCGCCGTTAGGGATGCGCCGCGAACTGTTATCGATGTTTTTACTTGGGAGATTTGTATGGGTATTGATATATTATTATATTTGTATTGGGTTCTCAATCAGATCATTCGTAAGTAAAAAGGTCTTAAATACATCAGAATTATAAAAATATTTTTATTAAAAATTTTACGTTAGATATGTTATGAATATGATATACTCCATAATCAGTCAAAGGATCACTATGAAAATTTTCCACATGTAAGTGTTTCTTATAATTATTTTATTTGTTATTGTAACTTGTTATTATATAGTATAATTTACGGCAGAAAATTTCTGAGCGATTCTGCAAGTTTATTTTAACCCGGTGACAAATCAATATATCTAGAAATCATAACAACAATATTATGTACTTTCCAATGACATAGTTAATAATAATAATAACATATTACCTACTAGGAACTTATAAGCTTCAAAGTTAAATGATGTCAACACTAAAAAACAGTAACATTAGCACTGCACTTGGAACACAGAATGATGTTTGTTAAATTCTTACTCCCAACAAAAATTTAAAATGTATCGACAAAACCATCGATAACTCGAGATTTTCCCCTAATCTAACGCAGCCGTCATCAACACCGCATTCGGAAAATCTACACTTAACCAAAGAGCCAGCCCTCCCATTTATCCTTACACTGGCTGTCCTGTGGGGGCGCACCCTGGGGGGGCAGTAGGGGTGTAGGGGGCGCTAATTCGGGGGGGCACGGGCAATGGGCGCTCGCGCAATATTGCAAAATGTCACTTTTTAGTCATATCCTTTATGGAATTCGTTAATTGTGTTACGTGCGAAATAATGGTTTATTTCATAAAAGAATATATTAAAATTATGGATACCGAATAAAAGGTGAACAATCCTATTACATTTTTTCCCATGTGAAGAACCTTGGTGTTTATGGTACCTACTTTAGAAAACTTATTCGCACCTAAGAAATTAACTTTTTTATTTTGCCGTTTGTTTTAGAATGCACCTACTTAAATCGATATACAGAATGTCCCAAAAATCAGCGTCAAGCTGGGAACGGATGATAGGCAATGATAGCAGTTGCCAGAAAAAATATAATTTTAATACTGAAGTTATGAAAACCAACGTTTCACACCTCACAACTCACAAAACCCATCAAAACAACGCATAATTAAAATCCCATACGTAACGGCCGGAAAAGTCAACCCCCCCAGTGGGGGGTGGGGGGTGGGGGTGGGGGCGTTCCGGGCCATCAGTCTGGCCGCGGCAATTCAGATGATGAATTAATCCAACAAATGTGACGGTATCACTTAGCCCTAATGTACGGGTATAATGTTACCGAATACCCTGAAATTTGCAGAACAGTTTGAAAACCCGTGGAGTTTATGCGAAAGTTCTTTGTTTATGGATGACGGTTTGTCTCACGTTATTGTGGGTATTTTGTTTGTTTTATTTAAAATTAAAGAATGTAACACAGTTAGATGACTTTTACCTTGTATTTTAATATCTTGCACTTTATTTTTGTAGGTGTAATCAAATAAGAAATCTTTTTTTTTAAACGGTCTACACAAACTTAAGTTTCATGTTGAGTTTTTCATCTGAACACGGAAAAACAAACATAATTCAATGTATACAGAATAATTCAATATATAATGTGCATAATTATTTTTTAATATACCTACCTGGTTTCACTATATATTACTCGCGAAGTAGTAATAATTTTAATAAATAAGGACAGTTAACCTAAACTACTACTGTTATGTAAGCTTTTATTAATTGCAATTACTTCATGACTTGCTATATAGATAGATAGATAGATATAGAGATAGATAGATAGATAGACAGATAGTAAACTCTCTATTGTATACTACAATATAAAGATAAACAATGGTAAAAGAAATAAAAGTTAAATGTGAAGCGCAATGGGCGGACTTATTGCTTAAAGCAATCTCAATATATAAATTAACCAATGAATAATTAAAAGCAAAAAACTAAAACTTACTCTCTGTTATTTTTGTTAAACATATGTTGAGCTAAATTCTAATTACTCAAACGCTAATTCTACCCACTGGCAAGACCGAGACCCGCCGAATAAAGGTGTTGTTTTAATTACATTATCAGAGGAGAACACGCGTGGGGTCCGGGTGTTTTAGACCCTTCTCACGGGTTGAAAGACATTCAAATAATGGTCTTTGGGAGAAAAGTGGGCCGCGGAGGCGTCGGGATAAAAGGAATTATAATCCATAGAAGCGGATCTTACAGGAATATTTCATCTTTACTGTGGTTACAGAGGTAGTGAATAAGCTGTGGGACAGCAATATAAAATTTACTACTATTCTCAAATTCTTCGAATTTATTTACGCAGAAGAAGAACTGACTGCGATAAACAATATAATTATATGTAACAGTAAAATAGATTCGTATATATTTTAGTGTATGTGTTGTGACATTTTTCATGTATTTAATATTTTGTTTTAATTTACTGATGATTCTGTGTCGATTTTGTGAATAAATGATTTATTATTATTATTAATACAGATGTAAAAAATCGGAAACCTTGAATTCCATTCATAAAATGTGTTTGATTTCGCGTAAAGCATTCACATCATGTATTCAGGAAGCGTAATAATACTACTACTAGTATATACTACTGTTAAAAGGATTAAAATGCGCCTCAATGAGGTTCCTTTTGTGCAATATTGAAGATGTTTAATACAGCTGCTATTGCGACTTGGATACCCAGTGCACTACACGTTTATGGTGGAGTTTCACTTCGTATGTTTTATTCTCAAGTCGGTAGGTAGTTCGTACCGAAGAGAAGTTTTGATTGCGATTCCGCTGTCGCGGTTGACGGATTCGATGAATTGTCTCTTCGGACTGTTTGTTTTTATGTGACAGTAGTTAGTAGTTTGGACTTAGTCGGCCTCGTTTGGATGTACCTCCTTCGTTTGATGTTTGTTGTTAAGAATTTGAATATTCATGTAATTATTTAGTATCATTGCATGTATTATAAGTATGTAGATGTAATAAGTCTGGTCTGTCAAAATTTTTTTTTCATTAATGGTTGAGTGCATATAACTGATATCCTGATTGAATATGATAAAATAATGCTATAGATTTAAGTGCCCGGACATTATTAGGGACTTATTTTTTTAACGTCAGGAGGGTTTAGCTAAATTTAAAACCAAAGAATAATTACTATCAACAAACCTTCAATAAGCAATAAAGTCAAAGTCAAAGTCAAAACTTTATTTCCATAGATTTCATAAAGGAATGGCTTAGAAACGTCAATAATATTCAAAACATAAGGTCACGCGCACTTATCGCTAAGTTTGACGCCTGTTTAAACCCTATCCGACCCTCCATGGGGAGAACAGACAAGAAACCCTAAAAGAGGGCTTCCTTTTTTTTCGACATCAACAGCATTATCTTCCAGAACATTGTTGAAGATAAAAGTCTGTCTCATAATTATTGCAGTCAAACCTTTTATATCAGAAACATGTATGAAGATATAATTTAAAAACTTGTGCGCCGCTCAATTCTAAAACCATTACTTTATCACACACGCAAATCTCGACGACATTACGCCGAAACTTGGCGACACACACAGACGAACGCCGCGCCGGGGGGCCACAGTTGACCAATAGCATGCATTTAACCCTTCCCGGGGATTAGAGCATTGTTTCAAATCTCCGAGTTTCGCTTTTATGTTTGAATTCGAAACGCCGCCATTTTGTTCATTTAAAATGGACGGTGGTAACAATAGTGACCTATTGTTTGAGGCTAGACGGACGGAGTCTGCAGTGCAGTAGAAATTTTGCTTTTGTTTCGGTGGTTTTCTAAGTTTTTTCGTTACTCTGTTGGGTAAATAATGTAAAGTTTTTAAAAGATGATGATACATTTCTTTGTTATAAATGTTTGTCGTCAGGATACTGATTTTAATGAAGGCTGGACAATAGATATATTAACATGGCCTAGTTATCTTTACTTTCATTATTTGTTTTTGATTGTTCTACAGTGTATTTTCTGTATCGAAAAAGTATGTAAGTACACTTGTTCAGACCTTAGATTCAGATCTTGATCAAACTGCCCTGTAACTCTCTGTCGGGTCTCTGATTTTGAAGGACAAGTTTTGAAATAAATCCACCAATAAGTTTTTCGTTAACAATGTAGATTATTTGACACATACATTGCACGGATGGTAATTATACACAGAAACAGTGCTTGTATACATGGACCCAATTAGGGCGTCGCAAATTATTGGTTCTTATATTAGACTAACTGTTGCCCGCGACTTCGTCCACGTGGAATTAGGTTTTATCACGCACCCCTATTTTACTCCTTGGAAAAGTAGCCTAAGTTACTCCTTGTTACATCAGCTATCTGCCAGTGAGAGTCCCGTCAAAATCGGTCCAGCCCCTTTTTTTTATGTAATTGAAGTGACAGAACGAGCTGACGGCCCACCTGGTGTTAAGTGGTAACTGCCGCCCATAGACAATAGCAATACCACTCAAGTCCTCTCCATAGTACAAGATGATTCAAATCGCACTGCATTGCGTCCATCACCTCGAGACGGGGATGTTACGTCTCATGCGCTTGCAATTTCACCGGCACCCACTCCCTTCCTCCAGAATACAGCAACACGAGTGCATCACTGCTTGGCGGCAGATTACCAGGTGTGGTGGCAGTACTTTTCCGGGCAAACTTAGCACAAGTTCTAACGCTATTTTGAAGATTACAGTAAGGTATTCAATATTTTCAATTACCAGACAACATTCATCCAAAGTTCATACTTATATAGTCATAATTTTAATTAGCGTATGTTAACGACACCAATCTGAAATCATTTTAATTTTTGTATGTATTTGAGTTTGCGAGTATTTGAATATACTTACCACATCGTATACTGGCCTCACAGCTTAGTTGACGGTAACTGGCTTCTGCGCAGTCGTGGGTTCGATTCCCACCCACGACAAACATTTGTGTGACGAACATAAATGTTTGTTGTGTGTCTGTGAATAAATATTTATAATATGTATGTATTTACAAAAAAGTATATAAGTATTACATCAGTTGTCCGGTCCCCACGATACTAGCTTTGTTTAGCTTACTTTTTTCAATACAAAGGTTGTCTGGAAGAGAGCGATAAGACCACCCATTGTAAGTGTATCTTAAGTGGTTTTAATGTTTGTACTGTATTTTAATGGTGAATACAATAAAGAATCTTCACTTATTCATTCATACCTTGTGGCTAGATGGCGCTGTATTTCCATCAATATTTATTATTTTTATTCATCTAAAACCATATTACTCTATACTATATTGAATTGTAAGCTCAATATTTCACCACATAATCAACTTACTATTCTAAACACGCGATAACGCCAAACAATATTATAAAAATAATTTCAAATTGCACGTAAATCCATAAACCAGTTTATCAAGTTCCATTGTCACCTTTGTAAGCAATTTAGGGTCAAAACTAGATCGGTCCTTTGAACATCGGCCAACTGCGCGGTGGGTCGACAAAAACTATTGCCCGTTTTTGGGTTAATATTGTCAATTTGGTAATAAAGTTTTGTAAATAGAAGGCGCGATAGACCGCTTGGGTTATTCAGGGTTAATATTGACAAATTACCAGCGAACGAAATGATGTGTTGAGTTTATGATGATAGTTTTTTGACACAATGTAATAATTTATTACTTTATGATGTGGTTACAAATACCAGTGTGTAAAACTGACAAGCCTCACAGCTCAGTTGGGAGTAACTCTGCCTTCTGCGCTGTAGATCGTGGGTTCGATTCCCACCCAAGACAAAATTGACGAGCATTGATGTTTGTTCTGTGTCTGGGTGTTAATATGTATGTATTTATAAAAAAATGTATTCTATCTGTCTCGTTCCCATAGTACAAGCTATTATGCTATTAGCTTTATTAATTAGTGTAATTTTAATAAAATCTTATATTCATTATAACTACGTGTAGATAGATGACACATTATTGATAATTGTTCACCAAATCAGAATAACAACAATCAGTAACAATATACAACAGAGTGAAACTATGGGCGGTCTTATCGCTATTAAGGTATTGCTTACAGACAACCTTAGGATGTACTAGGAATACTCGACTTGGGCAATGTGGTTCATCTAAAATTGGTAAATTCCATAATTGGACAGTTAAGTCTAAAAAGTCATGTTTTGTATACTGTACCTTCATATACTTATATATAGGTTCTTTCTATACATATTTATAAGTTACAGGTTCAGATGTAGTACCTACAGACAAGTCCAGTTATATTCAGCCCCTTTCTCTAAAGGACAGACAAAGTAATCCGTCACAGGACTGCCATTACCCGAATTGCGTTGAAGTGGCTCTGATTGGATAGAACTTTGTCCGTTTGAGAGACATTTGACGCACTGATAAACCCACCTGATACCGGATACAAGTTGAGGGATGGAAACTAATGTCTCCCTTCCTCCCATTTTCCTATTACCTACCTATTTATGGTTTTATACTTAAATTAGACACACTTGAGCCTCAAAAATTAATTTTAAGCCTCCATTTAAATGGAAAAAAAAAAAAATCGTGTTACTTCCGGCACTGACTGCAGTTTACTCTTTAAGTGCAATGACATCTGTGATAACGCTTTTTGTTAATGCCCGATTTTACTATGTATGAATTTTTCGTACGTTAAATGGAATCGATTCTTAAGGAGTAAACTCCAATGAATTACAAAGCTTTCGCTTCTTTAGGAGCCTTTCTGAAATGCACAATAATTACTTTATAAGTTACAGATTCAGTAGTACTAATAAAGAGTACAAATGTCAATTGAAAAGTTAGCGGCCTAGCCAAACAAACATAATTGTATACATACATTCTTTATTATTTTCGACCACTTATTTTGCCTCGTTCATTGATTCAAAAATACAGGATCACAGTGTACAACTGTTCATTTGTTGAAAATTTGTGTTTGATGAGACGTTTTTAGTTTGCGAGCTATTAATGTTATTAATGAATTACCTTTTCACTTTTCTCTTTTTTTATCATCTTAGCCCACATTTTTTTTATTAAAACACTACTTTTTTATTTGCAAAAATGCGGCTACAATAACGGCAAGACAAAACAAGTAAACAGAGGTGCAAGAATCAGAATTAGCATACAAACGACCATCGCTGCTATTGGCCGACGGAATGTTAGATACGTGCAGCTTAGCTTACCATTTACAGCACATAGTGTAGGAGTCAGCAACATTTATTTAACGTCAATCCATCCAGCATAAATATAGCTTGAAAAGTGAATAGGCAAGAGCAGATTTGAAAATCTAGATTTTACTGTTATATAAGCATGTATGAAGCCCTAAACATCACTATATCAGAGGTTACACAAAAACCAAATTTTTAGAAAAGTTAAATTGCATAATATCGTATATTATAAACGGATCGAAAAATTTATACACAAAACCATATAACTTCACCTACAAAATTCGATGTAACGTCAATAGCAAAACTCTACATTCTGTCTCCCGCACTATTTGGTAGGATTTGAGTTAAAACATTTGGCAAAGACGTAGCTTTTGTAATCTGTACTTGATATGCAACTATCTGTTCCTAGAGTGTGCCTTTGTGTGTTTAAGTAGGCACTAACGTAATATAAATCACAAACAAGTTTTTTCTGTGACAAATGATTTTAATCAAATAAGCTAATCAGCAAATAAAAAGTCAAGGAACAAGATTTTTACATGTTAAACCCAAATAAGTGACTTACCCACATATTTTATTTTCTTCTTGATAGGCCTCACAGCTCAGTTGCTAGTAACTCTGCTTTCTGCGCTGTAGGTCGTGGATTCGATTCCCACCCAGCATAAACACTTGTGTGACGAATATTAGATATATGTTCTGTCTGGGTGTTAATATGTATTATATGTATGTATTTACAAAAAAAAAATAAGCAAATATGTATTCTTTCAGTTGTCTGGTTCCCAAAGTACAAGATATGCTTAATTTGGGGCTAGATGGCGCTGTATGAATTGTCCACCAATATTATATTCTTGTCCCTTAATTGGTTACATTTGAACTTAATTTCACCTAGTCTGATTTATAGTCCGAGTAATATAGTTCGAAGTCTCCAAATATATATCTCTATCCATCTCCAATTAAAAACATCGTGTCTGAGAAGATAAACACAAGAACAGATGGATTGCAATATTACACCTTTATTCCCACCGGTATCGGAACCCTACACTTTACAAAGCAGGAGTGCAAACCAAAACAATAATTGCGAGCGATACCCAACGCGTTAATTAGCTGCAGAAAGGAGTGGCCTCAAGTTGCCACTTTTTCACCAATTACGACATTTTTTTATTGCATTTTCCTCGATTGTTGCACCACGTGCCGATGCCAATTACGGCCGCTATACGGCGTTACTGTCGCAATTGTGCAGTGTTGCCTTTTGCCGGTTAAAAGTGCTAATTAACTGCCACTCGTCGGGATTAATGGCAATCATTGTTTCTTTTTAATGGTCGTATTCAGAATTCGAATATATGACCTCAACTGAAACTGACTGGTTTTATGAAAACATTGGCATACTTGATTGTTTTTGCATCCTATTATAATCATAAATAAATATTGTACGACATTTCACACAGCGCCATCTAGCCCCAAAGTAAGCTAAGCATAGCTTGTGTCATGGGAACCAGACAACTGATATAATATTTATATACTTTTTTGTAAATACATACATATTGACACCCAGACACAGAACAAACATCTATATTCGTCATACAAATGTTTACCCTGGGTGGGACTCGAACCCACGACCTACAGCATTTTGAAATTTTGAATAAAGAAGTTATTTTTATACCGAAGTTTAATAATAAAACGTTAAAGAACATACATAGATTACCGCCTTGATTCCTAAAAAGGTAGGCAGAGCTTCAGAGAGCTACTTTTCTCCATGTGGGTTACACTATCGTAGGAAGTAGACGTAAGAAAGGTGAGCTCGTCTCGCTCTTTTCTCACGAATAACTCAGCTAATACTTTCCTCTAGTAAATCAATCGTCAGTTACCCGAGAGCCTGTACAAATATTATACCAATGTACTTCTTTTGAAGGATTTCAAATGAAGTAATACTTTTGTGTTTGTGTATTTCTTACAACATTTTAGGTCTAATGATTTTAGAAGAAAATGCCCTTTATTCATGAAAATAAACAATATCTACGTTCTCGTATTCTTTTCATGGATTAAGAGTCGAGTTTTCACTAGCGTTCTGAGCAGTGCTGTGCAAGTAAACGAAACGGTGAACGAGCGATTGCTTGACCAAATTGCTTGACGTCTGTTCATTTTTTGAATTCTAAGCAAACATGGTGTAGTGGAATTTCGTGAAGTCCATCTCGTATACAAAGAATTATTAAAACACAAAATAATTAAACAGTGCGCGAATACCAACCTTGTTTCTTTTTATATATTTATTTTCTTTTTTAAATTACTAACCGTTACAAACGCAATAGCTTAAAATATATCAAAGTCCATGAGGTTTTCACTAGTTATCAGTGGACTATGAGCTTTTCTTTAGAACTCTTCGTTGCCTCATGAAATAAAAATGTTTTTTGTTATGAGCTTTTACACATATCAAAATGTTCACTCAGCATTGTTGTGGAAACCCGACTTAAACGTTTGAATATTTAACAACAGTCATCGAAATCGTGTGTTTCCATTTTGTTCGTCTGAACGCTCTCCGATAAAACCACGTATGGTTTTAAGAACAGCACTTAAAGGGAATGGGTTTATGTAAAACATTCGGTTCCATTTTTATTTATACATAATTGTGATGAGAGAAATTACTTTACAATACTACAAATTATAAAAAATATCTTAAGGCTAAGTACTTATGGCAAGTTGGTCCAGGGAATTACTATCACCACATATATTTGTATTATAGGCGCCAAGCTGAAACGCTCTTTACTGTGTTTGAAAGGTATGGCTGCGGGTGAAATTACAGGAGTTCTGTGAAATTACATTAGACTTTCCACTTAACCTTTCAGAGTAATGGGTGTAATATGATGCAACTTGAGTCTCCATTTGAGAACTTGTCTACTCCATCATTTCATTATCTCCTTGATATTTTATAATACTATTTTGCGTGACTGCATCTTGCTGAACACCGTCCAAAACTGAGGCGAAACGGGACGTCACTGAAAGGCTTTTAATTCTTGATGCTTTCCACATTCACCCCATCTCGTCAATACGTGGACCTGAAACAAATGTAAGATGTATATAAGGGTTTATTTCTTGGATGGTTGGCAGTTAAAGCATAATTAAAATGATTTTAAATTGGATATATTTCTCGTGTACTTAGTGATTGTCACTATAACTAGCAGAATTTATCATAAAAGGAACAATTGCCATGAAAAAATGGTATATTGGACTCATAATCTACCAAAATATTTTGTGTTATATATGTAAATATACGTTAGGGGCAAGAGAACGGATTATATGAGAGGGATATGGGTAATTAATTTTATTATCGTGTTTATTATGTATTATAATATTGAGAAGAATAAAGATAAGCAGTGTTAATATATCACTTTCTCAAAACGGTGAAGGAAAACAGAGCTGACGGCCCACCCGGTGTTAATTGGTAAACTCGGCCCATAACAACGGATGCGACTTGGGTCCTCCCCTACTAGGTACGACAAGACCCAAGTCACATCGTATTGTATATCGTAACTCTGACACGTTAAGTTTAATGTCTCATGTGCCGGTAATTTCACCGGCAACTACACATTTCACACAGCGGCAGAAATGGGCATGGTGGCAGTACTTCCCCGGACGAACTTAGCGAGTTCTACTGCTCTTAATAGCAGTAGAACATAGATGTAAAGTCTAATTGCGATTATTTGCTAGGTGGATAAGTAGAATAATCAGTGTAGATCTCGTGGTATTCCCGGCGTGCGCGTGCGATCTACACGCCTTTCTACAAGCTCGGTTTGTTTAAATTTGACTATATATTTACGATTATAAGTAGAAATTTTATTTGACATTAGTTATGAAACCATTTTAACTTCAAAAAAACATACAGACTCATGTTGTTTTTCCCTAAGACTTTCATTAAAGATTTTCGCAACCAATGCAGCTTAGAACACAGTTTATTTGTTAATGCTCGCATCTCCCAACCATTGCTCGTACTAACATAATAATGCATTGACGTAACAAGCTCATATTACAAATAAAAGACATAGTAAGATATAAAACACGATGTCTAAAGGAAATGATGCGAGGAAAGACTTTAATGAGCTGATTCGAGTGCATTGAAAGACCCACGTCAATGCGAACGCACAACAAAGCGTCTTTACATTATGGTTTTCAAAGGGAAAATGCAGCATGGGTACTACCTCTTTGCTTGATAAAGATGAGAGGCGTTCTAATTTTAAATATCATTTTGTTATGTGCTATTTTGAGTTTCGTTATATTATCCTTTGAAGAGTATAATAGAGAATACTTTGTAGAGTAATAAAAATAAAAAGAAATTTGCAATAGGAACTCTGTAAAATAAACTCCTTAAATGTTTCTCTACCAACGTCATTATGATGGCTTGGTAATTTTTTCATTCATGTTCATGTTATCCGGAACATAATGATGTGTTCATGTTTTACCAATATTTCTTCGTGCAAAAGTGTTGCGGTGCAGTTTTGGCAATGGCACTTGGCACAATTGAAGTTAGCCGTTACGGGCCAAAATACATTGGTGTGTCACAATTGGTAAAAAAAAACTTTTGCATCCAACTGCGGTTAATTAGTTGTCCTGATAATTGATCGACCCTGAATTTCAGCCTGTATAGCGTTCTTTATTCCCGTATGGAAAGAGCTCGAAATATTTACATAAAATTTTTCTTCGCTAAACTTAAATCAATCAAGGCTTAGTTGAAAAATCATCATTTCAGTCATTTTGGTATCTATTTATAAAAACATACAAAAAAAATCACGCCTGTAGGCAGAGATCACCATTTTCCACCTACTACGATCCTGACATACCTCCTTAGCTTCATCCACTCTCATCACATTCTTCACGCATGCTCGGCGGTTTAGGATACTCTTGACCTGCCTTTTTCCAAAACGTCACCGATTTGGTCTAAGTAAGTTTGCCGAAGTCTACCCCTTCTACAGGTTCCATTTACACTCGCCTAATGCACTTGTTGTCGCCTAATGCACGCGTTATTTTTCTTCCATTTATCCTCCCTACGTGCACAAACCATCTGAGCATACCTATTCATTCATAATTTATTTATTCGCACAAAACACATTACAATTCTAAAAACAATACATAACTAAACAATTGACAATCTGAATTGTAACGTTAGCATATTTGCGTACAGTTAAAATAAATTCAAAACTCATATAAATAAAAAGTTCTAGTTATTTGCTAGATTTTTCTGACGAAAAACCTCGCCAATTACAGCCACAAACGTGGTTGTCAATTGCGGCACACATCTCTAATCCCGAACGAAAAGCACAAAGGCGGGCCCAACAGAGGCCGACTTTCCGTTTGGTATGACACTTTGTGACGACTCAGTTTTTAATTAGCGTATTTTTCTTTGTACCGCGTCGTGTAAATTAGCCTGTGATGTGAAGTGCTGTGGCAAAGCAACGTCTGTCTCGGGAGCCGGTCCATAGAGTAGTCAGGAACAAAGTTAACAACATATTTCTAATTATAGATATTTTTTTTCCTGGAGTTAAGTAGTGCATGAAAAGATCTTCTCTGAGACCTTAATCCTTTCACCACACTGGATCAAGAACGAGTGACACAAATAATATTAGTAGTAGTAGACTAAGAAGACTAGATAGACCATGTGATGGGAAAGGTTAGTTATATACACTTTTTTTGACCGGCCTCGCAGCTCAGTTGGTTACTAACTCTGCCACTCTCCCACAGTCGTGGGTTTGATTCCCACCCAAGACAAATATTTGTGTGACGAGCATTGATGTTTGTTCTGTGTCTGGGTGTTCAAATGTATTTAAATGTTTGTGTTTACAAAACAAAGTATATATATATTCTATTAGTCATCTGATTCCCATAGTACATGTAACGCTTAGTTTGGGGCTAGATGGCGCTGTGTGAAATGTAAAATAATATTGATTTATTATTATATACAATTACAAGTTGTCCGGAATACTCAGTGCTACTGGTGCGAGGCTGGACAGATTTTATATTGCGTAGCACTTTTTTATTTTGACAGCTGATGAGACCTGGGTCAAATATCACAGCGAAAAATATTTTTTGAGCTTACTGTACTTTCTTTGAATTTAATATGTTTACAGTCATACGAGTTATTTAGTTAATGAGGTTTATTCATTTATTAAAATAGTTTCATTTTAGTGACTTATTTTTTGTCTTTTGCCGTATAAACCTCTGTTTGGCTGTTGCTCTCTAGCCATGCCCCGGTTTGGAGACGTGTACAATAGTTTTATAGTAACGACCTTTCTGCGAATATCTTTGAACTGATACTTTTATAGGGTTAAGTGCGATGTTTGTAAATGGAAGTTTTGATACTATTAACTCATTTTTAGTAACTACTTAAGTTACTAAAAAAGAGATAAATATATTCTTTTAACATTTTTACCAGTTTAATAGTGAAGTTCAGTAAATTGATATATTGATTAAATCTTCTCGTTGATTTCTTACTACAGCTCGTCATAGTGTGAAATAATTATCTCTTGTAGTATTTTGCTAAACGTACAGCTACGAGATCTCTACGAGCTACGGTAAGCGTAGATCATCATGTATTTTTCAAGTCGTTACGTTTCTTAAGCGTCTTTCATAATATGTTTTGTATGTCAAGTTGTGATGCTTTCACACAGTATATCTTCATGAGTAATTCATGGTATTCATTTATTTCTTTGATCAGATTTACATCATTTTCTGTTTGTAATATTTATTGGGATATGTTAGCAATTACGCAAGTCAAAATAGTTTAATAAAAATTGCTGACAAAGACTAGACTAGCCACTAACTCCTATGACTGTAAATAATCAATATATATGTAAAAAAACGGGATAAACGCGATGCCTGGCGTCAAAACTATCGCAATCGTCAAAGGTTCGATTATTCAGTAGAAACATCCCTACTTACACGTATTTCCCCCCATCTCTTTTAAAATGAGGATTTCTTTATTCTATATTCTATTCTGTCATCTGTGCATAAAGAAGTTTAAGTAGATTATAGTAAAACATTACAATTACTCAGAAATATATCAAATATATTATTTCAAACGTTCTCAAATAACTGAGAATAAATAGAGATATTAAAAATGGTGTGTCAATGAAATTAAACTATTTATAATTTTAATGACAGTCAAAATTTCTTTTGAGTGTAGGTACATTACAAATTTAATGTTAGCCGTTCCGGCATTGCGGGTAGATTAACAAATCCCAATCACGGGAGATTCGCGCATTCATAGCAAAGTTTTCCACCCAAGAACGGGATGTAACGTGCAGTCGTTGTACGTGTGTGAGCGAGACGGGCGCACAGCGAGAGGGGTTGCCTACATGGGCCTGACATAATGATATATTAATTTCTGTCGCGAGCTTCCATTGTTTTGTAGGTATTTTACGGTGTGACGTATGGTCATTACGTTTTCATAGTTTCATAAAGACGTATCTGAAGGCTTTGTGCGTTTAATGGATGAAATATAAAGGCTGGGAGCCGTAATTTAAGGCTGTTTATTATGAGTTATATGCTTTACGTTTGTTGTTCTAATAAGGAGTTAGTATACCTTTTGTCAATAATTTTATGTACTCCGTAAATTGATTCACATTAAAATAATTCCTAAAGGTCACTCCACTGACTCATACTGAGCGTACAATAAAATTCCTCCTCCTCATATCAACAACACAGACAGGTCAAATAAAAAATATGTCCAAAGAAATCCTTAGGCGCGTTAAACGCATATGTCAAATTATAGTGTTCATAGATCAGTTAGTCTTATTTGCTGTTCCAAACCTAACTAACTAATCTGAGGTGAAGAACAGTCAAGAAATCCCTTTAGAGGTAGTGTTACAGCTGATATTCTTCGTCGCAAACTGAAGCTAGTTCATTTATAATTTGTTTATATCATGCGAGAACTTTCTACATTCTGGAGCTGCGTTTTGCAAGATTTTTACTTTGAGGCCATACAAATTGCTTCATTCGACTACTAGTCATACAGCTCATTTGTAGTAAGTCTGCCTTCTGCGCCATAGGTGGTCGGTTCAATTCCCACCCAGGACAAACATTTTGTGTGGCGGCTAGTGAGGTTTGTTCTGTGTCTGGGTGTTAATATGTATTATAGGTATGTATTTAAAAAAGTATATATGTCTTCTATCAGTTGTTTGGTTCCCATACCACAAGCTATGCTAGATGGCGCTGTGTGAATTGTCCACCAATATTATTGTTATTATATTTTATTAATATTTTTTATGACATTCCGAAAGTGCAGAGAAATCTAATAAGACGGCATATTTGTGATTCACACCTTTATTCAAGATACACGAAGACAGTAATATCGATATCAAAGATGTAAATCTCATTAGTAAATTATTGCTGATTGATATCAAAAAGCATTAATCATTATAATTTTCTTGATATGATGTGTGCTTAAATTCACACACATACACTATATATATTTTTAAATAATCCAAAATTAAACTTTAGTGGGGGATTACAACAATAAGTTCTTTTTTATTTTTGGATAGGTATGGTTTATAAATTATGTTAGTTTTTTCTCAACATTTGAATTGACATCATCACATTGTTTTTCACCAGTGTTTATCAATTTAACCAATTAAAAAGCTGTCATATAACACAACCCTTTCGTTTCAAATTTCAAAACTCTAACAAGCCATTAGTAAAACTTACAGGATAATCAAAGGGCTGTATAGATTAGGGATGTGCCGAAACTTCGATTGCTAGTCTAAATGATTAAAAGCTTCGGACAGCATTCTCGCAATTAGGAGTCAACTACCATCACTAACAGTGAAAATATTTTAAGTTTTCATTTGCATGCCGTGCCAAAAGCCATTTGAGAAATGATTTATAGAATAATTTATAAAAATAATTTAAATTTATGACATACATTTTTATGATTATCCTTAAGTCATCCCTCTCTCTGTGCGTCTATTTATATTGAGTAGATTACTAAAGAGCATGTCAGAAGCCTAAAAGTATCTTCTGTAACCATCTCCCTGATATGGTTTCTCCATATTTATGTTGCGAATATAACGACGGTCTGTCCGAAGTATACGGCTGATATAGGCTATCTCTATGAGGTCTTCAATACACGCGTATGGAAGCATTTGTGATTTCGCGTTAATATACCTTGATTATTCAGGCAAATCAAATTGATTTGTATAATACTAGCTCCTGCCCGTGGCTTCATCCGCGTGTTACAAATAATTAGCTTATAGGCCAATTTTAAGAGCAGTAGAACTCACGCCAAATTCGTCCTCGGAAGTACTGCGTTTCTGCCGCCAAGCAGTAACGCATTCTCGTTACTGTGTTCCGGTTTTAAATGTGTGGTTGCCGGTGAAATTACAGGCACATAAGACATTCCACCTACACGTCTCAGAGTTACGGTCGAATATGATTCGACATGGGTCTTGTCGTACCTAGTAGGGGAGGACCAAAGTGCATCGGATGTTATAGGCCGAGGTTACCACTTAACACCAGATGGGGCGTCGGCTCGTTCAGTAACTGTATCACATAAAAAAGGAGCTTTTCGCATGCTCGGCAGCTTTCAGTGGTCACGTCTCTGCGCTGTTTACAAAGATGCGAATGATGAGAGAGTTCTTGGGACTTGTCGAAAGTTTGATTTTAGTATTCTTTGTTATGTCTATTATTATGTTACGTCTTCAGAATCTGTGACATGACGTTCTTAGCGATAACTTAACTACATCTGAACGTGCCTTTAAAGATGAGTATTCTCATTACGAAGGGGCATCCCTAGTAGATAATTAGGCGCTATAGCGTCGCTAATCCGCACCCTTAGTACATGGCGTATCACGGCGCAAGTCATCCCACTGATGGGGGTCGGGATGAATCATTTTATTCTTCGGCACATCGGTTTGCGTCGTGCTGAGTCGGAGGTAACTTGAGGTGCCATTATATTATGTACTACATACTGTAGGTCAATTTTTGTGTGCTGCTAGATCATGATAGATCTAGAAACAATTGTGACAAGTCACCTCTAATTACTTCAGCGTTTTAAGATTATGTAACCCTTCGAGGGTCGGATAGGGCTTGAACAGGCTTCGAACTTAGCGATAAGTACGCGTGGCCTATATATAGTTTTTTTTCTAATATTACTTATTGACTTATTGAAACCATTTCTTTAAGAATTCTATGGAAATTAATATTTTGACTTTGATATTCATGTCAACTGCTATTTATGCTATGTTATTTTTCATTACGTGTTAATTAATAATAAGGACATTTCTTTCACACAGCGCCATCTAGCCCCAAAGTAAGCCAAGCATATCTTGTATCATGGGAACCAGACAACTGATAGAAAAATTATATACTTTTTTTTGTAAATAGGTACATATAATACATATCATCACCCAAACACAGAACAAGCATCTATTTACGTCACACAATTTTTGTCCTGGGTGGGAATCGAACCCACGACCTACAGCGCAGAAGGCAGGGTTACTACCAAATGAGCCTAAAATTCTCTAACTTAAAGAGTGCCATAATTTTGCCATTATAAAATTTTCGAATGCTTTATGTGGCTTTCCGTCTCCTAATTCTAAATCTATCCAGTGTGCAGTGAGCGATAGTGACCAATGCCCGCGCATTATAAATGATATAATATTTTGTGCAAGATTCTAACGTCCGCACTGCAAAGCATACTCGTGACATACGAGAGTGAATAAGCTTCCCAATATAATATATCAGGCCTAAAATAACTGGAAACGAATTTACTTTCTTTCATTTCTCCAACCCGGTTAGTTAAACCTTTGTTGAAGTTACAAGACGGGTAATGTTTGTCAGCAATTTTAATTACTTCCAAGACATTTTGAAAGGCGATTACCATCAAAATATTCAGCGTTGTAATTAAACGGAACCTTTCAACATACCTGTATATATAGTGCACTAATGACGAAGGCACGCTTGGACCGAGGGTGTCCAGTAAGGGACGAAAATTTCCTAAAGGGTTTACCCTTAAGCGGGACCGAGGAACGATAATTAACGCTCGAAAACGACTGTACTATAACCCTTTTGGACAAAGAATTGTAGACTCTATCCGCGAGGGATTAAGAGCGTATTTATTGGCGGATCGAGGTTCACGTTTGGTTCAATTTTATAGTCTGGGGTGGGAAATAATAAGAGGACCGTACATACAAAGTTGGTTGCTGATGAATGACACTCAGAGGGCCCATTGCCCTTCGCATGTTTTAAGTGGGTTGGATAAGAAATGTCGGATATCTAGTGAAATATACGCGTTAGTTTGTTTGTTTATGGTGATTATGCGAGTAATTAAAATGGAGTTGGCGCTCGATGGGCGGACGGAGAGCGTTTTGGATTAGTGTTTATTATGAATTATTGTTTAAATAGTTTCTTAACGGCATCAGTTAATATTTACCTAAAAATGATGGCGTAATAGGAAATACGAATAATAATTGAAAATTCACCAACAGTTCTATTTGTTTCGCAATGGATACTAACAATGTTATTTCTTTGCTATAAATGAGTTTAAATATACGAATATCATACATATCCCTGAAAAAAAATGCCAAAAATGGATTAATATATGATTTTCATACCAACATTACAGGGCCATTTCGTAATAAAATTAAAATAAACTAAATTATCATATGTATATACTTCTATAGCAATAAAATGATTATTGAGTTCTTAAATTCTGATAAAGCTGACCCCGTTACACTGGCTAGGATAACGCTTTAAATCACGAAAAAAATATTTCAAAAATAATAATTTTAGTGGCTATTTTATGTTGACGACAAACGCCACGATTGTAAATTAGATAAATTATCTAAATCTGAAGAGTATCTTAAATTTCATAATATGTACAGCTTATTTAGAAATGCTGTGATTCCTGCATTATCTGGAAATACCAAGCGTATAACAGGAGTACAAAATTATTAATCTCCCAACCATTGATGATAATATTGCAACAATAACTAATCATGTAAATGAGATGTCACTCCATCACCGAAATGAAACATCTACACGAATTAAGCACAGTTAAGTGCACTCAGATACAAGCGCGTGCAAAATTAGTTTGCCAATACAAACCCGGCTTCTCAGCTTATCTTTCCACTTGGCACGCTATAAATTGGTCAAAATCTCGTTGGCTCCTCGACTTTGCCACGTATACGTAAGTGGTAGGGTGTTTACGCTGTAGTCATATTATGGATATTATAATGATGCATGTGTGTGTCATCTCACAAGTCTATAATAACTAGAGCTTTGCTGTAAACCTAAAAACATACTAATATTATAAACGTGAAAGTTTCTGAGTATGTATGGATGTTTCTTACTCTTTCGCGCAAAAACGGCTGAATGTACCACTCGTGTTGCTGTGTTCCGGTGGAAGGGAGTGGGTGCCGGCGAATTTGCCATGAGACGTAATATCCCCATCTCGAGGTGATGGACGCAAAGCAGTGCGACTTGAATCATCTTGTACTATGGAGAGGACTTGTGTGGTATTGCTGTTGTCTATGGGCGGCGGTTACCACTTAACATCAGGTGGGCCGTCAGCTTGTTACGTCACTTCAACGACATAAAAACCAACTGTCCCACTTTGCAACAAACCTTTGAACACCCTACCACTAAATAGCGGCAATCGCATCAGTCCTCAGTGTTAAACCAGCAGAAAGATAACATCGTAACTAACAGTATGCCGAACCAGATTACACCTATTCATTCGTTTATGTGCGCGACTATACTGATTTATGACTTGTAACGTCGAATTTACTTGGAGTTCGAGGGCTAATATTATTGTTATTGTTAGATAACTATTGAATTATTATTTATTCAGTTCAATATAGTTCAATTCTATTGAACTATTTGATAAACAATCACGTATTTTTGTTAGTTGCTAGTTATACATGAAAAATCTTATAATACGGATAGGTATCTAGTAATGGATGCCAACAAGCATGTATAACTTAGTTTGCCTTTACTTAGTTCTGATTAAGTTGCTTAGTTACTTCTTAAAATATTATTTTTGTATCAAAACTAATACAAAATTGACTATTTTTTTCTTTCTCAGGCGAGTTATATACCTTTTGATTTAGTTTGTTCCGGTACCTGGTCAACCCTGAACTAATCCAAACGCAGGTACTTGATTAGCAGTCAGAGATGGGCGCAATAAAATTCGATGTAGCCTTCTCATCGCCAAGTAGTTGAAGCCTCAAAATGTATTGGTTTTGTTATGGGCAGAGGTTACCGCTTATCATAAGCTGACCGTGCTAACTTCATAATGTATTTACAAGAAAAACAACGTGCTGCAACGAGTAAATTCTTAGAAAGCACCAGTTTGCTTTACAATGCGCACTTGTTTCGTTAAAAGGTTGGTTCAAGTATCAGTTCGATATGACGACCCACTCGGAGAGACCATTAGCAAATATCTAGAAAGCACACCTCTCATATACGATTCTACGAAACTACATTAATATTTCAGAGTCGGGCACAAGTTGGGGTCCTTTCTAAACAGCCCTTGGTCTTCTAAAGTTATTCCAACTTTGCTGGAAGTTCCTCGCTCTGGGGCCAGGGTAAAGATTACTTTGTAAGGGATGGGGTTCGCCTTATCTTAAGTTTGTTAGTTTCTGCTTTTTGATAATAAATGGTGTTTGTGTTGTCCAAAATCTGCGGTTCATTGGGCACTTGGGCACGTTGTTTCTCTTAAAGTTACATCATTAACAGAGACGATATTGTGTACTTTGAATAAGTTATATTATATATTACTATAATTATTTTTGAAAAAAGACAATATTCATTGTCGTAACTAAGAGACGTTACTTATTCAAGTAATATGCATTCTACGCAAAAAATTTAGATTAAATTTAATTTATCGTAACATATTGCTCTTGTTCTTGCTATAACTCTTTTTAAGGTTAAGCTCGCCTTTTTACATGTCTTTTCTATACTTTTTTTTTTGTACAATAAAGTATATAGAATATTGCCTACAATATATTCAATCAATACCAGCAACAAGAATAAAAGATAGATCATTAATTATCAATTCAAATTTGCGAATTTTCTTACCTAATACAATTAAGTTATATAATAATTTGTTGTTTATAATATTACTTAAAAGTATCCTATTCAATTAGGATACATTTTAATTGCAAAGATATTGAATTCTAAGCCACGTTTTAGCATTCGGTTGAAACTTGTGTATGTACTGTCACCTATCTCTGCCACTAAGAAGTAAGTGCCTTCGCGTTGCTGTTGCAGTTCTAAGGATGTCGGTGACAGTGAAATTACAGGTAACTGAGAACTCCGTTGCTTAATAACTTGCACTCTAGTGACACATGACACATTAACTAAATTTATTTACCCAATGTATATATGAAATTATATACTACTAAATATAAACAATACATATAAAAATAATATAAACAAACATAGAAGTTCTTAAAACAAAAAAAATAATTATAACGAATGCCTACATACAAATACATACATCGTCAAACTACTGTAAATTTTTTCAATGTTTTAACATGACAAATTTAAAAACATAACAAGTAAACATAAGTAAAATGATGTATTACAATTTAAAACTATACTTTATTACCATATTTTGTACACTTCACGTTTTCAAGCAGTTTAAATAAGTCAAACTACAAATCAATTTTCGTTGGAACGCATTGGTTGCACAGACACCAATTCGTATCTCACGCACACATTCGCAAACGGGCAAATTTTCAACATGGCACACGAAGTTAGGGGTGGACTACACTCGTGTCCTTCCTTTTGATTGCAATTAATTCGGGGGGGTGAGGGTAGGGATGGCTCCGTCCGGCCAATGCGCAGGGTCGAACTTCACAACTTCGGTTCGGCGGTCGTTAGTGTTTTGAAGTTTCGTTCCGTTAGTTCGTTTGTGCCAAAGAAACGGTGGTTTGCGACGTAGCGTAGCTGCGAAAGATGAGTAGAAGAGCTTGGTTGCAATAAAGTATGATGTATTTCTTAGCGACGTATTGTGACTGTGATATAATTATGGATGTAAATGTTTTCATTAATCAGGTTCATTTTTTTATTATAACATAATAAGAAATAAAACTTTTCTTACACCTATTACAGAATCCAAATAGTTTTAAACTCGACTTTTACATGACTATGACCACTGAGCTACTGGCCTCATAGCACAGTTAGTAGTAACCCTGCCATATGCGCTGTGTCGTAGGTTCGATTCCCACCCAGGACAAATATTTTGTGTGACGAACATAGGTGTTTATTCTGTACCTTTATGTCCGGTGTTTATATCCGTGGTCTAGTTCCCATGATACAAGCTAATTACTTAACTTACTTTGGGGCTAGATATCGCTGTATGAAATGTCCACCAAGATTATTATTATTTATTACAAAACGTATTTATGTAAGCTGAAGTTACAACTACTGTTCTTAATAGATATAAATAGTAACGTAAAATACTTAAGTCCGACTCTGGCAAGTAACGGGTCTACGGTCCCGCTGTTACGCCTTGAAAAATACCCAGACATTTTTAATCCCTACTTATAGCCTGCTGGAGAAATAGTTTAATTTGCTAGCTAGAATTTAATATTAACCGGTCATTCAGGTAAATTCTTCTGATGCTGAAAATAGAAGCTTATGTCTGGGGGATTTATTGTAATCTTATAACGGGCTTATTGTAAGCTCACGTTTTTATCATCGTAGAAACTAATAATGTAGTGCAAAATACGTTTTTTTATGTGATACAGTTGCTGAACTAGCTGACGGCCCACCTGATGTTAAGTGGTAACCTCTGCCCATAACCGATGTGACTTGGGTCCTCCCCTATTAGGTACGACAAGACACAAGTCGCATCGTATACGCCCGTAACTCTGAGACGTGTATGTGGAATGTCTCATATGCCTGTAATTCACCGGCAACCACAACTACCAAACTGGAACACAGTAACGCGAACGCGTTACTGCTTGGCGGCAGAAATCACTCACAAATTAGGGGAAACTTATTTAATTTAACTCACAAAACCATCTTTATTATATAACATTATTAAATTTGAAAGTGCAACATTTAAAGACGACGCAGTTATAGATTATTTCCAAGAAGTGATACGTACTAGATAGTAAAACCCGTGAAGGCCAAGAATGAGTTTTGTTTGATAAGCTGAGCGGGGTTAGATTGTGTGTATTTATGTGTGGCTTTCATAATATTATCATGGAAATATTCAGTGTCATTTTTAAGGTATTGTGACACGAAGTTTTTTTTATGTTATTTGGGTGGCGGAACGAGCTGACGGCCCACCTGATGTTAAATTATAACCGCCGCCCACAAACACAGCAATACGACTCAAATTCCTCTACGCCAAAGTACGAGATGATTTAAGTCTTTCTTTAATCAGTTTGATGATGTTTAAGCACAACGACGCTCCATTCTTTCAATTTAAACATGTCTTTGAATTTTTGAGGTTCCATTAGAAGTCTGTGGTTTCATCATATTTTCCTTCACCGTTTTGAGAATCTAGTATTGCGAGTATAATTATTTAATTAGTTATATTTATTGAACCAGTGACCTCCAGATTGAAGCTCAATGTCGATACCACTGAGCCACAGTTGTCAATTACAGCTTCTTCTTCTTCGAGTCACCGGTTCTGTCGAACCAGTGTGTGGTGAAAGGATTGTTAGTGCGCCTCAAAGAGGCTCCTTTCGTGCACTCGAAACATGTCTTCGAATTTTTAGTTCTAGGACATGTCGGTTTCCTAACGATATTTTCCTTCACCGTTTTGAGAACGTGGTATTGCGTACATAAATCTTTCAATCGAAAAACTCATAGGTGCGCGTCGGGATTTGAACCGGTGACCTCCGGATTGAAACTCGGGGGTCAGTACCGCTAGACCACCACGCTCTCAGTTAAAGCGTCCAGATGTGATGTCCGCTGTTAGCCGCTCTCGCTCACGCCACTCATTATAAGCATTGCCTAAATTTTCAGTGACGAATTAAGCCTGCTCCCCTAAATGCTAAGTTTCATAGACGGTTGCAATTCTAAGTTACATGCTCGCGCAAGTTTCTGCTTGGAAACATACCAATTCAAGAACCGACTTTCCTACTAGAACCAAAAACTTGGAGACATAATTACGTCAAGTGCACGAAAAGTACATTTTTAACGCACTTTAGTCATTTCGCCACTCAGGTTAGCGAGACGATTAGCAATAGTTTTCTGGTTAAATACAATTTTTAAACATGTTATAATTTTAATTTTCTTGATATTTTACATGCATGATGGCCGATTGGTCCCCAGCTTTAAAGATTTAGAACGGAACAACTAAATATCTTGAATATGAGCGCATTATACCGCATACATTTTACAAAGCTGCAGAACTTGCAATTTTGAAATCAATTTCTTAGACTTGGTGTTTTCAAATTACAAATATGTATCAAATAAAAAAAAATGGAATTTTTCTCACAAATAGTATAATTACAATAGCAACCCTCCAAATCTCCTCAATGACATCATGAACTGCATATTAACCTATCTGTCAGCACAGCATCCCCAATTTGACCCCAGGTCACGACACCTGACCACGGAGTCTGTATTACACCGGTTTAGGATTTATCTCAATGAGATGCCATGACGTTATCATGGATAATTTAAAGGGTCAAAAGTCAATGCGATATGATATTTTAAAGGACAATGGGTGTTTGCGTGTTCCCTAGCAATGAAAGTTATTTTAACTAAAATATCATGCATTATAATTATATAAAATAAAATACAATACTCTAAACTTAACAAAATCAATGTATGATTCGTTTTTTTCAAGGCATACCATCTATATATATATCTATATATAAGCAAATGGTAAGCAGAGAGCGTGGTGGTCTAATGGTTTCCCCCCGAGTTTCAATCCGGAGGTCGCCGGTTCAAATCCCGACGTGCACCTATGAGTGTTTTAATTGAAAGATTTATGTGCGCAATACCACGTTCTCAAAACGGTGAAGGAAAACATCGTGAGGAAACCGACATATCCTAGAACTGAACATTCGAAGACATGTGTCAAGTGCACGAAAGGAGCCTCTTTGAGGCGCATTTAAAATCCTTTCACCACCCCAGAACCAGTGACTCGAATAGATAGACATTATCAAAAACATATCCTCGCCCGAAAATTCATTGCGTTTTCCCAAATAACTCAAAATGGCGGCAACGATTCGTCCAGACTAATTACATTAAAATCACCGACAGTGCCGCACTAAATCACTGTACCTATTACGTACCGGAGGCCTCATCCTTCTACCACGGACAAATGTATAAATATTCTAAATATACTGAAATTTCACCCCAAATTGTTGTTATTCACGAACCACCGTATGTATTTAGGGAAAATTACCATCAAATTTGGTCAAATTTCCGTTGATCTAGAGGTCGTTTTGCCTTGCACTGTGTTTGAGTTAGGATGTTTCGGTTTGGGTCGGCTCTGCAGAATCCTTTCTGTTAAACTATTCTCTTTGAATAATTGCTGCATGTTCCTGAAGGGTGGGTATTCATGGTGTCCCATTGTGGTTGGGGCTTTCGTACCTACACACTATATGTGCTGGTCAATACATTACTATGCATTTAGATCAATGTGTTATATCTGCTATAAGTACCACATAGTGAATTGGATCATTTGAGCTATTACCTCATAGATAATTGAAAACTGCAATTTGATGTCTCAGTTTATTTAATTGTATTTTGTAAATATGTATTAACTTAAGGATTTATATATTAAAGGCACAGAAGCAGAGTAACCGTTTTGATAACTAATGGGAAAATTAAATTAAGTAAATTTACTTTAAATTGAGACGTCCTAGACTTTGTTTATTCTCACAACGAATGAACAAAAAATATCCTTATCCTACGGCCGGCCATACAGTCCGTGGACGGGCAGAGGTTACGCAGCGGAATGAAATGCACGCTTGCACTTTTAGGCATACCATGTTGATATAACAATGTCCGCTCACTGTATAAAATATGTTGTTAGTCAAAGTCAAAGTCAAAAACTTTATTTCCATGTAATTCATAAAGAAATGACTTGGAAACGTCAATAATATTCAAAACATAAGGTCACACGTTTAACGCTAGGTTTGACGCCTGTTCAAACCCTATCCGACCCTCCATGGGGAGAACAGACAAGAAACCCCCAATGGAGGGATTCCTGTTTTCGGGAGCACGATCCTTGTAACAATCTGAGTACTTAGATCTATGTTACATTTATGTTTAAAATATAGTTCATATATTATAACATTATAGCAATACATTTACAGGATCTCGTCGAGAGCCACGTTCTCTTTGCTTTGTTGTATGCCCACTCGTCGGGTTTTTCAATAATATTATTATATATAATAAAAAATAAATAATATTTTCCATCACACTAATAATAATAAATAAATTATTTGTAAATAATAATATTAGTATGAAGGCGAAAGTTTGTATATGCATGTTTGTGACTCCTTCACGCTCAAACGGCTTAAAGGATTTGGATGAAATTTGGTATCAGGATAGCTTATATACTCGATTAACACATAGGTTCCTTTTGATACCGGAAAAGTGCAGTGTTTCGTGGGAAATGACGGCGGGGCGCAGCTAATATTCTCAAACATCCGGTATGGATATAAAAAAATATAGGTGCCTAAATAAGATGCTCACTCAACTAGCAAGAGTGATCAGGCAACTATGCCAGCATATAACGAATATCACTTTCTGACTTTCATGTTTAAGTTATTTTATTTTGTAAGACTGATATATTTCACCAAAAATAAATTAATAAGAAAAATAAAATAATTAAGCATATTTTGTGAATGTAATTGAGACTTAACATGGAGAGATTACATTGAGAAAATTGTTTCTAAATCAAATGAATATCGAATTTAAATGTAACTCATAAGATTGTCAATATATCATGTAGATAGGCAGATACATTGATCACAATAGTCCGAAACGTTAATAATCCCCAGACAGTTTTGGAACTCGCAGCCAGCCCGAGGGTACGCAGCCAAACCAACGTAATACCATCCGTTAAAATTATTATTTGTGCATGCCGATCCGTATTCTGTAATGAGTGTCTGAAATAACGTAACGAGTTGGGGAATGAAAGTCTAGTATATTGAAAATATCGCTACTAATACTATTCGAGTTATTGGTTCTCCCAACCCAGTGTGGTGAAAATATTTAAGTACTAAAAATTAATACTAAAAATTTAAGTGCACCTCAAAGAGGCTCCTTTCGTGCACTTGGCACGTGTCTTCAATTTTTTAGTACTAGGACATGTCGGTTTCCTCACGATGTTTTCCTTCACCGTTTTGAGTACGTGGTATTGCGTATATAAATCTTTTAACCAAAAAAACTGTCGCTAAGTTCTGTCTTTGGCTATAGAGAAGTGAAAGGAATTGGTAATATATACATACAAAAGATGCCATTTTTATATTGACTGCTCGTAGCTTAGTGGATAGTAAACCAACCTGCAAAGCAAGGGGTCCCAGGTTCCTACAGTCAAACAGAAATGACTTTACTGTTCATTTTATAACATATTTTGTAATTCTCTTCCTTTTATAAGGCAGATTATAGTTTTATGTACTTCAGTATAAAATACTTGAATTCAACCAGGCTATGCCTCATGTAATTTCCATAATACATACAAACTTACATAATAGCATTGCATAATTATTCATTTTAGTGTTACTGCCTATTAAAACGAGTCGCGTGAAATATCAAGTGTAGACTCACATTCTGCGAATATCTTCTTTTATAAGTATGGAGACGGCTTAGTTTGAAAAAAAACTACTGGACTATTATTATATAATTTTTAATTCTATTCTATTCTATTATTATAAACTATTTAATTATATATTTAAAATTTTTGAAACTTTTAATACAAAATCTATGAAACAAAAATAATATTTGTAAATAAGTTTTTTTTTATTTTGAATTTGTTACTGAATCAATTCGTATACACGTAGGTATCTATTAATAATGCTTTAGATGCTTGTATTTTTTAAAACAATGTGGAACCTTTTTTATATGTCAAAATATGGTCATTTTGAGACTATGGCCGTATTGCTATAAAGAATCTGCAATATAGGTTGATTTTAATCGAACGTATATTATAGAAACCTGGTACTAAACTCATAATGGCAAATTGGCACTACAATCAAGTGTAATAATTGATCGGTAGGTGCGTCAGAAGCCTATCATAATCATATATTATATTTTGGATAAAGCCGTTAACTTACCTTATGTGGTCGTCACAGGGTATATGTCAAAACACTGCCCTAACAAGACTTATTAGACTATCTTATTGAGATACATCTGTATTTATCACAAAGCTGGCCCCACAAGTCAGTTGGTAGTAACCCTGCCTTCAATGGTGCAGGTGATTGGTTCGATTCCCACCCAGAACATTTATGTGACGAATATAGATGTTTGTTCTGTGTCAATATGTTTTATAAGTTGTATATACAAAAAAAAAGTATATAAGTATTATATCAGTTGTCTGATTCCTATGATACAAGCTATGATTTACTTTGGGGCTAGATGACGCTGTGTGAAATGTCCACCAATATATAGAAAAAAAAGGCCATTCCATACTATGCAAGCCAGAGTGCGGTGCTTGTACGAGTGAAATTGTGAAAACGGGCAATGACCATGCGGAATAGTGAACATCAAAATTCCACCAGCAAATTGTACCATTAGCACCGAGCGGGCTTGCTACATTTAACTGGATCCCATTTGTGAGGAATTCTTATTGGTCAATGTTTTTAATTAGATGTGTAGAATACCTTTTCTGAGACAGAACGTATATTTTCGTGGAATTGAAAACATAAAAGCTAACATATTCTTTACTTGCAATATTTGTAGACAATGAAAGTATTTTGTTCATTTAAATGATGTTTGTGATAAATTCTTAAATATTGAGGTTTTCTAATTGGATAAGTAGTAGTTCTTTAAGAGAGTCCTTAAATTTTCTAGGAATGTATAGAGTACCTGTTCTGAGATTGAACGTATGTCTTCGTGGAATTTAAAACTTAAAAGCTATTTTAGTCATTATTTTCATTATTTATAGACAATGAAAGGTTATTTTCATTTAAATGATAGTGTTTGAGAGGATTCTTAAATATAACATTTTTCTAACTGGATTAATAGTTTTTTAAGAGAGTCCTTCAATTTTCGTGGAATTGTAATCATAGAAGAATATATTATATTATCAGTACGATTTGCAGTTACATAAAAGAGCTTAAATGACTAGTTCTGCCCATGGTGTGGTACCTACTTATAAAGTGATGGCCCATGCCATCACATAATTATGTATGTTCAAAATTTCCGCCAAATGTAATAAAACTTATAAAAATATAAACAAACTTTCGCCTGTCTAATATTACCGTTAAGGGGCATTCACATGCAAAAAAATACCCAAAACAATTTCACATACCAAAGTGTTGTAGCAAGGGAAATATGACCGAGAATGACCGTGCGGATTCTACACCTCGCTTCGTGAAGGGGGTGGGGATAGGGGAAGTTCACCCTCCTCGTCTTGGACACCAGTAGTAACTGCTGGTTATTCTGTGCTTCCGGAATTCATTGTTCTAAGCTTTCGTACTAACTGTTGTTTATTCTACGTCTTTACTATAACTGGTAGTGACTGCAAGTTGTATGATTCACTGTCGTTGGTACTAACTACAAATTCTACGTCTTCCCTGTCGCTGGTGGTAACTGCTGGTTATTCTTCATCTTCACCGTCTTTGGTAATAACTGTAAGTTATATTACCTGATCATTATCACCGGCAGCAACTGCAAGTCGTTCTATATCTTCACTGCCACTGTTATTAACTGCAAGATACTCGAGGTCTTCACTGTTGCTAGTATTAGCTGCTGGTTATTCAACGTCTTCAATGTTGCTAGTAACTGCAAGTTTATTCTACGTCTGTTGGTGGTAGTAACAGCCGGGTATTCTACGTATTCGCTGTCGCTGGTAGCAACTGCAAGTTATTCTAAATCTTGACTGTCACCGATAATAACTGTTAGTTATTCTACGTTTTGACTGTCACTGCTGGTAGCTGCTGGTTATTCTAGGTCTTCACTCTCGGTGGTAGTAACAGCGGGGTATTCTACGTCTTCACTGTCGCTGGTAGCAACTGCAAGTTATTCTACATCTTCACTGTCGAGGATAGTAACTGTTGATTATTCTACGTTTTGACTGTCGCCGCTGGTAGCTGCTGCTTATTCTACGCCTTCATTGTCACCGGTTTTTCTGTGAAAGAAAGATATTTTTTGTATGTACATAGGTAACCGAAGGACCAGATGGTCCATCTGAATCTAAATTAAACTTTTTAAATTATATTTTGAATTATTAGTTACGTAGGTAATAATAATAATAATAGTTTATTTATTTGCCAATAATAGTAAAATTTACAAAAGATAATTAAGTATTATGCCTAGTTCCTATTTACTTCCTAAGTACTTGTTATGTTTTTTGTTTTTATGTTCTGTCTAAGGTGCTGCAATTAAAATATTTTCTTTTTTCTTTCTTTCATCTGATGTTAAGCAGTGCAAACGCTTTCTATCAGGTGTCCCGTAAACTCGTCTACCATGTATCACATGAAAAATCTTTATTTTGTTTTCGGTTCGGTTTATCCACATTCAGCTACCCAGAGAAGCCGACACAACGTCATCACTCAAGTTTTAACGGAATAAAATCATGTTCGCTCACACCTTCATCATACCGCGTATATCAATCATCGCGGCAGAGTTACTGTATTAGTACGCGTCTCTGTAAACACGGCTTTACAATATCTTACGCTTCTATTTGAATAAGAAAATAATAATTTCCATTGTCCTTTTACTGTGCACTATAATAATAAATGTGAAAAATATGTATGTTTGGATGTACGTCGTTGCTCTTTCACACCATAACTATCAAACTCATTTGGCTGACATTTTGAACATACATAGACGATGAACTTGATAATTTTCAGCCCGTTACCACGTGGTAAAGCTACGGACATAGGCCTAATATTTTTTTAATAATAATAATAATGTTTATTTGTTATAGATTGAGATAGATGATTAAATTACGGAAAGAGCAGATGGCCATAACAGGTGTATTTGGTGGTAACCTCTCTCTTAACAAGCAATACGACTTGGGTCCTCCCCTACTTAGGTACAACAAGACGACGTCACCCGTAACTCTGAGACGTGAATGTGGAATGTCTCATGTGCCTATAATTTTACCAGCAGGATCTCCCAAACCGAAACATAGCAACGCGAACATTACCTACTGCTTGGCGGCAAAAATGTGCACTACTTCCCAGGAAGAACTCAAATCAAATCATTTTATTATAAATCAACTTAAATTTAACGACGTTAGTACACTTATTTTTTAATCATTAGTAAGGTAATTATTTTACACGACAAAGTATACACATAAAATCTCTAATGTCTTAACTAGGCCTGGCCTGTATCATAGGCCTGCTTCCTGCCTGTTCCTGCCTAATTTCAATTAGTTTTTATCATGTAGTAGAACTGGGCATAATTTCTACTGCTACTGATTATATACATTAAAATACATAAAACGAAATACATAAGCTTAGATTAATTAACAAAAAGGGCTGGTACACAGGCCGCACCGCGCGCGCGTTCAGATTGCGGGCGGGCCGACCGCCAATGATTAACGAGCGACCGTTCCTGTATCGCATGATTAATACGTCGCATTGTGCGTGTTTACTGCTCTCTATGTATACTCGTATGTGTATTGTTGTTTTGTGTGCCGTTGTCGCTCTGCACAACGACACACAAAACATCCTGTAATATATTATTTCAGCAAAGCTACTTTCAAAAGGGAAATTATAAAAATAATATAATTCATTTAATATGTGTCGCAGTTCTTGCCATTTCTGTGTACCTATCTACATGCAATTATAAATTTAAACTTGATGGGTAAAACACACACACACAGACAGTTATCTTTTCATTAAATGATATGTTGTATTAGTTTATCACTGTCGTTGATCAACCAAATTATAACGATCCGTAAAATGTAAATCCTTAATTGGCTTTTTATTTAGTATATAAGATAAACATGTATTTATTAGGAGATATGGATTTTATTACAAAATAAATAAAGTAAATTTCAGTATATTATGTAGTCATAAATGTCCACCATTATTTATTTATTTATTTATAGATCTAAGTAGGTACTCAATTGTTACAATTATTTCACCGGTAACCACACCTTTCAAACCGGAACACAGTAACGCGAATGCGTTACTGCTTAGCGGCAGAAATAGGCATGGGGCAGTACTTCCCCCGACGAGCTTGGCAAATGTCATGCTGGAAGCAACGCTGATTTTCCGACGAAGCCTACTGAAATGGAACTTACGGTTACGCTATTCGATTACTTTGAATGATGTTCTGTATTTCACAGATTACAATATAGTGGTTATGTGACGCCATTACTGTCCATCCATTATAATCTCACATCTCTATCATTAGCAGTCGACTCCCTCACACCACCCACCTTTTGTAACTGACGGGGGTTGAAAAAGGGCTGTTATTTGCATTAGGTGTCTTGAATATGAATTTTAGAACTCTATTTACTTTGTGTGATATCGTGGTTACTTTCTCTCCGTGTCAAAGATTATTATTAATATATTTTCTTTCTCAGAGTTAATCCCGGATTATTTCGTATTTTTTTTCATTTATTATTTGTCGTAGCTCATTCAGCTACATTAGGATTGATTTGCTGAGATAAAGAGTGACCTCACTGGGAGAACAATTTTTATATGTATAAGTCACCACTTGTCACGTCTAAGCTCATGGCTGGTGATTATTTATTGACATTCCTGCGTGAGAAGACATTTAACTTGTTTCATAAGACCTTAAAGATGACACTTCTTTAAACTATGTTTTGGTTATCTTATTTCCAGGAATGGGAAACAAAAACTGTAAAACAAGTGCAGTTTCAAGAATTTCGCCTGCAAGCTTGGAAATGAGGATTCTTTACACGCTACGGCACAGGAATAATGAGGCAACTTACAAAGGGACGGACACGGGTCTCGTTTCGTTGTTCTCAAGTTTCTCGTCGCTATTGCTTGTTTTGCTAGCAGCAGTATATAGTATAGTATATATTGTATTGTATTGTATATAGATTTGATGGCTGTATATTCAAAAACAGAACGTTTATGACGTCTAATAGATAATTATGTCAATCAACTTTCAACAATTCAACTTTTTTATGCGATAAAGTTGCGGAACGAGCAGACGGCCCACCTGGTGTTAGGTGTTAGCCGCTGCCGATAACAAGCGATAATACGACTTGGATAGTATAGTATTCTACACAGGACAAGATCTAAGTCGTATCGTATGCGCCATATCTCTGAGCCGTGAAGGTGGAATGTCTCATGTGCTTGTAATTTCATCGGTAACCTTTCAAACCAGATAGCTGTTTGTAATTTCACATGTGCTGAATCAGTTACAAAACAATTAACTTTTGAATTCACAATTTTACAAAATTGACGAGTAATTACATTTATATATAAGAGATGAGATTGTTTGAACCCTCTAGGAAGTTGTTAACTAAAGTTCTTCCCTCTTGTCCCTCACAGTTATAAGGAAAATTCGTCACTTCGAATGACACATGGCAAATATTAGATTAAGTTATACAATTTGATGGTATTTAGTATTGGTATTTTTTTTATTAAAACAAAATTTATCGTAATATAGAAATGATATATACGAAAGGAGGAAATCTTCTACAGCTCAGTTGGTAGTAACCCTGCCTTTTGCACTGTAGGTCACGGGTTCGATTCCCATCCAGGACAAACTTTAAAAATTGTGTGTCGAACATAAATGTTTTCTGTGTTTGGGTGATAATATATAGGTATTATATGTATGTATTTGCAATAAAAGTATATAAGTATTATATGAGTTGTCTGGTTCCCATGATACAAGCTATGCTTAGCTTACTTTGGGGCTAGATGGCGCTGTGTGAAATGTCCACCAATATTTTAACTATTTATTACAAAATAATGTAGCACTATCCTAGGTTCTAGGTCAATCACCTTTTTAAATGGAACACATTACCGCGAATGCTTACTGCTTGGCGGCAGAAATGAGCATGACGGCAGTACTTCCCGAGTTCTACTGTTCCTGATTTATGAATTCATTTATATTATAAAAAAATGTTTTAAGCTAGAACTATAGACCTAGCTTAACAGCTAGAAACCTCTCCCCGTCAATTTGTGTGTAACTGTCCCATTTCCGGCAGAAACCCGATTACAGCAGTCATCCCAGTTAAAATGGGCGGATAGCGCGGCGGCCGCCATATCCGCGCCTGATTGATTCAGATTGATCAATCAGCTTGATTGAGTGCGTTATGACGGGGGTGTTTGCTTGGTGTGCGGTTATGAGGTCCGCACTTCTGAATGTTTGTCAAACTGTGATTATATGAACTGATCTACCCTATTAGTATTAAATGTGAACTGTGAACTGACAGACCTCACAGCTCAGTTGGTTGTAACTCTGCCTTCTTCGCTGTAGGTCGTGGGTTAGATTCCCACCCAGATCAAACATTTGTGTGACGAATATAGATGTTTGTTCTGTGTTTGGGTGTTAATATGTATAACATGTATGTATTTACAAAAAAAAAGTGTATCTATGTATTCTATCAGTTTTCTGGTTCTTGTATGCTTAGTTTGGGGCTAGATGGCGCTGTGTGAATCATCCAAAAACTATGTAAGTGCCGTAGTCTAATGTTCCCTTCATGCCTCTATCGATAAACGAGAGAAAAAGTGCATAACTAGGTTCCGTTTTATTCAATATATGCCCAAATTTTATTAGTGTAAGAGTATTCTTCTTAAGAGCAGTAGAACTCTCGCCAAGTTCGTCCGGGGAAGTACTGCCACCATGCCCTTTTCTGCCGCCAAGCAGTAACGCATTCGCGTTACTGTGTTCCGGTTTGAAAGGTGTGGTTGCCGGTGAAATTACAGTCAAGTCTCACATTTACGGGCGCATACGATGCGACTTGGGTCTTGTCATACGTAGTATGGGAGGACCCAAGTCGCATCGGCTGTTATGGGCCGAGGTTACCACTTAACACCAGGTGGGCCGTCAGCTCGTTCCGTAAAAGTATTACATAAAAAAAAAAAAAAAAATATTATATTTTAATCTTCGAAGATAAGCTGTAATTTATATTTTTTTTTTTTACAATAAACAATTTGTATGTGTATTTATTCGTCAGGCAATTTGATATTTATTCTTGGGCATCCCAGCCTCTTCGCCTTCTTCACAGTATTTGTATACCTGAAATTTTCTAATTTATAAAGAATTGGTCCAACACAGATCTTCGGAATCAAATCGGGCTACCTTACCACTAAGCTACCACGTTCTCAGAAAATTCAAAGTCGCTAAACCTAGGCCTATTGAGAAACCACGTAACAAAAGCCCGCAATTATAACCTCACTTCATTAAACTTTATAAAAAACTAAAGAGCAACTGAGGTGATCAGTTAGACAAGGTTACTTTCACTATTCCGAAGTTTCCTGCATTTTTCACTTCCGGCTCGCTTTCACTGAAACTCTGGATAAAGTTGATAACTTTGTTACAATATTATTTTAAACTTCGCGAGTTGAACGGTGAACGGTGTTGATGGGTAAATTGATTAAGTGTTGTGTTTTTTTATAATATAGAGATTTACTGGGGAAAGCTTTTATGTTTTACATACCTGTAGGTTAGTCCTCTCTTGTGGCATGACTGGTATGACCATGATGGATAAACAAATAAATATTGGTGGGACTTCCACACAGCGCTATCTTACCCCAAATCAAGCAAAGGTAACAAATGGGAACCAGAGATTTATACAATAAATATGATAGTACTGTATTTTAAATACTTTATAGTAACACCCAAGAAACCCACAGAACAAACATACAATTAACAGAACTTGTTTGCCTGGAGAAGTATTGCTAGCATATTTATACCCTACTTAGGTATGGGAGGTCCCAACTCCTATGGCATATGTTATAGGCAAAGATTAACTTAAGATTAAGATGGTGCTCGCACTTATCGACATAAAAGTTATTTGCAGAATGGGAATCAAGCCAAAATTTTACTTCTGAATACTACCTCAGTCCGTGATGTAAAAGCGTATCACGGCTGTAAGAGAGAAAGATTACTGAATTATCTGGTTTTGCCTGAAGTTAATTAGTAATTAGGTAGGTAGTTTTTTTTTTCAAAGTCCCACCACATCACGAAGAGTATATCCTTATTATTTTCATTCTGGTAGATTTTTTCCCAATAAGAATAATTAATTACACGAACCCGCATAAATAACTATGTTCGATGAAACACATTTTTCTTCACTTTCATTACAATACTAACTGATATATTTTCTTATTGATCTTAAATATCTTACCTTATCTTAATTATCTAACAAGACATTATATTTCACGTTACGTCCAATTGGTATTAAGTGATTATTAATTTTTCTAAGAAGAATTGTTTTTTTATAAGATAAAAATGTTTATATTATAAGTGGAACTATGTTGTTGAAAATGTTTATAATAGCCTCCAAATAATTCTGCGAAGATAAATTTTCTTTCAATTACGAAGCGGTCATATAAAATGGACTATAAATAGTAGAATAGTAGACTATGCTGGTGCGTCTACACAAATTTGTAATGATAACTTTAATCGTAATAGAATAATAAATGTATTTTATGTATAAATTTTGAAGTTCTGTTATCTAAAATGTATAAAATAATCATTCTGAAATCTTTGCTCAACTAGAGCCCTCATCGGTGGAAATACGCAACTAGTTTTCCACCGTACAAGCTCGTTAGCTACTCCCTAACAGATGGCGCTGTATAGAATCATATTGGACGAACATTGTAGTATGCAGTATGAATTTTTAGGGTTGAATATTAGTATTCAAATTCATAAAGTGTATTCTTTTATGCTATCAACGTGTGTTCAGTAATTTGCAATGGTATAATGAGAGCAACGGTTATTTGTAATGCCTTATGCATATAGAATATAAGCGGAGTAGTATATATGTCAATAAATTATAGTATTAACGATATAAATTCTAAATTTCCGCCACGTATGTAAATGCAAGAATGCAATACATTCACTCTTTAATATAACTTATGAACAAAAACCGACCCGTCATGTAAGAAAATTTGTTTGCAAATGGCCCAAATAGACGACAGCCGGCGAAATATCTATTTCGGACCGCGGCGTGCCGGACCCGCATCAAGCTGTCACAGCCCTGAGGCCTACACGGTGTGACACATAAGCTGAAGCGGGAGCGACTTACGCCGATAAAAAGCCAAGTTGCGCTAACGATTTTATATAATTTTACAAATACTAGTGTGTATTCATGAAACTTCGAATTAAAATCGACATTAAAAAAAATAAGGTATAACTTATGCTGCTCAAGCGTAGTGTAGCCTTATATTAGTAAAAGGGTTTTAGAAATCGGATGAGTAGTTTCCTACATTCCTCCAACATGTCACGATATACCTATAATATATCTATTGACAATATGCAACGCAATGCGACTTGAGTTATCTCGTACTTTGGTTGGAGAGGACTCGAGTCGTATACATGGAGGGTCGGATAGGGTTTGAACAGGCATCAAACTTATCGATAAGTACGCGTGACCTTATGTTTTGAATAATATTGACGTTTCCAAGACATCTCTTTATGAATTCTATGGAAATAAAAGTTTTTGACTTGACTTTGACTTATTGCTGTTGTTTATGGGCGGCGGTTACCACTTAACATCAGGTGGGCCGTCAGCTCGTTCAGTCACTAATATTACAAAAAAACTACATAGCCACCAAAAACAAAAATGCCCCAACATAAATAGTTTATTACTGGCAGGGATGCTCAACTAGCTACGACTACCTGACCACGGGCAAATATTTTTACGCCACGCGGCAAATTGTAGCCAGAGTTAACGTGTGCACACGGGGGGTGGGGGTGAGGGGCATTTCTTCAAGTCGAGACGTCAGGTCTACGTGTAAACACGGTGTCATGTTTGGGAAAAGGGAATACAAAGCAATTCCAAGTTTTACATCAAATCGCAAGGACTTGTTGGTTTTTTACCACTAGTTTGGCTTCTCCCACCCCTAAGCGGGATAAAACGCAGCCAGTGTTTCTAACAAGTAGCCAGATTTATTCCAAGTCTACTAATCTACTATTGTTTGAAAATGTAAAATTTGTCCAGCAGTTTTGGCGTTGATGTAACTAGAAAGAAAGAAAAACACTTATTTGTGGCAAAAAATATACAGGTACAGAATAAAAAAAAGGAATAATATTAAGACTAAAATAAAAAAAACTGAACTACGCTATATTAACAACTAGCACACATCCATTCATACAAAGAGACATACTCTCTTTTATAATATAAGTGTTATAAGATCAGAGATGCTCCAACTGAAAGGTAAAGTGATTAATTAAAACAGCTATATACTTGTCACTTATCACGTCTGTGTGCTCACGCTAATGTATTCAGTTTAAGAGGTCATTGCATTAGCAGTAACACTCTAAAATGCTGACATATGGATGCAACACAAACGGGAATAACTGCTAAGTTTGTGCCAAATTTTACAGATAAATTAGAAGAGGTAATCACCCAAGAACTGAAATAGGAATATCTTATGTGCTTGTAATTCCACAAGCAACCACACTTTGCAAACCAGTAAATTACAGTACAGTAAAGCGAATGCATGGCTGCAGAAAAAGATTTAATTTCAGCTCTTCCCCAGACAAACTTGAAAAACTTAGTCTATACAGAAAATATTAATTATGTGTAATGTAAAATATGTTAGTTAAGTTTCTTTTATCAACTATGTAAGATTTAAATAAAGCTATTATTGTTAAGAACAAGCTTCATCACCGACCCAAGATTATTCAAATCCCTATAAACTCACTGGATCTAACGATATTTTATCATAACCAAACCAATATAGGAATCAGAACTACACAATCGCAAGTAGCCATGGGTCGATCTTCGACCGTCCCCCTGTCGTTTCGATCCCACTGCCCACAGTCTTCCACTATTCTGTTTTATACTCTATGCGAGCAGCTTAAGGTGGGGTTTTGAATGGAGATTAATGTTAGTTGCGTTGTTTTTTTACTGTGTAAGGGTGTAGGGGGTTGTAGTGGTCGCAGTGGGGAGGACTGCCCGCAAAGGGTCGACCGGTCTGTGCCGCGTTTGTACGTGTTTAGTACGAAACGAATTAAGTCAAGTTTGCGAATTTATATTTACCTAGTATACATTTTTGACTGGCCTCATAGCTCAGTTGGTATTAACGCTGCCTTCTGCGCTGTAGGTCGTGGGTTCGATTCCCACTCAGGACAAAAATTTTTGTGTGACGAACATAGATGTTTGTTCTGTGTCTGGTTGTCAATATAGAATAGAATAGAATAGAATATAACTTTATTGTACACCTTAAGTGAAAATAAACAAATAAAAAACAAATATACTCCTGTAGACGACAGTGGTACAATGGGCGGCCTTATCGCTTAAAGCGATCTCTTCCAGGCAACCTTTGGATGGACAGGATATACAATACAACTGCTGACGGTGGCGTACATCAAACTATATTTATACATATCAACCTTTATAAATTACATAGACATACACACTTTACTTAATACATGATACATATCAATATATATATATATATATATATACAATACATAAACATACACAAAATACATAATATTATGACATAGATAGCGATGACAAATAATGTTGGTAGACCATGTTGTCCAATATGTATTATATGTATGTATATACAAAAAAAATATATAAATATTCTATCAGTTGTCTGGCTCCCATGACACAAGCTATGCTTAGCTTACTTTGGGGCTAGATGGCGCTGTGTGAAATGTCCACCAATATTATATTATTATTATATAAATGCTTACTAGTAATATGCTAACAACCTATCAAGGCTAAGTGCCATCGTTTCTCAATTATTGTAATCCACTGTTTTGTACCTAATCAATATTTTAATTTTGGTTTGATTTTTGATATATATACTACTCTACTGTTCTAGTTTTTTACTTTATAATTATGAGTTTCTTTACTTACGAATCAACTGGAACGTGCTGACGAGGCAACAGGGTACATCCGGCGTGCATACATTACACAGATATCGTAAGCTTTTCCGATTAAATTAGTAAACTTAGGCCCACATCCAACTGTTGGGTCAGATCACGCTCATTAGCATTTATTTAATTAAAATCTTATGTTGTTTAAGTTTTGTCCTCTCTCCAGATCATTATAACCTGGGCTTTTAAGTCAACGCGAATATTGTCTGCCAAATCTTGCTCCTAGGCAAGCTCCAACTAAGCAATGAAGCTAAATAAAAAAGAAAAAAGAACATCAGAATTAACGTAACTTTTTTATCATCTGTGTCATTTGGTTCAATAAAAAATTTGTCAAATTGTAATGTGTCTATATAATTAATTAAATAAATTAATATTGGTTGACATTTCACAGAAGGCAGAGCTACTACCAACTGAGTTGTGAGGCCTATATTTGTTAATATTAATACTATACATATCATTCAATTATATTTTAATTTTTTTTATGATCCTATGTTGATTAAAATAAATTATTATTATCTACTAATATGCCCATTTAAAAAAATTACTATGAAATCTGAATCGGCTCTTATTTTGATCTGAAAAACAAAGAATCTCATACAGACGATATACAGTGTCCATTTAATAAAAACCACATGGGATAGACGAGATCTCATCCTACGACTAGACTGTGCATCCAAACCGGATAACATTGGATCCAGACGCGCCGATTTTTATTGCTTACGGTCGAGTGTTCAGGCAATACCTATTGTTTTGTATAAGGACATTGGGGCTACGTACTTGTAAATATAGAAGGAAAAACAGGCTTTAAACATAAGCATTAGTCCATAAAATTTAATGTGCCTTTTTCATGAACAACCATCGAGTTACTTCGAAAAAGACGAAAAAAATATATTGTGTCTTTAATATAAGGAAATATTTTAAAAAACTGAGTTCTATAATTAACATTCAATAGCTTATGCCGGTGACTCCGCCCGCTAGGTAAAAAGCTAAAAGGTTAAAAATTTAACTACACTTATGATTCTAAGTCATCATCTACCTATGTTCAAAACTAAAGCAAAATCAGGTACGTTGAACGAGTATCAAACATACAACCATCCATACGAAATTTCGTAGTTTTATTAATCAGGTAAGTGTGGCATGCATCGTGCTCATCGCTAACCTTAAATGCCTATTGATGAAAAATTGTCATGTAACACCATTCGAATATAAATCAACCTTAGACTGCTTATTCATAGCCAAAGTCATTTTAAGTAAAAAAAATGCCTTTATACGCATATATATATACCAATTGGTCAAAAGACCTGTGACTAATAAGCCAGTGGGTAAAATCAGAAGTTTAATTTACCTTGACAACGTCTGAATTTTAATTCTAGTGTAATATTTCTACTTTTGTATTAGACTTATCTATGTGCATATATTTATGTCGAAAGATGAAAAAATGAATACAATACAATATAATACAATACGACGCAGCGTAATGTATGGCTGCCAGTAACCGATCACTATTTCCATTTAAGTTTAACTGAAACAGTTAACAAATAGTAAGTTATGTCATTTTTTACACGCCAAATGTTCAAAAAATATATATTTTAAAATGTATGAATTTCTCCCAAGGTCAGTCGCATACTCGTATCGAGTTATGCAGGTAATATCGACAGTACGAGACCGTATATGAGAATTCTTCTCATACTTCGGCGTGCGTGCAGTCTAGGCAAAATAGGTACCTACACAAGATATTTCCATGTTCCTAGAAAATGTAATAAGCACTTAATGCACGTATTTTCAGAGAGATAAGGTATCAGTGAGCATTCATGATCACATTTTTGACAACTACGACACAGAGAAGCTTGTTCAGCGACTCTGTAGGAATTTAATATTTATTTGTTAAGTACGTTTTACAATGGAATTAATAATAACTAAGTAGCAAATGGACCATAACATTCAGTTATCATTTCTATATCAAATATCTCTTTAAAATTCATTGTAGAAGAATAATCTAAAAAACAATGTTTAAGTTGTACCAGTTTAACTGAACCTCGATTTTCCTGCTACATCTGTATAGAACTACCTTATTCAAAACAAACTACAACACTGTACAATCCATTCGGTGCGGACACCGCAATTTATAAGCGGAGCGGGTCTCTGAAGAAAGGGTTCTGTTATTGTATCGGAAGGTGGCCTAACCCGCGCACTGGAACTTAAGAAATTCTAGAAGTGTCAATTAATAAATAAATATTAAATTAATATATTATCCTATTAACTCTGAGACATTCCACCTATGTACACGTCTTAGAGTCTCGGGCGCATACGATGCGACTTGGGTCTTGTCGTAACTACTAGGAGAAGATCCAAGTCGCATCGGTTATTATGGGCAGAGGTTACCACTTAAGACCAGGTGGGCCGTCGGCGTCGGCTCGATCCGTAACTGAATGAAAAAAAAAAAAATTGGTGGACATTTTACACAGTAGTCTCAGGCCCAAACCTAAGCATAGCTTTTTTTATGGGAACATACTATGGGATTATTTATATTAATACGAAAATATAAAAACATATTAACACACCAAAAAGCAATCATCGTTTTCACACCAATATTTGGGTTGATGGGAATCGAACCCACGACCTACAGCGTTGAAGGCAGAGTTACTACCAACTGAGCTGTGAGGTCTGTCTATCATATGATTGGCCAAAGGCCATGTTTAGGGTCTCATAATTGCATTTGCAAATACAGATGTGACAAACTTAGCCCTTTTCAGAAAACACTATTCTGTACATTCCTACGTCTACAGTCACATTTGCAAATACAACTTGTTAAAGTGTTAGTGCGTAGCTACAGCTGTCCTTTACACACACACATCCGCGTAAGGGACAAAGGTCACCGGCCAGCCTTCTTATATTTGTTTAAGACTTGTATTGTGTTGGAATACCCTTATTTTACTGCACATTTGGATATTGGATTATAGGGACAATACCTTCCGGTCTTCCGGTATTTCCTTTGTTTGGCAAGAGGAGGAAAATTGGAAAACATTCTAAGTATCCGTAGAGCATGATAAGGCTGTATTTTTTCTTTGTTTGTTTGTTTGTTTACACATTAATATATACCCAACTATCGGCAACCAATTCACTTACTCAAAACACAGACGGATCTACTTAAAAGTACTTACTCTATCCCCTAAAGCTTCAGGTAAATAGCGGTTCAGCTAATAGGACCTCCAGAGGCTCTCAAACGTTCAATCAAAATGATAGGTAATTCAGTTACACAAACCACTGGACGAATACCCTGTCTGGGACTGTTGCGGGCAAAAGTGCTGTTAGAGGGTGAAAACATGAATAGCACAGAAAATAATTTTGAAAGCGGTTTACTTGCTGTAACATAAAGAAAATCCCGTTAGCCAGCATCAATCTCTAGTAATAGGCTTATAGTTTCAGACTCAGACATATTGTGATGTGTGAGTGAAAAATAATGTATTTTAAGTTGAATTAAATAATTAAAATAAAACGTTTATTGGCCATTAGAATCAGTACAAAAACATTATTAATACTTAGTATGTAAGAACTATATGTTAAAAAGATTATTTTAATGACTGAGGCAACTGAGACCTAAACTAAGCGTAAACTTATATTTTAGGTAACAGTACCCATTCACTTATCATCACGATAGTTAGCCAGCAAACAGAATAAACTTAATTAAACTAAATACCATTTCTGATTAGTAAATTGAGGGTTAATTTTGATGTAAAAAAATATGTAATGTTTAGTAAAATACTAGTGTACACTTCTTGCCTTCCTTCCTGCTTATAAGAAGTCTTGTTGTGTTGATATTATATGAAACACTTTTGCACCCAGCTGTACCACCGTCGGCCACTCCCCCTCTCCTAATTAATCCTGTATCGCGTGGAATCTCCGGAGTTTTGCTCCCTATGGATGACCCCACCTTAACTCGTTTATCTTGACGTTGTTTGTTTTAACTGGCAGCCGATCAAAGTCAATTTGTCTGGTACATAGATGTGTGCCGAATGAGATCAGTGCTTAGGTGAAGTTGACTGGCCTCATAGCTCTGTAAAATAGTTTCTAAGGTCCTGTATTTCAGAAAGCGTGGGAAGACGAGACAAACGGCGTCAAGTTGCGCACACTCTGAGATTGTAGTTGGAAAGTCACATGCGTCTGTAATTTCACCGTCACCCAAACTATTCACACTCGAACACAGAAATGCAAGCGCCTACTCTGCTTAAGTTGTTTGCTATGTTGAGGGAACTGTAAATTTAAATAAAAGGGTGATATTGGTCATTTCATACAATTTTTTTATACTATATTTGTACCTCTAAAGCTTAAAAGTTAATCTATAATTGTATAATTTTGATGGCTAACGTAATAAAGGTTACTGTTAATATGCTAACAACCTGTGAAGGATAACTTATATACCTACACTATAACCAGAAATATTTGTTCTACGATTCCAAACAAATGAAGAAAGAAGAAGAATAAAAAATCACCAAACAAATGCTGTTTTTTTTTATTAAATTTTATCACTCAAATCAAATTATATTCTTTAAAAATTTTAAGGTAAGGCAAAGCAATAATTTAAAACGAAATTCAGTCTCAAAATTTATGAAAACAACTTCGATTTTCCGAATGTCTTAAATATAAGTACAGAAATTAATGGGTTTGTTAGTATAATTATAACCAAGAAAATAACCATTTATTATTGCCTCTACATCCGTCAACACTGGCCTTTACCGCCTCTACTCAAAATCATGTAATATAAGTCCCAGCTATTATAGTATTACCTTCATTATCCTTCGAATTTCCTGAAGAGGATAATCTTTACGGAAGTATAACTATAAAACTCTATCGTTCCATATCCCTTTGTGCTGCATACACACTGCGAATTTTGTAATGATCCAAATGTTTGTAGGGTAATAAAATAAATTCATATTTTTAGTGGTAAATCTGGTAGTGGATATTTTGCTTTGGAGTACAACTGGCCGAATCGACTGTGTGGACAGCAATTGTTTTAACCATGTTTTTCAGACAGTCAATAGGCAATAATTATTGCTTTGTAAGAGTTCTTTTCAGTACTAACTCAGACTAGCTTTTCAAACCTTAGTATTAATGAATCAAAGGCAAGTAGTACAATTATAACGGTGATTGAAACTTTTTATAAAAGATGCATACCGAATAAAGAAAGAAATAAATAAAAATATATTAACATTACCCATATTCGCACGTTTTGATGGTGGTATGGTTCAAAGCATTATCTTGGCTAAAGCAGTCGACAGACCACTTAGAAGTTTAATCTGAATATCTTATAATATGGGACACAAAAAAGATTGAAATATTAATAAATAAATAAATATTCGTGGACGGTTCACATAGCGCCATCTAGCCCCAAAGTAAGCATAGCTTGTATGATGAAAACCAGGCGATAGAATTAATCTTATATCTATGGCAATCTTACTTATATGTTTTTGTAAATACATACATCTATATTTGTCCTGGGTGGGGATTGAACCCACAGCCTATATCGCGAAAGGCAGAGATACTCCCAGTGTGAGGCCAGTTTTTTTTTATATAGGTATTCTTAGTTCTTCTTCGCAGTGCGTAATCGGTGAGGTATATTTAAAGATATCCATTAAGGTGAAGCCTAACAGTTGGCTGCGCACGGGTCATCCCACGGGTCAGAGCCAAGCGACCCTTTCGATGGATTATGGCAACTATTAATTGCCAACTATATAATTCCATTAACTTTGAAGAGAGGATTCTGCTTATTCACTTGGAAGAAGATGTTTTTGGTGAATAAGGTTCCTTATACATATACAATACATTTTATGTGATAAAGTTACGGATTGAGTAGATGTTACAACAGCCAAGTCACATCGTACGCTCCCGTAATTCTGTGACGTAAAGGTGGAATATCTCATGTGCCTGAAATTTCACCGACACCACACATTTCAAACCGGAACACAGTAAAGCGAATGCATTACTGCTTAGCGAATGCGAATGCATTACCCCAAATGAAGCATAGCTTGTACTATAAGTACGAGGTGAAACTGATGGAATACTTTTTTAAATACATACATTTTAACACCCAGACACAGAACAACTATATTCGTCACGAAAATCTTTATCCTGGATGGAAATTGAACCCACGACCAAAGGCCCTGCAGAAGGCACATTTACTACCAACTGAGCTGTGAGGCCAGGCAATAATTATCAATAATTACGAAAAACTGTATTAGCTCATCAAATAAGTTAAATACTGGACAGAATAAAATTTCTCACGCATTCATAAACATATCTCGTAACCTCGAGGGAGCTGAGAAATTTTGCAAAAAGCAGTGCTCCCAAAGTTTGTAATCGATACGGCCTTAGGGCTTTGGATATAAATTAGAAGTACCATCGATCACAGCCGCCCTTTACCCATCGATTCGTGGTTTATTGATAGTGTTCATCGGTAGTTTGGGTTACGTAAGCATCTGAGGTAGTTCCAATTTAGTGTGTTTTAAGGTTTCTATAATGATTATCTTCCACCATGATCTGTCGACAATAGCAAGTCATCAGTCATCAGAAAATCTCTGAGACTAAAAGGCCTACGAATCTTTATTTGCATAGGATTTTTTTTATACGCCCACGTTGGAATTTGGTTTTATGTCTATAAGGGTAGCTACGTGGTTAAGTCATTTTTATCTCTTTTTGATTTAACCTTAATAATAAAAGACTAAGTTAGTCCTTACCTATCTGCCGGTGTAAGTCCCGTCAAAATCCTACCAGCCTTTCAGACAGACAGACAACAATTTATTTTCTTTGTATGTAAGTATATACTTGCATACTACATATATATATATGTAGTGTATGTATACACTTACATACATACTTATTGCTGTAAGTAAAAGGCGTCACTGCTTGGCGGCAGAAGTGGGCATGGTCGCAGTACTTCCCTAGATGAACTTGGCGTGATTTCTACTGCTCTTAAATACCCAGATGGTGAGAATGATGGTCTATTGCCGAGGAGGACTTTAAATTTGGAAAAATGTACCTTGGCTTAGGATCAAACTACTTGGGCGGGTCTGGGTTTATCCATTAATGGAGCATTCCGAGACTCCAGCGGCAGCCTAACGGCTGTTCGTCGCATTGGATAAGGCCAGGCCTACCTACCCATCCCGTGACGGGTAGGGGGTGAGGTCTTGAGGGTAGCGCAGGTCGTGATGATCCTCAAGGCAAGTCTGGTGGTGGCCCTTTTCGAGGTTCACCAAGCCTATTAGTCTTGCTTCCTTCAGAGGCAGGACGTTACAAAAACCATCAGGCGCCGCGTGTGGGATTGGGGGGGGGCTTTAGTTGTTGGGTGGGGTAGTCTTGGGAAGTGAGGGAGCTTCTCTGTGTGTCATTCTGACTGAGCAGAACGCACAGCGGACGAAGCGGGACGGGTTCAGTATGCACTAACCACGCTGCTGAACAGGCCCTTGGGCCACCGTCGGATCGAGGATCCAACTCGGAATCCCCCTATTATGATGCGGATCACGTCTCGTGTCGTCAAGGGGGACTGAGGGCCTTGGCTTAACCGCCCGGGCTACGAGGAAGAAAACCTCTCTAAAAAATTACCCCCACCCTAAGCTGCGTCGCGTGGCGAGAGGGTGTACATGGCTGTGGGGGTGCACAGTCGCTAGCGCGTTCCCCGCGGGAGGACCAGCCGACACTCCTAGCGG